>CM057391.1:39495000-40212500 GCA_030015415.1 Cynopterus sphinx | reverse complement strand
TAAAATACCATTTTTATCACTGTACCTTGCTTCTAGGTCTGGTGCCACCCGCTTCCGTTGGAGTCAGAGCTATTACACAGCCCAAGATGAGTGGGCTTTAGACAGCATCTACATCGGACAGCAGTGCCCAAACATGTGCAATGGCCATGGCTCATGCGACCATGGCATGTGCAGGTACAAGCGTAGGAAAATGTGCTGGATCCTTTGCTCCCAGGATTTGTGTCTGTAGGGATACTACAGCAGTCATCATCAGAGTTACGTGGATAGGCTGATAAATAATGAAATAGCCAAAAGAAAATGAGCCTCCTTTCTGTTCTTATTTTAGATGTGAAAGATATTGTTGCATTTAAATTAGTGTAAAGCCATATATTCTAAACTTCAAAATCTAACCTCAAGACGAGGGCTCTGGGTTTATTTTCAGAGTTTATTAATTAACCCCAAAGTTTTATTGGTTAGTTAAAAGAGGCTTACAATGGCTTCCCCTTTTTTCCCCTGGCGGTCTTAAGGCATTAGTCAAACAGCTGCTACACACTCTCCTACCCTACTTTGCCAGAAGCTCAAGGTTGTATACAAGAGGAGATGGTGATTATCGCTAATGAGGATGACATAGAAACACACTTGAATACGTAAAGACTTGAAAAGAGACGTAATTTAATCAGAAAGAAGAACTTTAAAATGTGGCCAAAGTTACATGTGGGTTGAACAAACATTTATATGTGACGTTTTAAGGCTACAAGAAAATCCCACTGTCCTCCCTCCACCCTCACCTGCCATGCGCTTATGTACACACCCATATCCTTCTTCATAATACTTGATGCCTCAATTCTACTGTTACAGCACTATTTCTTTTAAGAAAGGATTTTTTTTTTTGCAGTGTGAAAAACTGAAAGTTGCTTCTATCACATACTGTAGATTAACACTGTAGACACTAGACACATGAATGCTAAGTCCAGAGCATAAGGGAGACACTGAAAATGTTACAGATCGCAGTGCCCGGACACGCACAGATGAGATTGTGATTTGTTGCTTGGCATCCTCTCTCATAGGTGTGACCAGCGGTATCAAGGCACTGAATGCCACCCAGAAGCTACTCTTCCTTCTACGATTATGTCAGATTTTGAGAATCAGAATGGTTGGGAGTCAGACTGGCAAGAAGTTATTGGAGGAGAAATTGTAAAACCAGAGCAAGGGTGTGGAGTCATCTCTTCTGGATCATCTCTGTATTTCAGCAAGGTATGACTAAGAACTGGGGATGAGTGATGACTGTGTCGTGACTAAGGTATGGGAATAATGATCAGGACAAAGTTTCTTTGAATGTGTGACGAACTTATAGAGCAGTCTGAAGTTAGAAGATACAAATATGCAATGGGTTTATTTTTCCCCACATTTCCTGTTTCTAACTGGGCTTTGTGAACTTCCTATCCCTTAACTACATCTGGGAAACATTTATAGTTTTATGATTGTTTGGGGGTACTACAAATCCAGGTTAAGCCAGTTTAAAAATTCTGTCCCTCTTATCCTTGATTTAAATCTCATGGCTTTCCTCAAGGGCCAGCCAGGCTTGTGTTTTGGGGGTCTTTGAGTGAGGCAGGGTCTTGGTCTCTTCTCACCCCAGCTTTTAGAGGGCCTGTGAGCGAGGGTGCGAGCGAGGGTGAAGGAGGTGGAGCTTAAAGATTAAGAGCAGCAATGTAACCAGACTATCTGCTTCAGTCTGATTCTGCCACTTCCAGCTGTGTGACTTGGAGCACATTCCTTAACCTCTCTCTATGACTTGGTTTCTTCATCTGTAAAGTGGAGATAATAAGAAAGTCTACCTCATTAGGGCTATTATGCAGATTAAATGCATTAGTATACTTATAAATCACACAACACAGTGCCTAACACGTAGAAAGCACTTCTGTGTTTATTAAATTTGTCAATCAGTTAGTCTCAAGAATATGATTGTGGGAAGGAGGAATAATGGGGGTGAGGGTGTGCAGAGCTGTCCCTAGAGAACTGGTCAGCTCTCCATAGTAAGCAAACATCTGGGGTTCAATTTTGGCTCAATTTGGTTACTGCTTGTGGCATCTGCTGTTGTGGGACTATCCTAGTCAACTCAGGCTACTGTAACAAAAATATCATGTATAAAATACCATTAAAAATGTTGTTGTGTGGCTTAAATGGCAAACATTCATTTCTCACAACTTTCAAAACTGGGAAGTCCAAAATCAAGACACCAGCAGATTTTGGTGTCTAGTGAGGACCCACTTCCTGGTTCGCAGATGCTGTTTTCTCTTTATGTCCTCACATGGTGGAAAGAAGAAAGAAATAAAAGCAGCCTCTGTCATGTCTCTTCCTATAAGGGCATTAATCCTATCATAAGCGTTCCAGCCAATAACTTAATTACCTGCCAAAGGCCGCACCTCCTAATACCATTCCTTTGAGAGTTCGGCTTTCAACATATGAATTTGGGGTGCACAAACATAAAGTTTATAACAGAGATTGCATAGAAATTTTTCTTGCAGTGTTCAGCTTCCTCAGTGGCAGCACCTGGTTAGGCAGACAGGTCAATAGATGTCGACTAGGGACTGAGGTGCCAGCCAGAATCTCTAAGACAGATTCTCTTAGAACACCCCCAACCCATGTTGCTTGGTTAGGAATGGGGGAGAGGGAATCACCTCCATTCTGCAGACTAGGCAGGACATTCTTTTCTTCCTCTCTCCTCCAAGTCATCTCTTCATATCACCTTCAAAAGAATTAGAAGGGAAACAGTTCCTGTTCCTTAGCAACACGTCCAACCCCAATTATTGGCAGCTCTCTATAATATGGGGTGCAACACCACTTCTTTCAACAAGGACAAGAGCCACCAATTCCAGGACAACTGGAATTATTCCACTCTTGATCACGTAACAAGTACACAGGGTAGGTGATGTGCCATACGGCAAATATATTGGGGAATCTGTTAGGGCAAAAACCCAAAGCAAGTTAATTTATGCACATGCAAAAATATGTTTAGGTTTTGTTTTGATGCAGGTGTAGAAGAAAGAATCAGCAGGTAAACAAGGTAGAGAATGATAGAAAATCAGGGATGGATTTCATTTAATATTTGCTATTCATTGAAATTGAAGGTCCCGGGGATCATTATTGTTAGAGATAATAGTCAATACATTGGTCAAATGTATATGACCAATATGCATTGCATAAATTCAGATACACTGTATAATTGTGCAGAAATGGGAAAATTGTGTCTCCCTTAAGCATCAGTTTAAAAAAATATATTAAGAATCTTTAACCAATATGTACATAAACATCCCAGTAAACGTGTGCATACACACAGATAGTTTAAACATGTAAAGTTACATATCACTATTTCCTATACTTAATTTATGATGATCTCCGTAGTCAAACGACCTGGGTTTATACATGGGCTCCAAAGCATATTAATTGGTTCATCTTGCAGTTATAACATTTTTGTGTACCTCAGTTTTTTTGACTGTGAAATGGGATGTTGGGAGGATTAAGTGAGTTAATGCAAGTATAAAGAATAGTGTTGGGAACATAGAAATAGCTCAATAAGTGTTAGCTATTATAATTACATCTCATGAGACTAAATTACAAACTGTTATCATTGACTATTTCCCTATATATGCCATGCTACTAACTTAAAATCAGCATTTCAAAAGTAAAATTATTCTTTTCCCCACCCAATCTAGCTTTCTCCCTAAATTTTTGCCAAAATATGTAAGGGTCTTTTTTTTTCCTTACCTTTTTTCCTCTTAGTCACATCTTTGAATTCTAAGTAAGAGAAACTAACTTAAGCCAAAAAAAGAAGACATTTGGTTCATGTAATCAAAACACAGGGAGGGCTAGATAAAATTGATCTCAGGGATAACTGGAACCTGAAACTCAAAGTTCACAGAAATCTCTCCTTGTGAGTTGACTGTTTTCAGTCAGTTATCATTATGAGAGTAGAACCATAGCCACAGAGCTTTCCAAGCAGCCCCATTGGAAAATCTGGGGAAGGTATCTGATTGGCCAAACACAGTGTCCTTAGGAATGGTGTACTATGACTGGCGTAGCCAGAGTCACGTACTCACTCCTTTGGCAGAGATGTATTCAGTTTGGCAGCCTCCGCCAGGCAGCATGATTGAGCTAGAGTAGAGGCAATAACCCAAAGGAAGACTTCCCTAGACCTTTTGCAAACCTCCCTAGATTAATTTATCTAAAAAACATGCTTCTGTCCTGTCAGTCTTCCAGCACAAATGTTCCAAACAATCTCCAAAACTGCTGCCCTGACTACATAACTTATTTTATTTTTCCAAACATGAGCCCTCTGCCCCCAACAAGGTCTCCTCATCATCTCACATTCTGCCAATTTCCCTGTCTTCGCTTAGTCTCTACTGCCTGCCAATTAGGCCTTTCGTTGTCTGTGCATCCATACAAACCTTGCAGTGTCTTGCTCAAATTATGCTGCTTCCATGGAGCTTTCTGGAACTATGGCAAACTATACTGATTTCTCATTTTTTAAAATTTTTCTCTCATCTGTGTTCTATACAGAGATAGATCATATTTTCATTCTCACAGTGCCCAGCAAAACATAGAGACCTACTGGCTGAGCCAATTCTAGATAAGATATATAACTTAGAAATGCAATCTATCTGCTAAGCATTTACACACCAATAAATACTCTTGAGATTGAATAGATTGGAGAATTGACAAACGATTATGTGACTAAATGGGGTCAACTTGAAATATAACTTGGCCTGCTGCCCTAAGTTGTCATTACTGTTACTGCACATACCCATGAACTCTCAAGTTTATTCTCATAAGATGAGACATTATGCCTGGTAAAATTGGCACTCGATGTTGTTGAGGAAAGGAATGAATGAATGAATGAATGAATGAAAATTGGAAAACAGCAAAAAGTTCTAAAGAAATGATTATTTTCAAATACATATAGTAGAATTATTTTTCTAGTGTCATTTGATTAAAGAAGATTTTAATAGGAGCCAAAAGGTGAAGTTTTATGAAGTGTTTTAGAAGTTTTGTTTTAAAGACTCTAAAGTCTGAAGGCATTTCCTTTAAAAGGTGTTTTATTTTGTCTAATTCCTTAAAGCAGTAAGCAATTTTAACCTCGAATGTTGGGGGGTAATTAGGAGTTGTTTTACACACTCCTGGAAAGAGGAGATCCTCAACCTATACTCCAACGCATATGCATGTGCACATTGCATGTATGTTAATGTGTGCACATACACACACATAAATACATCAATCATAGTATAAGAGAAAAACTGCAGAACATGTGTCTCATCAAAATTGTAAATTCTGAAAAAATGTTTGCCATGAGCCATTTTCTTTTTTCTTTTTTTCTCCTTTAAAACAATGTTCAGCAGTTCAGTTCACTGAACAAAAGAAAATGATTTATGCTATTCTATAGGAAAAAAAAACATCTTCAGTGCCAAACCAAGCATTTGTGTGACATTTTTCATCATTTAAAAAAATCACACAAAACACTCTTTATAAACCTATGTAAACCAACATCATAGTCTCCTGGAAAATCAACACTGCTTTACGAATTTCACAATAGACCAATCATTCCAACCAGCTAATTGTGATAATTGGATTTTTATAACTACCCTCACCTTAGATCTTTATCCTTCTGGCTTATTTCCACATGCCAGGTTTTTCATGGAAATTTGTTGGGTTTGAATTAACCAGCTAAGTTCTATAGTTTTACATCTCAAAATCATTCTTCTTCTTATAATGATCATGAAGGATGAAAATTCTAGATCAGATTATAATAATATCTGAGGTGTTTCTCACTTACAGTATTTCAAATCAACAAGAAAAAAAAGTGCCTGTAACACGTTGAAAATGAATATTACTTTTAAGATTTTCTCAAATACATACTTACAATTGAGAGTTCCTAAGAATAAATTCCTGTCAGGATGAAGTTCTTGTTTGACTGGAACCCTCCTTTTGTGGGGGAGATTATCTTAACTGGCTTTAGCTCTCTCAGCAACTTGTACTCTTTTAATTATCTCCAGGTATTTCCCCTGTGACTCTTAATAACTGAAGCCCTTTCTTATTTTACTTAATAGATTAAAGTAAGGTTTGAATTATAAGTGAGTGGAGGGGTCATTTTTCTCTATACTGTGTATCCTATCTCAGTTTTTCTTCCGATTTTTAATTGAACTACTTGGGAGCTCTCCAAGACAAGAGCAGACCATGGATTAACTTTGGCAGAATCTGTTTGGGTAGAAGGTTCTCATAATCAAACCTTTTTTTCAATTCCATTAGCACAAAACCATTTATACACAACAGGAATGATGACAAACCTTGTTAAGTTGTATCTAATACCTCACAACAGGACTGTGCCATGCAGGATACATACTAAGCCAAGGAAGTAAGTTGCTGGATTTGATGGAATTTTTAGTATTTTTAAGACACAAAGAAACCATATAGTGGTCGCAAAACCTTATTTAAATGATTCCTCCCAAGAGTGAGAGAGAGACAGACAGAAATAGAGATAGACACACTGACTGGGAGTCTAAGAGACTCGAGTAGTCCTTTTGTCAAGAAGGTTTCTATCTTAAACCTATTTCACTTTCATTCCCATTGGGTGAGGTCCGAGCATATCTCTGGAGAGGATGTTCTCTTGGGAAGACATGCAGTGTGCTAGACAAGTTTCACACAACATATTATTTCACAACACCCTATAAGAAAGGTATTACTATCCATATTCTAACTTTGAGGAAAATACAAGCACAGAAAGGTCACACAGCTAATGAACAGCATGAGTAATGGGCTGAGATTCAAACCCAGCTTTAACTGATCTCAAAGTTTATGGTTTTTTTTCTCCCTGACTCTGCCTGGAAGAGATTTACTAAGCAAATATGGGAAGTGTTTTAATTTAAATTAGTTTTTAACTAGTTTGTAATTAGCAGTTCCCAAGGGTCTTATAGCCAAGTCTGGGAATCAGTGATGTAGAGACTAATCGAATCTATCCAGAAAGAGTTACGTGACCAACCAGAGATAGTTAAATGGCATAACTTGCTCCTCTCAATAAATGAGTACAAAATCATCTCCACATAGTGCTAGGATGTTCATATGAATTTGAAAACGAAACAAAATGTCAAAAAGCCCCCAGATGATAGAATCTGTGATTTTTATGTCCTTTGGAAAGGCTGGGAAAAGACAGCTGGTGAGCTGGGATCTGGACACTTCTTGGGTGGACTTCATCCAGTTCTACATCCAGATAGGTGGAGAGAGTGCTGCATGCAACAAGCCTGACAGCAGGGAGGAGGGCGTCCTCCTTCAGTACAGCAACAATGGGGGCATCCAGTGGCACCTGCTGGCAGAGATGTACTTCTCAGACTTCAGCAAACCCAGGTAACCACCCCCAATGGCCATCTAGTGTTTTCTAAGAATGGTAAAGATTACACTGTTCTTGAGGCATTTCCAGAATATAGTTAACTGTTACAAAAATAGACAAACTAATACATAAATGACATAAATGATAGCCCAATATATAAACATTTCATTTCATTTAAGTTTCTGGACAGAAAACATTTTATTCATATTTGAATTTTTAAAGAATTTGAGAAAAAAGTGTGACTAGAAGAAAAGAGATGATGGACCATTGTTTTCCCAAGGAAACTGTATTATAGAGATGGTCCAAGTTCACTCTTCCCATTTGTTTTTTTTTTTTAATGTACATGCAAAATATGTTCATCTGTTATATTTAAAAGTAAGGTGAATTCAGTTCAAAGTTTTTACATGGCTACTCCCAGGGCTAGTCCTAGACAATATACAAATGCATCTGTGGAGCTTGGAATTTCTTAAATTTTTCACTCGCCCATTCCTGTCTCTATTTTGATGGATGGAGAATATATGTAATAAAATCCCTTAGGCAATGACTGTTAAAGAGTTTGGGGAAATGACTCATGTTTAATACCAATACCAGGCAATTGTATTTATTTAAATTAGTTATGTTGCAATTAGTGTTTTGAAATTCTATATGTGTACTTTATATTTTATATGTGTCATTAAAATCTACCCAAAGATATCACTTTTGGAGCATCCCTTTTTATAATTTCTGTATTTACACTTTAACACACACAAAATTTTTTCTTTACCTATATTGAGCACCAATTATTAAGCTTTAACATACTAAAGTTGTCTGTTTTACATTTTATAAATGAACCTTGTTTTATTGAAAAAAGTTATTGAAGTATAGATACATTTCTTATAAATTAAATATATTTCAGAATGCTACTTAAAATATAGCTATTTTGTAGATTGAAAGTTCATAAGTTTATTATTTTAAAACATTGAGTCACTTAAAAGTGATATAACTTTCCATAGTATAACACAAATAGATGTTCAGAGAAACCAACTATGAGCATTTTTTCTAAGGATGCATGGGAAAAGCAGAAACCAGAAAAGAGACAACTGAATAAAACAAGAAATGTAACATCCAGGGAGAAAGTCAGGAGTGGTGAGTGAGAGAGAGAACATGCTGAGGTTCTCCCAGTATAGTAGAGAGGGAATTGATAATGGTGCAAAAGTGATTTTAAAAACAATTTTAAATAATTCAAATTATTTTTCCCAAGTAATATCATTGTTGATCTGGAAATTAGTGAAAGTTTGGTGAAGTGACTAGATTACTCCAAAAAAGTTCTGCTTTATTTTTATAGGAATTTATGTTTAGATACAGAATATTTCACCACATTTTCAAAGAGTTTATGACACTAAAATGGTTAAGAAATTCTGAGTTGGAAGAGATCAGAAAAAGACCCTATTCATGATGGCTAATATGTAAATAAATATAAGGAATAACTTTAACAGAAATTCTGAGACTCTCTAAAGAAAACTATAAAACTTTAAAATTCCCTTCAGAGATAGGAAAGAAAACAAATAAATGGAAAATAATACAGCATCTCTGGATAGGAAAACTGAATATTATGATATGAATTTACCCTTTTATTTATATGTAATGCAATTCCAATCAAAATCCTACTGCTATTTTTGTTGAAACTTTATATCTAGAAATGTAAACTGGCAAAAATAGTTTACATTAATAAGTAAGAATGATTTTGAAAACATTTAAATGCTATTTTAATGTAAGAAAATACATAAAAACAGTTTTTTCTAAGTATTTCTGGAAAACATTATAACTATTATCATGGTAGTAAGAAGATATTGTTCAATGAATCAAACACTGTTGAAATATTTGCCTCTAGTTTATTTCCCTAGTTCCAAGGGAAATAAACATGACCAGGACTAAACTTACTTACAACTTGAAACCTCTTGTCTGATCTTTTATGCTGAGAAATTTTTCAAAATTTTCAGTAAATCAAACAAAACTAAATTTTCTCTTGCTGCTATTTTTGATATTCTAACAGTGCTAAGAAGAACAAAGCTATTTCTTTCCTAACCATAAATGATTTGCTGTTTTGCAGATTTGTCTACCTGGAGCTTCCAGCTGCTGCCAAGACCCCTTGCACCAGGTTCCGCTGGTGGCAGCCTGTGTTCTCAGGGGAGGACTATGACCAGTGGGCGATTGATGACATCATCATTCTGTCAGAGAAGCAAAAGCAGATCATCCCAGTTGTCAATCCAACTTTACCTCAGGTATTTTCCCTATGTCTAAACTCAAAGAAGACAAAACATTGTAAAAATGGATGGGACTGAAGAACTTCTCACTTCCCCAAGGATCTAGTACTTGAGCATGTAATATAAACTTTCTGTTTGCACTTAAATTATTTTACTTGCACTTAATTTTTTGTTACCTCTCTATCTACTAGTTCACAGATTATTTATATGTAAAAAATATATATATATGAAGTCTGACCAAGTCATCAAGCATGATTATTAGTGTATATATAAACTTAGGTACACAATGGCAAAATATTTTCAGTTGTTAACTCATGAGGAGAAAAAAAAATATGGCAATAAACAAACTTTAATAACTTAGAGATTCTGCTGTATTTCCTAGAAATACAAATAGTACGTGGTGCTACATGTCATGAACTGAAAACTCCTTTCTTGTTTTCAAACCTGTTAGAACTTTTATGAGAAGCCAGCTTTTGACTACCCTATGAATCAAATGAGTGTGTGGTTGATGTTGGCCAATGAAGGAATGGTTAAAAATGAAACTTTCTGCTCTGCCACACCATCAGCCATGGTATTTGGAAAATCAGATGGGGATCGATTTGCAGTAACTCGAGATTTGACTCTGAAACCTGGATATGTGCTACAGTTCAAGGTACTTATGCAAAAATTTCCTAGAACAGGTCAAGGAAAGAAACATCTTCCAGATTTATAAGCAAAGTTGACAAAGAACACAAATTTTTCATATTCTGTTGAAGAATGGACGCACTTGAACAAAAAGTTTCAATAATCTTAGAATGGCAAAGTTTTTTAGCTCTACCCATAAGGAAAACAGCTTGTCAGTTTTTAATGAACCCCAGAAGTTGTAACTCTGTCATTGTGTTTTTTAAGTGCTTATGGTCTCTACTAGAATTAAAAGAAAATTGACTTCTAGGATTTTAATCTGATTGTGACTTAATGAATCCCATGCTTCTGAACAGTAATAGATAAATTCTCCTTCTCAGCTTACTAGTGCTCTTTGGACTAATGAGTTATTTTATATTTTTACTATAATATTTCTGAACAATTTCTCTTCCTTTGATTCAGTAAATTTTTATTTTAATTATCATTACTCTCTTAAAAGCTTGTTTTTCAGCACTCTGATAACATGTCAAAATGTATAGCAAGTATTTACTTTGACAAGCTCTTTTTTCAGAAACCTAATCAAAATTTCATTGTGCTTATGAAAAAATTCCATTGGTGAATTCTGGGGTCGAAAGTAATGCAGTTTTAATGAACTAGCACAACTACATGGTCCTTACATAGCGGCAGGATGCAGATACTAAATAATTTACAAATAGAATTATTAAAGAGATCAGATGTTTATAGGCAGATCTTCAAATATAATTTCAACAGGTCTATAAACAAGGAAGTTGATTAGTGAAATATTATCCTTCTCTGTTTAGATTTTAATGCTAAACAACAGTGGGAAAACCATTAATAACAGTATATGACTCTGTATTAATTTGTTGGTAATAAAATAACAGCAGTGAGAAATGCATTGCCAGAAAAACTATGCTGTTTGTCATCTGATACCTTTTCTATTTAATTAGTTACAAAATTAGGGTAGTGTAGGTGTTAAATTCTGCAAGATGTTATTCTGGAGTTTGCAAAATCTAAATTAAGAAAATATTATTAACTGTTTCAGGTACTTAAACAATCAGCAAAAATGCATAATACTTAAGAAAATCTCAATTCTTGAATTGCACCAGCAGAAAATTATTGATTTGTAGCTATTAGTCGATAATAGGTATATAATATGGGTCATTCAGGGATGGATAATTAATGTAAATTTGGTATCTATAATAAGGACTTGACTTCATCTGTACAAAAATACACAGTGCTGGTACATTTTATGTACATGTCAAACCCTCAGTGCTAGGATTATAGAAATGAAAAATATGGACCTAGCCCTCAAGGAGATCAGAAACTAGTAAGTGAGCCAGAAAAGTGATCAGTCACAACACAGTCACAGGAGTGTTATAGTAGAAATAGGCTCTGAATGCTATAGGAGTACCTAGCATAGTGCCTGGCATGTGGCAGATACTCTAGGAATGTGTTGGTTGGTTGGTTGGTTGGATGGATGGTTGGATGGATGGATGGATGGATGGATGGATGGATGGATGGATGGATGGATGGTTGGATGGATGGATGGATGGATTGAAATTGGAAGTCTCTGGAAATACAGAGACCTAGCCAGCTGAAAAATGGAGGAAGAAAAATTCCAGATAGAGGGAACAAAATGTGCAAATATATGAAATACACGAAAGTGCAAATGAAAATGAAAATTTTGGAAACTTTAAGGTGTTTGGAGAATGTACCACAGAGGTGAGAGATAAAGTTGATCTTAATTGGGTTTATATGACACACTAAGACACTTGGACATTAATCCAAGGGCAATGAGTCATGAAAGATTTTTAATCCACTGAGTGCAAGAATCAGACCTATGTTTTTTAGAAAGATCATGCTGGCAGCATTATAGGTGTTGACTTAACAGCAGGGGACACTGGAATCAATAAGTACATTCATTCATTTATCCAGCAAATATTTATAAAGCCTCTACTGAATGCCAGGCTCTGTTCTAGGCTATGAAAAGAAATAGAAATTGAGAGTGTGGACTAGGGTGGTGGAAGATGGTTACTATTTTATAAAGGGCTGTCAGGTTAGCCTCACTATAAAATGACTTTTAAGCTAAGGCCTATAAAAAGTGAAGGAGTGAGTCATGCAGCAATCTGGGAAATAGCGTTCTAGGCATAGGAAATTAAAAGAACAGAGGTCTTGAAATAGGAGTGTGCTTTGAAAAGTTCAAGAAATTATAAGGCTGCCATTGTCACTAGAGCAAAGAGAGGCAAAAAGGGAGGCAAGTGGAAAAAACAAGGTCAGTCTTTGGCTTCTGCTATGAATAAAATGGCTAGCAGAAGAGTGACAAACTCTGACTTAGGCTTTTAAAAAACCATTCTGGCAACTGTCTTGGGAGTACACTCACAGAGGTAAGGGCAAAGATAGAAAGACTATGGGTAACTATTGCAATGATCCAAATAAGAGATAATGAGAACTTGGACGTGTGTGATAATCAAGGAGGCAAAGAGAAGTGCTCAAATTGTTGAATATATTTCAAGTAAATTGAGGATGCTAGAGTTGTCATCAAAGTAAGGAATGAGGAGGTCAGAGTAAGGCATAGCAGGGCATTATAAAGCTAAGTGGGTAGGTTGGAGAGACATTAAAGTGGTATAGTCAACAGGTTTTGGTGACCTATTGGATGATAGAATGGCTTATAGAATGACTCCCTCATTTCTGGCTCCAGTCACTGAAACTGGAAATAGAGGAAGAGAAGGATTTGTTTTAGGATGGTGGGTGATGAAAACAGACTTTGACATGTGGAATTAGAGATACCTATGGACTGCTGAAATGAAATGCATGGGAAGCAGTTATGTACATTGTTCAGAGACCTGAAGAGGCCAAATCTGGGAGTAGAATATAGGCATTCAGAAAAAAAATTCAAAATTATGATTGTGAATGAGATTAGGGAGCATGTATAGAGTAAAAAGATAGGAAAACCAAGAACTGAATTCTAGAAAACATTAACAGTTAAGAGGCAGGTTAAATGATCAATTTTCAAAATAAAAAACATGCAAACGACACTGAAAGTTTCATTGGCTTGCCTACTTTAGGAACAATGGCAGTGATAAGTCTAAGACAAAAACCTAACTATGTGTGCCCAGAGTGACTACTCCCACCACTTGCTAACCAAAGACTGTGCTTACTAATGGTGATATAATAAAAGAAATTTGTGTTCGAAGAGTTTAATCACACTTCTGAGATGATCAAGTTTTCCTTATATTCTTGACCTTTAACTAACTATGAAAACTTGGATTGATAAATTATAATAAAATTTCTAATTGGGAAATTGTTAAGTTCTGAGAGATGCTTTCTAGGTGTGACTATGGAAATAAGGAACATATGGAATCTTCTTTTGAAAGACTAATTCAAGCTACCATATGGTAACAAGGATGAACTTTTTGACCCCTTGAGTTCTAGCCCAGTATTATTTGTTTACAACTCTACGTTTTCTTCATCCTTTATTCTTTAGTCACAATTGTGTTGAGTCCTTCAATTTTTTCATAAAATTTGACTATTCATTTTATAGTTTTATATACTAAAATTCCATGGTGCCTCCCAGTAACAAATGAAATAAGATGTGAACAGAAATAAGATGTAATTAAATAAATACCAGGAAAAGAATGTGACATTTATAATTCTTAAAAAGTATAAACTAAAACTAATAAAATCATATATACATTTATTAATTTAGAAAAAACTGTCTTGAAGTAGAATAATATTCAGTGTTGTGATAAAAATGATGCATTTGAGACAAATTGATTAAAAATGAAAACATATAAATAGAAATCTTAAAGTGTTTCTACATTTGACTCAGTGATACTACTCCTAAGAATTTATCTGGTGATGACAAATGAACTAGAGAAAAAGAAAATGATACATTCTTTGCAATGCTGCATGTAATAATAAAATAATAACGTTAAATAGAAAGTGGAGGAAAGTTCTAGAAGTGTGATAACTTCAACTATATGACCAAAATATATACTTCTTTATAAAGATAAGAGAAAAAATCAAGAAATAAAAAATACTTGTGCTAGGGCATTGGGATTTAGGTTGCATTTGAAAAAATTTTTTATGCTGTTAATCCTGTGATGACATTCCTCTACTTAAGTGCACAGAGCAATGAAAGTTTTATTTCTGGATTATTTTGCATATTTGATGCTGTGGCAAAAACTAAGCTCTTTCATCTAAGTTGACAATGACTCCTTACTGAGCTTTGGCAAGAAAATAGAATAGAGATGTTTGTTCCACTAAAGCAGAGAGGACAGCCCTCTCTTCAGGTAACCTTCATATTCTGAAGAAGACAGCTCTTCATCTTCTGCTTCCCTCTGTTTATACCATCTGGGAAAGGAGAATAAAAGCTTCCTGGCTTTTGTCCAAGGCTCCAGATACTGTGCTTCTCTCTTCCGTTCTTTAATCCCAAGAAACACACAAAAGGGGCAACTGATGAAGCTTTCAATGAAAAAGTGTGCATTGTTTTTGCCTGAACAAGATTTCCAGAGCCTGTGGAAGGGTCTGCTTGGAACTGAGCTGCAGATCTTATCATTACCAATGCGATGCAGACTCTATTAGGAAGGGCCCTGGTTGCTGTAGCACCTAATTTGTTAAATGATGACTTAGAACTAAAACCTGATATAATTCTGCTTTTCCTTTTTAATAGCTAAACATAGGGTGTGCCAATCAGTTCAGCAGTGCTGCCCCGGTTCTTCTTCAGTATTCTCATGATGCTGGTATGTCCTGGATTCTGGTGAAAGAAGGCTGTTACCCAGCTTCTGCAGGCAAAGGATGTGAAGGAAACTCCCGAGAACTGAGTGAGCCCACCATATATCACACAGGGGATTTTGAAGAATGGACAAGAATCACCGTTGTTATTCCAAGGTCTCTTGCGTCTAGGTAAAAGTGACCATTCTTATTATATGCTGTACCTGCTGTTTCTTGGAAGCATATATTTATCTCCATGTCTTTATTTCCTATATCTCAATAGCCTAAAAGAATTTATGTAGTCTAGCTTTATCTCTTCAAGTAATGATTCTTAAGGAAAAGAGCCCCCAGAACAAAATTTCCAAAGTAGGGATGTGTGTGTGTACATGCACACATGTATGCTTATCAAACAAATTCATTACCTCCCTCCCTTCCTCATTCATTCATTCATTCATTCATTCATTCAACAAATATCTATTGAGCACTGTTCTTGGCACCGGAAGTATAGCAGTGAACAAAGGATGTTAAAAGCTAAGAGAGTTATAATGCATCCTTATATTAGACTTTCACTTTATATAGATTTTTCATAAATTTATGCCTCCTTGAATAGACAATTTGAAGTATCTTACAGTATAAAAGATTCCTTTAAATGAATATTAAAATAAATATTAAAACAAAAGAAAGGTTAAAAATAAATTGACAAAGGAATGAGATAATCAAGAACTTGACGTGAATTAGTTTCAGTGATAGGGCAAATAAACTTAACTTTTAGTTTTCTGGCAGCTAGGACAAAGGGGAGAAATATAGAGTCATTTAGTTCTCATTGTTGGATAAAAATAAGGAAAACATAAAATCTTATTTTTTTTAATTAATTTTTTTCATGCTCAGAATTCTAGGATAAACATATAACATGTATATGTACCTGTAAAGTAGGTAGAATAGGTAACACAGAGATCAATAGTTTTAACTCTGTCATTTTATGAAAGATAAAGAAACATTCTTCAAGTGGACACTTTTTAATTGAATCCTAGAATGTAATATTAAATTCTGACTCCATCAAGGCATTTCTGTGATGATATAATAAATATATTTGTCCTGCTTTCTGGGGATGTAATTTAATATATAATTTTATATGTAGCTATAGCATATAAAATATTTAGCAATATTTTTAGCTTGCTTCTTTCCTAGAATGTTGTAGGATATGCTTTCTCTACACCCTTTGAAATTTGACATGGCTGAGTGAAATGTGAATGAAAATAAAATGTGACTTTAAGAGCCCGTGTGCATTTTGCCATGTTTTCTGCTTCACAAAAGCATGTTTTAAGATGAAGCTTATGTGAGTCTGAGTCTCAGTGTCTACAAGAAGCAGACTCCCTTGACAGCCTGCACTGGACATATAGCATAATCAAAAAATAAGCTTTTGTTGGATGAAGGTACCGAGACTGGTATTGTTTGTTACCAAAGCATAACGTATCTTATCCTGACTGATACAGTGGTAAAAGTTTAGCAATCCGTAGGAGTGACTTACTCATAAAGTTCTCAGAGACTATTTTGTTTGTGAATCTTTTACCTAATGAATCATCAAATTCGCTGAGCATTTTCTAGCTAGAAAAGCTGATTATGTTCTCTTCCTTCCTTGTTACTTAAGTGTGCATCCCTCAAAAAATTACACCACCGACTCTGGTAGACAGACTTCCCGTTGTAGCATCAGGCTCTAAGTCACCCATCACATGATTTGCATCAGGGCAGGTTTTAAATGTGGCTTCCTGGATGGCTCCTTTTGATTCATAGACCTATAAACTAAAAAGACAAGTTATCTACCCCACCCATATCAAGCATACAATGGTGAGATAATGACATAGTAACCACAGTAGACACTCCCACTAAAAAAGAATTTTTTTTTTTTAATTAAAGAATGGGGAGCACATTGCAGCCACTGGTCTGTAGGAATTCTGAAAGCCAACGAGATACTTGTTACTAGGGCCTCCTAGTTATTAGCCTCTAAGCATCACCCTCTGGGACATCTTTTCTTTTTCAAAAGAACACAACTTTGTTTGTAACTAAATAGCCATCTTATCCTGTTTTCTGCACATCTCAAGCTGGGCATGTCACAGTGCAGCCCTTGTACTCCTCACCTCTACCACTGCCTTCCTTTCCACTTGCTTTTCTGAAACTATGGCCCAACCAAATAGACAGGTGCAGCGCACCATGAAGTTGGGGAGCAACAGGTGGTGCATCTTTACTGCAATGGCTAGAATATCAGGGTGCTAGAATACATCACTGTGAGAGCAGTCAACAGAATTAGGAACCAAAGAATACAAATCTGCTTTAAGTCCCCGAAGCCAGTCAATAAAGAGTGGAATCTGAAACTGCAGTTTGTTTGATGTGGGTAGAACAACCCAATTGGCTAAGCTGCATGTGAGAAATAAGACAGGGTTGTCCTTAATATAACAACGTGAGCCAATATTTTGAGGCTCCCAATATAACAATATTTTCTTAGACTTCAGCTTTTGGAAGAAGAAATGTTTTTCATTAGAATCCAGCTCCATGGTTAATTGGAATACCATCCAGCTTGTTGGTTTTTTGTGACATTTGCGACAAAGAGTTCTCTACGAAAGAACCGTAAATATATTCCTACTTTAACCCAAGTAAATGAGATATTGTTGTTCCTTTCGCAATATGTTAAACTCAGATATCTCCAAACACGGTGTTGGAAAGCTGAGACTTCTAAGTGTGAAAATTGTCCAAATTTGGAGCTAATTTACTACCAGGCAACATGCTTGTAGTAGTTACTAGAACATGGCTCTTTCACAAATAATTCTAAGCTGATTTTCTTAAAGGAGCAGTTTGTGCTGGTATAAGTTGTCTCGGTTCTCGCCTACAGAGGAGCTATGTTGGTGGTGGTAAATGTACGCTGATGCTTTCCTCCTGACTCTGGGCAGCACCCCCGCCATCTGCTCTGGGTTCCCTATGCAGAAAGTCGTGCAGAAAGCTGATATCTGTGCGGGCTGGACATAAGTTGCTTAGTAATCTGCGGGATATCTCCTCCACCACCACCCACCTCCTGTGCACCTCTGCACGGGACAAACAGTGTGCAGGAGCCTTCCTGGTTTGAGAGGCCAATGCAACACTTCTCTGACGTGTAGTGGTGGAAGAGGGTGATGTAGAAACCAGTTTTCCTGGTCACTCAGACATCCTCCAAACAAAGCTCTTTGGGGAAGGGGACAGAGATAGAGTCCTATCTTCTACTTCTTTCTTATCTGAGACATGAAGGGGAAGATTTGTTCCATGATTTGAGTAGTCAAACCACACAATGGTTTATTTCTAGTAAAACTACATAAGATTAAGCTCTGTTTTTTCCTTAGTCATCACTTCCTTCAACTTTTTCCCAGACCTTCTTGTCTGTCAGGTCAAAAACCTCTCTTACATGCTCTCAGAGGTCTATGTAATTTGTATATTTACATTTCTTTATGCAGAGGTTTGATTAAGTGTGTCTCCTCACTCGATTGTGGGCTTCGTAAAGGCAGGGACTATGTAGGATTTCTGCTCCCCATTGTATGCCTAGCCCTAGCCCTGTGCCTGGCATGCTGTAGGCACTTGTAAGTGCTGGTTGAATGAAGGGGTATTGAATAAGAAATAAGGACCAGCCATAGGTGATTAGCTACATTGATGACACCTTCCCTTTTAAGGTATCTTTTCCAAAATAAATCCAGTGCTGTTCAGCAAGAAATCATTGCTCTGTAGTCAACTGTGTCTCCCTGAAAAGACACAAATAGCACATGTACACATGTGAACACATACATAATAATTTTAATATATCTCCTTTATTTAAAAAAAAGACAAAATATGTGGAATGCAGACATTCTTATTAGTTTAACTTTGACTGACTTATTTCCTCTCTTCTGATGGTCTCTATGATTATGTCTTTTAGTAAATTCTTACTAGTTTTTCCTCTTATCACAACAACCCAGAGGTGGTTAAATTACTTGTGCTCAATTCCAAGGTTGTTCTACTAAGAGAACGGAACAGTAGTAGGCATCAGGAGGCAGGCACAACTTGGAGAAACAGAAATGAAACAAAGATTGCTTCTGTTGGGAGAAGTAAAACCTCTGTTGCTTTGATTTGCACCTTCCAGCTAAAACCCAACTAGCCAATATTAAAATGAGGAAAAGAGGTACCATCTCTTGTCCTTTCAC
Organism: Cynopterus sphinx; assembly: GCA_030015415.1. Lineage (NCBI taxonomy): Eukaryota > Metazoa > Chordata > Mammalia > Chiroptera > Pteropodidae > Cynopterus > Cynopterus sphinx. Next base: position 40,193,352 of record CM057391.1, on the reverse strand, counting down.
TCTGAAATATAAATTTCCAGCTAAGACTCTCAGAAGCTGTGATTTACCATGTCCTGGACTCACCTTGTTAACCAAATGATTAGTCATTTTCTTTAATTTGTTTTTTCTTCATTTAAATATGGATTCCTCAATATTGAGCTTTTGAGGCCTTTTACCTTCTCGAATGTCTAACAGCACACTCTGATTCTTGGGTCTATAGCAGCCTTAGAATATGCAAAAATGTATGGCTCTCCTCTCTGGCCAGACCAGGCCTTGATTCTTTAATTATTATAATGAAGATTACAGGACCCCAGAAATCAGAGATGGGCCGAAGGTCACTTGCCCTCCATCCACTATTGAATTACCAAAGTTTCTAGAGTCTACCTTATGGTAGGATTCTTCAACCTTCTGAATATCTGGGCCTCAATCTGAGCCTGCTTTTTCCATGAAATAGAAGAGAAAGTCCACCCTAGAGGAGAGCTTGTCTGGAGAAAAGAAGTTGTTTTTACTCTTTTTTTCTTTCACTTTCAATGGGGCAGAAGTTGTGGGTCCATGTTTCTCTGAGATCTATTACAGAAACATAAAAAAATAAAAAATAAAAAATAAAAGGTGAGTGTGACTTCTAATCGAATAGGACTTAAATCAGGGAAATGGCATGTTTTCCTCTTTTATTATAGATATGCAGGGACACAGAGGTTTTTGGAAGGGACAGAGAGGTTTTACAATTTATCTTTTTCCTTAAGAAATTGGCAAAAGTTACTATTCATTGATTTCACGATTCTGCAACTGTATTTACTTTTTTCTTCCTTCCTTCCTTCCTTCCTTCCTTCCTTCCTTCCTTCCTTCCTTCCTTTCTTTCTTTCTTTTCTTTCTTTCTTTCTCTTTTGCTTTTGCTTTCTTTTCTAAATTTTAATTTAAATGTCTTTTGCCTTAAAAAATAAAACCAATATATTTTTACTAGCTCCAACGAAAATAAAAGATGTGTTCACCTTCCTCTTAACACACTGAAGAATGTGTTTTAAGACTTGAGTTAATAGATGATTAATCTCTGAACACTTACTCCTAGTAAGCAACACTGTTGGTTACATTTTTTAAAAATGCCAAAAGTAGGTAACTTAAAATAATGAAAAATAAAAATTCTAGTTCAGTGTGGCCAAATTACCAAAGCTATTTGAAAAGAGCCAGAAATTCTCCATTGTGATACTGACGTTATTTTTGCAATAATAGAGGGAAGAAGGATTCATCTTTGTCTACAGTTATCTTTGACAATCTTCATTAATCTTTAAGGTTCTTTACCCTTGTTTACTAAAAAACTGGATTCACTCCAAAGTCTATGAATATTGGCAAAAAAATTAGTTGACGTCCAGATAGCCTAATTCATCTTCCCTCTTCGATGTCAGTAGAACTGGGAAAGAAAAGGTATTTTGCTGGTATGAAATTATAGATCTGTATGGGTTTTTATATATTTTAAAAGAAAAGAGATGTATTGAAAGGATCAAGAAACTTGGAAAGCAACGGGGACAAATTTTAGTTTGGCAGCGTCAAGACTGATTCTCTGAGGGGAGGAGGACTGGGCAGTAGCCCAGCCCGCTGGTGTTCCAGGGTTTTGAAGCTCTGGGACCAGGTCCCTCTTTTGTTCATTGACAGCTACCAGTGTTCGTTGGCAGCCCGCAGGTTGCTAAGGTTCATAGAATGAGTGTCTTGGAAATTTGAAGATGAAAAGTGGAGAGGAAAGCAAAAGGTGGGAATAGAGCTGTCAACGTAAACTTAACTTATCCCTACCAGAATCACTCCAGTGGCAAATAGCCAGAGCTCCCACATATGTTTCTAACAAAGAAGATTCTATTTGATGGTTTCAAAAATTCTCAAATAGCCTCTTAAAACATACAATTAAAAACCTATAACATGTTTCTGGCCATCAAAAATCTGTACCTGATAACCAGCTGATATTGAAACACACATGCAGAAGAAAGTAAGAAGTTTTGAGAAAGATCCGAGACACCGTACGAAGATTAAGTGTCCTACTGTGCAGACATGATTTTCAAATAAATGTTAAACCTCTTTTGAATTTTTATGAACTGTTCTATATTTCAGTGCTTTGCTCTGAGATGTTAGTACAAGAAACATGTGTTATGTTTCCCAACAGTAAGACCAGATTCCGATGGATCCAGGAGAGCAGCTCACAGAAAAATGTGCCTTCCTTTGGTTTGGACGGAGTGTACATATCTGAACCTTGTCCCAGTTACTGCAGTGGCCATGGAGACTGTGTTTCAGGGGTGTGTTTCTGTGACCTGGGGTATGCCGGTAAGGCCTCAGGCATGTGTCTGATGATTTGCTCATAAAATATGTATCTCTATAGTACTATATTTCATGTTACTTTTTCCAAGAAAATAGAATCCAAGTTTATTCTTCTTTAAGTTCTAATTGTAGGATTTTGCAACCCAGGCATATGAGGTGGAAAATTTTTATATTTTTGAGCTGCCTAAGGAAGAAGAAAATGGTAATACAAATTTATTAGTGCTAGGCATGATATTAAGTGCCTTTGATTTCATCTCATTTAATTCTAATAATAACCCTGTGCCATAGGACTTTTATTGTTCCTGTTTACATTTAAGGAAACTGAGGCACAAAGAGGTTTAGTGACTCTGCCAAGGTCACACAGCTAGGAGTTGCTTGAGCCGGGCTTCAAACCCTTGCAGTCATTCTCTAAAGACCAAGCCCCAGCTCTTGACCACTTGGCCGCAGGGGCTCCCTGTGCTCTTTACATCGCTTTTTGTAGGACATGTAATTTTATACACTTAAAGTAAAAATCAACTAATGAAATAATAAAACCAAGACTTCCAAGGAGAACTTTATAAGGGAAGTATTTTCTGACCACAGCCACCCTTGAATTTTGTTATAAGCAAAAATAAAAAGGAAGCTAAAATTAAAGAGAAGATATTATAAGCTTCAAATCTTTTTTAGAATTTTTCCTGGAGGCAACTTCAGAAGGAACCTTCGCAGCTTTTCAGTGTTCTGGCCTTCTTCTGGAGCATAACCAAAGACGAACATCTGCTGTTGCAAGCTTTCTGTTTAGAGTGCTGTCACTCATGGTTCCAGGGTGGTTTTTAAAATTTGGGATTAACTCCCTCTGTTGATCCTCTAATAGAAGGACAACAAACAAACAAACTTTATTGTGGACAAAATCAATTTCTCAGTTTGTACAAATCCTCTGAGTAGCAAGAGCCAGGAAATGTGTGGTTTCCAATGTCTCCCTATTAAAAAAATAAAAAAAAATTGTAAAGACAAAATAGTATGTTTGATGATGATAGTCAGACAGTTGTGAGATACAAATTCTCATGTTGTTTCTTTCCCCCAACACCTGTGAAACTCCTCCTTTGCCCATGCGCCGAATGTACCCTCTAATGTGTAATGATTTCAACAAAGCCTTTCTCCTATGTATTTCTTTTCTCGGAAGCTGCACAAGGAACCTGTGTGTCTAATGTACCTAATCACAGTGAGATGTTCGATAGGTTTGAGGGGAAACTCAGCCCTCTGTGGTACAAGATAACAGGAGGCCAGGTTGGAACTGGCTGTGGAACGCTTAATGATGGCAAATCTCTCTACTTCAGTGGCCCTGGGAAAAGGGAAGCGAGGACTGTCCCTCTGGACACCAGGAATATCAGGTGAGTAGTTAATTGGTACACTTCGTAAATACTGTATCGACCTCACTGTGTGATCTTAACCTAAAACATTTTGTTCTGTTATTGAGGGTTTACATCATGCTTCTCTGTGTAGATTCTGATATATAAAAGTGAAGACTAACTCTGTAATAAAATAGATAATTTCTACAAAATTCATACCACACTGTATTCATCAGCATACAGTCATCACCTAGGCTTGTATGTCAGCTTGGTTTTCTAAAGTTCTGCATTATTATGAAGACTCTTTGGTATTATCTTTAATGTATGCCAGTTAAAACCAAGATTTTTTTTCCTTTTTAAATTCTGTGTTCAAAATGATGCATCTTTGTTTATCTAAGTGTATTTGTATTCACTTACTAAAAAAGTGCTTTAGAAATTTAAAATACCTACAATGACACCTACTGGTAAAATCAATAACTGCTTAGTTTTAAGGTCAAATGAAATAGTAGCACACTTAAAATAAAATTGTGCTTTTTTATCAAATTATTCAGGAACTGAAAGAAGGAAAAGTGAGGAAGCATTTGAAATTTTTAGAACTCATCTTCACTAAAATTCTGTGTCTTATTTTATGCTTTCAATCTGTTCCCATTCCTTCTGAGCCCTTCTCAGAGAATTACCAATAGATTTATCTCAATTTAAGGAATTCCCATATCAGTCATTTTATTATTACATCACACTGTCATAATGAAGTGTTTTCTTTTGTTTAGATCAAAATTATAGAATAAAATTAATATCATATTAATTAATTTTAAATGTTTACAAAATTAACTTACTATATAAGGTATGTTGTTTCTGCTGGTCACATGCCCTTTGTGTTTAAAAGTATTAATACTTAGGAATTATAATTTTTTTTTAATATACCAAAATACAAAGGTTAAGTCTTTTTTGAACTCACCTACTTGTGAGTAAACTGAAGTGTTTTTTTTTCCCCAGACTTGTACAGTTTTATATACAAATTGGGAGCAAAACTTCAGGGATTACCTGCATCAAACCAAGAACTAGAAATGAAGGTAAACTGCTATATTTCCATAGAAATTACAGTTGCTATTGGCAAATTAGTCCTTTTCCTTCCAAAGCTGGGCCAGTATTTTGCAAACTGATCCACAATTCTAAGTTATTCCTTCTTTTCCCTCCCCTCTCCTTTCTTCCCTTCTCCTCCCTTCCCTTCCCTTCTCCATCATTGCATGGGTAGCTGCATAAAGCCATAATCTCTAAAATTCCTCATCCAGATCTTAAACCTGAGAAACTTCATGTCTGCTCTGCATCATGATATTTTGGGGGGGACCCTGTTGCTTTATAACTTTCTACAGGAAGAAAGAAAATAGCACTTTTACATTCAGCACTGTGGCTAGAAACTTGTTTGCATAGGGTATCGCCGAATACAGATTAAACTCTGTCTCCTGCCCCTAAGCATTCTGGGGATACTAGAATCCTTGGATTGAAGGAGCAGTTCTTGGTGATAATAAATATTAACTATTACTGAGCACCTATTATATGCAAGGCACTGTTCTAAGTGTTTTATCTCTGTTAATTCACTTAATCTCCATTATACCCTTTTGCCAGAGGTACTGTTATTAGTCTCATTTTACAAATGTGGAAGCTGAAGCACAAAGGAGGTCAAGTAACTTGCCCAAGATCATGCAGTCAGCAAGCAGAGGAGCAGGGATTCAAACCACTCTCTCTGGCTTCAGAGGCTGTGCCTTAACCACCATGCTGTACTGCCTCTCTTTTTAGCCGAAACTCTACACTCTCTAGCCATCCAAACGTTTTTCTGCCTCAGTGATTCAGTTCTGAAAGAAATGCAAAAGACTTGAAGCTTAAAAGGTGGCCTTCAGGAGCTCAACTGATACGACGGGATTCTTTAAGGGTCTTTGAATGTGAACTGACTCCTAGCACAAAATCCATGGGCATCTCACATGGGTCCCCCTCCAAAGCCTGACCTCATAAATGGCATGTGAAGACATTTGCAGCTTCTATTCTTATTTTTATCTCAGGCACGACTGTGTAAAACGTATTGGCTTAAACAGTACCTGTCAGTTTAGCTGCTGGTAGACCTCTCATCAATTCTAACTGTCCTTGGCACTAACTGAAAGCTCACGTGACTTTTTCTGCATATCTCAGTACTTTTAGTCTAGTAATTATCTGTATCATATATTTACTGAAGCAGCAGTCTGGAAATGTTTATAGACAATTTTGTGTCCCCTAATCTCTTCAACAAATATTTATTAAGAATCTGCTCTAAGCCAAACACTGTTCTCATGTGCTGTAGATACAGTATTACTGAAAGACCGACATAGCGATCATGATGGGCTAGGTTATGCTGCAATGGCAAACAACCCTCTAAGTCTCAATGGGTTAAAACAAAAAAAGGTTTCTCCTTTGTGCTCCATTTTCACTGTGGGTCATCTGATGTCCTCATTCTCGCACCCAAGATAATGAAGCAGCTGCTGGGTAGGTTCTGGATGTTGCCAGCCATGTGGCAGACAGAGTGAGGTGAAGATGACAAGAAATGCAAACTACTAAACCTCTGCCATTGAGGGCACCTACATTCTAGTGTAAGAAGTCAGAAAATAAACAACAAAGAAAAGAAATAAGCAAGACGTTAGATTGATGTGCTAGACAGAAATAAATAAGCTGATGAGATAGAAAGTAAACTTATGCTTGGGAAGATGTTGACTTAGCATGATCTGAGAGGAGGCTTTCTGAAGAAGTAATATTTAAATTGAAATCTAAAGGATGAGATTTCATGAAATCTAAAGGAACCAGCACAGCTCAGGGAAAGTTTTCCAGATAGAAGAAACAGCAAAGGCCATGAGGTGGAAAAGGACTGTGGTGAGGAGGAACAGAAAGGCCAGTGTGGCTTGAGTCTTGTAAAGGTTGGGGAGCTATCCGAAATAAGGGGCAGGCAGGAGCTGGTCCTGCAGGAAGGAGTTTACTGGCTATGGTACAGAGAAGGGGTCCAAACCCATGTGCAGTAGAAATGAGCTAACGGCGTTTAGGCCTGGAAGCAACATAACCTGACTAAGTTTTTATGAGATCACCCTACAAAAATGATACAAAGTTTAAAACAAATGAATATTTCTTGAGCATACACTTTGCCTGCAGAGAGACAGGAGCTTTGAAGAGTGCAAAAAGACAGGGTCCTATCCTCAGGACCTTTTTTCTGATTGGAGAAGGAAAGCATTTTAATATTTTATTTAACCTTTGTAATAAAGTTAGTATTTTAAAATGGTTTGTTGTTGGGATAGTGTAGCAATTGTGTGCATGACTCCTCTGAAAATGCCAAATCAGTACCCCTATTGGTATATGAGCTACAAACAAAAGTTCTGACCAAAGTATCTTAGGAAACATCTACTTTTTATAGATATGAGGCTCTGCTCTATACTTATCCTCTGATTACAGGTTCTGTTATCTGTCCTTCAGGGCAGATTCCCTTAGGATCTCTCTAGGAACAAGCAACTTTTCCTCAACTATTTCTGAACCATTTTCTTGAACTCACTGCTAGCCATGTAATTCACATCCCATAGGCATTTCTTAGCCTTGTATTGAACACTGGCTATTAAAATGTAAATCTGCCTAAATCCTTGAACAAATCTTTTCCAGTGAAGAAAGTAAAGATTTTACTTATCCAAGCCGAAGCCTCAATTTACATATATGGAATTAAAATCAAAATGAGGCTATTTTCAATAAGACTGGGCAAAATGCAGATTGTGTAATTTAAAAAGAAAAATGTTTTACATGCCTTAAACATTCAGTGGATGAGCTAAAATGGCTTGATTTATTCAGATGTACATGTGTTGGATGGCTCAGCAATTGATATAAAATATGGATATTACTGTCTCTCTTTATTGCATTTCTTCTCTCTTCCATACTTATTTAGGAGGTATTCCTTCAGGACCCCTTCGGAATTGCGGTCCTCCTCTGCAGACTTTGTTGCTGCCTGAAGGATTATGTGACTCTCCTGAAAAAGTAATAAGGAGAAAGACAACAAGTAGAAACCAAATGGAGTATGGACCCCTTGAACCATACTTCTCATATTTTAATACACATCTGAATCTCTTTGGAAGCTTGTTAAAATGTCGATTCTGATTCAATAGGACTGGGGTGGTATGCTGCATAACAAATTACTCCAAAGCTGAGTGGCTGAAAGCAAGAGACGTTTGTTATCTTCCAATATCTGTGAGTCAGGAATTCAGGAGCAGTTTAGCCAGGTGGTTCTGGTCCAGGATCTCTCATGAGGTTGCACACAAAATCAAAGTCAGGCAGATACAGTCATCTGAAGACTCAGCCAAGGCTGGAGCATCCATTTCCAGGATGATTCACTTACATGGCTGTTAGCTAGAGGCCTCAGTAACTCACTGTGCTGACCTGTGCGTAGGCTAAGTATCCTTACTAACTGTCAGCTGGCTTTCCGCAGAGCAAGAGATCCATGAGAGAGAACAAGGAAGAAAGTGTAGTGCCTTTTATGGCCTAGTCTCAAGAGTCACACACTCTCAATCCTACCATATTCTATTTATTAAGCTCTACTTTTTGAGGGGAGGACTGTTAAAAAAATTGTGGACATGTTTTAAAATTGCCATGCGTAGAGTCTGTTCTTCGATGATGCATGTGCTGGACCTTGAATCGTACTTTGAGTATAAGGGACTAGAAAAGACCAGCCAGTGAGATTTTATTCTCATGATGCTTTGTATCTGATGCTATAATCTACCAATCTAACTTCTGAATAACTTACTCAAGAGAACCAAATTATTCATTCTCTCCCTCCTTCCTTCTTTTCCTCCCTCCTTCCTGCCCTCCTTCCATGTCTCTGTCTCTCTCTGTCTCTCTGCCTGCCTGCCCCCCTCTCTCTCTCTCTCTCTCTTTCTCTCTCTCTCTCTCTCTCTCTCTCTCTCTCTCTCTCTCTCTCTCTCTCTCTCTCTCTCTCTCTCTCTCTCTCTCTCTCTCTCTCTCTCTCTCTCTCTCTCTCTCTCTCTCTCTCTCTCTCTCTGTAACCCAAAATTACATTCAAAACCCATAGGACATATTTTAAGCAAACATGAAGGGTTAGAGACTAGAGTTTTCCCAGATAGCTCATCAACTTGATTAAATAGTAGAAACAGCTTAACTTCAATTTTCTTCACGACAATGATGTGACTCTCTCCCTTCTCCAGCACATGGGACTTACCTCCACCCTCTATAGTGCTAACTGCCCATCCATCCTATACCTGTATACAGCATGCTATCGCCCCAAAGAGTTTTTATTCTTTGAGCTACTTTTATCCTCTTATTTAAAATGATGGTTTCTTCTATTTTAAATATGGTAGGATTAATTTTCCTGGTATTTCTAATTGTTTGCATATTTGTCATTCTTCCTGGCATCATCCCCTGTTAGATGTAGTGGTAATAATTCCATGTGCTATCAAATAGCCCTAAAAGGCTTTCTTTATATTTTATTATAATATTTCTCTAAACTTAATTTTAGTAAGCTTTTTGTAATCCAACATTAAAGTCTGGTCAGTTAATGGGAAATTAAAAAGTTATTACATGTACCATGACTTAAAATTTTCCACAAAGATTAGAATATAATAAAATTAATATAAAAAATTCAACTTCACCGAACATAATTTCTGTGAATACTCAGAAGGTAATTCAGTATTCTCAGCCATAATTATGAATATGTATGAATAATTATGAATGCCAATTTTAGGAACAGTTATAAAACAGACAACAAATAGATGCCAAGAAAGCCCTCTGCCCTTCCCATCAAAACAAAACAAATATATATCTCTCCTATTGATTCCTACTATTTCATAATTAGCAATTTTTCCTTTGCACTCAACCCTACCCTTTCCTAGTGTCCTCTTTTAAAATAAAAATGTTTCTGGGAGAAGTAGCAGAGATAGCACATGAGGTCTCTTGAACTTTACTGTGCAAGTCCCTAAATCACATCACTTTAGTGAGAGGCAGAGGGACAATGCAGAGATGGGGTAAGTGAAGTGGGAAAAGGGTAACACAGCGAAAGGAAGGTCGATCTAACATTGGAGGAGAGTGAGTTTTCTTGCCTTGCTATTTAATAATTTGGCTACATTCTGACTTCAGTGACCAAGGTCTGACAAAGTGTCAAGTGCCAGTAAAGAATTCTTCTGCTTAATAGAATTTTGAATTGGGCCTTCCTTATTGTCTGGTGTTTCTGTAGAAGAGAGCACTACTTAGTTTTGTGCTGGAAGATTGAGATATTTCTTCTGAGACTACAATAATGATATGAGACTTAATAATATTCAGGACAGAATCTAAAATTCAAATACATATCTGGAGTGGATTTTTATGTCCCCTTACCAACCTACTCATTGCTCATACAAGCTGAGTGGTCTTTAAAAGAGCATATATATTTTTTTCCTCCATTTCCTGGGCATTGGTGCATAAGAAACTGTTAAGAAATTGATGGACTTCAGATCTACTAATTCACTCGTTGGAAATTAGACGAATGTGCCTTCATTCTCTGAGACACAATATGAAGTTTCTGCTGCAGTCTTGCCATTTAAAAAAAATACTATTTGTTGCCCGTGTTTTTTGCCTCCAGGAAAGCTGTCCAAGTAACTGGATTTATGTCTTTTAACTCAGGGCTTGTTGTTCAGTATTCAAATGACAATGGAATATTCTGGCATTTGCTTCGAGAGTTGGATTTCATGTCATTTCTGGAACCACAGATCATTTCCATTGACCTGCCACGGGAGGCGAAGACACCTGCAACAGCTTTTCGATGGTGGCAACCACAACATGGCAAGTCACTGCTCACCCCAACTTTCCTGGTAGTGTTTAGGTCATATAGAGAAAGCCACATTAGATTGTATGTTTCTCAATTTGCTGTGAACTTCTAGACAATTTGATTTAAAATCACAATCACAAAGATATTTGTATTACACGTAATGAACCTTCTCTAACTGCCTTTATTCATCTACTTTCAGGGAAGCATTCATCCCAGTGGGCCTTGGATGATGTCCTTATAGGAATGAATGACAGCTCTCAAACTGGGTTTCAAGACAAATTTGATGGCTCTATAGATTTGCAGGCCAACTGGTACCGAATCCAAGGAGGTCAAGTCGACATTGACTGTCTCTCAATGGATACCGCTTTGATATTCACTGGAAACATAGGTATATATTGTTACCAGATAAAAGGAGAATATTTAATTAACCACAGGGCTAAATTAACCGAAACCCAAGAGGAGATTATGTAATGCAGAACTATATGCATAACTGCCTGTGCTGAGGAAGGCTCTTGATTAAAAAAAAAAAAGTTGTATGGTCCTGTAATATAACTTGGTAAGCCCAAGGATAGTTTTTATTGGAGCTATCTTTCACAGAGCACGTATAATATGACTAAGATTTCTCTAAAGAAGAGAAAAAATATCTGAAGACATCTCATATTTCATAATTTGCAGAATTACAGACTTAAGACTCTATGTTAGCCCTTCTCAAAGTAATAAAGTTTGTCAAGTTAGCAGCCTTCCATATTTCCAATAATATGCTAACCAAATAAAAATGCCACGAGACTAAAAGTCAAAGCACACATGAGGCACTAAAGATAAGACGTGGTTTTATTTGCTACTGAAAGTGTTCAGGACAAGCATAAATGCCAAATAAGAAGAGAGAGCACAATGATCCACTGCCACTAAACCTTTCCCTTTTTGTAGGAAAACCTCGTTATGCTGAGACCTGGGACTTTCATGTGTCATCATCAACCTTCTTGCAGTTTGAAATGAGCATGGGCTGCAGCAAGCCCTTCAGCAATTCTCACAGCATACAGCTCCAGTACTCTCTGAACAATGGCAGGGACTGGCACCTTGTCACTGAAGAATGTGTTCCTCCAACTATTGGCTGCCTGCACTACACAGAAAGTTCAATTTACACCTCGGAAAGATTCCAGAATTGGAAGCGGATCACTGTCTACCTTCCACTCTCCACCATGTGAGAATTGTCATTTGGCTACATGTCAGAACTTTAGGTTTCTGTCACCTAATTTGAAAATAATCATGATACCACTTAGCAATGCTATTACTTTCTCATGATAATTACGCATGGAATATGCCAGGGGAAAAAAGTGCAAGGTGCTTTGGGTTGCAATGTTTAAACATGGCTAGGATTTCCAAAAGTTTTACAACGCTGAACTTTTCTGTTCTTCAGCTACATGAAGGCTGCCTACCAGATTCCATTTTTAAGCTGTTAAGGATCTTCTCAATAACCAGACTGACATTCCTTCACATAAGTAGTATGTGAAATCATCACATTTAGAAGAGTACCCTCAATTGTTTTATTTTGTGTTTTGCTCTCAGTACCACAATAAGAAGAAAAGGTTGGTTCCTTTGGAATTCCCATTTTGTTTTACATCTTTCTTCCCCTCGCCAGCATTTCAGATCATGTTCAAGAGTTGTATTAGGGTTTACAGTAGGCCCCACTTTTGTGGTTTGGTCATTTGCATATTTTAGGATCTTTTAGGAACTAAGGTGTACTGTGGAGACTGGTTAGAGATTGTGCCATCCAGGACTGCTCCCAACATCCTCTACTGCCTCTCCCCTCTACTACTCCGTTCTGAATTGCAAGCAGGTTAGTCTCTGCGGGCTGCATTGTTTGCCAGCCTCCTGTATCTGCTTGCTTCCCGATATATTTAGACAGTGGCAGACATTGGCAAACAGTTGGAGAATGGAGATAGAGATAAAACAGGGTATTCTTTCCCTCTCTTTCTGCCTCAGGTGTGTCTTGGCCAACTTCAGTGGCTCCAGCTCCCCCTAGATGGCCTTTCATGTGGCTCTGGCCCTGGGCACCAGCAATAAATTCTCCCTGTATCCATCCAGCTTTGGACTTGTAGTGGCTTCCTGACTTTCCTAAACTCTGGTTTCCTCACTGCCCCTGTTGGCTTCTCAGCGATGCCACTAACTACATCCAATTTCCTGCATTAAATTCTCTCTGTGTTAAATACTTAACAGTGGTTTCTGTCTTCCTAACCCAGTTCTGACTCAGAGACGCACAACCAACTGGCAGAAAAAAAAATGCAGAAAACCAAATCATTTTAGTATTTAACCTAAAATAGTCTCCTATGGACCCCTATAGCTTTAAAAGAAATGCTTCCTTGTAGCTCCTTTATTCGATTTATTTTTATTCAGCAAGCATTTCTTGAATCTCTTTTGTTTTAGAAGTCTGATAAGAAAACAAATAAGCTGATGCCAGTGTCCAAATATATTGCTTATGATAACAGGTATCCGAGCAATTATTTATTATGTAAAATAATAAAAAGGTAATACTCAGGAATTTTATTGAAACACAGGGGGATACTACCTAACTCAGTTTGGGGAGAATAGAGAGAGCTTCCTAATGGAGCTCATCTCTGAGCTGTCCAAATAAAGGAGTAGAACTTACCCAAGCAAAGAGGGCTTGTGGGAGGGCATTTGTGCTGTTGTAAGCCAAAACACAATTCCAGAGGCAAAAAAAAAAAAATGCCTGAGTTCATAGGGAAATTCAAGGATTTGGCACTGTCAGAGTATAATTATGAGACAAGAAATAGGGAAAGATAAGGCAAAGGAAGAGCGCAGATGAGAGGGGACCATGTGTGTTATCTTAAGCAGTTTGGCCTTAACATTGCTGGTGTTGGGGAACCATTTGAAGGGTCTAAGCACAGCGGTCATATGGTTTGATTTCTGTTTTAGAGCCACCATGCTATCCCCTGTGTTTCACTGAAGAACTGTATAGGGAAAACAATAGTACTTGAAATGTTACCATTGAAATTCTACTTCAAGGAGATTGTGTTTCACATTCCCAATAACTAATGTGCTTCTGCTACATAATCTGTCCCTAAATGGGGCTTGGCTACTGCTGTTTGTTAAGGCTGCTTATATTTCTGGATAAAGTGGTCTTCTGACAGTATATTCTAAATAACTGATTGTAAATGTAATAGAAGATATGGGAGTGTATCATGTCATTCCAGCCCTCCCCTTTAGGGACAAAAATAGAGGCAGAAGTTTAGTAGGCCTCCATTCACTATCTCAGAAACTATTCAGGGACTGTAGAACAGGGACTTCATGTCTAGAACTTTGTAGGATCCCAGCTTTGCCTCATGTTTATCATCCTCGATTCTTTCCCGGTATGAATAGCAGTGAAAGCCTGAAAGCAAAAACTGAAATTCTGCAGTTAGTCCGAACACAATAATTCAATAGTTCGAAATAATTTTCCCATCTCGTACATGTGTTCGCAGATTCTTGTATAAAAGAAATGGTGAAATATTTTTCAAGCATGCTTTTTACTCTTCTATTTGTGGGATATGAGGAAACCACATCCAAAACTTGGTACACAAACAAGTGTCTTAAAGAAGAGGGAACTGGAACCTGGAGGAGGGCACTCTAAAGCAAAAGGAGCGCTAAAATAAATGTTCTCTCGCTGTCAAGGTTGCCTGTCAAACCACATGTGTTTCCTTTGGTTAGATCTCCCAGGACCCGGTTCAGGTGGATTCAGGCCAACTATACTGTGGGAGGTGACTCCTGGGCTATTGATAATGTTGTGCTGGCCTCAGGGTGCCCTTGGATGTGCTCAGGACGAGGGATTTGTGATGCTGGACGCTGTGTGTAAGTTAATAAAACTGACAGTTTCTTTTTCTGTGATGCAAAAATACAAATGGCTTCTTGAGCTCAAGACCAATAATGCCTTTTCTCCTCTCGTCCTTTTCCTCAGGTGTGACCGGGGCTTTGGTGGAGCCTACTGTGTGCCCGTTGTTCCTCTGCCTGCGATTCTTAAAGATGATTTCAATGGGAACTTACATCCTGACCTTTGGCCTGAAGTGTATGGTGCAGAGAGGGGGAATCTGAATGGTGAAACCATCAAATCTGGAACATCTCTCATTTTTAAAGGGGTCAGATAAGATTCTACTTCTCAATGCTACTATGAGATTCCATTCTTCACTCTGCTTCACACACATGCATTGCTGAATCTGTGCAGATGACGTATTATTTTATACATAGTTATTGTCTTTTAGCCCAAACCTTGTTTCCTTTCCTATTCAATACATTTTTTATGATCATTTAAGCACAAACATTTTTCTTCTGCCTTGCTAATCAGCCTTCTTTACTTTCTGTTTCAATTATAGATATAAAAATTATACATACACAATTTCTAGAATCTTGAATGTAGCGTTTTATGTGTTATTAAACATGTGACTTAGAATATTTTTAAATATGATTTTATGAAAGGTCTTTGTTTTTTCCTACTTTTTTTTTCTCCTCCTGACAATAGAATCATTTGGTGACTTTAAGAAAACCAAACATTTAGGTCAAGTTAAATAGCATTCTCAAACATTGTTAGTATATTTTTGTATTTCAACCTAGATGGCTGGTTAGAAATCAAGCAATTGTGTGAAACTGTGCTAAGCTGGCACATCTTCATATGTGAATACATGCTATATCCTGTCTTTCTCAGCATGGGCAAATCAGCTATTCTAGGTGTGCAAATGAAATCTTTAACAAAACTCCGCATGTGTTTCTGTACAACCTTAATGATTAACACCTGACACGTAGAAAATTAGACACCCTGGAACTTTTTCAATTATAGTTAATAGATGCTGCCTATCACCTTTGTTTGAATTCAGAATTATTCTCAAGTTTTGTATGAGAAAGGAAAAACACTTAGTGGTCTGAGAGATTTAGTAAGTCTCTAAAAGTTATGAAGGACCGAAGAAATTGAGGTAGAACATTTCAGAGTAGAAACTTCGGGATTTGGGGGTTGGAGGAGTAGTTAGTCTTATCTAAATCTTTAGCTTTCATTACTAGTTGTCCACTTCTCATCTGTTTGAAGCAATTGACAAGACCAAACAAAAAGGAGAAGCCCTATGACTTTCCATCATTCAAATATCTTTACCTGATAAATTTTTAAGCAATAGAATTAACCTGGTCTCTAGATCCTGTATAGGAAGAAGACACAGTCTTTTGTCTTTTCTCTTTAGTCATCCAAATTTAAGAGCAGCCAAGCATTATAATATTAGATATATTATCTGTCAGCTCTACAAGATGTAGAGAGGGCTCAGCATGCACCATTCAGTAGGTTATAGTTTGACCCAGAAAGGTATTCTTTCATGAAAAAGAAAATGATAGTCTCTTTTTAATGTTTATAGATTCAGCTATTAAATATCAGCTATTAAAATGGTTTATTGGATGCAGAAGAATTCCTCACATTTAGCACAAAGGGATTACTGAACCTGGAAAAAGAATGAGAAAAGAAACATGTCTATATAAACAGAATATATGCAGCAGCAGGGCTTGACAGATTTGCCATGTAATTATCAATATAAATTGTTGGAATATAAACAAATATTGCATATATAAAAGAAAGATACTTTTATATTACAGATCATACCCACTTTCAACAAAATTGCTCCTACAAGATCAAGTGTAAAATGGGTCCTTTTATGGAACAACTTCCCAAAAATTAAGAGGGAAGAGTAATCATATTCCTTTATCTTGATGTTAGCAAGTGACTTTTATTAGCTGGATCTACCAACTACCCACCTCAAAGCTTTTTCATTACAAGCTGAAGAAGCCACCTTTTCCTATAACCTCAACCTCCACATGGCACCAAGCTCTAAAATATCCAAGGCTTAGTGCTTGTAAGTGTATGAGGGAAAGTGTAAAGACATTGAAACATGAAGAATAAGCCTTGATTAGGTGTCATGGATTAAACAGGGGTGTGAGTTATTAGAATAAATGAAAAACAAAGACTGGAACTATAAGGCTTTTACATGACAACCTTCAATCCTGGAAGCTTGAATCTGTGTTTTGTAAAGTTCAGGGATGGATTTAAATGCAGTTGCTTTTTCATACAATAATTCAAATAATTCTCAAATCCTAAATTTAACATTATCTGGATCTCTTCTCCCAGAACCAAAAGATAATTAAATAAACAAAACACTTGTGACCTATAAAAAATGGAGGAAAATTTTAGAATCTGACATGTCTGGGTTTGAATCCTACCATCACTGCTTATTAACTATTTAATCGTCATCAAGCTCCTGTCCCTCTGAGTGCCATTTTCTTATCTACAACAGGACGATAATAATATGTTTCCCTTAGGAGTGCTAGGTGCTTTAAATGAGTAAAGTTCAATTTTAGAACACAGCATGTTGTAGACACTCAATATATGGTTGCTATTATGAAATTCAATTTAAAAATTTTCAGCTACTGAGGAATGTGCTCTATAATAAACATAATGAGGAAGAGGATGAATTTGCTTTGCCTACCTAAATTACATTTGGTATTTGTTAATTGGTGATTATGAACTCGGTTGGCAGTATCCGCTCAGTATCACACAGCCCTCCACCACCAGAGAGTCTCTCCATTCAGAAGCCACAGATGAGAAACTAAAAGGCCCATTTGGACTTTAGGATATTTGTGTAGTGAAATTCTATTTCACTGGCTGTCACTGCAATCCTGAGTGCACATGGAGAAAATAAACTATGGAACTGTCAATCCCAGGCAACCAGAAATAGTTAATTAGCAGAAAAAATTACTAACGCTAATGTGATCATTTTCCTCCTTCCTTGGTTGTCTGCATGAGCAGTTACAACCTAGGCATAAGGATTTGCTTAGTTATGCCTTATTTAACTTGACCAGCTGGAGGAGGTCGTGTCAGCCTGAATGAGAGCCTCCTGGGGCTGTCAGAGTGTGCAAAGGAGTAGAAGTTCCAGAGACTCCTTGGAAGCCTGAAAAAGTTACCTATTTTTCCCAGCTTCCTGCAGGAGCACTTGGCCCATTTTCCAACTGTTTTCTTGTTACCTCCTCTCACAGCATGCTGTGATCAAACGAGGCTATTTTTTAAAAAGGCCTGTAGATATGTAATGCTATCATTTTGGCACTGCATTTTATGAAAGTCACAGTGAAGCGTGATTTACAGTTGAGACAATGAAATTGTGTCATTCCTGCATAGGAAATGAAAGCCATTAAGAAAAAGTAAATTAATCCTCACTTAATATACTTAATGGTGAAAAACTGAAAGCCTTCTCTCTAAGAACAGGAACAAGCCAAGGATGCCCGCTCTCACCACTCTTATTCAATATAGTATCAAAGTCCTAGCTAAAGCCATCAGGCAAGAGGAAGAAATAAAAAGCATCCAAATTGTAAAAGAAGAATTCTAATTGTTACTTTCTGCAGATGACATGATTCTCTGTATAGAAAACGCTTAAGACACCACAAAAAAAAACTATTAAAAACAATAAATAAATACAGTAAAGTTGGAGAATACAAAAAGTACAAAAACCTGTTGTGTTCCTATACATCAACAATACAAAAAAATGGAAAGATATTCTATGTTGATGGATTGGAAGAATCAACATAGTTAAAGTGGTCATATTACACAAGGCAATATATAGATTTAATGCAATCCCTGTCAAATTCCCAATGACATTTTTTAAAGGAACAGAGCAAAAAAGTCATCTGATTTGTGTGGAATCATCAAAGATGAATGGGACTACATCAACTAAACAATTGCTACACAGAGAACGAAAACATCAACAAAACAAAGAGGCAACCAACTGAATGGAAAAAGAAATTTGCAAACAAAGCCTTTGATAAGGGGCTAATATCCAAAATATATAAAGAACTCATATAACTAAAGAACAACAACAACAAAACAATCTAATTAAAAAGTAGGCAGGGGACCTGAATAGGCATTTCTCCCAAGAAGAAATACCAACAGCCAACAAACATATGAAAAGATGGTCAACTTCATTAGCTACTAGGAAAATGCAAATCAAAACCATAATGCAATACTACCTCACACCTATTAGGATGGCTATTATCAATAAGAGATGTAATAACAAGTGTTGGAGAGAGAGTAGAGAAAAAAGAACCTCATACACTGCTGGTAGGAATGTAAGTTGTACAGTTGCTATGGAAAGCAGTATGGAAGTTCCTTAAACCATTAAGACTAGAATTACTATATGATCCAGCAATCCCTTCTCCTGAGCATTTTCCCCAAATTTTTAAAAACATTTAACTGTAAATACTTATGCACCCCAATGTTCACTGCAGCATTATTCTTTGTGGCCAAGACATGGAAACAACTAAAATGTCTTTTGATAGATGATTAGATAAAGAAGCTGTGGTACAGATACACAATGGAATATTACTCAGCCATAAGAAAAGATGAAATACCGCTATTTGTGACAATATGGATGGATCTTGAGATTATCATGCCAAGTGACATAAGTCAGATAGAAAAAATTGAGAACCATATCATTTTATTTACATGTGCAAGATAAAACTGAAAGCAACAAATGAACAAAACAAACAAACAGAGACTCATAGATATGAACGATAGTTTAGTGATTGCCAGAGGGAAAGCGGGGAAGGGAAGGTAGATAAAGGTAAAGGGGATCAAATATATGGTGACAGAAGGAGATTTGACTTTGGGTGGTTACACACAATGCAATATACATATGACATATTGTTGAATTGTACATTTGAAACCTATATAATTTTATTAACCAATGTCGTCCCAATAAATTTAATTAAAAATGAAAAAGTAAAAAAAAAAGGACAATTACTAATTTTTCCTTTTAAACTGTACCAAATATGGCTTCTTAATCATTATATGTATATATTTATTATTTAGCTAAAGTCAGTTGGGTGTATAAAATCAAAGAAAGTAATTTTTCAAATGAAATAAGATTGCTAGCATGTATATTTTTGTTTTCAGGAAGGACTAAGGATGCTTATTTCAAGAGATTTAGACTGTATCAATACCATGTATGTCCAGTTTTCACTTAGCTTTATAGCAAAAGGTAAGTCATTTCTATGACTATGAGTTTATTATTTCTCTTCAAGAAAATTTTCCCACGCACAATTCCTCCTCCACAAAAATTTATGGGGTTGAGGCCCATAAATTTTATTGTATGGAAGAGTTAACATAAATGTGAGTACATAAATATTCACAAATGTTCTTCTATAATATAAATTTACCTTAGAATAAAGGTAAGATAACTACTGATTTGATAATAATTTCATATAACTGTAATAATCATAATAGTTCTGTGGTAAATAAATTTGTCACCATATCCCTGAGTCTTTTTCCACAATTACTTTCTAGCAGTAAAATTGTTTAAATTAAAAAATTTTAAATCTGGAAATTTTGGATTTTCTTTTGCAGATATGAATTCAAAAAAGTCCACTCTGTCATTCTGACCTTTCATATAAACTAAACAATTTTATTCACAGATAATGCCATTTGGATAAAATAAATTTTCACATAGATTTTGTTTCTATCCTGAGATTTAAATGTTTGACCTTTTGTAAAGTTGTGATGACTATACACAAATTTTTGTATGTATCATTGCCTAAATGAAACACAGAAAGATAAGTGTTTTTATCTAAAAAAATGAGGGAGATATTGTATGAAAACTCAAGATTTGGTGTATGTTTTAAGATATATTCATACAGAAAGTCCAACCTGTCATCACTTTAAGTTGCCTCCAAAGCGTTTGGACTATAAAGCCTCTATGTAAATATAAGTTGCTTATGCACTGATGCCAAAAGAATAGTCTGAGAATATATGTTTCCTCGTTTTTGTCACAATACATTTAATGCCTGTGTTATCTTCTTTCTAGGTACCCCAGAGAGGTCTCACTCTATTCTATTACAATTCTCCATCAATGGGGGGATCACTTGGCACCTGATGGATGAATTTTACTTCCCTCAAACAACCAACATACTCTTCATTAATGTTCCCTTGCCGTATATTGCCCAAACCAATGCCACAAGATTCAGACTCTGGCAGCCTTATAATAATGGTAAAAATATACATGTTCTCCCATGATCAGAACTGACTGTGGCATGCTAACGTGTTTGCTTCTAAGGTGTGGAGGAAGTGTTTATCAAATGAGTAGCTTAGCTATCTGTTGCATACATTTTACATGCTTCACTTTTGAGGAGTCTAAATTAATTTTAACCTTGTGTATCTTTATCATCTCTTCATATTTGACTCGTAAATTCTCTTGATGGTGTAAATATAGCTGAATCCTGTCACAGATCTACAGTTTTTAAAGAATAACACAGCATTACCATTAGGCACTCATCAATTATAACTACATTTTTGCTGAATTCATTTAGGAATACATAGTTCTTCTTAGTCTGGCATTTCATTAGTGAAATAGAACATTGCAGTAAAATGCCATGACAAAGTGAAAGGGACTTACACCAAGCAGATAGTGCCTTAGATGGATAAAATATTCTCATCACATGTACTTGTTTCAGTTGATAAGTTAAAGTGAATGAATAATTTAATAGCATTTTCAAATGGTTAAAGAAAATGATTTTGCAAATTGGTAATGTTTTACTGCATTCTATATTTCTATTAACTGCTGATTATAAAAGACCAGACTCTACCAAATAACACATTTAATGGCCTTTTAAGCATGGAGGTATCATATTCAGCAGGTTCTTTGCAGAGGTAACACAGAAATAGATAATAAAGTGTACTGCCATTTCTAAAATTTAATCTGAGCATTTCCTTTATAACTAATAAGTTAAAATAAATACTTTTAACTTCTTGTGAACAGAAAAAATAATCTATTATAATTACCAAATAAAAGTCCAAAAAGAAACACAACCAGTTTCACAATCCAGAGGATATTGTCTTCATGGTATGTTCAGAAGGCTTACCTGATTTTTCTTTATTGTTTCCACCAACTGCTTCCAAAACAAGAAAAGAAAAGAAAGCCCTCAGAATCAGAACAGTGATGAGATGAGGGGGAGAGAAAGAGGGAAAAGTAATGAAAGAGAAAGAAAAACAAAAACACACAAAAAGACAGAGAGACAGAGATGTCTGACTTCATTTAAATCATCAGGTTATTTCTACAGGCTCCTGTTTACAGATTCTTTTTTATATTTTATAAGAATTGTACTAAAGTAGGAATCAGTGAAAAGGCAACATTGGGAAGTCTGACGTTTTTGCTTGGCATGGTCTTAATATCTTATTTTCAGTTCAAGGCAAACAGTGCTTTGCAAAAGCAGCCTGGGTTTGTCCTTCTAATCTACTTAGTATCTTTCTGAAACACCCAGCCTAAGTTGCTGAATCAAATTCAGAGACAGCCTAAGGAGTGATTTTGCTAGTTTTCTGTATATTCCCACATACCTTTAAATAAACATAGATGCACTATGGTAAACAGCGTGGAGGTTCCTCAAAAAATTAAGAATTACCATATGACCCAGCAATTTCTCTTCTGAGTATTAACCCCCAAAATTGGAAAACATTTATCTGTAAAGATATTACACCCCAGTGTTTACAGCGGCATTATTCATGATGGCCAAGATATGGACACAACCAAAGTACCCTCCAATAGATGATTAGATAAAAAAAAAACTGTGGTACGTGTATACAATGGACTATTACTCAGCCATAAGAAAAGATGAAATACTCCTACTTGCAACAACATGGATAAATCTTGAGATTATCATGCCAAGTGACATAAGTCAGACAGAAAAAGTTGAGAACCATATGATTTCACTTATATGCACAGGATAAAACTGAAAGCAACAAACAAACAAGACAAACAGACTCATGGACACAGACAACAGTTTACTGGTTACCAGAGGGAAAAGGGGGAGGGGGAGTAGTAAATAAGGGAAAAGGGGGATCAAATATATGGTGATGGAAGGAAATTTAACTTTGGGTGAACACTCAATGACTATACATATGACGTATTGTTGAATTGTGCACTTGAAACCTACATAGTTTTATTAACTAACATCACCCCAGTAAATTTAATTTAGAAAAAGAAAAAGAAAAAGAAAAGCATTAAGAAAACAATGAAGTATTATATAACAGTATTTTCTTCTGTATAGTTTTTAGACAATTAAATAAATTATGTATCAGCCAGTGTTCTAATAGCATTGGGCCTTCAGCCTAACAGAAGCATGATGCTCAACTGTGGGTTAACTCTAAAAATATATGAGTTGCATCTTGAATATACTAGTTATTGTACCTCCATTCCCACCCTCACAGATCCAGATGTCTTATATATTCCCCAAAACCACAAAAACAAACTCAAAGCCCACTCTTGCCGGTAGAGGGTTGATAGCACCACTATGAAGGGAAAGGCCTACATTTCACAAGCTGTTTGTCACATTTATCTGGCATTTGTAAGGCTGTTTCATGCTATGTCAATTTCATGATTGTTTATAATTTGTTTCACACTTTAATCACTGTAAATATACTGTTAACTACTGTAAACTACTGTTATGTAGTTTGTGTTTCATTGTCTCAAAGCATATGTTTAACATGCTGTTATTGAGTTCTTTCTGTCCTTTACTGTCTTCTAATGAGCAAAAATGTCCATCTGATTTTAACCATTGGAAAATTTGCTTTATCCAAAAATGCTGTAGGTAAGAAAGAAGAAATTTGGATTGTTGATGACTTCATTATTGATGGAAATAATTTAAACAACCCTGTGATGCTTCTGGATACATTTGACCTTGGGCCCAAAGAAGACAATTGGTTTTTCTATCCTGGTGGTAACATTGGTCTTTATTGTCCATATTCTTCAAAGGGAGCACCGTAAGTATTTAATTCAGAAGCTAAAAAGAAAACCACTGCTCTATACAAATCGTGATAAACTTTTACTTAAATAGATTTGTTGTTTTCTTACATAACAGCGAGGAAGATTCGGCTATGGTGTTTGTTTCAAATGAAGTCGGTGAGCATTCCATTACCACTCGTGACCTCAGCGTGAATGAGAACACCATCATACAATTTGAGGTACTTGGCTTTGTTCTATTAGAAGTGCTTTAAATTTTATCTTGAATAAAACCCATGAAAGAGGAGGAAAATCTCAGATAATTTCATTCATTATGACTTTCCATTTTGGTGCAAGGACAAAAGAGGTTTTACATCATAATTTGTTTTTATTAGCAGAACCAATTGTCATACTAAGGTTTATTTCTCAATTTTTGTCCTTTATGATATAATCTCTCTGCCTACTACAATGGGAAGTTGTTGAAATAATTTTTTTAAACATTATAAATATAAAAGGATTTGCTATTCTAGTATTATTTTCACATTCTTATGTGTTGTTTAGGACTCATCAATGTAACTAGTCTACACAGATCATACCAGCACATTTATATAATATTTACCATGGTGTCATGAATTTTACAGATAAAATAATACTACACTGTTTTTGTAATTTAAAATATATTTTCTCTGTGTACTTAATATTTATTAACTATCTTTCTTCAAAAAAGCAAATTAATAATATATTTAAAAGTTTCCTTATGTATTCCAAAAACTTAGATAAAATCAGCAGAACGAAGGTTATGCCAGTGTTCAATGGTATTAACTTCCAGAGGTACTCATGTCATAGCTGAGGTACATAACAACCACTTGTCAGACTTACTCAAAATAGTGTCTAATTGTATCAACACAGTTTTGAATATGTGTTTTAGATTTAATCTCTGCATTCTCTAAATTAGAATTGTCTTCATATCTAGCCAACTGGGGAAAAAGCTAATGGTTAGAATTAAGAAAATAGTCTTTTCATTACTATTTGCTTGGCTTGGCTATGAAAGGAGGCCAAAAGTAAGATTTGAAATTCTATCCCAGCCTCTTACCCACTTCCTACTTTCTTTATGAAATAAGGAAATATAAATTTTTAATGAGTCCCTTTGGGGTTCTTCATGAAAAAGTATTATTTAAAGATTATATATAGTATTACTCAGGCAAAACAGAATTTTGTTGTTTTAAATATTTCAGCAAGGCAGTTCCCAGGAAAATGAACTCAAAAAATAATGAAGTGGTGAATTATTTCAAGCTTTGTTGCTCTAAGGAAGTTTCTACTATCTTTTTTTCTTCCCCAAGATCAACGTTGGATGCTCAACTGATAGCTCCTCTGCTGATCCAGTAAGACTGGAGTTTTCAAGGGACTTTGGGGCAACCTGGCACCTGCTACTCCCCCTCTGCTACCATAGCAGCAGTCATGTCAGCTCCTTGTGCTCCACTGAGCACCACCCAAGCAGCACCTACTACGCAGGGACCACCCAAGGCTGGAGGAGAGAGGTTGTGCACTTTGGGAAGCTGCACCTTTGCGGGTAAGGACCTGCTGCTTTATGCTGCATTTGTTTCTCATTTGACCATTTTCTCCCTGCCGTCATCCTTGACTTACATTATCGGGGGGAAATTTCCACCTTACATTTCTTCTTCAGTTTTCTACTTGAAGCAGATTGATAGATATTTAAAACAAAGAACACAGAGATAAGATACTACTAACTTATGGTTTAAAAGTAGATTTAAAAGAGCACACTGCACTCTGGTAGGGGCTCATATCCCCACGGGTCTTTATTAAATTAATTAGGAAGCAATACAAATATGGCATTCCCCTAATATTGTAACCCTTTCCCATTCCTTCCTCCACATCACAATATAAATACAGTTAGAATTTTATGATTTTCAAACATCAACCTATATTTCCCATGCTGGGAGAAGACACATATGGAGGATGGAAGCCCACAGAATGTTCCAGGTGCTTCCTAAAAAAAACAGTTAACACTCTTCCCCCAGGCATTTCTACTTTTTCTCTCAGCATTGTTGCTTCATATATTTGACTCTTTTATTGAAAAGCTATTTAGAGATGAAAGACTTCAATTCTAACAGACATTAAATGAAAGATATAATTCAGACAATAAAATCAATAATATCAGTGAACAAAGAGAGGAAGTCAACAAAGCAGTCTGTCTCAAAATTTGTGTTTTCCTTAAGAATAAAGAACTTATTCTTTCAAGGTATGTCTTTAAAAAAAAGCATTAATATCATACTTTCAAGATGGAAATAGATTTACATTTCCGATATGAAACTCAGTATAATTAGAAGTCTTGGGTCTTCAAGCAAACCTACTAAAATTACTAGTACTTTTCCAAAAGAGTGAAAGTGCATTTTCAAAAGTCTGCATTCTCTTTGAACGTAAATCCATTCACTCCTCTTCATATCATCAACATAATTTTTATAATTTAATTCCTAAGGACTTTAATATTTTGTGTTGTTGAATATGTCACATTAATTTTTGCTATTTATACCAGGATGTTATTCTAATAGAAAATCTGTTTGAAAAAGAAAAGGCATTACTAAGCAAAATATCCTCAAAGTTTTTTAGAAATGATAACTGAAAAGGCAAGGAGAGGCTCTGGAGACCAAAGGAACAGATAGAACTGAAGATTCAGCCAGCACAACTAGGAAACAGCTATCAAGGAATGGGGGACCAGTGGTGGGGGTATGCTTATCTATAAAAGAACTGGACCATGGGAAATAGCTCAGGAAAAGTTTTTATCCAAAATCAGTTGTATTTTTTAAGATTATATGTTGCTAGAAATATAAAGAGACTTCTAAAAAGTAGAACTTATCGGAAATATCCTAGGGAATAACATGGACTCCACTCAGGAAGTGTGAGGAAATCAGCAAAAAAAGCTGTGATTCTCATTTTTATCATGCTGATATTAATATCAATCAGTACACTACAGTTCTCATTTTCAGGAACTCATAATTCCGCATTTCTAGAAGAGAAAGTCTGAACCAATCAGCTATGGCCAAAAAGCCAAGTGGTGCGACAGAAGCATGGCTGCCAAAAAGCCATGCTTGCAGGCAGTGTAGGCAGGGAAAAAGACCTGACAGCCAATCCCTTAGGCATCTATGACCAATACCATGACCATTATGATATTGCTGAGAAGCTTTAATGGACCTCCAATTTTCCCCAGTTTCCCAGCTAAGCATGGGAATGAATAGAAAATAATCTTAAAGGTTGTAGGCCATGATTTTAGATCGTTTTGACAATTGAGACATGCTTCAGTAAGTTCCACCATGCAAATAATACTATTTAAAGGAGTACAAAATAAGGTCACAAAGATCTGCCAGTTAGAGGTACTGAGTGAGAGACTCACTCACTCTGTGACAATGCTCCGGTATCATGGAGCCAGCCTCACTTAGCATTTGGTTGTGTCCACCAGGCTGTGCTTACACATAGGCATGGTGATGTAACTAGAAATATGAACAAGAGAAAGGCAGATGTCTGTATTTTTACCTGCTGGTATTGGGTGTCAGTTTAAAATATACCTCCTCCAATTATAAAGGTACAGAACTTAGACCATCATGGTTTTTGTATTCCATGTCATCTTTATTTCTATGAAAAAAAAAAAGTAAATCTGTTAAGGAGGCATGCCCATTCTCACCATGGTAAAAGCCTATCCTTCAAACTGCCTTCAACCATTTCTGCAAGAGGATTTGCATTAATAGTGTTGTCTAGTCATTGTTCCAGGAAAAGAATTACGACTCTTCTTAAAACTCACGCAGGCGTGAATTGCTGAAAGGCAAAAGTTAAATTTACTCCAACTCAGTGAACCATCCTTTGGTTCATGTTCATCATGGTACATAACAATGGCACAAGTGTTAGATGCTAAAAATATATAGGTAACTCATGTTTAAATTACTCTTTTCTGTGCATTTACAGGATAATTACCAAGGAAAAAAAGTATTTTAAATGTTTTTAATGCAGAAATGGTTATTTTTGCCTCCACATATAGTGAATTCCCAATTGAAGCATAAGGATTGAGTGTCCATCAAATTTTATTCACATCACCTTTATGTTCTTTTCGTCTAGTCTTTTTGTCTTTAAAACTCCTAATTGCTTTGTTTTATGCAGTTTCATAAT
The DNA here is from genome assembly GCA_030015415.1 of Cynopterus sphinx. Classification (NCBI taxonomy): domain Eukaryota; kingdom Metazoa; phylum Chordata; class Mammalia; order Chiroptera; family Pteropodidae; genus Cynopterus; species Cynopterus sphinx. Next base: position 40,165,993 of record CM057391.1, on the reverse strand, counting down.
GAGTCAACCAAAACCCCTATTTAATGAAAACACTGTGTGCTTGAAATTTTAAGTTTACATTTTTAAAAAAGATCCTTTTAAATACCACTGGCTTGGAAGGACAGATGCTGACATTCATCAGGGAGGGTGGCAGCAAGAAATTTTCAAGATAAGATTTCAGCAGAAGGGTACTGCAGGGAAAGCAGATCCTTCAGCCCGTTTATCATAGTGCTTGCAGTTTCTGTGTCAAGGCAGGTGAACAATAATAAATATCCAACCAAGGTGATTCATTTATATTCAGAACCTTTGAATAAATAAGTTCAAAAAAACCTATGTAGGCTCTTGTTCAAAGGAACATTCTAGCCATTTCCCTCAGCTCAGCAGTCTGAAAGTTCAAAAGGTAGGAAGTGCTTCTTGCCAAGACTAAACTGTGACAAGTATTTGAAAATAAAATTTAATTATGAATTGGCATTTTGGGGGCACCTTAATGCAGTTGGAGTCTTAATATAAACAATGAAATTAGGGTTACAATTATATGTGGGAACTTGACTCCATCTGCTTTACCTGCTACTAAACTTTTAACCTGATATATGCTTCTAATATTGACTTCTAATTTCTGTTTCACAAATAAAATTTACTCTGAATTTAGTTCCTATGATTGAAAATTGGGAAGGTTCACAGAGTACAAAAATGAATACATATGCCATCTCTATATCTATTCCCTGTAAAATAAATGCATCTCCTTTGAACTAATTTTGTACATGATAAAATATACTAAACCATTTCTGGGTTTCTACCTAAATATGTAAAGTATTACAAAAAAGCTAACTTATCAACAATATGATAAGACAATTCACTTACAAATAAAAATGAAAATTATCTTCATTTTAAAGAAATAAAATCCATTTGTCTAAAAATAAATTCGATTTTGTCACTCCTCTCTTTAATCTCTTAGGACTGTTGCCAATAGGATAAAATAAAATAAAAACTTAGTTCAGCTCTTATGGCTTTTCACAACAAATGACACAAAACAAACATTTATTGAGTGTTTGCTATATGTGAAACACTGTACTGGGCACCATAAAAGGGTGCAAAGAACAAATCATGAAGATTGGCCTCTAGGAGTTCACAGCCAATAGGGAAAATAAGTATGCTTTTAAGTACCTACAGCTGTGATAACTGTAACAATGGAAATTCCACCAAAATTATGGAAGAGAGAGCATGAGAGAGAAATTAAAGGACTAGTTATTTACCATATGGCCCAGCAATTTCACTACCATTTTACCCAAAAGAACTGAAAACAGGTATTTAAGCAAATACTTGTATACGAATGTTCATAGAAGCACTATTTGTGAGAGCCAAAAAGTGAAAACAAACAAATACCCAACACTAGCCGATGAATATACCTGTACAATGGAATAGTATTCAGTCATATAAAATGAAATTCTAATGCTTTCTACAACATGGATGAACCTTGAAAACATGCTAAGTGGACAAAGACAGACCCTAAAGTTCACACTATTTGAGTCCATCTACATGAAATATCCAGAATAGATAAATACATAAGAGACAGGAAGCAGATTAGGGGCTGGAGGTAGGGACTGCTTGATGAGCACAGGTTTTCTTTTTGGAGTGGTGAGAATGTCTTGGAACTTTATATACTTTATAGTTAATGGTTACTTTTTGGTTTTGTGAATTTTACCCCAATTTTTTAAAAAATTAGTTATGTGGAGTATAGATAGTAGGAATGGAGAAAGCCTCACCAAGAAAGTCAATATGGAAAAATGTGGAATTTTGACATAGTGATAGGATTTGGAAGGGCTTACAGGGAGCGAGAACCTTACTGGCAAAATCCTGTCCCCTGAGGAATGGAAATTGTGTTTCTGATGTGTCAGGTCACGTTTCCTATTTCTTGAGTGTGATGCAGTGGTAATAAATGTCCACTGCTTATTGGTTAGAGGTGCTTACTCTGAAGGTATATTGTTCCACTGATTAGTTTTTGAAAAACTTGTACCTCTTTTCCAGATCTGTGCGTTTCAGATGGTACCAAGGATTTTACCCTGCTGGCTCTCAGCCAGTGACATGGGCCATCGATAATGTCTATATTGGTCCCCAATGTGAAGAGATGTGTAATGGACATGGAAGTTGTATCAATGGAACCAAGTGTATATGTGATCCTGGCTATTCAGGTCCAACCTGTAAAATAAGCACCAAAAATCCTGATTTTCTCAAGGATGATTTTGAAGGTAATCTTTTCTTATAAATTCTATGTAGCTTTGTGAAAGAACTTACATATTAAGCACAATTTGTAATATAGAAGTAATCATTAATTTCCAATCTAACATTTCTTTACTTATCATTGCAATTGAAACAATCTAAGCCTTCATTTAGTTCTGAATTTTATAAGGTTTCATTTTTGGAACAATGGACAATAAGAGTGAACAGGATCATAACTGTGAAAAACTAAGTCTATTTCACCACTTTTCTATCACATTTAATTTCTTATTCATGATAATTTTAGAAAATGTTTATAGAGAGTTAAATTTCTTGGGTAGGGGAAACAAATTTCTAGAAATACGAATTCCTTTCACTGCTTTATCATTAACTGAGTAAGCAGCCTCTCGTCACTTTCTGTATCTTGGTTATACTTAGAATCCAACATCATTATGTTTGAAGATAGTGCTACAGCATAGAAAAATGTATGTGATGTAATAATTGCAATTATTCACAATCGTATACCCTTTGGACATGCACTCTGATAAAACCATGGAAAAATATTCTCATTAGAGAAAAATCTAAAATAAATGTAATAGCTACCTATATTAGGATAATATAATTAAAGATTTTTTTCTCTTTTTCAAATTAAAATATTTTTCTTTTCCCAAATTGTCTATAAAATTGTTATATTTATGGTCTTAAGATACATCTAAAAATTACATTTAGGTATATCAATACAATTGAATATTGTTTAGCCATAAAAAGGAATGAAATACTGATACATGGTACAATATGGATGAACCTTGAAAACATTATGCAAATGAAAGTAGTCAGGTATCAAAGGCCTGATATCATATAATGCTATTTATGTGAAACATCCAAAATGAGCAAATCTGTAGAGCCAGGGGCTGGGTCAGGGGGAAATGGGAGTGACTGCTCAATAGGTACAAGGTTTTCTTTCTTGGTGATGAAAAGTTCTGGAACTAGGTAGGTAGCAGTGATGCACGATATTGTGAATGTGATAAATGCCACTGAGTTGTTTACTTTAAAGTGATTAGAACGGTAAATTTTATGCTATATGCATTTTACCACAATCAAAAAACAAACTAGATCTAAAATGAATATCTGAGGAGATTTGCAAGCTGGTTTTGAAAGACATTATTTAATAGGAAATATTAAATTACATTGAAATTTCTCCCATTAAAACTGTGTTTTCAAAAATTTTATATAATACTTGCCTGATACTGTCCTCGCAGTAACAAGGACACAGTGAAGAAGCCTGTGGAAAGGCCACATTGCCCTCCCTTACTTTTGCTGTGAATCACTCTCTGACTAGCCAGTGTCTTTTTTTCCAGTGTAGAGGCGCAGAAAGGAGGGACCCAACTGGCTAGACCACAGTACTCAAGAAAAGGCCTCCTCTTGTCATGTGGACCTTTGGATTACATAGCCAAGGTTAAACAATTCGAACACGCTAGAATGTTGAAGAGACCTCTTATCTCAAAATGCGTGACTTCAATATGTACGACTTCATATTTTAAAACTACACAAAGCACTTACCATTTCCTAAAAAAAAAAAATAATATGATTATAATTGAGGTCATATAGGTAAACCACATTTTTCATTTTTTTCCAGGTCAGCTAGAATCTGATAGATTCTTATTAATGAGTGGTGGAAAGCCATCTCGGAAGTGTGGAATCCTTTCCAGTGGAAACAACCTCTTTTTCAATGAAGATGGCTTGCGCATGTTGATGACACGAGACCTTGATTTGTCACATGCTAGGTAATCATTTTTAAATGCTTCTAGAAAACTACATTGTAATGTACAGTAGCAGAACACAATTGAATCAGAAAGAAGAATCTCACATACAAGTCCTTTCGTTGGAAATGCTGTTTCTCTCTTACCAAAGACTCCATTAAAACAAAATTTACATAATTGTCATTCTAAAACTGAGAGAGATTTGTGCAATAACTAGATCAGAAATGAAACCCGGCTAAACAGAAAAAAGTTACTTTCTGGTATTTTACAGGATGGTGAATAGGAAATGGCTATGTTTAACTTAACTGTCACTTGAAGAAAATTTAAATGTAGCATCTTCTTTATCTCCTACAGAATGCTTTTCATTAGCATTTGGACTGTGTAGAAATTATACACACTATGCTTAGTAGAAAGCGTAATTGGAATACAATACACCCTCACATTATTCACAATTAATTTTACATCCACTAGCAGGTTAAGAACATTTGAAGTGCAGCCTTATTCTTTGTAGGCATTTCTTTCCACTGATGCACTCATACTTCATAAGTACTCATTTTCTAAAGTGAGCACAGTCACTCAGAAACAAACATTTTAGACTGGCTCAGAGGATTATGTCCTGTCAAGATGTGTCTCCTTTGATCATTTGATGAGCCAAACACTTAGCCAGGAAAATAAAAAAGACAGTTTAACATGCGTAAAATGGAACCTGACCTATTTTTGCAAGTGAACAAAAAAAATGTTTTTGTTTTTTGAAACATTTCAGAGTAAATTTAAAAACTCTTAACATATTTATCCACCTCTTCTAAATATTTCATTTTTAAAATTATAAATTTGATTATGCTTTATAGGAAATATAATTTTATCTGTGAGATAATTTTAGTTTTAAAAAGCAAGATTTTATCCCCATCCTATTTTAATGCATATGTTTTAATTTAATATCTCTTCATTTCATGTTTATCATTGGCATCTGAGTTTTCTAATTTAAAAGTTATTAGGTTTTTCTAAATAATTCTGACGTGGTCTATCTATAACTAAATTAATATAAACATTTTCTCAATACAAGTAAGCAATATGCTAAAAGTTTTTGTCTTTAAGTTGTTATTGTTTTTATAGATACAATGTCACTAGGCACTAACCATTTTTTTCATTAATCCAATGTTAAAAGCTCCATTATTTATCTCATCTCAGTAGCATGCTGTGTAGGATTTGCATATATTGACCTCAGAATGCTCCATGTAAAATCCCAATTTTCTCAGGTTATGAGATAAATGAATACCCAGTTAATGGAGATGAGAGAAAGAAGGAATCCATGAAGAATGCATGGTTTTCTATATGGAACTGATAACTTTTATTATAAGCCCCAGTATATTTCATATCTGTGACATGCATACATAATTGGGTATGTGTGTTGTATTACACACAAAATTTATTCTGTATTTCCAGCAAGCACAGCAGCCAGACCAGGCACCAGCAGCTTGCCTGCCAAAGATAACATGTGAGCTAGTTTTCATCGGCACCCCAGCTGCTTGCTGCCATTCTGTCCACCTCCCTGCCAGCTGGAAAGGCCGCCTCTGGCTGGCCGCCACAGTTCTCAATGGCCAGTATCATCCATCCCAGACCTCTCAATAGTCAGAAGCTGGCACAGCCCACCATCACCACTACCCCGCACTCATGGTCCCCTGTCCCTGGCACAAAAGACAGAAAAGAGGCCCACGCTTGACATACCTTTTCCAAAGGATGCCTGGCCTGTCACAAAATGGTGTTACAACTGGTGAATTTAAATGTGTCTCCCAAAACAAATAATATGAGATCTGAAAAACTACTGGTAAACCCTGAGAATAGATGATTTTGCCACCAATGACAAAAAGTGCATTGATTATATTCTTCAGTTTCAGATACTAAGGATAAGGAAGCAAATTTAACTTAAATAGATGACAGTACACACTCCCAAACTTGGACAGCCTTTGGACCCCTCCCATCTTCTTGTGGAAAAGCCAAAGGGTGCAGTGAATGCTCACTTCTCTGACTCTCCTCTGTGAAGGAGTAAGAAATATTAAAAATATGGGTGCAAAATCACCTTTTTTTAGATTTAACATTTTATTAAGTGCCTTTCACATTAAAAAGGAAAATCTGAATTTGAAATTACTTCTTTGCACGTTCATTAAATCATTATATTTATTAAAGCCATGCTTTACTCCCATGTTATTCTGTGTGCTTATCTTTTGTTAATGCTGTGTCTTTCTCACTGAAGTTAAAGGCTACAATAAATTTTACTCATGTCAGATTTGTGCAGTTCTTCATGAGACTAGGATGTGGTAAAGGTGTTCCAGATCCCAGGAGCCAACCTGTGCTTCTGCAGTATTCTCTCAATGGTGGCCTCTCATGGAGTCTCCTTCAAGAGTTCCTTTTCAGCAACTCCAGCAATGTGGGCAGGTACATCGCCCTGGAGATACCCTTGAAAGCCCGTTCTGCTTCTACTCGCCTCCGCTGGTGGCAGCCATCTGAAAATGGTCATTTCTACAGTCCCTGGGTTATCGACCAGGTCAGTCCCTTTGGGGTTAACTATTATAACTTTGTCACTTGAGCTGATTAGGGGTTAGTTAGCAGTTAGTCCAACACCCCTAGCTCAGTAGAGGAAACCCCTGGCAGTTGAATGACTTGTCCAAGGGCATGCAACTAGAATAGATATGGCATTTAGCTTCCTTTCATTCTCTTTTCCTTCAATTGCCTGACACTATGAAAATAGGCTACACAGCAGAAGGCCCAGGTCCTGCTCAGAGAGGGTTCTGCCAAATGCACAGAGGGACTTTAGCAAGCATGGCACAAGGTTATCAAATCTGAAAAAGAAAAATGTGCAAATTAGCATTGGTGCCACATGCAATAGCTCCCAAATCCTCTTTCCTAGCCTTGAAGAATATAAATAAATCTTCCTAACATCACATGGACAGCTCTAAAAGATGGTCATTCATAATAAAATATGTATCGAATAGAACTCAAAGAACCTTTTAACAAATGGTAAAATCCATGCAAACAATTGAAACTGAATGCCTTAGGGCACAACTGTCCTTAAATAGAAATTTATTAGCACATGTAAGCCAAATTTTGCTTTCCCAGTTTGGCTACTTGTAGTTTCCAAAGGCACAACTTGGCCAATAAAGTCTGTGAATGGTTTTGTCAATCCTTTGATTTGTTTTCTGTAGCTTCTTGCCAGATGGGCAAGCAGACCACACAAACAAGAGCATTCTGAAAGGCCCTCTAACGTTCTGTTTGCTATATACTGCCAGTTCTGAGCAATCTGACAGATAAAAACAAACAAAAAAGACTGAGCTTTCTTATATCTTGAAACCGAATTGAAAATTTACGGGATCTTTTAAATTCTTTTCAGATTCTTATTGGAGGAAATATTTCTGGCAATACAGTCTTGGAGGATGATTTCACAACTCTGGATAGCAGGAAATGGCTGCTTCACCCCGGAGGCACCAAGATGCCTGTGTGTGGCTCTACCGGTGATGCCTTGGTCTTCATCGAAAAGGCCAGCACCCGATATGTAGTCACCACAGACATTGCTGTGAACGAGGATTCATTCCTACAAATAGATTTTGCTGCCTCCTGCTCAGTCACAGACTCTTGCTATGGTATGTATTCCATCTCCAAGTAGAGGATCAGATGTGTGTATTTGGGCAGCTGTGGCTTCCTCGGTCAAAGGCTACACCTCTGTTAGATCTGTAAGCAAAACACACGTGCACTTTCAGTCAAACTGTATCACTCTTGAAAATGTATGTAAATTGAGTTTTAGAAGTTTTTTTAAAGCATAAAACATGAGCATATGTACATGAACATGTCTTTTATATATCAGTAATAACTTGGTTTATCATTTTTTATAAATCCAAGGAATTTTCTTTAGTATCAGAATTTTGGAATAAAAAACTCTCATTACATAGAGAATGCCAGAATATGAAATGGGAATTACACATAAATCTGTATGTAAATGCATTTCAATTCATAAGGTCTTAGATTAGTCTAGTTGTTCTCTCCCTTGATCTCCCCAGGATTTATAAAATTTTGTTCTCATTTAACCTCATACTCTTCGCCATCATGGGTCACAGCATATTCTAAGCCACTCTCATTGTGACCAGTTGCCATTCTCTAGGTCGTATATGCACACACTCACACTCATACATATCTTACACATACGGACCTATCTTAGGAGAAATCAAAACTGACATCATTTCGCACTTGGACATTTCACCAGAATATGAAGAACTGTCAGGATTCTGGGGCCCTCCTAGTCTTTTACTGCTCTGTGTCACCCTTCTTCTTCCAAGAGATCCAAAATGGAATGTTTTCCAGGTTCTTGCTATGTTTTAAATTCTGGGAGGTTGAAATCTGAAGAAGTTGATTACTTCCAAGGTCATAAAAAATCCAGACTTTTTGTATTTCCATTATTTTGGATTTAATACACACGTCTTAGAAGGGATCTCAGAAGTACTCTGTTTACCTCAGATTCGATCAATCTGTCAACACTAAACTAGACAGTTGGAATGGAAATTGGAAAAGTATAAGGTACATAACTTGTCTTCAATAGATGCGGTCTAGTTGAAGTGATACTTCAGAAACTCTGAGTCCGATAAATGACTAAGTCAAATGCACCATGGAGTGGTACTGATGCAAAACATAATGAGAGTTCAAAGGAAAGGGAGATGACCAATGGAAGGTCAATTCAAGGAGTTTGGGAAGATTTCACAAAGTAGCTAAATCTTAAATGGGCATTGATGGTTAGAGTGGATTTGAGAGGTGATCAGAAAGGAGAGAAAATTGCAAGCTGGCTCACATCATAAGCAAAAAGCAGAGGTGGGGGCTGTCCTATGAGCAGGGGAAACTGAGCAGATCTGCCTGAATAGCTAATATTTGCATCTAATAGAGGAGAGCAGAGGACTGATTTTGAAAATGGAAAGGGACTCTAAGGTCTGAGATGCCTGCTGCAGTAGCATAGGAAGTTGATGAGAACTTAAGGAGGTAAGTCATGACATAGTTGGCCTGAAGCAGCACCAGGATCAAAACTCTGCCCTATAAGCTCAGTCATGCGTAGTTTCTACGATAAGCTGGTACAACCTCTTGAGAGATGTTTAATTGAATGATAAAATGAAAGAAGAAAATGGCTAAGCACAGTTGGGAACAAGTTAATAGGGGCCTTAAAAAGCAGGCACAGGAATTTGTGCTTCACAAGGTCATGTATAAGAGAGCACAAGTGCAGAGGGGCTCCATCATGTGGTTTAGGGAGATTAGCCCAGGAGTTGATGAAGGTGGATAGGGAAGAATCCCAGTGAAGAAGCCTCAGCGGTAATCCCTGTAGGAGGTGATGAGGACCTGCACTATAGTGGAACATGAAGAGCAGTGGAATGGATAAAACTGATACAAGATAATGCAAAAAGAAAAGAAGCGGCAGCTCTCAAAACTAGGTGACAGGTTGAACATAGAGGGTACAGAAGAGAGAAGAGTAATATTTCAAAAATAATTATTTATAAATTTTGAATACAGAAAACTAGTGCAAAAGTATCATCACTGATAGAATTTGGTAGTTAAAAGGAAATGTTTATTTATGAGAGAAAATTGTGAGTGCTACTTTAGTTTGGGTGAAAATAATTTTGATAGGAGATAGTCTATAGTCAGGAGGACTTTCAGTATGGAAAGCAGGAACTTTGTGTTGTGCATCCAATATACCAGCACCCAGCACCATACCAGGCTGAATGAACATTTATTGAAGGAGTAAAATCAATTTTGAGACCTAAAATTAAAGCTCAAAGAGTATACACATAGAGTAAAAGACCAGAAATGGAGTCAGGAAGAATGCCCACATCCGGGCTAGTTAGCACAGGAGTCAGAGAGAAAGTAAGACAGGGGATTCAGAATGATGTCACAAAAAAAAAAGGAAAGTTTCAAGAATGAGGCAGTGACCCACAATATCCAACACTGTGGGCTGGACAAGTACAATGCAGACTGAGACAAACCATTGTATTTAACTAGAAAACACTACTAGGAACTTTAGGGCAGTGAGTGGTTTCATGCTGGCTATACATAACAATCACCTGGGGAGCTTTAAAGCTCCTGACACCTTGGCCATGCCCCAGAAGAGGGAAATCACAATCTTTGGAGATGAGACACCGGCACCAGTAGTTTCTAAAAGTACCCAACTGATTTCATTGTGCAGCCAAGATCGAGAATCACTGCTTTAGAGGAAGCAATTTCCGTAGTAGGAAGGTGGGACTGGAGCAGTTTATAAGGACTTAAGAAGGGAATAGAGAGAGAAAAATATAAAATTGGGGGCATAAGTTGAATGTTTCAGAATAAGAAAAAGGAAAGAAATGTCTTTTTGTAGATCCATATCCTGGCTCGTGCCTTGACATAAATCACGTGGCTTTTAGCCATCTACTTACACCTTTCTGAATTCTCAGTATATCTCACAACACAGCAGAACAAGATGTGTAAGCAAAAGATTTTGCAATTTCCAAGAAGTTTCACCTACACCAAGAGCAAAATTGGCATTAGTTCATCAGGATCTTTACAGAATGGTCAAATTCTGTAAAGGCTGCTCAATTATTTTTAACTATTTAAAAAGTAATCATTAAAATATATGATTAATATATTCAGTATTTGTGTTAACCATTAAATAAATGGATATATTATAGTTATGATATGTAAGTTATATATCATATAATAAATTCTATAATGGTTAAATTAAATCATGAATATATATAATAACATGGCAATTGCTTTAACTATATGAAGCAATAATTTTATTATGGTGGCTTTGAAAGTTTTTCTGTAATGCTTGATTCAGTAAAATTATGTTTCACTTGATTATATCCCCTTAAAAGAAAAATTATTTCAGTATGGAAAGCTAAAAATATTAATTAGTAAAGTACAGAGGGAAAAATCAAACCAGGAAATATCTCAAACTAGGAAGCGTAAATCTGGAGGAAAATTCAAGTTGGCATTTGATTGAAATTAAAACCTATGAAAATATACGTAATTATGGTTTCTGGGTCTGCAGACATGTGTTTCTATTCAGAATAATGTTTCCTGTTTCAGCTATTGAATTGGAATACTCAGTAGACCTTGGATTATCATGGCACCCATTGGTAAGGGACTGTCTGCCTATGAATGTCGAGTGCAGTCGTTATCACCTTCAGCGGATCCTGGTGTCAGACACATTCAACAAGTGGACCAGAATCACTCTGCCTCTCCCTTCTTACACCAGGTATGGATGCTTGTGCATGTAGCAAACCCAAATGTGATAAAATTTGGCATGCCAGACTTCCGCACAGCAAGTTTAAATGACACAGGTGAGATTTTATTACTCATTGATGGTATTGTCACACATGAATTATTAAAGCGATCTTAAGTGATTTTTCTGGTGACATTGTTCTGTGTTTTCCTAAAATCCAGACCTTCATTGACTTTTAACTCTGATATTATGAAAAAATGGCATATGCAAGAAAACAGTGCCTGGATCAGTGAGCTCCTCCAACTTACTTCACTGTGCCAAGAACAAGTCTTAAATTTATAACTGGCACATTGTCAATCTGTAAATATAGCACTGAGTGGACTCATAAAGATGAGGTATTCACTACCATAAATGTGTATTAAAATTAGTGTCCGCTTTTGAAATTTTATATCAAACAGTATCTTGAGAATTATCACCTGGAGCATCCTTTAATGTGAAAAACTATCATAAATGCTTCATCCATTGAGTCTATAAGAAATTATGGCAGCTTAATAAAATTGCCTGGTAAATGCCGGTGAAAAAAATATTTTAATTATCTGTGCACTTACACTCCTGTTTGCATAAAGCAGAGAATTCATCTTTCATAGTTACATGACTCTCTCTTTTTACCACCTAGGTCGGTGCAATTCATAGGAAACTTTAAAAATCTCCGGAGGAATTCCTGTTCCCTCCAAAAAAGTGGTCATCAGTTGCTGGTTTTACAAAAGAGGCAAAGCAGCCAGTGTACTATGTAGAACAGGAGTTATAGTGAGGGCTCATGATTGTTCTCTCTCCTCCCCACAAGTGAAGGATGACTAAATCTTCCTAAAAAATGACCACGAAATTCAACCATTCATCTAGGGCATAACTTTTGTTGGGATTATAAAAGATGAGATGGTTTTAGTTACTCATAGCCTAAGGCTGCCTGACAATTGCTGGCTCAGAGGTACGAGGCTATATTAACTGTCAGCAGAGTTGCCAAGTTTAAATGAGATACGTGAGATTTGGTTGCTCATTAAAGGTATTGCCATGCATGAATTATTAAAGCGATCTTAACAAAATAGAAAAAAAAACTCCATTAAGGCAGAAGTCTTTTAAGTCTTTATGCATTCTGTGAATTATTACCCAGCTACTTAGTAGCATTTTGCAAATAAATGACATTCTAAGATTTATTCCAGCTAGTCATTATCCCCTTGAGTGTTTTCCTCAAGAAAAGTAATTATTTCTCATTTTTAATCTAGCTTTTAATTGTCTCTTACATGTACCCACAAGAATTTGACCCTTTTAAATATTTGAAGAATCTGATGAGCATTCATTTCCTCTTGCCATTGTATTGAAAATATGCTCATGTTGTACAATGGTTTTAAAGTCAACACTTCCTTATAACAAGACTCTTTGGATACTTCATAAAAAAAAAAAACATGTATGGATGGAGCCACGCCAGACCCACTTTTCATCATGCCCTGTCACATGCCAGAGATCATTAGGTCAATGTGCCAGACTCAGGCTACTTTCTCTGAAATATAGGTTAACCTATCTATACTATATCTGCTCTTATATCCAGTTACTTTTTAAATATGGTATTTCCTTGTTTTGAGTTGAACTTATGCCTCAACATCTGCAGTGTTTACGGTTCCCCCATGACAGAATTGAGAATTTTAGTTTGTAGCTCTTTATTATAAATAAATATGATGCTGACAACTTAAAGCCATGTGCTAGATAGGAGTTAAGCGTGACTGTGACAATGTGCCAAATGCAGGTCTCACCACTCATTCAGTTATCTCATGACCACGAGGCTTGGATCCCAATACTGCTGATATGATGGTGGTAAGTCAATTAAGTTTGGTTGCCCATAAATTGACATCAAACCATTACCCAAACTGAAATGGCCAGTAGTCACCAGTAATGATTATTCATCCATTTAGTCATTTATTAAACAGATATGTTTGAAGTATTTAATTATGTGCTAGTTTCATGTGAGGGACTGAACTAATTTTTGCCTCAAGGAGCTTTTAGTCCAGTGCGAGAGAGAAATCACCAGTGATCACAGAGAAATATAAAACTCAACTGTGATAAGCAATGGAGGACAGTTGCATGATGCCAAGACATTGTATATCATAAGGAGATTTGCCTTGGTCATGAAAATCAGGGAATGCTTTTTTGAAAAAGGATAACTGAGGTAAGATATGAAGGATGAATAGGAGTTAACTGGGTGAAGAGTGAGAGGAAGAGTTTTGTACTGAAGGATAATAGCCTATCATAGGAGGAAATAGAGTTTTTGAGATACTGAAAGAATGGATCAGAGAGAGAGTGTGGAGTGAGGTGTGAAATATTGACAGACCATGAAGTGCTTTATAGGTTGTACTGAGGATTTGGGTATTTGTTATTTGAACAATGAAAAGCCTAGTAAAGTGCTTGGGAATAGGGAGACATGATCAGATTTGCATTTAGAAAAGCTTGTTCCAACTGGAGAACAAATTGGGGAAGATAAAAGTAGATGTAAGGAGACTCTTAAAGAGGCAGTAGTGCTAACAGCTTGGACGATGATGTGGCAGACGTGGAGAGAATGGAGAAACTCAAGTAAAATGGAGGCAGTAAAATTGACTGAGCTTCATGATGAATTAGACATGGGATGGTGAGGGAGAGGGCATTGCTAAAGATGACTCCCTGGTTTCTGAATTGCAGAACTGAATAAATGCTGATGCTTTTCACTGGGAAGGGAACACTGAGACTAAACACAAGATACATCACTCTCTGTTCCAGACACTGTTGTACTAAAAATCTAAATAAACTGCAGGAAATGAAACCATGGTACCATTGATTTCACACACTGAATATACACTGATTAACTTAGACCTTACTGGAAGGGGAAAAAAAGTGAATGGAAAGCATTGTGCTTTAGTGGAGGGCTCTGGCTTCTCAGCCCCGTGAGCTTTAAAGCAAGTCATTTCATGTCCCTAAACTTCAGTTTCCCTATCTGAAAAATGGAGATACTTTTGCCACATAAAAATCTAATAAATGTGCATGAAAGTGTTTGAAACATTATAAATATTTATTAAAATGTAAACCATTTTTACTTTTATAAGTTAACAAAATAATCGCACTTGTTAACCAGAGCACAGGTTTATTTTCAGACTTCAGCTTCAGTCAGATTAAGAAGTATTCCTACATTGGCTCAACATTGTGTTAAGTTCCTGCCCTGGAAGAGGTTACACTATGATTGGGGAAAATGAGAAATGTACTGAATAAACAACTTAAAGTAATAAAAGCTTTATATAATTTAGAGCTCTATTAAGGAATAGGCTAGACATGTTGTAGGTACTGAGAGATGGGAGACAGTGCTGAATGCCAGAGTTAGAGAGGGCTTCATGAGAGAAATGGGCCCTGGCCTCAAAGGGTGGCCAGGAATTAGGTGTCTAGGGGAAGAGCATTCTAAATCAGGGGAACAATGTGAACAGGGCAATGAGCCTGGGACAAGCACTGGAGTTGCTGATAAAAGCAGAGCGCTCATATCTGGAAGCTGTGGAAAGTTGTTTGTTCATAGAGCTGGGTTAACTTATAGCAAGTTTGAAGCAAAGCAATGGGTTTTAGACTTGCAGGAAAAATAAACTAGGGTGGGTTTTGAGCTGAGAATATTCTTTCGAGAAAAAAAGAATGGGAGAACAGAGACTCACCTAAGAGGAAAGTGGCAAAGGCATTGTGATAATGACTAATCATGACATAACAAGTGTCTGGGCTACAGCTAACATGGAGGGGATAAAGCAAATATTACAGAACACTTCAAAGAGAAAATTGATAAAACTCAGTAACAACTTCTCCACATATCAGGAATGACTCTAAAGTTTGAAGACTGAGAAAGAAAAAGTAGGGAGAGAGTTAAAGAGGGACAATATGGCAAATTTAATCAATTGATTCTGAATTAATACAATGACTGGAAATACAAATAGAAACATCCATTTGACAGAGATATGAAGGTCAGAGACAAGAAAAGATAATAAACTTTGGAGATATGAGCATAGAAGTGACAGGCAATGCTGTAAAATTTTATCAGCTCTCCATTTAAAAAGAAAAAAAAAGGATTTCTAAGCTTAATAGCACAATGAGTGGAAATAACCGTTAAAGGGATCAGGAGGATGCAGTCAGAAAGGTAGAAAAACAATCAGAATAACATATCTAAAAGCCAAGTGAGAAGAGAGTATTAAGCCGGAAGAAGTGGTCATCAGTGACAAATGCTACAGGGAACCACAAATTTAAAAAAGCTTCCCCGTAAATGTACTAAATTTTTTCAATAAGGAAATACTCTGACCTTTGAAAGAACAGTTTCAGTAAGATGCTGAAAATAAAATAGCTTGTCCGGCCCCATGGGCTTAACTACAACATTAGTACTACATCCTTATAATAGAACACCTGGAATTCTTGAGAGAGGCTGAAAAATAAGATAGGAAGATGCCCAAATCGATTTCATAGCCCCTAGTCTGAATCTTCCTCCTCCTCTTTACTAACCCCAAACTAAAAATAACAGATGGCTCAAGTGGCACACATTCTTGAATTGTCACCTGAGAACCAGGGTGAGTCAGTGGAAGGGCAGGTAACTCAAATCCATCGAGAAAGGGGAAAGGGGGGAGCTGCCACTGAAGGCTCAGGTGTGACTTGGCTATTTTAAGTCATAGTTTGAAAATGATCCATTCCCTTCTACTGGCCCCACTAACATAGCTGATACCAGTCTTTAAAGATTAACTACAACACTGTGGGTGTCGGGTGGTTGTAGCTGCAGCATGGCAACTACTTATGCTTGTAGGAAGTTTAAAGGAAAGGCAGTGAGCACATGAAAGGGCAAAAAGATTGTGGTATGATCAGGGTGATGGAGTGGGAATGGAGGAGACTGTAGCTTTTTGCAGGTGAACCAAGTTAGGGAGGGAGGATATTTTTCAGTGATATTTCTACCTACTATAAATGCAAAGAAAAAGGTCTTATACAAACAATGCCAAATACCAGCATAATATTTACTGAGTTCATCATGGAAAAATATGCAAGAGAATTAACAAGCTTATTTTTTAAAGAAGAGGTTCTTTAAACTTGCCCTGGTATGCTTTATTTCTCTCCATTGTTATTTCCAACTTAACAGTATCTTTTGAAAGACTTTTTGCAAGCATTCATATTACTGCATATCTTGTTAAAATTTTTCAATCAAGTCAAGGAAGACTTGGACTTCTCTTCCATATCCATCTTCTCATGCATCACTGTGATACTCTGAGAATTGCTCTTATTACTTTACCAAATTTCTGCTGGTCTTTCAAGACCACAGAACACAAAATTTTGTCTGGCACAAACCATGGTACCATTGACTTCACACACTGAATATATTAATATTATTTTGGTATCATGTTAAAACAAATTAAATCTATTTCCATTTCTAGTGCAACAGAGAACAAAACTATTTCCAGAAACAATGCATTCCCTTTAGGCGTTATTAGTTGTCAACATTTTTTGCCAAAGTTTTATCGGAGAATTTGAGATTTGGCTGTACTTTGTACTTGTTGCTATCTATGGATTCTTAAGAATTAAATATAAAATAAGTAATTCCCCATTGAGAATGTATTTTGTAAGTTATAGGAATTTCTTTGATTTGAGGGATGGGCCAGTGTATTTGATGCCCTCAGTGGGCTTACACAGAACATTGCAGTTTTATACTTATTACCGATTATAATTATCAGCAAAAACAATAAAACTTTATTTCACACACACAAAAAAAGAGGATAGCCATTCTCTTTTATTGTAATGTTCAAATTAAAATTTTTGGTGAGTCTGAAGACCACAGATTATTTTTGGCTTACATTTATGTATTTAAAATCCAAACATAAAAAATGAAAGAAAATAGTACACTATGCTTCCATATAACTTCACCCTGCTTCAACAATTATCAATTCATGACCAATTTTGTTTTATCAAGAGCACTGCTCACTTCCATCCTCATCTTATTTTGAAGCAAATTCTAGACATCGTATCATTTCAACTTTATTTTATTTTGTATCTCTAAAAAAGGACTTTTTAAATAATGTAACTGTGATATTATCACACTTAAAAATTAATTATTTCTTATTCAGTAGTTACTCAGTTTTCAGATGTCCCTGTTTCTCTCATAAAACATGTTATAGTTTTTTTCAGGTTAGGATACATATCAATATTATTGGTTGACATGTCTCCTGAGTCTCCTTTAACCTCAAGGTCCCTATGTCTGCCTTTTAAGATGAGGACTAAGACACAAGGAAGTTATTCGATTTTCCCCATAGACACATAGTTGGTGGCTAAACCATGATTATACTAAAGGTCTCCATTTGTTCTCTCCCAAGGATAAAAGAAAGGCCATGTGATGTGGCTCATTTAAATTCTTCTATTGCTAACTCCAACATGCTTTCCATCCTAGTTCCAGAGAGATGTTATGCAAGTGCTAGGTACCTTACCTTTATGAGGTACCTTACCTTTATCACATTTGTCTGGGCTCATAACCTGTAGTCCAAACACTTTCTCCTCACATGCCAGTTTTCAGACTTCAGTGTGTCATAAGACATTTAGGAGAAAGGAAAATTAAATGACAATATACATTCTTTTATGCTCAAATTAATGTCACCTGAAATTTCTAGAATGTTATAGTCATTTTCTGTCCTACAAATTCCCAGTGTTAATTATAATCACCAAGATAATCTTCTACCCAAAGATCAGGGATGCCTCAATTAAGTGCCTCCTGCTAGGCTGCTGAACCTATGGCCTTCCAGCCGCTGCCTGCCATTCAAGACAACCGGGTTTCTCAGCCCCAGCAATGATGTGCTAAGTCAGGAGAGAATGGGTTTTAGATGTAGGTCTAAACTAAGAAGCTATAGATGCCCTCCTCCTCAGCTGGCAGTCTCAAAACCTGTGAAGCAGGTCCATTGTACAAAACAGTTTCTAAGAGTCATCCCCTCATTTCCACCCCAAAGTGTGTCTTCCTCCTTATGTTCATAGTTCAGTGTCTTCTTCATGAGGCTGTCCCCCAGAGCAAGGCCTTTGTGTCCCTTGTCAGTTGGTCCACCCTTTTAGAGCTCTTCACCACAAGTAATTCTGTCACTCCTGGTACCAAAGTTCACACTTTCTTTCTAGTGCCTACTTTTTCTTTAGCTCTTGTCCGAAGTTCATGGGTTGTGACCCTCTATTCAGTTGAGTGATGCTTCTGCCCAAATATACGCCCATGAGTGGAATACTGGGTCATATAGTAATTCTGGGTTCAACATTTTGAGAAACAGACAATAGCTGCCATTTACCAATCCCGCCAGCAGTATATATGGGCTCAGATTTCCCCACATCCCTGCCAACACTTGTTACTGCTGTCTTTATCATAGCCATCCTAGTGAATATAACATGGTATCTCATTGTGGTTTTGATTTCAATTTCTCTAACGACTAATGATGTTGAACATCTTTTCATGCATTTACCAGTTATGTATATATCTTCTTGGAGTATTCTCCACTTTTGTCTAATGCAGAGAAATAGGCTAATAGAGGACATTTTATGCCAAATGTGAAGGCAGGATCTTGGATAAGGCAAATACAGGGCACATTTTTAAATATGACAGAGATTTCAGAGCCTCTAACTCAAAACAGAGGCCAGGGCTTCAGCTATGACACTGACTTGAAAAAGACGATAGACGTGTACATACAGCAGCAATACACACAGCCTTCTGTAGTTAAACAATTGTTCATATTCTGGAGTTATGGTAGATATAAGATTATTTTTTAAAGATTGAGATAGAGTTTTGAAGGATTTACTAAATGCGAATACAGAGTAATAATAAACCAGAAGATCCTTGCCTTGTCTCAGTTTTGAGAGTGGTTCAGTATGACTTAAGGCATGGAGCCTCACCTTCTTCGTTAGGAGAGTGGAAGTGTTGGGCTATGATTTCTAGTCCTAAATATTTTATGTATCTCTTTGAAAGTAAAGGAAATATCAGGGATAATAAAAAGGTTAAAAAAATGATGTATGGTTCCTTTCAAAGGGCTTTTTCTCCTGATGATGATGGCAACAAGGATGTCATAGAGCTTTCCTGAAGAAAAGAGTGAATACAGACGCAGAAATATAAAATCTACTAAAAGGTACAGAGGCAAGGCAGTTCAGGGAAAGTTCCCAAGGAGAGCAGTGATAGAAACCATACTATTGACAGAGACATTTTTAACTGCTTACCAATGAATATTTAATTATTAAAACATTTAGGAGCACTTGCTATGTGCTGTAGATGGAAAGGAAATTATATAAATTCAAAAAAGAAGTGAAAGGAGACATTTCAAGGATATAGAAAAGGAGAAGTCTGCTCTGGGGCCATTTTCCTCCCAATTCCAAGAAGCAGCAGCTGGTGGTGGCTGTCATTATAAGGAAGCTTCAGGATAAATGATTACACCTGCCAAGGGACTTCACCGAGATACTCATAGGTCGTGGTAAACATGATCTAATTAATTTTCACAACACTCTTGCAAGGTGGGAAGTAACATTTTCCTAGTTTTACAGATGGGGAAGTGTCAGCACATAAACATAAGTGATTTGGCTCTTTTACATAATGAAGCTGTGACAGGGTTGGGAATAAGAAGTCCTAGCAATTCAACTTTCAGATTTTTATGTTTAACTTCTATTCCAATTTGTCCTCTCAGTGAAAGTATTTCCTTTTCTTAAAAAATAATATTGAATAATGTATGTGCTCCTGTTTTATGGTACATAATTACTAGATAGAGTTATTCCCAAGGATATAAAAATCATCACATTTGAGATGGGACCTTAAAATCATCTAACTCAACCCCCTCATTATATATGTTAAATTACTCGCCATGGACATAGAACTTATTAGTGCCAAGAGTACAGATCAGAGCCCTTATTTATATTTACTCTTATTGGTCAATTCCAATTTTAGTATATTCTATACGTGGTTTCTGCCGTGAAATGCCACAGAGTTGTACAAACTGAAAATGCCGTGGCTAGACATCTCTCATAAAACCTATCAACCCCAACAATGCATCTGGCTCTTAAATCTTCCATACAATCTCTCTGTTAAGTTGCTGCCTAGACTATGATTAAACTCAACCAATGATTAGAAAGCCACCACCTGCTAAGCAGCCCATGCTGCTTCCCAACTGCTAGAAAGGTCTTCTCCCCCTTTAACAGCCATCAAATCATTGCCTCCTCCACAGATGAGCCTCAGCCCCTGTCTACCCACCCTACTAGCTGTCTCTTATTTGATTCTTCCTGGACATCTTTATTGCTGTTAACTTAATATGCTTTCAGTGAATGTTTATGAAGCCCAATCTATAGGTGTTACCAACAATAAAATGGTAAATAAGGAGAAGGTAACAGAGGAAATTGCTTACAAATAGGCACTTTTAATATAAGGTGATAAGGGCTTTAATGAAGCATGTATAAAACATTAGGGGAACATGGGAATTTTATTAGTTGCCTACTATCTACAAGCACTGAAGATACAAAACAATATTCCCTGAAGGAATACAGAGATACTCCCTGCCCTTCAGAAGCTTATGGTCTAAAGAAAGAAGAAATATATAAGTTTTGACTTGTTCCCAGAATCCAAGTAATTTACATGCTATAGAAATATGACATTTTACCAAGTTATTTATAAGATGTTTCTGCATGTAAACAAGCATAGCTATTCATAAACTTAGTCATTAAAAATAACTGATCCGCAGTCACTGAGTTGCACAACCCTAGAGGGACATCTTCTCATAGCTTACTGTGAGAACGACGACCCCTAGATACCAACTCCCTGCACCTATAAAGCACCTGCTAAGTGCTAGGCACTGTACACAGAGTGTATAATGTCGAACAAAAGGGATTAATACCTCTCCCTATAACTTAATCATCTGAGGAGAAGACAGACATTTAATATATGACTATATATGTATGACTACATATGACTACAATTAATAAACAATACTATAAAAGGAAAAGGACAGTTTGCCATGGAAGAAATGTAATTTTTAAAGAGATTAGAAAGAAAATTTTTCTATGAAGACCTGACATTTCCTCTGACACCCGAAGGAGACACAGGGATTAACCAAGCAGAGAGAGAAGGAAAACACGCAGGCAGAGGTGGTAGAGTTTTGTGAGCTTTGGGAACTGAGGGAAGGAGCAGGGCTCCAGGAGTAAACAGGGCGAGGGGCTAGAAGAGAGGACCCAGCTGAGGTGGAGTCTTGTGGGCCAAGGAGTTGAAGTTAAATACAATAGGAAGTGATACGAGGGTAGGAGGCAGACATTTCTGTGCTGGGAGGAACATAGGGGCCTGGGGAGCAAGGAAGTTTGTGGAGAACTCAGTCAGTGTGTAGATGTTCAGTAGACAAATATTGAACCGAACTGTTTGTTTATTTTCAGGGTCAAACTTCAGTTCTGGTCTGTTTCTTTTCTATTTTCTAAACTTAGTATAAATGTGTTCACTTAGAAAATGTGAAGTCCTTGCTGTTGTTTGGTCTTTGGTCCTCCCTAAAACAGATCTCTCTCAGTCAAGTGATGAACAGTTTTTTTATTGACAAATGTATATGAATCCACAAAACAAAACTTGCTTTGACCAGTTATTTCCTCTGTGGGTTTTTGAATGTTCAAACTCATTTGAGCCCCAAACATTGTTTGGATTTGACTGCCATCTAGTGTCTCTAAAAGCATAAGTTTATTTGTGTTTCTGAACAAGATCCTCCAGGAAACTGTACAAATGAGCAAATGTATTTCTCTTTCCGGAATGGGAGAAATTCTGTTTGGGTTTTATTTATATTGCATTTAAATTAATATAAAATAAATCTAGTCCTATTCATAACCCTCTTTCTTTTATCTGTCCAGTTACCTGGATTTTATGATCCCTCTGATTTACACTCCTGCTGTCTTCCTCACCAACGCTGTGTGATGTGTGAGATGAACCAGTGTGCCCATTGCACAACACTGTCTGGCCTTAGGGAGCAAGTAGGCGTTAAATCCAGCCCATATCCTGAATCCTAAGTCAAATGCAGAGGGATTGTGACTGTTCAAGGACAGGCATCGTTTCCTAACTTGCAAATATAAGTTAGCAGCAGCCTTGGTGTCACTCCACAATGGCTCCCACACAAAATTTTGGGCTCACTGTTCCCCTGAAGCTAATGGTTTTATGATTAGTTTTAGTTTCTGTTTTGGTCTATTTTTACAAGGCTCAGAAAGACCATTGGCCCAAAATATTGCAGTTCAGTTTGGTTTAGTTTTGCTCATCAGAATTTTGCATGGAATATTGTAATAATGATTGCTCTTTTCAGAACATGGGTGAGGATGTCCATGCATTTATGTTACATTCAGTTGTTCAAACGTGTCACACCACATCTTTTTCACTGCATCTTTCATTCTCTTTTTCTTCGAAGGTCTCAAGCCACTCGTTTCCGTTGGCATCAACCAGCTCCTTTCGACAAGCAGCAGACATGGGCAATAGATAACGTCTATATCGGGGATGGCTGCATTGACATGTGCAGCGGCCACGGAAGGTGCATCCAAGGAAACTGTGTGTAAGTGGATTCGCTTTCTTCCTCTTGTAAGAAGTTCTCGACTCAAATTCCAGCAAGGAAATTTTTCTGCAACTGATTTTTGAATCACTCCCAAGCTATCTTAGGTTATGCATTTTTCCTGAAATCTGATTCTAACTGTGGAATTTATGGCTATTGAATCATCATTCTTGCTGAGACATTAGGAACTGAACAATAGCTATCTTGTCAGAATATAATTGACTGTGTTTTCTGTCCTTCTGTGTTTCTGTGGTATACCAAAAGCTTTGGAAAAGACGTTAGAAAAGGTTCAGGAGTTCAGTACATTCTGACAAAAAAATAACACATCATAAGTTTTCTCTCACTTAGATCTGAATATGTGTAATGATATGTGTCACTGTGGTTTAATTGGTATTCCCATGTTATTTGCACAAGAAAGTATATAAATGTCTGATTAAGTTACCAGACATATTTGTTGGACAGGCCTACTATTTTACTCTTAGAGAACCTTGGAAGGATCTAAATAAGATGTGTATGAATGTGTGTGTGTCGTGTACTACAGGCTGCTCGATGAGGTAGTAAGAATGAAGATACTGATAAAGAAGTCATAGTCCCTTCTCCACTAATCTCCATACACCTGAGAATCCTTTCCTTTTATTACTAATTTTAGCTCATATCTAAAATGACCTCTGAGACTCCTGAACCTCCCAGTCCTATATTCATATTTCCTCCCACATTGAACAGGCAAGTCAGTCCTCTAGTCAAAGGTTGCAGATACTATCCAACGCCCCTTCTGCTGTTTGGAACATGGCCTCTTGGATTCCCAATTGGTCCAACGCCTCTATTTAAAAGACCAATTTCGAGAAAAAAAAAAAACAATTTCGTAAATATTAGGGCCTACCAGTTTAGTTTAGCAGCTGCAGTTGTTCATCAGCTATCCAGAGCTGTGTCATGTAGAGACAGGGCTTTAGTAAATTTTTTGAAGTTACTTCTTTCTCTCCATCTGTGAGTTCACATCACTGCTTTAGGAAAGCCTAGAGACAGTTAATTCATTGCTTATTTCTCACCTAAAGCACTGTTCAGGAGAGCAGGTGAATCCTGGCAAGCTCTGTGAAGACAAGTAACCTTTCATCATCGTGGACTAGGAAGAAGAGTTGGCTTCACTAATTTGAAAACACATTTGTGGGGGCTTTATTTGATGTTGACTTTTCCTTTCTCTTTCTTCACACCCAGCTGTGATGAGCAGTGGGGTGGCCTGTACTGTGATGAGCCAGAGACCTCCCTTCCAACTCAACTCAAAGACAACTTCAATCGCGCTCCATCTAACCAGAACTGGCTGACTGTGAATGGAGGGAAATTAAGTACCGTGTGTGGAGCTGTGGCTTCTGGAATGGCTCTCCATTTCAGTGGGGTGAGTGTTTGGCTGCTGGCTATTTGTTTCTGCATCCTCTGAGTTCCCCCCAAATAGTTGAGTCTCTTCGGAAGTTTAATTGGCAGATCAAGATGCAGAGTTGTTCTAAATGTACAACCCTGTTCTGGACTTGCAACTTTATACATACCAGAAAATACTAATTATTTCCAGCATTTTCCTATCACAAATTACAATCCAATTATGTAGGATCAGCACAAGGCATATTTAAGTGCACATTTAAAAAAGGACAAATGGATTTACATCCTGGGAGAAAGTGCTTGCACGGTGTGTAAGGGTCTTCTTCCATCTAAATGATGCTCTAATTGAAAACTCTCGAGCTTGCAGCAGATTTTGGATTTAAGGAGCCAAAACTCTGGAAAATGAGCTTCAGTGTTTCCTGAATTTATTAAAAACAATTAATCCTTTATATATAAATTATCCAAGAAAGAATAATTGTCAGTAATTACCAAACGTTGTATTTATAGCAGATTAGTTTGTGAATGACAGCAGAAAATTTCTTTCAGACATTTTATAATCATTCTACATTGCTGCCAAAAATGACTAGTTTAAAAATAGAATTTCTTCAAAACCGTAATTAAATACCCTTTGTAGGCAATTTAAATTTTTAAAATTACAAATTCACTATCAGTTCTTTTTACCATGCTCTACTTTAGAGTTTGCATTTGTGTTAATGAAGTATATTATTTGTATTCAGTGTTTTAGGCCCAAGAATAACAAGACATACAGCATATAGGATTTTTGTAACCATGAACCTGACTAGGAATGCAGTGTTTGTCTACAATGTCCTTCCTTGCTTAGGCGGAACTCCAAGGGGCTTAGTTTTCCCCATATGATCAAATAAGAAATATCTACTTACCTACATTAATGTATTAATATGGGTTACATTAAAACCAGCTATAAAAGTTTTTTAAAAGCATTACAAGTATCACCTTAATAATTAAAGCATATGAAATTTTTATACATTTATTTTATAATTTCACATTAAAATAGTCATCTCAACATGCTATTTTATTAATGGCTGATGCCTTTTAAAAAATCTAATAAATGTCTATGAATAACTGGAAACAGTCCAATAAAAACATAGGATAGTTACTTTAATTCCAGCTCTCATCATGCTTATATAAGAAAATACAAGAGATCTTCCTATATACATTTCCCTGTGTAAGTAAGTTCTAATACTGAAATTTCGAAGTTTGGCAAATATTTGTTATATACCTACTGTGTGCTAGAGGCCTTTCTAGGAGCTAGTATAGCAGGAGAGATGATAAAATCAGTATTACGATAGTGTATGACTTGTATCACAAAAGGAGAATAAAAAGGATGAAAGCGAGAGCAAACCTATAACCTGTGATCACAATTCCTTATCACTGTTCTGTTGCTTTCTGCTTCTTCCTCAGGGTTGCAGTCGACTGTTAGTCACTGTGGATCTAAACCTCACTAATGCTGAGTTTATCCAATTTTACTTCATGTATGGATGCCTGATTACACCAAACAACCGTAACCAAGGTGTTCTCCTGGAATATTCTGTCAATGGAGGCATCACCTGGAGTCTGCTCATGGAAATTTTCTATGACCAGTACAGTAAACCTGGGTTTGTATTTTCTTTTATCTCTCATAACTAGTATGATTAACAAAGATGCTTGGTAAGACCTGACAGTAATCAATCACAGGAACCAAAGGGAACCTCGGCCTTACTCGTTGGCACAGGGTGCCTGAGAGTGACATGAAAATAAGGTTATTGAGATAGATAAATGGCTAGTTTTTTTTTTTTATTTTAAGACCCACTAGTTTTTAAATCCTAGAAGATAAAATATGCTATCACAATGCCAATTCAAAAACACATATAAATTCATGAGTATGTGATGATTAAGTTCAACAACGTTTTAAGAAAATAGAAACATAAATAATTTATATCTTTGTTTGTTTATTCGGTGTTCACTCCATTTTAGATGATTGGAGGCTAGAAAATAAACACAATAAAATGTAATATTCTTAAGAAGCCTCGAGTCCAGTTTCAAATTTCTTATTAAAAAAACTCTGAATAAACATAGTGTGGGGGTCATTTACAATATATATTTTCTTAAAGGGAAAAAAACAATGAATATGACTGAGAAAAGCCAAAAAGGTGTTAAAGAGGAAGAGAACATATTTATTGAAGCAGGAAGTGAAGAATAAGGAAGAGGGGGTAAGACAAGCGAGAAAGAGAAAAAGAGAAGTTTAGAGGAGAGCAGAGCAGAAGAGAAGGAGAAGGAGAGTAGGGGAGGAATGAATACAGCCCAATCAAGAATAAGTAAAAGGACCAAAAAAAATAGAAGAAATATAGATAATCCCTCAGCTCTTGGCAAACCAGTTGCTGACTAGATATTAGGTAAAATAAAAACAGTTAAAGAATCTTGTAAATGATAACTTAAATTTAATATATCTATTAAAAATAAATTCATCTATGAGTGACAGAACACCCAAAATAACTTCAAAGGTTTTCTCCTCTGATGTAAATTAGATCCAGAAGAAAATAGTCCAGGCAGCTACAGTGGTTCTGTAAGTACCAGGTTTCCTCTACCTTGACTTTCTGCCACACTCAACATATGACCACCATCTCATGGTCCAAAAGGGTGATTCTCACTCCTCCACCTTCCAGCCAGCAGGAAGGGGGAGGGGCAAGAAGGGTGTGCCGTCTCTCTTCAAGGACACTTCTTAACAGTTGCCCATACTTCTGTTTTCATTCTAGTAGCCAGGACTTAGTTACAGAGACATACCCAGATGAAAGGGAGTCTGGACATGGTTTCTTTCTTCTGGGCAGCTATTCACCTCATCAAAAATAGGGGCTCCAGTTATAAAGGAAGAAGAGGAAAATGGCAGCCGAAGAAATGCCAGCAATCTCTGCAGAAGTTTTAAATCCTGAACTTGCATTAAAGTTGGACATCAATAAAGGAATCCAATAGAATCTAAGTTGTACACAGTGTAATAGTGCAAAAAATGTGCTTATCTATTAGTAGCAGATAATAGATAGGCAGAGTAAACCATTTTCTTGGTCTTTATGAAGGAAGTGATAAAGACTCTCAGTGTGAGTTCCTGAACACTTAAAAAGCATAATATACAGAGAGAAGGAAGTTATCTTTCTGAAGGATAAAAGCATAACTGTTTAATCTAATTTAGTTTTCTGAAGGAGAAACAAATTGACCAAGATAGGAACCGTGATCATAATTTATTAAAACTTTTAGCAGCCTTTGATGAATTTCTACTCCAGAGATTTTTAAAATGTGGTCAAGGATTTATCAGAGAAAGGAAACTAATTTAGAAAGAAAAATAAGAATCATTTCTCTGGGTAAAGAAATGTGATTGCACTTTCCTCCAGGAACAAATAGATTTCTAACATAATTTAATACATTTAAAAATGTTAATTAAACATGTCACATCAATGGAGTTAAAGTATAGAAAGGTCTTACAAGATGAGCATACAAAGGGAGGGTAGGGAGAGGTCCAGGTGATATTCAAAATTGAGATGCATGTGGAAACGAACTTTGGAAAACATTATTTGCCTAAAGATTGTCTTCAAACAACCAGGAACTACATGGGTAAGAATCTAGAGTCACAATCTACACTTTCCTTCCCTAAAACCAAGATCCATTAAGCTGGAATGGCCCAAAAGGCTGCATAAAATGATGGAGATAATTGTAAAAAGTATTTAAAATCCAGGTACTGGAAATCCAACTGAAAGCATCCTAGCTTTGAATGGATCTTGATTGATCCCCAATGGGAATCCTGCCTACTTATCTGGTCACTAAACCTCAAAACAGACAAGGAGGAGGAAGGGAGAGTAGGAGAGCAGCAGAAGAAGAGAAAATAAAACCAACAAGGAGATACTGTATAAACAAAAGTAAAATAACAAAACTTCTTGGAAGTGAAAGACAAAAACAAAAGGGGCATAATCAAAGCCCTTGGCTTAAGGGTTCTTCACAGGGCAGACCTGGGCCTGTTGGCCCTGTCCTGGAGTGCTAATACGAAGAGGTAACCTTCAAAAGTAATGGAGGTAAATTAGCATGGATAAAAATATGGGACTTTATGCAGAGGAGAGTAAACCTCAGGAAATTATTCTTCACAACAGACTGAGTTATGAATATAAGGTTGAAAGAGTTTGGTATATTCCTGGGATTTTAATGCATATTGTGATTAAGGGGTATTTTAGACCTTATTTCTAGCCTGTTAAGGTTCATGTGGGAGCGTAGAGTTGTTTTCCCATGTCTGTCCTTGGTGACTGAGTCAGGCTTGACATGCTGGGCTTTTTAGTCCATGGTTCTCACTCAGCATCTCTTAGTATAATGTTTTCAGTAAAACATAAAGATAAAGTCAGTGCCAAACCACAAGCAACCAATAAAGTAATTACATACAGCCTAGTATGCTCAAGCTGAGAGTCCAAACATTCTGCCACAATCTAGTGTCCATATTCCAAGCAAATTGCCAGTAGTTGTTGGAATAGAATGAAATCAAGGAGACAGGAGAAGGAAACAAATGAAATTAAATCCTGGGTCACAGAAAAAAAAGTCTATTTTGCATGTTCTTTAGGGCTACAGATCCAGACGGACCCCAGGCAAGCAAATGGAGGAGCTCGAGAGTTAGAGTAAGTCAGTAGTTCCAGGATGCTTGAATTTGTTCACATTCTGTTTCCCCAACTTAGTAACTTGAGAGACTTTATGAAATCGATCCAGTTCATCACGGTTTTTGAAAATTATTTTAGCCAGTGGCCTCTCTTCACCCACCATGTGATATGGTTGTGAATCTTTCACTAACATGAGACATTTGACACGACTTTTTTCCCACCCCCACTATTATTTTCTTACAGATTTGTGAACATCCTTCTGCCTCCTGATGCTAAAGAGATCGCTACTCGCTTCCGCTGGTGGCAGCCAAGACACGACGGCCTGGATCAGAACGACTGGGCCATCGACAATGTCCTTATCTCAGGCTCTGCTGACCAAAGAACAGTCATGCTGGACACCTTCAGCAGTGCCCCAGTGCCCCAGCATGAGCGGTCCCCTGCAGACGCTGGCCCTGTTGGGAGAATTGCTTTTGACATGTTTATGGAGGACAAAACCGAAGGTAAATTTTTCTCTAATGCTAAGTAAAATCCAGTGAAAATGTAGTTTGGATTTGGGTCTTTTCAAAAGAATGGAATGTGAAACCTTTTAAAGATTCTCAAATGCTACAAAAACAGTGAAAGGGATGTCACCTTTTTGTTTCTCTCAACCTTCCTGCTTTACATTATAACTAATTTTTTCCTTTCATTCAAGTGTGTTTTAATAAATAACATTTTATAATTTTGTTAGCAGGATAATTGTTTTTAGAAAATTTTCATTTCTGTTTTCTGTTTTCTACTTTGGGTAGAAAGCCAACATTTCCTGGTCACATGTTTTAATATCCAAAGACGAGTGTTTTGTTTTTCTACATAGCAGATGCATCTGTGATGACATTTAATGTTTCAGAGAGTGTCTAAGGTCTTGCTTATTACTCTGCATTCTCAGTAGGAGTAGCTCAGTGATTCTGGTGAACTAGCAAGGATCTCTCCATGCTATTCTTATTTACTTTTTCTTTTTTAAAATAATTTAATTTTTCCATTACAGTTGACATACAATGTTATATTAGTTTCAGGTGTGCAACATAGTGATTAGACATTTATATAACTGATAAAGTGATCACCCAATAAATCTAGTACCATCTGACACCATATATAGTTATTATAATATTATTGACTATATTCCTTATGCTATACTTTATCTTCCCATGACTTTTTCTAACTACAAATTTATAATTTTTAATTTCTTCTTTTTCAACCCCCACAACTCCATCCCATCTGGCAACCATCAATATGTTCTCTGGATTTGGGTTTATATCTGTTTTGGTTTTTTGTTTTATTTTTGGACTCCACATATAAGTGAAACCATATGGTATTTGTCCTTCTCTGTCTAACTTACTCCACTCAGCACAATACCCTTTAGGTCCATTTATATTGTTGATGACAAGATTCCACTTTTTTGTGGCTGAGTCATATTCCATCATATCTATGTACACCTCTTCTTTATCTATTCATCCATTGATGGACACCCAGGTTGACTCCATATCTTGGCTATTGTAAATAATGTTTTAATGAATACATGGATGCACATGTTCCTTCACAGTAGTGTTTTTACTTCCTTTGAATTAATATTCAAAAGTGGGGTTACTGGGTCTTTTTTGTCTCTTGTTATAGCCTTTGCTTTAAAATCTATTTTGTTTGGCATAAGTATCGCTACCCCAGATTTTTTTATTAGTTTCTATTTTCATGAGCTATCTTTTTCTAACCCTTTACTTTCAGTCTGTCTGTATCTTTTGATCTGAAGTGAGTCTCTTGTAGGCAGCAAAAGTAAGTCTGAACAAAGAAATAGTGGCTTTTGCCAGCACTTCTGTCTGGGAGAAAGCTATCCCTCTAGCTCTCTCCCTGAAGCTGGATAGTTCAGTTCCTCCCCGTACATCCCCAGTGCCTTTCAAGCTGCTAGCTCAGCTCTGGAGCTCAGAATGAGTGAGTCCATCAGCAAGTAAGTCCATGCACTGGCCCTTTAAGAGAAATGCCTAGGACTCCAAGCAGCCCTCCATCTCACTCAGCCACAATCTCCACTGTTTTTACAGCCAGAAGTTGTAGAGACTTCTTTTCTCCCACTAAAACCCTGGGCTGGGGAGCCTGGTATGAGGCTGGGACCCTCTCACTTATCAGGAGGACATCCGCAGCCAAAATATCCCTCCTGATTCTCAACTGGATGTAGGACCAGCCCATTCCACATCTTGGCCCCACCTTCCAGTCTCGAAGTTGCTTCTTCTATAAGTCCCCAGTTGTAGGACTTCTGTTCAGCTAGACTTCAGGTAGTTCTCAATGATGGTTGGTCTGTAGTTTAGTTGTAATTTTTACGTAGTCACAGGAGGAGGCAAGCACAGCCTTTACCTATTCCACCTTGACCAGAAATTCTTGCTATTCTTATTTTCAGTGTCTTGTTTCCTTTTCATTTTATGACACTTTTTGGTTACCTTATTTTTAAGTTGTACTTTATATTAGGTTTGTAGCTTTGTTATGCTACATATGTGCTTATATTACATAAAACACGGAATCTTCCAATCAAGTAGTGACATTTAATTATATGCTTTACCAACAATGCAAGTGTTATTGGAACAGTGAAAATAGATATAATATATCACCATAGATTCATCAGACTTTGGGACTATGTCACAGGCAAATTGGCCTCAGAATCTTGTATAGAAAGACAGATATGTTTTGCAATAACAAGACTGATATAATCCTTCAAGAATTAAACGTATGCTGAAAATTGAATTTGATGAATTTTAATAATTTTAAATACTTAATTATTAATGTAGTATTATAAAATAATACATGTTTAAAGTGTGAAATTGAGAAAATATAAAAAATCATGAGGATAAAAATAAAAATCACCCAGAGAATAACCATCATCAATATTTTGGTATTTTTCATAGTCTTTTTTTTCTATGTCTTTACATAAACATTTTTAATATATTATAATACTAGATTATACATATATTGTAGCCTGAAATTTTAGAATTAAATTCTGATCACTTCCCCATGTCCTTAAGTATCTTTGAAAATATCATTTTAATAGTTGTATATTTCATTTTAACATTTTTTTACCACTTGACATTGTTGAATATTTAAATTAATTATTCTCATTCATTCATTTATTACTATATCACATGGTACAGTGGTGCAAGTACAAATATGTAATAAAAATTATCCTTTTAAATAGGAAAAGCTTAAAATGTTCTTCACCACTACCAAGTATTATTCTCTTAAGAAGGTTATTAAGAAGGTTTACTTATGTACATTTGGTTCAGAAGTTAGCTAAATTATTCATTTATTTTTTTCCTGTGTAATGGTTTACATAATGAGCTTATAATCAGAATAATTAAAATACTGCTTCTATAGGAATAAAAGCAAATACAAATTATTTTTTTAAGTACCTAACATATTGATTTTTACTTTAGGCTTAATTGGTAATGTACAATTGAAGGAACAAATTTTCTACCTTCTTCTAGTCTTACCAAAATGGTATTCTTATAAACTAATACCTGCTTACAGAAATAGTTTGTGATATTACAGAAGAGATTGATGAGTTTTAGCATAAAATAACATATGTAGCCCAGAATAAACTGGCTCAGGGTATTCTTGTTGGAATCAAATTTCTTGAGTCCTATACCTGTGATGTAGGATTAAATGTAGGTCCAAATCCCATGGAATGAAAACTAACAGATAATGGCATTCAAGTCTCAGAAATAAACTGCTTGTTTGTCAGGTATATGTCATGCTCAGATAAAATCAAAATAACAGAACACAGATGAAGTCTGAATTCTAATTAAATTGTTTGGTGTCTTCTCCAAATCCTCTGAGGACATTCACAGTGGCCTCAGGTTGCACCATTTGTTCATCTCAACTGCAAATACTGGAGATAACCAGGAAATTTTCAGAGAAAAATTGAACCTATATAATTAATGTATAACATGAATTAGATGCAGCTTATGGATATGTTTAATTTTTAACCTTTCTGAGATAAAATTCTGATGTTAAAAAGCACTTCTTCCAGAAGAGAAAGGGAATTGTGTGTGTGTGTGTGTGTGTGTGTGTGTGTGTATGAGAGAGACCATAGGATTTACTCCATACTAATCAAGTTATAATTTTGCTGCCTAATTGTCCTTAGACTCTTACAAGCTTTTTATATATCATTTTATTGAAGAATAATTGACATACAAAAATCTATAGATATTTAATGCATAAAACTTGATGAGTTTGCAGGTAAACACCCATGAAAAACCATCACTTCAATCAAGGCCGTAAATTTATCAATCACCTCTAAAAATTTTCCTCCACACTTCTTTTCCTCTATTAATATTGATTTTTGTGTTATTGTAAGAGCACTTAATATAAGATCTACTTTCTTAGCAAATTTTTAAGGATATAATACATATTATTAACTATAGGCCCTATGTGGTACAGTAGATCTCCAGAGTTTATTTGTCTTGAAATAGCGAAACTTTATACCTTTTAACACCCTTCTCCATTTCTCCCTCCCAGCAGCCCCTGGTAACCACTATTCTACTATCTAGTTCTATGAATTTGACTATTAAAAGTTTTTTAATTATCCAGATGACACTATCAGAATTTGAGTAGAAGTAGCTAACTCACTTTCCTATAATACGACTAAAATTTTTTCTCCTTCTTTAGATCCTGCCTAAAAGTTAAATATATGTCAGAAAAAAATTATATATTTCCCTTTGATTTTCATATACAACATATACATCCTTTTTTGCAAATAGAGACTTACTAATATCAGATAGTAGATATATCTCAACCTCCCAGTGTCCATGTTCCTAAAATGATGTGCTTATGTTAGTGTTTTCTCTGTGGATTGTATGTAAGAGAGATTTTTCCTTAATTCTAAATTTTGCTTAAAGTGAAAACTTTGTTTCAAGTGTTTCTTTGTCATAAAATTTTTGTCTTTTAATTTTTTAAGTGAATGAGCATTGGCTATTTCATGATGATTGTACAGTAGAAAGGTTCTGTGACTCCCCCGATGGTGTCATGATTTGTGGCAGTCATGATGGAAGAGAAGTGTATGCAGTGACCCATGACTTGACTCCCACTGAAAGCTGGATCATGCAATTCAAGGTGAAAATGTTATGGTCTTAACTACATAAATAGCCATATACTAATAATATAAAAATGAAAAAAATCATAGAGACAAATATCATCTAATGTGTTACTGACTTAATGTATGCTTTGAAAAATGAAGTTTTATATTAGGGTAACATACAACTCAACTATATGTAACTTAATGATTTAAAGTATTTTATTCCTGAACTGTTTCAAGGTAAACATTTCCTAAGAGTAAGGGTGTTTCTGCTCAGACTTAAATACCAATAGGGCAGATATTGATAAAAATGTAAACTATTAAGTCCAGTTCTCTGAGTTAAATCATTATATGGCTTAGGCAGGTTTTTTCCTTTAAGAAAAGATTAAAGCTATTATTGTTATATCTACCTTTTATAAGAGCATTTTGATGTTTCCAAAGGAAGAAAATTATGGATTACAAAGGCATGATGAGCATCAATGCCAACATTAATACTGGCCAAGATTTTGGCCAAGATCTTATGTCAACTAATTTATTTCGTCTACCTCAGTTATAGTGTATTAGCAACAAATGTTGAATTACGGTTGTCTCTATCAAGAAAAGGTGTTGTGCCTTATTAAAAGTACCTTCTGTTATCACTTCATTGCATCCTACTTGGAACTAAAAGTGATTTATTGAGAATCACAAATTGTAGGACAAAATAGTAAATTTCATAAAGCTGTTAGTCATCCTTCTTGGTCAAGCATTCTGTGAAACAGAAGTGCCAAACCATTAGCATAACAAACAACAATTTGTGAGAGGGCCCTGGCTTTCCAAGGCAATCAGCCAGCCATGGCAGAAGCACAGATTTCAGCTTCTCTCCAAACTTCTTGCACAATATATTTGTCACCTTCCTTGATTTGTCACCTTGGACAACCATATCGAGTTCTCCACCCATCAGCAGAGCAAATAATAAACTTGAAAATATGGGATAGATGTGATATAGTGTTCGTATGATGAGCAACTTTCTCGCTGCCAACTTTTTATAACAAAAATATATAATATAGATTTAATATCTTAACAGTCTTGCATCTTTCTTTATTAGATCTCTGTTGGTTGTAAAGTATCTGAAAAAGTTGCCCAGAATCAAATTCATGTACAATATTCTACTGACTTTGGTGTGAGCTGGAATTATCTGGTCCCTCAATGCTTACCTGCAGACCCAAAATGTTCTGGAAGTGTTTCTCAGCCATCTGTATTTTTTCCAACTAGAGGATGGAAAAGGATCTCCTACCCGCTCCCTGAAGGCTTAATGGGCAAGTAAGTAAAGCCTGGTTACAAGCATACAAATGTAGATTAAGGACACTGTTGTTGAGTCTGAAATTCTGTGTAATTGTGGGTAAAATGTTTCTTCCTCCCTAACTCTAAGGTTCTCTAATCAGTGACCTCCATAATGAGCTAGCTCAAGGAGTCTTAAAGTTGTCATTCTCAGAATTGTCAAGATGGGCCTTAGCAGGCCCATTTATATTTCACACCTCAGGATCAGCAAATGGGGACAGAGTGATAGTAATGGCCTTGGAACCAAATGAAAAGGTGTATGTTACCTTATGGGTCTTATAGACTGTGGTCCACCATACATCCTATGCTTTCCACATTACTGCCTTGTCAATGCATGATGATAGATGGAGCCAGGAGCAAATTCTAACGCATCATGCTGTTCGTACAAATCCTAACTCTTCGTGCTATTTGTACAGGTGCAGTTTGTAGGTTTCATTTTTCTCTTATCAGAGCATTATGTTCTGCACCTGCAGTGAAAAGTAATTAGCCTGGAGCAGTGGTGATTCAAACGATTAAATTGTTCTCTAAAAAGTCTGTGGATAAGTTAATGTAAGGCAATTAGAAAAGATTTCTCTTCTCCTGTAAAAGTGGAGAAAAAGATATATTAAAGAAAGTGAGAGGTGAACCTCCAACATATGAATCATAGAGTGTGGCTAAATGAAAAACCTTCCTGTAAAACATAATTATGATATAAAATCGGAATATAAAGAGCCTGTGAATTAGGCGCTTACACACAGCTATTCCAATGTCCCATAGATACTATTTACTACGTGACCACTCACAGTTCTCTAGAACAAATGTAAAGGACTTAGTCAATTAACGTGCTAGGAGCTAAATTAGAATGCTTTTAGCTTCAGGTAACAGAAAACCCAGTTAGCTCAATTAAAATCCAAACTGGGCTCATTTAAAATAAAATATATTGTCTATAATGGAAAAAATGCAAGTTAAGTGGACTCTATGGCTAGTTGATTCACAAACTCAACAGTGTCTTCAAGGAAATTGATATTTGTTACACTCATTCTTACACTTTGTTCCACTGTCCACACATTGGCCACACTCAGCCTTCGAGATGGTTCCCCTCATGAACATATATGACTACCAGAAAACTGGAGCAGAATGCATCCTTACCTACGTCCAATAGAAGAGAAAGAGTTGCTTTTCTTCATATAGAGCCCTAGCAAGCACCTCTTTGCATCCCATCAGTACAGATTAGCTCTAGAATGCCCATTCCTTAGTCAATAGTTAAGGGAGTTATATTATGATAATTATCTCATTTGACTCATCTGGGATAAAATGCATGCTGGCACCCACCACAATGTCCTTGCCTTGTCTTCCCCCTCCTTTTCTCTTCTTTTTTATAAGTATAATTTA
The DNA here is from genome assembly GCA_030015415.1 of Cynopterus sphinx. Taxonomy (NCBI): domain Eukaryota; kingdom Metazoa; phylum Chordata; class Mammalia; order Chiroptera; family Pteropodidae; genus Cynopterus; species Cynopterus sphinx. Next base: position 40,129,457 of record CM057391.1, on the reverse strand, counting down.
CATTCAGAAAATGCACACATCTTAATTGTTCAGTTCAATGAGCTCTTACCATTCGGTGACCTGTGCAACCACTATGTAAAGCAAGATACCAAATATTGATGTCACCCCAGAAAGTCCATCATGCACTTTAGACTCTTTATAGCAACATAGTTTGGGGTGTTTTAATATAAGTAAGGTTAATTATAAGATTTATATTTTCCCCAAAAGACAAAGAAGAACAATGATGAAATTAAAATCTCAGGAAAATGTCCTTTATTATAACCCTTTCAAAATTGTTTTCTAATTAGCTTAGTTACTCTGAGAATATTGATTATCTTTGGGGGATTCAGAAGTTTGTTTCCCAACCACCTAAGGGCTGGGTGTATGCTGACAAGGCTCTGCCAAAGGATTCACTCACCCTCTGTGCAATTTCAGAAATGTCATTAATTGTGATGCAACCACTGGGCTCCTGATTTACAATAATTTTGTGTTTTAAAATATTCCTATTGCTTGAAATAGAGATTTCACTATATTTCCATTTTGTTTTACAAGTTTGCTCACATATTATAAAATTTAAGTAAAACTGAATTTAAAGTTTCATGACTAGAAATAGATAATGGCAGTTAAAAAACATTTTGATTAACCCATTTCATCCTGTCAGAGTGTCTTAAATGTTTTTCTCTTGTGCACTGAATACAGACATGGGAAAATGGACCTAAATAAAGTTAACTTTTGTTTTTGTGTTGCTTTTGTGTTGCCAATAGTCCAGTAAGGTTTAGGTTTTATCAGAAGTACTCAGATATGCAGTGGGCAATTGATAATTTCTATCTGGGCCCTGGATGCTTGGACAACTGCAGGGGCCATGGAGATTGCTTAAAGGAACAGTGCATCTGTGATCCAGGATTCTCCGGGCCCAACTGCTACTTGACTCACACTCTAAAGGTAATGATAAAGCCCCTGACGGAGGCACTCACTCACATTGCAGGCCAGGCCTTAAGAACAAACTCAAGTGTGAGAGTAATAATTTGTAACAGTGTTTTTTGGGGCCCCCAGTAAATAAATTCTTTGAATGGAAACTAACAAATATGTCTTGGGTTTCTTAGATATAAGAATATAAGGATTAAATTCTAATACAATTTACCAATTCATAAATTAACCAGACTGAATAGATTAAAGAACATAAACACTCTGCTTTTTTTTTTAAAGCAGATTCTTTATTTAAAATCAGTTTTAAGCCACCTTTTGTTTGAAGGAGAATACTGTTGTTGTTATGAAATCAAGCACATAAAATTATCACCAAAAAAAAAGAATAAATTTTCAAAAACAACTTAACAGTACCTGAATTTTTGTTCAGGAAATTCAGTGTTCTGATTTGATGATTGCTGAAATATTGCTGTGTATTAAGAATTGAGAGGTCATTCTTAGAAACTTCAGCCGTTAAATCATTATTTAACATGCAAAGAAAATATAGTTCCCAACGCAGTTGCCACATGTGCATTCTATTCCTGTGAACAAATATAGTACATTCATCATCACAATAACAGAAAAAGGACAAGGTTAAAAAAGCACAAATGATTGAAATCAAACATATGAGGCAAACAATGTAAATAAAATCTGTTTTGTCCATTTCTTTCTATAATATTTCAACAACTTTGGAATTGCTAAATTAAAAAAATAAAATTAGAGCAATGCTTAACTTATGTCTGAAGCTGTTAGTCTATTTGTTATCAAATGTGATTACAATGTGAGAAACATAGCCATAAGTACTGAATAAACTAAAAAAAAAATCTAGCTTTCTTTCATGACATTCAAATTTCATTAGCACTCCTCTATTGAATAATAAGTTGTACAGATCTAGATTATGAACTCTTATTTTTTCAATAAGAGCCTACACAGTCAGTCATGCGTGGCTTCGGCCTCTAGTGTCTGACATGTAATTCTTCATTTTTAAAATTGCATTTATTTGCTAGCATCAGTGAAGTAAAGTAAGACTGACATGTGACTTTAATCATAGAGGTGGTTATGTTCTAAGTTTGAAGAAAAGAGGGTCTATTTAAATCATTTTAACTATACAATTAAATAGCAACTAGACAACACTCTTAAATGAAAAAAATAGTTTTTCTATATATAGTTACCGCAATTACAACTATGACAAATTATTTTCATGTTGTATTTATACCATTAAAAAACATTAGGTGCTCAACCCAATGCAAAAGGGACAAAATGAATGTACTATGGGCAAAATCAATAGAAAATCAAGATCTTATTATGATATGAGGGGATGAAATCATTTGACATAAATATTTAATATTTAATTACCTACTCAGGAAAATATACTATTCTTGATTGTGGTTATTTTTTGTTAAATGGGTAAACTAGAGACCCAAGGAAAATATTTTATTCTAGATTTCAGGTACTTCTCCCCATCATCCTGAATCTTGGTCCTGATAAACATGTGAAAAGTCTTTCAAACTGCCTTCCAATTTTGACTTTCTTTTGATGTCATGTAGAAAGCTTTGGTTTCAATATCCCTAATGAACCACGTAGACATTCTAAGTTCATTCTGGTAGAAACTAAAGGGTCATGGTTGCCTAAAGCTGTCTCTGTGGTGGGGGCACACACTCCTGGGGAGAACAAGACCATCTGCTAGGAAATGTTAGGGGAAAAAGTGCTAGAATATCTGTTTTACTTTATCTTATTTCTTTGAATTTTCATATTTAGTTCTTGTTTTATAATTTATAATAAATTACAATAGTACTTTTGCATACCATATAAATAAAACATTTAGGGAATATGTTCTTAAGTAACTTTTTACAAATAGGAATATTAGCATTTCTTCTCAACCTTATCATTGTTTTAAGATCCTCTCTAGACTTTAAATTCCAGTTAGCAAACATTTAAGCAGTTTAAATGATCTTCACTATATGATAGAAAATCATATTGTAACAATATCCTATTGTTTATTTTATAATATCTTTGGAAAAGCATTTGAACCAAGCTCTAATTTTTTAAAGTCCAAGATGTAACTCTGTATTGTCTTAACTATTTCATAATTATTATCTAAAATTGTTATTTTTTAACCACGTGCCACTTTTTTTTCCCCCAGACATTCCTGAAGGAACGCTTTGACAGTGAAGAAATCAAGCCTGATTTATGGATGTCCTTAGAAGGTGGGAGTACTTGTACTGAATGTGGGATTCTTGCCGAGGACACTGCACTCTATTTTGGGGGATCCACAGTGAGACAAGCTATCACTCAAGATTTGGATCTCAGAGGGGCAAAGTAAGTCATTTTTTGGTTATTGTCATCACAACTTAGCAAATTGGCCCCAAAGCAAGGAAAAGAAGTGGAAGAAGTTGTTATCCAGGACTTGGGTAGACTATTATTAACTGTTAACTATTCTGATGGATAATATGTGCTTGCATTCAGATTCCTGCAATACTGGGGGCGCATCGGTAGTGAAAACAACATGACCTCCTGCCATCGGCCCATCTGCCGGAAGGAAGGCGTGCTGTTGGACTACTCTACCGATGGAGGCACGTTTCAGGGGTGAAAGCCATGCCTTGGAGCAGACTCCCAAATTCCATCCAATGCCCCTCAGAAAAGTCTCTGCAAAAGCATTGCTGACGTCGCAATGTGAACAGTGAAAGTTACAGAAAGTTACAGATCTTTGTTGCATTACACAGTTCACTCATGTGACTTCTGTATTAGGCAAAATCTACACAAAAAAAGGGACAGGAAAAATCACATTAAAAAAAATAAGCTTCAAAATTTATGAGTAAAGAAAATAATATCCTTAACTGAGGCTTAATTATAAATAATACAATTAAGGAAGAATTTTTACAGTTTTTCAAGTAAAAGTTCATTTTAAAAACATCTTTTAAAGTGTTTAAAATTTTTTTATATGAACAAGCATGTAATAAATGCTGAGAGAATCTATAAGAAAACTTTATTAATTGTGAAAGAAGATAATCTGATATTGTGTGTGTCATATACTATTTTCATAAAATTCTTTTATTATTTTGAAGTAGCTGAAAGCAGACCAGTAAAACCAGGAAGTCTTTAGAAAATCAGCTTTGGCAGAAAGATATTATTCTTAATAACTAACAGATAGATGGCCCTAAAGTATTTTGTAGTATTAAAAAGCTGTTTTAAGTAATTTAAACATCTCACTTACAGTCTTATCAGTTGTTAAGAGGGAAACTTTATGCCAGTCCAATAAATCACAAATTGCATGGAATTGTAATAGCTATGTTTTAAAATACTAGGAGTTCTTGGCTAGAAATATACAAAACGTGGGTGTATCTTATCATTTATGAGAAATAATGCATGTAGGAATCTAAAAATTTTTTAAATATAAAATATATTTAGTGATTATAAATCTGGCCAAGTATTTCTAAATACCCTTCCCCTCATATATATAATCAGCCTCTTTTTGCAACAATATTTATAAGTAGTGAACACTGACGTTAAAGTCAGTGAAATCAATTCTCATTACCTGGTTGCAGATTTCTTTAGGAAGCTTAGAGTAGCTGCAATATGCTGGTGGTTGAGAGGATTTTTTCCAGATATGTTACTATGCCGATATATTTGTTACTATAGGAATTACTTGGACTTTGCTCCATGAGATGGATTATCAGAAATACATTTCTGTTAGACATGACTACATACTTCTTCCCGAGGATGCCCTCACCAATACTACTCGACTTCGCTGGTGGCAGCCTTTTGTGATGAGCAATGGGCTTGTGGTCTCCGGGGTAGAACGTGCTCAGTGGGCCCTAGACAACATTTTGATTGGTGGAGCAGAAATCAATCCCAGTCAACTGGTTGACACTTTTGATGATGGTAAGAAACAAGACATTGAACAGTCTTTCCTGTGAATCATTTGTCTGCTTATGTCTTTGGGTGAATTGCTTGAAAAGCATTTAGAAGAGTTCCTAGCACATATTTAATGTTCAACAAATGTTAGCTATTATTTTGCCCAGCAGTTTATAAATCTTCAAGGTTGGTGGCTTGTTCAAATGTCAACTGAGAATTTAATAAATCCTGTTAAAGACACAATGTCTAGCTCTAAATATAATTTGAAATTTTAATACCCCAAAATAATTTCCATCTCTTTGAGACTTTCTGTACTGCAGATACATGTTGCATTAATTTAAAAATGTACCAAGAATAATTTTGCAATGGCAGAAGTAACCCAGACTAGCAATTATATTTTTGAAGTTGGGTAATAGTACTAGCATTTAATAATCTTTTCTACATTTGATTTCTCGTCTTAGATTTATGTTTATTCCAATTGAATGAAATAAAAATTAATCTTAAAGGGTAAGCAAAGAGCTAGAGCATAGACATTCAAGTAATTCAACAATAAGCCAGTCGGTTTGAGAATAACATGTCACATTACTTCCAATTTCCCTTAACAGAAGGCACTTCCCATGAAGAAAACTGGAGTTTTTACCCTAATGCAGTAAGGACAGCAGGATTCTGTGGCAATCCATCCTTCCACCTCTACTGGCCAAATAAAAAGAAAGACAAGACCCACAATGTTCTCTCCTCCAGAGAACTCATTATACAGCCAGGATATATGATGCAGTTTAAGGTAGGGGGAAGTGGCTCTTCCAAACAAATTATGGCATTACATTTGGTGAAGATGTGGGGAGACTGCTTATTTAAACAAATATAAGGAAACAATTGATTTCATTCATTTAAAGAGACTTTATCTTGTGAATAAAAGAAGTAATCTTTCACAAAGCCCTTTATCATGTAGGATTATTTGAGCATAGGTAAAACCTATAAGCATATTGGAACACAGCAAGAAATGTAACTATATTATGTCTCAGATTTAATCTTGAGTTTACTTTTCCAAACCTTAGAAGTAGGGGTGTCTAAGGGCATAGGTCATATCTAGCATTTTACTACCTTTCATTCCAACCATATTCTTTAAAAGTGAAGGCTTTCCCTCTACCAGGCCCACACTGTGGTCCATATCTAAGTCATCACATTTGATTAAGTCATTTGCATCCTCCTTTTTTGCTGCCTCTATCAACCCAGAACTGAAGAGACACATTTTCTTCTCCATCCAAATCAATTTGTTTTAAACAAAGAGTTTATCCCCAGAAATTTAATAATTAAAGTATCACTAAACCTGCATTTTTTAAAGTCACAATAGACTGTCTAAAAACTACATATAACAGCTTTCACCTATTCCTCATCTTTCCTTTCCTCTCTGTACCATTTGACACTATTGTCCTTGCCCTCTCCAACCCATGACATTCTGTTTCCCCTTGGCTTCTGGGCAGAGGCCAGTTCTCCTCTTATCTTCTCAATATCTACTTTTATCTCATTTTCAGCCTCTCATCTTCCTTTAAGCCTCTAAATGTCAGCATTTCTCAGTACTTCTCAGCTTTCTTCTAGCACCACATACATTCTCACCTTTGGGAATTTTGTTCATCCCTAGTTTCAGCTATCTTATCTTTAAGACCAATTCTCAAATCTGCATAGCCAACTTTGACTGAATCACCACAATTAATTCAGTACTTCAGTAACCTGTGTACATTTCTACAACTTGGTTTTATTGCATCTCTACTCAACATGTCTTAACAGTGAACTTCATACCTTTCTTCCCCATACCAGCTCCTCTTTCTGATATTCCTGTTTCTATTATTGTCACTACCTTTTACCTACTCACCAACTTTAAATTTTAAAGTATTCTTTGATTTTTTACTTTTCACATCTAATCATTCACTGCATCCGTTTAATTCTAATTTTCAATGATCCTGGTACCCATCTCATCTTCTCTGTACAATTACCACCTCCATTCTGGCCCTAATTAAATCGGTAGCCTATTAACGAGTCTTTCCACCTCTAATCTCTGTCCACTCTTATCTGTCTTCAATAGCACAGTCTGGTAGAACTTTACAAAGCACAGCTCTGAGCTCATCATCCTGCTGCTCATAAACCTTTAAAATGACCCATTGCCTACCAAATTAAGGCCAAATGCCTCAGACTACATTTATAGTTGGCCAAACTCAATCCTTCCACCCATCTCCTATCTCTACCTTTCACACTTTTCCATGCATAAAGGACAGCTCACATGAACCCTACTTGAAAATTATTTTATTTTAATTGAAATATATTCAACATGTAACATTGTGTAAATTTAAGTTGTATAACATGGTGACTTGATACACTTATATTCTGTATTATGATTGTAGTGATAATTTAACACCTCTATCACATCACTGTTGTTATTTCTCCTTTGTGGTTGGAATAATTAAGATCTACCACTTCTGATGAATTACTTTCTAATCCATTGAAATACAGTCTTTCCTTCTAATGAAGCAGAACAGCATTTTACTTGTATCCTTTATGATTTCCATTTCTATTATTGTAATATGCTTCTTATTTTCTCTCCAAAGCCAGAGTTGTTTTATTCATGAGTGTATGGCCTGAAATTTTTAGCACTAACCTTCCCCAGTAACAGCCTTGAAATAGAACTTGTTGATTAAATAGATTATTAGTACTTAAATTCGAATCACTAAAATTGTATGGCATTTATGCATTATTAATTATTTAAATATTTAATCACATATAATATGGAAAGCTTTGATTCATATGAAAATGAAAAAAAAAACTAAGAATGAATATTAAGTAATTGAAAATTGTTATTTTTAATTCAAATAAAAATTCAATAGTAGCATCAAGGAAGTTAGGATATCAATGAAAATGTTTTGAACCAGTAATGTTTTGAGTTTCTTTCTGTTCTCCAAATATTTCTCTCTTTTTTTGGTCAATTTATCTCCTTCAAATTTATATTTAATATGCCATATTAATTAATTAAATAGAAATATATCTTTAAACTTAATTTTTATCTCCATGCAAAATTGCATGTCTTTAATTGAAGTCTTGATGTTCTGGCAGGCTGCTCTATAAAAGCTTCTCTGAATATTTCTTGATTACTTATCAATTAAGACGAATGGGATTTCTAATTAGCAATAGATGTTATTTAATCTTGCCTGATACATATTGATTGTTTATATTTGTTTTAGATTGTGGTGGGTTGTGAAGCCACTTCTTGTGGTGACCTTCATTCTGTAATGTTGGAGTACACTAAAGATGCAAGGTTTGTGAAATACTTGTTACATTTCCCCCATATTGAATACACAGTTCAAATAGTTGTCTATTTTTAAAGCAATTGTTAACAGAGGAGCACTCTTTTGTATGAAAAGTGTCAGTTCATGTGTATTTCACAGGTACAAATTTTATTCATATAAAATTTACACAATGTCTTACTTTCAGTTTTTTTATTCGAACCAAGAAAAATCTGTTTTCACATTAGGCTTGAGGCAACAAACTTTTATATTTTAAAATAACTAAGACATTATATTTGTCCTTAAAGTAGAACTCTCTTTTATTCATATTGCTCCTTTTCATCAACCTTAATGAAAATTTAAATCAATGAAAGATCAGAATATGCTTCAGCTGGAGTCACATCCCTAAAACATAGTAGCAGTATTAAATAAAATGCAGTTACCTTATTAGGGTATTGATAGGCCTGTCTCCCATGACCAGTTTTAAAAACAAATTATAGTGAGTTAAAGTTAGTTAGAGAGAAAATTGTGTTAATCAACTCCAGGTTTATTTCTGGTTTTATTATCAGTGGAAGGAAGCCATTAGAATGCAATACCATGAATGCTATTATTTTATTCTATTGCTTGTGAATATATTCATGTGCTTATTAAGAGTTAGAATATATCTTGTGTGAAATTATATTCAATTTTTCTTTTTATTTTTTGTAATTATAAAAATGTATAGGAAATAGGAAATTTACATAGAAATATCTTAATTTAATCCAACCCCTAAGCTTTACCCTGACAGAAGACCTAGGTCATATGTTTCTTTTAAGAGTTGTCTAATGCAGTCTCTTTGGTTTCTGCAGGTCCGATTCCTGGCACCTTGTACAGACCCAATGCCTTCCTTCGTCTTCCAACAGTATCGGCTGTTCCCCCTTCCAGTTCCACGAAGCCACCATCTACAATGCTGTCAACAGCTCAAGCTGGAAGAGAATCACCATTCAGCTTCCTGACCATGTCTCCTCCAGGTAGGCTGTGTACTGGGGTAAACTTTGTGGGATTATCTAGTAATCTCTACAGAGCTCATACAGTGAGCTGAGGACAGCTGATAAAATGAGGCCGGATAGTACCCTCTTCTCTCTTCTCTCTCCTCTCACCAACCCTAGCCCCAAACTGGCAACTGCATGTCTCAAGAAGAAATAGGATCATGTTTGTAAACTGCTCATAAATCTTTAATTTGTTTTTGACTAAATACCACAGCACATGACAAACTTAATCACAGGCCCTAAGTCACAGGTCCCTAAACAAAGACCTAGAGTGGAGTTGACCTTCCCCAGTGTTCTTCTGTGCTCCCAAAGGCCACATCCATCTCATGTACAAATATTCTCTGGGGTGTGCAGGGTTGGTCAGGCTACAAAAAGTCACAGGATAAACAGTGGAGTTCAATCTTCCCAGCGTTCATTTGACTCAAAGATTCAGAAAATGATATACTTCTATAAGAGAAATGGACACAGATTTATTATGCAGTAGAATAGGAAATTCACATACAATTTTCAAGGAAGGCACAAGATTTCAGAATTGCCTTTCAGAGTAGAATTCCAAAGTCTGAGGAGTACACATTCACTCACCTCTGCCATCAGTGCTTCAGGGAGAAGTTTGGGAAGCCCTTTTCTCAGAAATAGTCCCCAATCCCAGGGCTAGAGGCTGGACACAGCTATGGGAAATAACAGCTTACTCAATCCCTCTGCTCTCTGTGGGACTTGCAGTGCGACACAGTTCCGCTGGATCCAGAAGGGGGAAGAAACTGAGAAGCAAAGCTGGGCGATTGACCATGTATACATCGGAGAGGCTTGCCCGAAGCTCTGCAGTGGCCACGGATACTGCACCACCGGCGCTGTCTGCATCTGCGATGAAAGTTTCCAAGGTCTGAATCCCAGACTGTCTTTTTTACTACAGGACAGAATGAGGTTCTTGCCATCTCAACGTGTATGCAAAGGCCACCAGGAAATAGATATAAACTGCAGCCGGCGGGATTCAGGATAGATGACATGCTCTTTGAACACAGTTATTTTTGGAATAAATTATCAGGGATAATTTAATGCTATGTCCTTTGAAGTACTTTTTAATGCAGAATTTTATTCACTCAGAAATGCTGAGTACCTGATATTCTCTATATTTCATATAACTCACTGCCCACGTCCCACCCCTAACATTTTATTTCCACCCCTGAGCCTCTCTCCTTGCTGGTCTAGCTGCCCATCTCTGAATATTTGGCCCATATTCCTCCTCTCTCACAGCCTCTCCCAACAGCAGCTGGAACTGCCCTCCTGACAATTCAAAATATTCTATTTCCCAAGTCTCTCTTCACACACACACAAAAAAAGCCTTAATGACTCAAAAAAAAAATACATTTTTATTGTTTGAATTTCTAGAGGAAGAATGTACTTGGAACAGAGTATCTACTCAACTCCTGACATCAAAGGCAGTTGTTGTGTCTGCCTGTCAGAAGGCCTGGGGCCCTGCTTTCCTTTGATACAATGTTTTTCTAATAGCTTTCCACCTTTATTGTTACAAAGTCCACTTTACATAATTACCATTATATTCTCAGAGCATATAGCAATGCTCAACAAATCTCTTTTGAGTTAAGATTTACATTGCCTGATGTTTTTCTATTACATGGCATCCACCAATTCATTCAGCAGAGTCCTTTAGTGCTTATGATATCTCCGTAAGTTGGCTATGAATAATGTACTTATTCTCACTTTACTTAAAGAAACTGAGACTCAGGGAGGTTAAATAACTTGCCTAAGATCACATAGCTAGTGAGTGTCAGAAAGACTGGTACTCAGGTTGTCCTTTCTGGTCAGCTCTGTCTCTCATAGCTGAGCGATTTATCCAAAGGGGACGAGAATTATGCAACTTCCCCAAGTGTACAATGTAAGAGTCTGGATAGATTTCTTGTTTGATGTTATATCCTTTCCTCCAAATGAAATGAGTATGATTACTGTAGCCTGCTGCATATCTTAGAAATTACTTAGTGGTCAGCTTTTTCCCCTGGCTTCATTATCACCGAGACCGGCTGGGTCTGTCTGTATACCAGCTAGGGAATTTGAACTTTAAGTAAATGAACAAATCGGATGTCTCACAAAAAGTCCTCGATGTCTGTAATTTTCCCTCTCCCCTGATCCAACAGAGTTATGATGTTTGGATGTTGAACTACTGTGGACATTTAGAAAAGTTGGGCTATTCAAATCAGTGGGAAATGAAAGCACAAACACACTTGCTCATGTAGCGTCTTACTTAAATGCTGGTATTTCAGGTCAGTGGTGTCTGAGAGACACTCTCGGTTTATTCATTATGCACTTATTTCTCCCAGCTTCATTACTGAATATCTTATATGTACTAAGTATTAAGGCTAGGAGCTCGAATCCAGTGAGGAATAAAATACAGATTTGGCTGTCAAGAATCCTCAGGTTTAGAGCTGGAAGAACAAGAACATGATTTATATTATTTCCTGCTACAAAGTCATGCTGGGAGAAAAGAAATTAGGTTGGCCTCTCATGTCATGATGACAGCTCCCTGCTGGACCCATCATTGGTAAACATACAAGCCTGGCCAGATGCTGTGGTGTAAATAATACATTTACACAAGCAAGAAATACATTAGCAACTACATATTTCCGTAAACATTGACTGAGATAATGGGATTGATATCAATAGTGTAAGCTAATAATTGCTAAAATAAAGAGAAACACTTCTGGGAGTCTTTTATCATTCTTACAGTAACAACATGGATTACGTCTGAAACCGAATACTCGTTCTTAGTCTTTGATGAATCTGCTTGTTCCAGCTAATTTTCGTGATTTTTCCCTTTCCTCTAGGTGATGATTGCTCTGTTTTCAGTCATGATCTTCCCAGTTATATTAAAGATAATTTCGAGTCAGCAAGAGTCACGGAGGCAAACTGGGAGACTATTCAAGGTGGAGTGATAGGAAGTGGCTGTGGGCAACTGGCACCCTATGCCCACGGAGATTCACTCTATTTCAATGGCTGTCAGATAAGGCAAGCTGCCACCAAGCCTCTGGATCTCACTCGAGCGAGGTAACGAGACTCCTGTGTTATAGTCCAGTCGTAGAATCAGCTGTAAGACTGGTCATTGTCCACTGTCTGTTAGATATGGTCATGAACGTAATGGCACAGGTGTCATAAGCAATAGAAACCTAAATATTTGAATTTGGTATGAGGAAGCATTCTATCTTTTCACAACCCATAATTATGCTTTGCTTAAATTTATTATAGAATTACCTTGTATTTCTTCACACATACCGGCTAAGTGGTAGTGACACAAAGGCATAAACCTAGAGAAATGGCCAAATATAAAAAATGGATGAGTGTATCAAATCAACGCATTGTACACCTTAAACTTACATACCATCATGTCTATTATATCTTAATAAAGTTGAAAAATAAAGTAAGTAAAAAATAAAAAGTTGGCTATAGGTAACCTATATTGACAATTTAATGTTGACCATTTGTAAGCATTTATACAAGTGTGTATATGTATGTAAAGTAGATTTGCAGTCATGCAAACATATACAAATATTTAGCATAATTAGTTACGAAGTGGAGGATGGCTGGATGGATTGGCAGATGGATGAGAACTTTAACGATTCACATGATACAGGAGCTGCATGTTATATATAATGTTATACAATGCAGAGTAGAGTGGGCAAAGACTGCAAATCAGCTAAAGAAGTGACAGAGAAAAAGAGACCCAGCAAGATTGAATTTCCTTCCCCACCTGCCCTTCATTGCTCTGCCACCTCAGCCAGTGCAAACATAGCTTTTTCTCTATATAATTCAAGAAAAGATTTCAAGGCTTTATAAATGTTACAGAGTACTAAATTAGAATATTCCCTAAATGCTGAAAAGTATTCAGTAGCTACAAGTATATTTGAGAATTAGATATTTGGTTAATAAGAATGTAGATGTTTCCTTGAGGTTTTTCACTTTGGAAAATATTAGTAATGTATTTTCAGAGGCAGAAAGGCAGGTTTGGGAGCCTTCAATATGATAAACAATAAAAATATAACTAATTCCATTTTGGTAACCATGAAGATGCCAAAAATTGTTATGTCCCCCACATCCCATTTTTCCCTACCAAAAAGATGTACTTAATCTAGAGACAACTTGATATTTTCCTAACCCCCACATACAGCAAGAACTAGCTGCTTAATTAATCATTACACACCATGTTGTACAAGTAACTCAGTTTTAAATTAATTTATGCATTTACAAGTTATAAACCTCATGCTTTATTTGACCACCTACTCTACCCTAAATGGGATTGTCCTACTAATCACTGAATATAAATCTCATCTGTTTAAAAAACTATCTTCTGAAGGTAGGGATGCCTATGAAAAGCAAAGGACACACCAAAGAAGAGCAAACATGACCCAGAACCTGCATGTCTAACTCACTTTTTTCCTAGCTCTGATCTCCAGACAATTATTTCTAAAATAGACATGATAATTTGTTCTTGTGTAGATGCTATTCAGCTTCGAGCCATTTGTAAAAAAGTATGTGGCGTGATTGCTGTGGTTTTATTCCTTGTCCTCTCCATGACCTCAGCTGCCTATTTGGCCCATATTATCTTTCAGAAAATAGAAGGTGTTGCAGGTGAAATACTATATAGCAAGATTTTCAGCATCATGAAAAGAGGACAGATCTTTGAAAGTCAAAATTGCTTTATCTGTATAGAAAACCAGACTTTCTGAGGTTATTTTTCATATGTATGATGTAAAAAGATAATTTAAACAAATTTTATACGAATGTGATTTAGTCATAAGACTGGATGCTTCTATTTTTATGATATTATGAACACAGGAATTACAAACTTTAGAAACAAAGATATTTTTTAAATTAGAAAATATAACTCCTTTAATACTTCCTGACTCTTGCTTAAAGATTATTTCCCGTGTTTTTCAGCAAAATCATGTTTGTTTTGCAAATTGGGAGCACGTCACAGACAGATAGCTGTAACAGTGACCTGAGCGGCCCCCATGCAGTGGACAAGGCCGTGCTGCTGCAATACAGTGTCAACAATGGGGTCACCTGGCATGTCATCGCGCAGCACCAGCCAAAGGACTTCACTCAGGCTCAGAGAGTGTCTTACAATGTTCCCCTGTAAGTGGCCTGAGTGGAAAGGCATGGTCTCACACGTGAGCCCTGAGAATCAGAGTTTGAGCTGGAAGTTTGGTGAAGTTACTGGACCAATGCCACAAACATAGGCGGTGGCAGAACCAAGACTAACCTAGGTCTCCAGCGATGTGTTACTGTTGCCTGTTAGGACAACAGGCAAAAATTGAAACGAGGTCTAGGGCAAGAGGGAACAGAAAATAACAACAGTGCTTTTTGCTTATTTTCCTTCCTCTAGTATATCTAGTTCCTTAGAAAACATTTTTAACTTTCGGATGGATACACTTATTTGAAAATTTTCTGAGGATCAGAAACTGTGTCACTTTTGCTTAGTTTTTTGTCATTTTGTACCCCCAGCTTCTAGTCTATCACACAGACAGCACATCACGTTTCTTGACCAAATATGTTGCTTTTCCAGGTACTAGTGTAGCGAAGGGGATAAGGGAGAGAGGTGTAAAAGTATTACAAGTCTTTGAGTGAACAACAAAATTTAATGTTGCGTAGGAGAGTACTATAACTAAGCAAATCTGAATTCCATGCCCAAAGTTTTGGGGATTTAGATTAGCCTATTATATTTGAAGTCTGGAAGTCAGGTACCAGAAAGTTCTGTTTTCTACTGTGTAACCTCTTTGTCCTTCTATCTGTGACCCAGGGAGGCACGGATGAAAGGAGTTTTACTGCGCTGGTGGCAACCACGCCACAATGGAACAGGTCATGATCAATGGGCTTTGGACCATGTGGAGGTCGTCCTGTGAGTATCTGATACTTAGCATTCCATGTTCATTTCAGAAAGGATTGAATTCCTTTGATCTGGCATGCTCCTTAGCTCAGTAAGACTGTTTCTGAAGAGATGCCCACGGACTGGCTTATACTCTTCGGCAACTGCGGTCTATAACTCAGCCCAATATAATGTAATATACCTTAGAAAACTTTGGTAAGCAAAAGGTTTATTTAAGGATTTGACAATATTAGTAAATTTGATCAAACAAAATTCTCCAGGTAAACAGGAAACAATGCTTTTGCCAGATCTGGGTTACCTTATAAAATGGAATGACATCCTAAAAAGGGAAACAACCTGTATTGGTTAATGTGCAGAATGTTACTAGTTAATGTGCCTGATAGCAAATACCTGTCTCAGCTACAGATGCCTGAGCCATTCTTCCATTGTACGACATGGTTGCAACCAGAACAAAGAATTCGTGGTTTCAAATTCCTCCTGACCAATCCCAGCACCTGCCAAGTTAAGGGTGTTCCCCTATGGTTTTTCCCATTTAATAGGGTTGGCACTGCTCTCACCTAGCCGGGTTGACTGTTCCACAGAGAGATGACTTGCTTTTTCTCTAACAATCTAGTTCCTGTAGAACTGGAATGCTTATGTCTCGACGGGTTCGGACTGATGGCTCCAAGTGGTTGGCAAGGAGAGGCGAATCTTCTCGGTAGATAGGTTCAAATGTTAATTCTGTTTACCAAAACAAAAATGAAATCAGTCTCTTGGCTGATTTCAGTCATTTTGAAGGCAAATTTAAATGATTAATTGGTAGTATAACTACCAGATTTGTTTTCTTTCAATCATAGCCATGAACTGAATTTTTCAGTCTTGAGTTAGCCTTCTTAGTTTTCACTGAGGCACCTGCTTGCATGGCATCCATATCAACCCCCAAATCCAAGAGCAACCTGGTCCCTACACAAGCCCCCACTGTGCGCTCTGCTGCTTTGGAAAACTTGCTGGGCTCTGCCCCCACAAGACAAAGTCAAAGTTTAAAATAACAGTCCAGACTCATTGGAATCTATATATGAGGCTGATGTTTTCCTTAGACATTTATTTCCTCAGACTACATTATTCCAGGAACAATAGAATGACCTGGGCTCTAAAATGAGTACATATATGGTAAGGCCAGAGAGAGATGTCCAAATAGACCAGAAACCATTTGTAAAGTCATTGTGCCCTGGCTTCTTTTCCTTTCTGCGCTTCTCTTCTCAATCTGCTGGAGCATCAGAATCCCTTGTGAGCTTTTGGAAGCATCAACGAACATCCCAACTCCCAGGCCCACCCCTACAGATGATTTGATTTAAACTGACCTGCAGTGACTCCTGAGCATCAGTCTGGTTGAGAATCAAATTTAGAGGCAATAACCACTATTTATCTTTCAAATCTCTTGCCAAGACAGTTTACATTAATGGGGCCTCCTGTGCCTGACAAAGCATTACCAACTCCTATGGAAACTTCAAAACTTGACAGTCCTCAAAGAAGCAGGATGCTAATACTGCCCTTAGGTACTCATAACAATTTTTAGTACGTCATATATTTGAACAGATATTTCTTCTCCTGCCACCCAACCAAGCAATTGCAATTATCCATTTTGGATTTCAGAGGCGTATCATCACCGAAAGTCTCTCCCCCAGACTAAAAGAGTAGATGGGGTCAGAAGTGCAGATGTACTGCCTTGGTATGAATAACCCCCTCACAACTTAGATGCAAAACTCTGGTCTCTGCTCCCTGTTGACCAGCTGTCTCAGAGGCTCTCAGAACACCAGCCAGAAGCTTTACCACACAGCTCCCAAGGGAATCTTCTGGAATAACTGGTGTTAGTATTAATTTTTATAAGCAGCTGCCATCATCATATTATTATTATAAGAATCAAGTTCAGATTATGTGAAATCTATCACACTGGTCATACCTTTAGTTTCTGGTATTGTTCCGGAGCAATAATCTGTATTTGTAAAGACTTAGCTTTTATTCCTCCACCAGAATTTTAATACTTTGAAGAACTTATAACGTACCAAGCATCTCTCTGCTCTTACTCTGCATTATTGCCTCAAACTCTCAGGGCATTAAACATTTCAAATGATAAAAGAGCATTGCAACACATGCATTGTTGCATGATTTTCGTTATATTCAGCATCTTCTATCAGTAAATAATTTGAAAATTATAACTTTATACCTATCTTCATATAATTTTATGTATATATATAATATATATAATTTAAAAAGAACAAGCTATCTCTAATATTTCAATATAACTTAAAAATTGGCTAAAATTAAAGGATTTACTTTACTTTCCTTCTTTTTTGGAGAGAAATACCTCATAAAGCTGAGTTCGATAAATGAGTTCTTTAAAAAAAATACAACACAAAGAAATTATATTTTCAGAACTAAGTTTTTAATGTTTTGCTCTTAGGATTTAACATTTCTATGCCACTGTACTTCTTTTCAAAACAATCACAAAAGGTTTTAAAGCATTCACTAATTAATATGCCCTTGTTATCTCTGCAAAATACTTTCATGCATTAATTTTATGAGCTTAAAATAAAAAAGAAACTTCCAGAGAATTCAGAAAAATAAAATATAATAATTTTCCAGAGTGTCTTTCAACCAAATGAGGAGCGAAGAAACTAGCCAAAGTTCACGTCACGATTCATAAATAATATTTTTATAACTTTTTAACACAAATGTATATTTAGTACAGAGGTGGAATACTCCCATAAATGCCTATTAATTCAAAATATCCTCTTTATTCACTATACTTTTGTATAACATTTAATTATATAAAACTAGTAATGTTAACTCCTCAAGTGTGGAGGGGAGAGGAGGAGACTAAGTTCCATATCTAAAAAGAGACAAGCCTCACCTAATTGAACACTGCAGTTAGGGCTACTAATATGTGTTTGCAACTACTGTTTGGGGGTATACATTTTTAGAATGTATTTCCTTTACTGAGTGAAGACTGGCCTTAATCCAACTTTATTATCATAGTTTCACTTTTGTGCATGTGCACTAAGGACACATGCTAAAAAATCCCTAGAAAGAAAAACCTGTGGTCATGCATGGTATCTTGAGTGTAACCTCACTACTGCCCTTATCAAGAGGATATATGAGTCTGATGAGAGCAAAGTCAGCACTTTTGAAAGTATTTCAACGTTTAGGAATTCATCCTAAATGAACAAGATATTTTTAATTGAATGGCTTAATTCTAAAATACTCCCTGTGGAAGGATTTGAGTTGCATAAATACGGATATACAGAATGACAAGCCCCACGCCATAAAGATAAAAACCAACATCTAGCATTTAACAAGCAAAGTCACTTACACTTTATGCTTGTTTGAGGGTTTAATCTTCCACTCTGATGTTTTTCACTAAAACCAGCCTATGAAAAGCACTTCGTGATGATTAGACGCTGCTAATCTGCCATAGAACAGATGAACCAAATTGACAAATTGCTTTTTTCCAGCCTCACTAGCTTAACAAAAAGTCCTCATTCTGTAAAGTCTGAATAATGTAGCATAACACAATCACTGACATTCAAGTGTCAGAAACCTAATTTCTTTGAATTCATTTGCTAAAGTAGACCATTTGTTTTCAGTAAAAGTTTGTGAATATATTTGGGCAGATCCCTCACAAGATCCATGCTGGTGGGGCTTTTCTTAGGATAAAAGAGAACTCTTTGTCTTAATCATTTTGTTTGGCACTCATAATTCTATCCTAAGAATCTCCCTCACCAAACTATGCATTTCATTCACACATCACATTTCCTGTGTACGTGTTTAAGTCACAAGCTACCATGTGTATGATGAATTGGGCCAATTTTTTGCATGTGTACCTTGTAAGTAAATTGCTCAGTAAAGAGTAAGCCTATATAAATTAATTTATGAAAAAGTGAATTATTACCACATTTACTAAGAATTGAAAACCAATATGTTGCTAACTATGGTCTTAAATGTATTTATCAGATTTTAATAATATGTGTTCCATCATGACCATCCCCTCATGCTATTTTCATTATCAAGATACTGTCACATTTTTGGCACAAATGATTTATGGAGATGAGCATATTATATTTGTTGTAAAGCATATTTATTCTTTATTAAATTTGAGTGTGTTATCTGATATGGAGGGCTTTTGTGTTTTTAAAAGCCCATTCCTTAATATATTCAGGAATAAGTATTTTCTAAAGTATGATAATTGCAAAAATCAGATAATAAAATTAGTGGTAGTTATTAAACTATTACTTTTATATTTGTACTTTGTATGTAACATTTATGCCAAATGTAGTACTATAGCTACATGTACCTTTACATATGGTTATGAGCAAATATCGCATGTTGCATTACATAGAAAAGTTAAATATATGTATATGTTAGGTGTAGAAGAATAAGAAATAACATCTTTAATTTTTATTTTTAAAAGAGATGAAAAATCCTATATTGCGTCTAAACCCGATCAGACTTTTATGACTAATCACAGTGCTGCATGCATTGAAAGACATTTTTTAACTTGTGTTATATTTCATTATTTGCTGTCATTGGTTTTCCACTAGAGTAAGGTAAGTCCTCTTACTAGCTCTGGGGAACTGTTTGCTAATAATTTCATCGCTATACCTACATTAACTGAAAGTTTTGTTGAAGACCTTTGCAGTTGAAAAAAAATCTATAAAAACGTTATATATGATATTGAGCTATACTAGAACATTTGAAACCTGCATCATGTAAACTCAGAGTTCAGCCAAATTGCAATAATTTTCAAATGTATGCAGTATTGAACGCAACCAGGCAGACCAGAGTACTAATTAGCATTTCTTCACTGGAAAACGAACTTGACTCTGTGCCTGGGACCGTACTGACTATTCCTATCCTTAGGTAAGATTGCCCTTCTTCAATACATATTTACATTTTTCCTCTAATGGAGATACTTAGGAAAAAAGGTAAAATGGTTGTCACTTATTAAATATCTGCATATTATGCTAGTTTTCATTTAATTCTTACAACTCCCCAACACTATCAGATATTATTCTTGTCTCCATTTAGCCAAGGAAAGAAATATGAAATCTTCAGTTGTGAGATGTATAAGCCTACACTTATTTACACATAGCCTTCCTGAAAATGCATGGCCTTGAAAGTAAAATGTACAGCATCCTTTCTGCAGGAGAGTTCATTGATTAGTTTGAATAGCAGCATTCCAGCTTACACTCACCAATATTTCTCTGAAAGATGTGGATTCTTATTTCTGCACTTATATAAAATGTTATTTATTGTACCACATGTTTTTATGATAAATAAATTACTGATCTGTAAAAATGCCTAAATTTCTGTGAGTTCAAATTACTTCTCCCAAGTCTCTATTTTCCCCCATTTCCTCTAGAATCTATTTAAAATCAATTTAATTTTCTTCATAATTATAAATGACCTAAGATAGTGGCTCCAGTGAAGGGTAACTGTTCAAAAGTGCACAGTTCAAAAGAGTCACTAGTTCTTGAAAGATCTTGAAATATCCATATTTCCTATGCGGAAACAGGGAAGCATTTTATACTTTCATGTGCCATCTAAGTCCTTAAACTCTCTAAGCAATAATGGAAGTTTAAGCTAGCATTTCCAAGAAGCCATTGATGTTCATTTCTCTTTTTTCAATGGCTTACTCATAATGGAAGGATTTTTAAATGGACCTAGTTCTGTCCAAGCCAAAGCAAACTGATATGTCAAGTAGCGTAATTCAGATGACTTGGGATTAACATTATCTGTTTTCTCTGAATTTATAATAAAAATTTCTCTCCCTAGAATTGCAGTGAAGAAATAGATATTTAAAATTCCATCATACATCTGTAGCCATGCTACCCTGAACAAGCCCAATCCTGTCTGATCTTGGAAGCTAAGCAGGGTTGGGCCTGGTTAGTACTTGGATGAGCGACCACCTAGGAAGACCAGGTGCTGTAGGCATAAAAAATTAAAAGATAAAGGATTGTAAGCTGACAAGGTCCTTGCAATCTGTGAGATCAACCAAGGGTTGCCTTGCCTAAAAAATAAAAAACATATAAGTAAACATTTAAAAATAAAATAAAATAATAAAATTCCCTCATACCTATTTTTATTTTGGTTACAAGTTCATCTATAGCTGTACACCTTATATGTATCAAAAACAAAAACAAGCTCACAGGTCTGCTTCACACAAAAGATAAACATATCTTTAAACTAGTTTAAAAATCTCCTGATGCCCAATCCTGTAAATTAGACATTTTAGGAGCCACATTACTTTAATAACCATGTCCATTTACTAAATGGTCCTAAAGGCAAATAACATTATGGTATAGCTTCCCATAGTGCTTGGTTTTAAATAGCTTATGAACTTGAAAAATCTGCTTCATTAGATTCCAACCTAAATGACTCCAGAGATAGGTGTTTGAAAGTTGAAATTACTAATCAGTTTCAAGGGTGCTTTGAAAATGTGGCCATTTCTAATGTGTCTATATAAACACTAGGCATCTATAGCAAACATCTGTAGCAAATGCTGTGTGCATATCAACATTCACAGGGATCCAAAGATATGCTACTGATACATAAATTTATCCAAAATTAAAAAGTATCCAATAAATCAAAATGCTCCCTAAATTAGATATAAGCTTTCACGCTGGGCCAATAATCAAGGTGTGAAAAATCTGAAACCTGTTCATATTTATTTCCTCACATATAATGATGGAGAATTTAAATCAGTCCAAAATATGTAAATAGTTACATGGAGAAGTTGTTTTAAAGTCGTTAAACATGCACATCAATTTTTGTTTAAACTAAATGGGTTTTTTTGTTGTTTCATTGAGGTAATATCTTGAGTGTTTTGAGTTTATCTTTTTTCCATGTAAAATATTTTAAGTACTTTAAATTTTCTTCAAGTACCTTATATTTTTTAATGTGTTTCAACAGAATAATTTTCATTGCTTTAACTTTGCAGTTATTCCTTATAGTTAAAGAGTAATGATTTACAACAGGAATCCAATCAGTAAGTTATCAACAATTTAACAAACATGCCTTGATCACCCACTGGTGAGGCAGGAGGCTAAGGGCTGTGGTTTGGGGCTGGGGAGAGTTTGGGGACAGGCTGCTACACCATCAGAAGTTTAACATATAATAATATGAACACAAGTAGTCTTCAGTCAAAGCAAGAAAAATAAAAAACAAGCACTATGAGAATTCAAAGTAGAGAAGGGAAAAACACTTTCAGAACAATAAATGAAATGTGATGCTTGAAAAATAAGTAGAAATTTAGGAAATGATACTGGGGATTGGCGAATGAGGCAGATAGAAGAGGTTCAAGGTGAGTTTGGATAGAGCAGTCTGTATAGGAGTGTAATGGAAGAAAAGACTTGAAAAACAGAGTAAGATTAAAGATGTAGAAAACCTGAAATACCAGGCCTAACTTAGAGGTTGTTCCATGACAATAGGATTATGTGTGTCTTTTTAACAAGGTAAAGCCAGCACTTGAGGGAAAGCTTACTGAAACTTGTGTGCAAAATTATTTGTATGAACTGGCAGTTACAAAACAGTCATGGGGATGTAAAGTGCAACATAAGGAATGTAGTGAATAATGTGTAATAATTATGTATAGTGCCAGGTGGGTACTAGATTTATTGGGGTGATCATTTCATAAGTTATGTAAATGTCTGACCACTATGATATATACCTGAAACTAATATAATATTAAATGTCAACTATAATTGAAATTTTTTTTAATTTTTAAAAAAGCAAATAGCATATGATAGGTTCTGCCAAGCAGCATTCCTGAATTCCAGAAAGGTTGGACCAATGGGCACATCCGCCAGCCATGGCCACCTACTCTCAGCTCGTTGGCAAGCTGGGCATTATTACAAATCATTAAAACATTTACCAATCCAAAAAAAAAACCTACCATATGTATGTATGGGAAGATACATGCACACTGTATACAAGTATACATTCAATGATAACCTTCTTAGTATTTCATGGTTTCTTTCAGGATGTTTCATACAAGGAGAGAATGAGGAAGCTAGTTTAGGGGGCCACTATAATAGCTCAGAGAAAGGGCCACAAGGTGAGCTGGGGTGCTGGCAGGAGGACAGCTAGTGCCAGCCCCAATATTTTGTGACTAAAGAGATAACAGATTCTCATACTTGATTAGTTCAATATGTCACGTCATTGTCCTTTCTTTATAACTGGACTTTACATAGGTAGCAATTAGCTCTTATAGCAGTTAATAAATAGTGGATAAACTCATTTCATCCTTCAACTATGACTTCGAAACTAATAACTTAGTTTATACACATAGTACTGTCACATGGGAGAAGGCAGGAGGGGGAGTAAAGCTACCTGAACATAAACACAACTTTTATGTTTTTCTCTACAATATCTTTGGAGGTTCTTTTTTTTTTTCATTTCCATTCTATAGTGTCTAGCATTTTGACAATATAGAAATTCAGAGTGGAAAGTCATTATCACTTCATTTTATTTTATAGAGTACATACCTATATGACATCTATCTTTTTATCAGATTTTCAAACACAGATGCTATTGCTTTTTGATTAATGACCTAATGACATTCACTTTATGTATTTCCCTTTGAGACATTTTATTATAAATTTTTGCTAGTAATCAAACTTAACTATATAAAATCTTCATTTTATTGATTTCTGTTACAATCATTAGTTAAATATACCTAAGTATAATACCTACTATAATGTACTAGGTAAAACTATTATTTTACACCTTTACTGGTATACTGATCATTAATAACCCAGAAGAAGATACTGCTCAGCACAAAATTATCCTTTACCTCCTCTTTATCCTAACTCAAGATCATGTCATATTGACCTTCATGGTGAAATCACATCACATGACATTATCCCACACTGGATGCATTTTATGTTTCTATTTAGTTAAGGAGGAAAAGACTAGGACCAGACAGTATTCAGGAGACTTGGCTAGTTTGGAAATACTGATAAGCTCACACTTAAAATCCACATTTTGACGCCACACACAAATATGTTTTAACTCCAGAGTATGATTCTTTTCAGTAATGTTTTAGGTAATGCTCCTTTTTAAAGTATGTTTTCCATACCAAAACTTTAACTGCTATTCTACAGTATTGTGTAATTTCCTGCAGGCTCCTAATATCCATTCTGAGTATTTGTATCAGCTTCACATGTAGCATGTATGTCTGAATGTGTGTTTGTACATACATGGGGGAAGTATATACACACAATTATACATTCAATTGCTTTCTTAGTATTGTATGATCTTTTTAGTGGAATATCTCTTTTATAAGGTCATATTTCTAGAATATGATCCCCACGGCTTATTGTTTGAAGGAAGGCGGTGGAATCAACATTCAAGGAAAAACTTCTTCATTTGCCTTGAGACTGCATTAAATTAAGCTGATTCAGTTAACAAGTTTGTTCTTTTTGTTTTGTTTTGTTGCTTTTTAAGCTTTAAATGAGAATGTTTGCTAAAGGAATCAAATTATGTTTCCTATTTATTAGAGATGTATTTAAATAAGGTGATGAATAACAGCACACGCTGTGTCTCAAGCAAATTCATCCAAGTAAGTGTTTTCAGAAAGAGTTCAAGAATAAGATTTAAAATTCCAAAATAATTTCAGTCAACTTTTGCTATGAATCAAGAGACGTTGCCATTTTTTTCTGGTTTAGAGCTCACTCATGAAAAGAAGGGGATTTCTTCAGGTCCAAAGACAGTGAACACAGGTGTCAACCTTCAGTTGCTCTGTCCTGGGTTAGTAATGTCAGCGTGACCTATCAACCCTGAAAATTTCTAAATAAATATCAGGGTAACTTAGGACCTAGATTAGATTGTACTTGCAATGATGGGACTTACATGCTCTTTCTTCTTTCCCTCTCTGCCTCTGTCCTTTCTAATTTGAACAGCACTCGCAAACAAAATTACATGATGAATTTTTCACGACAACATGGGCTCAGGCACTTCTACAACAGAAGACGAAGGTCACTTAGACGAAACCCATGAAGAATCAAAAGTTTATTTTCCTTCCAACATGTGATGTGTTGCTTTCCATTCTTTTCAATTTCTCACTGCATCTGATATCAGGAAATTCCTGCGAGGGACTTGGTAATTAACTGAAAGCCCTTCTCAAGACCAAGTGTATACCACTTTCCCACACTGTGAACTAATGACAAGTGACTTATTTTCTCATAAGTAATTGTCTTCATGTTGATGTGTCCGTGAAAATTGTGATCTGTTGTAATATCAGTTACAGTGGCAGTATTGAAAATAAGAAATAGTTTAACAGAAAAAAAAGTTTAAGCACAAAAATTTAAGGAATTTTATGTTTAAAATGGCATTTAGTACAGTATTTAACATTCTTGGTCACAAAGCTATTTAAATGGACTGTATTTCAGCTATGTATCATGTTTTATATGATTAAATTATCATTGTCTGTCCTTTTATGTATTCTACAATATAACACATTGTTATTGACACTGTATTTACTTGTTATGTTGCTATACTTTGCTGCTGAATTTTGGGCTACTTATATATATTCTTCAGAAAATTCATTGAAATACCTACTCAAGAAGCTAGTTGTAAAGATATTGTATCTTCTTTAATATACTCCCTAAAACGTATGCTGGTTTAGCGTTGTTTTGTGGATAAGAAAAATGCTTGACCTTGAAATATTTTCTACTTAAAAATTGTGGATGAAAACCCTGTCTCCCACAAAGGAGTTCCCATTTCTTTGTCTAAAGATTAAAATTTTACAAGTGTTCTGTGGCTGATTTACTAACAGTAACTTCCATTTTGTGTCTGTGGTAACAGAGTGATTTGTAAAACCGTGGGTGTTTCCATTGTGTTCTCTTTGTGAATTGTTTTTCCTGCAGGTCATATTCATACATTCTGATGAAGTTGTACCAACACCAGCAACACTGTAATGGACCTGTAGCCCTGAAATCTTTACTAACCTAACTAAAAGGTTTCATTCTAGGGTGAACCAAGCTAAAAGCCTGTGCTTTAATAAAAATTATGTCTAAAAGCCAGTTGAAGTTCATTTGTCTTTATTCATTCTTAATTAAATTTTGTGTAGGATTTGTAAGCCTGGTCAGGTTTGGAAGGAACAATGTCAGACACATTTACCAGTGTTCTGGCTCATCACTGAGAACAGCAATTATGAAGCCATACTTTCAATTTGGCCATTTTTCTCTTTTTCAACTTTTTCTATTAATCACTCTGTAATTACAGTAAGAAAAGTCAAGAGAGTTATGAAAATTAATTAACTCCTGAGAATTTTGTGAGCTGCTAACATAGTGCCCTGCTTGTAATAAGCACTCATGCATTTATTCAGCAAATTATTTATTGAATGCTTGTTATGTGCCAGGCACTGTTCTAAGTGTTGAGGATAAAAATAGTGATGGAGAAATTTTCCCTGCTTATTTTTAACATTTACAAAATAAAAACGTTGATACTGTTGAATTTGTTGATTCCCAGAGGATTAAAAAAAAAAAACCTAGGTAATAGAGCAATAAATGGCAACAGTGTTTCTCATTGAATAAGAACAAAATAAAGGGCGATCTCTCTGAGAAGTTCAGTTAAATTTTATTTTGAACCTGGTATCAAATCTATTGTGAATCATTGCTTTGAAGATACAAGGTTTTTTTTCTATGTAATCTAACACACAATATATTTTATACTTTGGTACAATATTTGACCCATAAATGTTTACAACTATCGTGTCTTAATTGTCGATTTTCCTTTACTGGTTCATAAATTATCTGTTGTTGGTTTACCATTTGGTGGCATTTTTAGTTCGTTTTCCTATTGGTACATTGGTAGAATTTTTCCCAAAGCCGCGTCTTTCCAAGTAGCTTGTGTGTGTCGGTGCTCCCATCCACCTGTCCTCCTACCATCAGAACAGAATTGAACTCCCTGCTGGTCCTTCTCTACTAAGTTGTAATAGCGTACTTGGACTAACATCTAATTGACATTTAATTTGAAAACAGTCAGTTGGAGTAGGACTTCAAGTATGGTTGGTTCAACTGACTCATCTTGCTAACGGAGACAGTTAAGTAATGCAGAGATAAAAAGTATTTGTATGACCAAATGTCCATGGTTTCTACACAGTTGTCTCTTATTCAATGCACATTTTAATGTAAACCATACTCAATATCTAATCTTAAATATATTCAAGATCACATGTATTTTACCTTTGACCTTAGAAACAACATGATATGTACATTACATGGGAAATTCCCTGGCCTGAGGTTGTCTCTAGCACCCCAGGGCCTCCTTACATGCCAAGGTTTTAAAAAATATATAGGAAATCATTTAAAATATTTACCCATTTATTTTAATGTTTGCCAGTTGATATTTTTTTAGTGCAATTGATGGTATTGTCTTCCTGTATTTATTTTGCAACTTCCCTATATGTGGCAATTGCCTCTTCCCTAGTTAATTTCCATTAAAAGATGTGTACAATTTACTTGAGATGGTTATTTGGAATGCATTTTAAGTAAAATTTGTTTTTCAAATATGTTATTGGTTAGCATCTGGTATCTAGATATGTAATGCATTCATGTGCATTTCTTTTTATGGGTTTATTCTGCTTTTGTTATGCTTTTGTTTTAAAAGACTTGCTGCATCTTGCATATAAAATTTAAAATGTAGGTTTTGTTATTAGCCACGTCTGGTGAGTCAAAAGATGATGGCCACTGAAGAGATGGTTTGTTACTAAGAAAAGGAAGTATGTCACACCATGCAGGGGTCACACAAGGAGCACCAAGGTCTATGAAGAGGCAGAAAAAGTGACGGGAAAGCATGAGCATGAGCCTTTATTGTGGTTATCTCAAGAAAGGCAAGGCAGGGAGGATTGTCTGGTGTGAATAATTTCTGCAGGTTCTGGGACTTGGGAACTTTTCTATTTGTCTGGTACCTGGCCCTGGGATGATTAGGGCAGGGGAATGTTGCCTCCTGGAGCATAAGAGCCTGATAGAGACGGTACTTCAGAGCATGAACTTTGCATTGGTTATTTTTCACATGAAAGGCAAAATCCTGGGAGAGTTGTTTGCTATCTCAAAGAATTGGCTAGTCCTGAGAGGGACAACCTCTTCTCAGCCAGAGGCCCCAGATGCCAGGATTTCTTGAATTCAAGAGTATCGTATTATTCTCTCTTCTCATGTGAAGATCTAAATATTATAGCAAAAAAGAAAAGAATAAGTAGGATTTGTCAGGCAGATTTAGTGAGGAAATATGGGCTTTCTAGAAATAAAGCAACATGTAAAAACACAAAGGCAGGATCTAGGTTGGCTCCTTAGCGAAGTCACAGATCATTTGAATTTGAGCAAGGGCTGATGAGGAGCAGCACAGGGGCCAGTGTTGCTTGGGGAGTCAGGAGTGAAGGATGGAGAGCAGTTCCTCATACTAATAAAATTCAGCTGTAACTAGTGGGCATTGGGAAGCTGTGGAGATCTTTAAACAGATGACCTTTGGATAAGTCCATTCTGGCCGATGTGTAGAGAGAGTGGTTGTGTAAGTTAAGAAAAGAAGGTGGGAGACTAGAATTAATAGGTAGACCTGGGACAACTGAGGAATAATTTTGAATTGTCTGGTAAGAATTTTACTAAGGATTCATCTTTCTCCAGAGAAATTGCTTCATGTATAAAATATAGTAGTAAATATAAAAAGCAACCACACATTTACTTATTGTACAGGAAAAGTCAGCTGTTATTAAAAGAATTTCAGTTCAGAGGTGCGAGGGTCTTGTCATTATTACTGCATCTTCCATTTGTCTTTTAAAGGTTTATTATAAATGAACTTTCAAGTTTTGGGGGGGTTTTGGGTTTTTGTTTTTTTGTTTTTGTTTTTTGTTTTTTGTTTTTTTTGGTATCTGACATGGATGGAAATTGATGCTGTCTGTATTTATAGATATGGATATGGAGTGGCAATGGGAAGGTCTGGCACCCTCCAGTGGCCTTATTACCCTATTCCGATGTCTGAACCCACTGTCCAGAAATCAGGCCAACATTGCAGAGAAAGAGAAGTTTAGTCTGGAAAACATAACTTTTTATGGAGACAGTATTGGTAGAGTAATGTGTGGATATCTATGTGAATAGTAAAAAGGCACAGAACTGTGTGTAAGAAATATTGCCTCAGTAAATCTAGAAACAGTAAACTTACACCAAAGTATTTCAAGAATCCCTTAATGTTACTATTTATGGAAAGCAGGCATAATGTGATAAGTCAGGCACTTTTGAACACCTCTACAATTACCCTAACAAAAACTAAACAATTCCCTTAAAGGCTAAGGAAGAAATCCAATTACTCCTCATTCTAATGTAATTTCTTTCGCATTCATATTTTAGGTGATTTGAAGGTGATTCTTTGGTTTGCCTCTTAATTTCCTAACTGTAACAGAATATTTATGTTCTAGCATCTTGCATGTTTGGAGCTTGGTAAAACAGCAAAAGAGAACAACTTTCCCTAAAACACACCCTCATACAGCCAGAACCTCCCTCAAAATCCCCCACCACAGAAAACAACTTGGGTCATGGGGCTACAGATGTTGACCCGTTCTCCCATGTGGGAGAAAGGGGAAGGAATTCAGCTTTATTGAATGTCAGACACATGGTAGGCAATGACTTATTCACCTCACAAAAACTGTTAGTCTAGAATACAACTTTTCCCAAGGGACTTATGTTTAATAAGTAGTGTTAAACTTCCGGAAATAATTCAAGATCCGAAAGAATGAGTTTTTAATGGTGAGATTTCAGATACTTCTTTAGGTGATTGAGGTAGATAGATATTTTGGCAAAAAAAATGCCATGAAATTCTTTTACTTGGAAGGGTCAGAAGTGGGTTAATAACCAAGAGTCTTTGGTCCCCAGGCCCAGCTTCCTGTGAGACTCTGGACCTAAAGATTAGTCCACTGGACCCATTACAAACCCTTAGTGAACACAAATGCTCAGCATTTTATATTTTAAATACCTAGGATGACATGTCTCCCCTGCTCTGCCTTTTGCTGCCCTAGTAGGTGAAATTTTATAACCAAGGAAATGCACTCATTCTCAATTGAAGCCAGAGATAAACAATTATATTTATATATTATACCTATTCTTTGGGAGACACTTTTATCTCACATCCTTATTATTTCCATGATGCTTATAATTGTGGCAGATTCAGGTTTTGTGGGACTGAAGCTTGTACAGTTTGGTAAACATTCTTTAAGAAAAATAATTCTAAATGCAAATTTAAGTACAAAAATGAATATTTATTTAGAATGAAAATAGAAATAACATCTTAAAATTTATTTAATTTTTAAAAGTTGACAAATATAAACATTATCTGAAACTGTCAAACTTCATCAAGAAAAGATGGATCAGAAACATAAAGATGTCATCTAATATATTTGGATACAAAAAATAGGCAAATTCACAAACATGAACTCCCTATTTATATATTTGAAGAATAACTAAAATTTTTTAAATTTGATGAAATCTATAAATTCACAGATCCAAAATGCTTAACAAACTTCAAGCAGGATAAACAGAAAGAAAACTACTCCAATGCACAAGAGTATTAAGTGGATAAAAATAGATGATAAGGAGAAAAATCTTAAAACCATCATTCTCTTGTTCCCAATCTAATATAAATCCCTCCACAGTTCTCTGAATTCAATTACCCCTGTCTTCTCAGAAAACTACTGGTTTTGTCATATGGGGGTTTGGGGAGGGTTCTGGCTATTTGAGGGTGTGTTTTAGGAGAGGGTCCCAGAGACGGCTTTCCTCTTTGGCTGTTTTACCAAACTCTAAGAAACTGAAGAGTCTGAGGTTTTACCCTGCTTGCAAACTCATAAGTTTGCCTGCCACAGTTTCCCAGGTGCTAAAAGAAAACAGAAGACTCCTGGAGAGATGATAATCTTTGTAATTTTCATAAAATCTAGTGATGGTCTTGCCCTTTACTACTACTGATTTTCATCTTACTGTTCTTTTTGTGTGTTCTCAATCTTCTTGGTAGACTCAGCCTCTTATACTTAAATTATTACAGTGGCCAGCATTTGAGCCTCCTCTTCATCCATTTTGGTATTTTCAAATCCATTCTCCAAGCAGCAACTAGATTGATCTTTTCAAAAGGCAACTATGATCATGACCCCTCCTATTCAAACTCTTCAAAGAGTTTATATTATTCTTAGGATAAAAACCAAAATTCTTGACATAACTCACCAGGGCTTACATGATGTGGCCCTGCCTTCCTCTCCAGCTTTATCTTACACTTCTTCACTCTGTGCTCCATCCATAGTGGCCATCTTCACGCTTCTTTCTGTTCCTCAGATGTGCCATGCCACTTGCTTCCAGGGTTTGTGCACATACTGGTTCCTCTCCATGCCACCTCCATTCCTTCATGTTGACACTTTACCTCATCCTGCTCTTGATTGAGTTTTGTATTTAAATGTTTATACAGCTAGATTTTTTTCCTTTAGAGCATTTACCCAAGTTTACAGCTACACAGCAAGCATAACAACATTTGCATCATAAGAGTACCAGAAAAAAGAAGAGAAAGAGCAAGAAATTGAAAACCTATTTCAAAAAATAATGACAGAAAACTTCCCTAACCTGGTGAAGGAAATAGACATACAAGCCCAGGAAGCATAGAGTACCAAATAAGCTGAACCCAAAGAGGCCCACACCAAGACACATCATAATTGAAATGCCACAGGTAAAAGACAAAGTACGACTCTTAAAAGCAGCAAGAGAAAAGAAGTTAGTTACTTACAAAGGAGCTCCTGTAAGACTGACAGCTTATTGACCAACAGAAATTTTGTAGGCCAGAAGGGATTGGCATGAAATATTCAAAGTGATAAAAACTAAGGACCTAAAACCAAGATTACTATACCCAGCAAAGCTAACATTTTGACTAGAAGGACGAATAAAGAGCTTCCCAGACCAAAAAATGCTAAAGGAGTTCACCAACACCAAAATAATATTACAAGAAATGTTAGAAAAACTTTGAGGAGGAGGAAGAGGAAGAGAAGGGAAAGGAGGATCAAAAATATGAATAACAAAATGAAAATAACTGCATACCTATTAACAATTACTTTTGATGTAAATGGATTAAATTAGCTAATCAAAAGACACCGGGTGGGTGAATGGGTAAGAAAACAAGACCCTTACATATGCTGGCTACAAGAGGCTCAGACTTCAGATGGAACGATACACATGGACTGAAAGTAAAGGGACAGAAAAAGATCATTCATGAAAATGGAAACAGAAAAAAAAAAAACCTGGGTAGGCAATACTAATACCAGACAAAGTAAGCTTTAAAACAAAGGCAATAATGAGACAATGAAGGACCCAGTAATTCCTCTTCGGGTATTCATCTGAAAAAATCCAAAACACTATTTCAAAGAGACATGTGTATCCATATGTTCATTGAAGCATTATTTATAATATCCAAGGCAGCAAACTGGTTTCCATCGGTGGATGAACTGATAAAAAATAGGTGGCACATATATACGATGGAATATTAGTCATAAAAAAGAATGAAATATTATCTATAATAATATGGATGGACCTAGAGAGTATTGTACTGAGTGGACTAAGTTGGACAAAAAAATACAAATGCTATATGATTTTACTTATATGTGGAATCTTAAAAAACAAAACAAAAAAATAAACAAAACAGAAACAAACTGACAGATATAGAGAACATTTTGAAAGTAGCCTGATGAGAGCGGAGTTTTGGGGGTGGGTGAAAAGGAGGATGGATTAAGAAGTGCAAATTGGTAGTTACAAAATCGTTATGGAGATATAAAATATAGCATAAGGAATATAGCCAATAATATTGTCATAACTATGTATGGTGTCATATGGATACTACGTTTATCAGAATGATCACTTCATAAGTTACATAAATGGCTAATCACTATGTTGTACACCAAAACTAATGTATTATATGCCAAATGTAATTGAAAAATAAATATTTAAAAATAAAACAAAGAGCATATACAGCCACCATTTATGTAAGAAAGGAGGGAGAGTGGAACAAGAACACATACACATTTTTGTTTGACTTTCAGAAGAGAAGCACAAGATGCACAAACCAGAAAACCATGGAATTGGTTTCTCACAAGGGAGTGGGGGGAATGGGTGGACAAAGGAGAGAAGACACTTCTCTGACTATACCATTGTACGGCTTTCATTTCGAGAATCATGTTAATGTTCTATGAATTCAATAATAAATGTAGCCACCAAGAATGGGAAAGGGGGGAGGGGAGTAAAACCTGAAAGTAAATTCATCTCTAAACTAGAAATAGTAGCCTTATCTACCTCACAAAGTCATGACACGAGTTGTGAAGTGCTTAGAACAGTGCCTAGCACTTGCAATCACTGAGCAAGTGGTAATCAGTTTTCCTACACAATTGTTACTTTAATTACCTGGGTGCTACTCCCAAAGTTGTTTATTACGCACCCGTCTAGGGTGCGACCGCTCAAATTTAGTGCTCCAGCAGCCTAACAGCACCACCTAGCGGCAGGTTAGAAACGCATTTCCCAGACCCACTGAACCAGCATCTGCATTTTTAACAAGATCCGCAAGCGATTCTTAGGGACATCTCTTAAGTACTGGCTGTAGGACATATTTAAGACAATATCACCAGATGGCAAAGGCCAAGTATCAAATGAATGACACCATGAATGCATGTCACAGGGACCCGATTCCGCTTAGTATCTCATGCTGTTAGGATTTATTCAGAGATGTTCAAAGCCCAAACAAAAGTAAAATTAGTTTTACACACATGCCCAAATACCAGTAATTTCTCAGCACAGGACGCTCAGTGTCCTGGTGACCTTGAAGAGAGTGACCTCGTGTGGAGCAGAGAGGGAATGTCCAGCTCTTCCTCTTGAGCAAGAATGACAGCAGCTCCAGGGGTGATGCCTGGCCTCCGCTCTGAAGGTAGGGTCTCATTGTCAGACACCACTGGTGTCTCCAGAAGCACTTTTCAGCTTTAAGACAGTTTGCCAAAAAGCTGGCTCCATTACACGTGTCACTAGATTGTGCACCAGCAGAAATGCTCAAAGCAGAAAACAAGATGACCCTGATGAGCCGACTAGAATCCTTACTAAGACATAGGCCAGAAGTTTTTATATTGAAATCATCTCATCTTTCACTTTCTTGGATTTGGGCACTCCAACCACGGTGCTCTCTGCGTCCGAGCTGTTAGAAACAAAACAGGCTCCGTTTCCTCCTTCCCTCTGTTCCCAATTTCCCTCCTTCTTGCCTCTTTTATTCCTCCTTCCTTCCCTCCCTCCTTTTTTTCTATTCTCCGTGTTTCCTGTCTACATTCCTTTTTCCAAAATAGCACGTTATGTTGCTTAAAAAATAATTTTAAAAAAAAGTGGTTTTGTAAGTTCTGACTCGAGCGCCTGAAGATGAACCTGTCGCTGTCCTGTTGCACCATCTGGGCAGGTCCAGCTTCGACGGGAGGCAGCTCGTCAAAGCCCTTTTGAATTGCACATGCTCCTGCGTCCGTTCGAGTCTCCGCGACGACTGTATTTGACAATCTCTGTCAGGGCATTTCCATTTTCTAGACAACAGTTAGGTTTCCCCCCGGGTACTCCGTTCACTGTGCTTTCTCCGGCCTGGAACCTCTCTCCCTTCGTCCCCTACGCCCACCCCTGTCTACACTGCGGGAGCCCGCCCCGTGGGTCTGGCGGGGCGTTCGCCCCCAGGTTCCCCTTCGAGGGTCTGGGCGCCGAGGAGAGAGAGACCCGAGGCCGCAGGGGTCGCGCGGCGGCGGGGCCCGGGCGCGGGGCGGGGCGGGGCGGGCTCGGGTTACGGGCGGCAGCGCCTCCGGCGAGCGCCGCGCGCCGAGGCAGCTGCGGGCGTCCAGGCGGCGGCGGCTGCGGGCGTCCAGGCGGCGGCGGCTGCGGGCGTCCAGGCGGCGGCGGCTGCGGGCGTCCAGGCGGCTGCGGGCGTCCAGGCGGCTGCGGGCGTCCAGGCGGCTGCGGGCGTCCAGGCGGCGGCGGCTGCGGGCGTCCAGGCAGCTGCGGGCGTCCAGGCGGCGGCGGCGGCTCCGCCCAGGGCGGCGCGGGCGGCGCGGGCGGTGAGTGCGCGCGGGCGGCGCGGGGCCGGGGCGCGGGGCCGGGGCGCGGGGCCGGGGACGCCGGGGCGCCCGGGGCGCGTTGTCTCGGCTCCGCCTCTGCCGCTGGCCCCCAACTCTCCCCTAAAAACAACAACAACAGTAAGAGTCCGCGCACGGCGGAGAAGCCGACGGGGTGGCATCCCGGGGAGCGCGGCCGCGGACGCTCCCGGGGTCTGCGTGCCGCCGGCCCCGACGCGGCCGCTCGCCTCTGGGGGTCCCCAGCCTCCCCGATGCCCCCGTCCTTGCCCTGCGGTGGCCACGACCAGACGCCCCCGGCGTTCCGGCCCGTCGGCACCCTGGCCGACTTTCTAGGAAGAACAGCGTCTGCTCTCGCCCCGTCCCGGAGCCCCGGGGTGCTCCCGCCTGCGCCCGGGTCTCGGCGCCTCCGCCAGCCGAGCGGTGACCAAGGGCCTCCCTGTCCCCACACCGGGCAGCGACGGCCCCTGCCCCGAACCCCCCTCCCTCCTGCAGCCCGGCCGCGGCGGGCGCTTCCCGGGGTTGCACGCCCAGGGGTGCGCGCTCGGGGCCGCGCGGGCCGCTCCCAGGGAAGGTCAAGCCCGCGGAGTGGAAAAGAGCAAGGGTCGCCGGCTGAGAAGAAGGCATCCGAGCATAGGTACTGTGTGGTCAGTCTGGGGTCTAGAATTTTTAAACCACAAATGGAAACTTCTATAACAAAAACGGAAAATGGGGGAGGAGGGCTGAAATTCAGCTTTCTCTGATCTGAAAACCGGGATTAACAATGCGCATTAGATGCAAACGTATAATCTCAAGTAAACTTGGAAGTGGAGAGGGAGTTCGAAGGATGTGATCAGAAGTACAGCTGACCAGAGAACACCAACCTGACGCCGCGTGAGTCCACTGATACACAGACCTTTTTCAGTAAGCAGGTGCAGTACTGCGAATGTACTTACGGCTTTCTTCATGACGTTTTCTTTCCTCTAGCTTACTTCATTGTGAGAATACCAAGTGCGTCCCCTGGTATCCTGATCATTTTGTATAATACATATACAAAACATGTGTTAATCAACTGTTTATGTTATATGTAAGGCTTCCGGTCAACACAGCTATTAGTAAAGTCTGGGGGAAGTCAAAAGCTATATTTGGATTTTTGACTGCATGGGGGGGCACCCCTAACCCCCGCATTGAGGAGTCGACTGTATAACTCTTTTAAAATGAAATTTGAAATAGATTTTTGCCAGGGGATCCTTATAATTGTATAAGGAGACTTTCAGGCAGGGCACAGGAAGCTTGAGAGAGAAATTCAAACTAATTTGCATTAGAGAGAACTTGCAGAGTGAAGAATTCCTAGGTAAGGTTGCTGTGGTTGATATCTTAAGTGCACTGCTGGAAAGCATTCTAGTCTGTTAAGTAACACCTGAAGCCCCAATTCTGTTACATAGCATTTCTTTTTCTCTCTTTAACTACTCTGAAACTATACAGAGTTACACGTTCCTCATTAATTTATGAGCGATACCAAAAGAAATGACTCAATCCAGCAAGTATTTGAACACCTTGCCTTATGGGGTGCTTTTCTAAGAGCTGCTGAGGAATGAATGGAAGATGGTGGAATTTTCCAATTAAAAGAACAAAAACAACAGTAGAATGGTTTGTAAGTTTTGCACTGCCTATTCAATTTAAAATAAAAAGAAAATTCGAGCTTTCATTTCATTCTGAATACCAAGTGTGTCCCCTGGTATCCCGATTGTTTTGTAATTGTTCTATTGCAGGTAGTCGGCACTTTATTAATTCCAAAGTAAGAGGCTTTCTAGGAAGTATAACCTAAATAAGAAGCTATGTCCATTTCCCTATCATCTGCATTGTCATTGCGTTAAGAAAGTCAAAATCAACATGAAAAAAATAAGACGATTTTCTTTTCTTTTGATTTCAAACTAGTGAAATCTTGCATGACAGAAGACAAACTCAGCATAGGTAAATTTAATCCTCTGGTGCTTCCCAAACTGTTTTTATCTAAACTGGATAAAATTTAGATAAATTTTATCTAATTTTTTTGGAAGGTAGATCCAATTTCATGAAATCTTCCGTTCCTTTTGGAGCATAGTTGCAGAGGCCAAGTTCATGAAAATGAAAATCTGTCATTCTGGATACTAATACCATCAACATCATCTCCCCAACTCCACCCTGAAAACAGTTGTATTTTAGGGAGCTTTTGGGAGGGACAGATCTTCTTAAAAATCTGGCCAAAGCTAGGGACTTTATCACCAGAAAAAATTCACACCCATTCACAAATTTGCATCTTTCAGAGGATTCATGGTGCCCAAGAATAAGACATCGCTTTAGAACAAGGGTAGAATTAGTCAGAGGTAGGCAAATGGAGGAAAATGAAAGTGAAGCAAGGATGTGGGTAAATCTACAAACTGAGTGCATATAATTTACTTTCAAATAGAATAAATACCTAGCCTTTGAGTAAGTGTTCTGTGAATGGGGAGTGATAATTATTTTATTTGTGAAGGATTAAAGGCGGATTAGTCATATTAAATTTTACTTGGTCAGGATCAGCTTTTATTTTGAACCTTATGAATCTCATTTTCCAATTTTTCTTGTTCTTCTCAAAGAAAGTGCTTCTGAGATGATTTTCTTCTTTCAGGACAGTCTCTCACATGCCAAGTTTTGTAGCTATGAACTGCTAAGTATGGTAATGGTTGCATTCAATATTTAACAACTCTCTCTCTCTCACACACACACACACACACGCATGCACATACATACATACACACACATGCTAATGCTAGTAGCTCAGGTTTGGGAGAGAGATATATTTATTTATTTTCATTTTAATTATATAATTACCATTTCCATATAAAGCACTGTGATCATAGCAGTTGTGTTTTGGGAGAGAATTGGTTGTTATTAGAAATGAATGGACAAGGGTGGTTCCATAGAGTAGTGGTTGGTATGGCTTCTTTACATGCAGAAGGTCCTGGGTTCAAGACCCAGAGGAAGGAGCCTTGGCCCATATCCCAGGTGTGCCAGGCCCCAGTTGCTCCCAGCCAGCGTGTAGGGGCACCCTGCCTTCAGAGATCCAGTTCTTAGGGGAGATGGCAACATCTGTAGGTCAGGGGTGGAGGTGGGGGTTGAGGGTAATAAAAAAAAAAATGAATGGACAGCATTAAGAAATAATTTGGCTATAACTTCTATCAAAGAACAAATCAGCAGCTATGAATAACTTTCTTTTATACCTAGGGCCCAAGAGCCAGCTCTCCCTTCTACAACTCTCATCTCCACTGATCAAGTTTTCACTGAACTGCTAGACCTCCCAGCGAGGGACCCTGTCTCCTGCCCCTTTGTGCTACACGTTGGATCTGGGTAAGTAGAGGGCCCCCTGGAACTAGTAAAATCGGAGAATGGGTTCTAGATAATGATGGATTTTACCTGGACCAAAGGATCCTTAACATTTCCAGAGGCCTGAGTCACACTAAGAGAGGGAATGCCAGAACCATCACAGCTTACTCTCCCCTTTTAACTTGGACTGGGACTAGCCTAACTGATTCTTTAGATATTAACCAGATCTGACTTACGTTATTCTTGAGTTACAACTAAGTGGCTGATCACAATCCTAGAATGTCATTGAAGACATTTATTAGATGAGTAAATTAATGGAGATCATGATTTTAATTCATATTCAGCCATTAACTAGGTATGTGATCTTGGAGAAGTAACAAGTCAATTAAATTCTTTGGACCTTAATTTTTCTGTGTATAAAATAAAGGTATCATATGAGATTAGTAGTTCTTGATGTATATGAACCACCTACAGAGTGTACTAAAAACAAACAAACAAATGAAACCTAAGTCAGAGATTCTGATTTAATTGGACTGAGGCAGGCCCAGACATCTCTATTATTTTTTAAAGCCCCCTCCCTGCCCCTCAACACACACACACAGAAAACACTAATGACCAGCCAAGATGGAAAATTACAGGATTAAATAATCATTACAAACAGATTCTCAGATTATGTCACCTAAAGATAGAAAGTAGACCTACAAAATTCCTTTTATACACAGTCTGACTCAGTATCACGTACATTTAATGGTAGCCATACCTAACCATGTCTTTCTAATAAGCAGACCAAATTAAACCATTTCAGTTAATTCAGGGAAGGTGCTGTTCCTCCCCAGCAGTTCAGTATTCACACAATGCTTTGGGAGTCCTCTCCCTCCCCCACATTCTCTCTCTCTCTCTCTCTCTCTCTCTCTCTCACGCACGCACGCACGCACGCACGCACGCACGCACACACACACGCACGCACACACACACACTTACTAGCACAAAGTATGTTTCGATGGACTGAATTTGGTATAACTCTGCCTATCTAAGATGATCACCTGTACCTACAGGTCCCCAGAGATGATTATCTCTGTTCTCTGGTATCCATGCCAGTGTTTAGTAGCCTATTGAAATTTCCTCCTAGAGGTGATATGTGGCTTGTTTGGGTCGGGGAGAAAGGTGTCAGCAAAAGATAAGGATGATCACCTCGATCCTTGCTGAAATGTGAGCTTCTATGTCCAAAGTGAGATAAAAAAAAAAATGATCCGCACACCTTCTCAAGTAGTTATAAACTATCCAGTTACTAGAACTGGGGTAGGAAAAAAAAAGAGTACATTATTTACCTTAATCATTTGTTGGGATCTAATCTTGTCAATACATTGTAAATTCTGCAAATATTGAAAATTATTCTTAGGTTTAAAGGATAACTTATTAAATTGTAATCCATGAAATTTATTACCTTTTTCTCCTACTGCTCTTCATATCTCAAACACCTAGAAGAAGAAAAATAAATAAATAAAACAGTGTATGTGTAACTGTCAGATCACTAAAAGAGAAACAGTTATGAGTTGACAAAAGATGGAAAGGCATTAGGAGGAAACGTAGAACAAGGGTAAGAAGACCCATGGATCGCAAGTAGCTACTCTTATTTCTTCCTTTCTTCTCTACTCTTGGTCTCATGTCTGCTAAAAATTTATTCTCAAGCTTTCTAAAATTTAGGCAAATCACTGTATTCCACCTGCTCTGTGTTGGTGTGAGCTTGGGGCCCATGCTTCCTGTGTGTTCCTTGCAGGCTTCCCTACATAGTGCACGGAGTTGTATTTCCCTGAGTGAATCTGCCGCCTCTACACACTTAGTCTAATCCAGCATTGATTAATCCCAGGGCCTGACTTACTTCTAAATAATGTCTTAGGTGGGGAATAATTTTTTCTGGATTGGAAAGCTATTAGCACCAGAATCCTTCACCTTTGTGTCTCAGAGGAACTGCCCTCACCTTGTGTCAAAAGCTGTTGGAGAACTACAGAACCAGCTCAGCTCCCAGCTCTCCATCCACCTAGAATTGTTAGCACTCTGCCATTCAAAATAGAGAGAGAGAGAGAATTGGATTCATTTCATGTGTCTGTTGCTAATCTTTATTTTCAACGGTTTAGTAATATTGGGCCCATGCTGTTTTACTATTTCATACATTATTCTTTATCTACTTCTTAAAATGAATTGTTTGGAATACAAATACTCGGAAAAAGTGGTTTTTGCCATAATAACTTTAAATCTAATGAAAAACTTAATTATTACTAAACCCAAACACTCTGTTAAGAGTTTTTATATAAGCATTTGTCCTCCCACAAATCTAATTTTTGAAGATAGTAAGTATAGTCAGGATTATTCTGATCCTTACATTTCTACCAGTTTGCTTTTTAAATCTTAACTACCTCAAAACAATGAAATGATGGAAGATAATTAGAAATGATAAAATTTTCTTAACTATTCTATTGAACACTTTTAACAACAATTTCCAAAGGTAGCAGGATTTTTCATGTCTTCTTTCCTTTCTTCTTTGATTCACTTATTTGTTTAACAAATATTTAAGGAATTCCTACTATGTACCTGTCCTCATGTAGCTTTAACTTTCGTGAAGAGAGGAGGGAAGACAGAGAATAAGGAAATAAAATACACTGTGGGTCAGATGTGTGATGAGTGCTATGGAGAAATTTAAATCTGGGAAGAAGCCAGTGGAGGAGTTGGTTGGGTAATATTTAAAATAAGGTGGCCTGAGAAAGTGATATTGAGCATAGACTTAAAGGTGATGGAAAAAAAAGTTATGACACTATCTGGGAGTGGAGCTTTCTAGCCAACCCAAAGTCTCTGAGGCAAGTGTGTGCCTGGTGTGTCCACAGAACAGTAAGAAGATCCCAGCGGCTGGAGCAGAGTGACAAGGTGGGTGAGAAGTAGAAAGAAATGACATCAGCATAGAAAAGAATGATTGTGGAGCAGGAATTTGGGGAGGGTGTTCATGATCATATAGGACCTTTAGGACCATTTCAGTGGGATACTGGTCAGGGGACATTAAGATGAGGTTCCTTACTGTTTCTTCAAAATAGCAGCAGCCAGGTGTTCTTCTTTTTTCTTTTCACATACTCTAGATGTTCCCCAGCTTGCCTTCTCTCACTAAATCGGCCTCCACCCATTCTTCCCCTGGTTGTTCCTTTTTCCAGGCAGGCTATAAAGTGAAATTCAGTCTCCCATTCTCCTTGCTTTCCTGATGCCCTGAAGGTTAGGCTTGCCTTTGTTTCTAAAGAATGTGCTTTTCAAAGAATGTTGCACATTTTTAAATGTGCAATAAAAATTGTCAGTCCCCAAACTGACAATCATGAGAAAAATTAATAAATTTATACAAAATATTTTTTGGTTTATACAGTAGTTCAGACACAAAGTGGTTGCATTGCTGGTGTGCTGAATTTAGCCTGTTGGATCTACACATTGGTTTCTAACAATTAAAAAATTAAGAAAGTTTTCATTAAAATGTAGTTTCAAGTTCTTTTTGAAAATTGGATGTTCTATTTATATGAAGTTCTAGAATAGGCAAAACTAATCTGTGGTGATAGAAATCAACTGAGGCTGCCTGATAGGGTGTGGCAAGCATAGGGACACAAGAGAGCATTTTGAATGGTAAAAAGTTTCTATTATATTAGTCTGAATTGCACCATATAACTCATTAAACCATATACAGACCTGTACGGTTCACTATATGTCAAACCTCAATATAAAGAACATTTGAAAATGGAAGCCAGCAGTGAGTGAGCACTGAATAGTAGCTGACCACTTTGGGCTTGGCACATGCTCTCTAGATTGGCAAAGAGTCGCTTGTTTCACTTCAATCATTGCCATTACCTACCTGGCCTCTTGTAGATGGTACTGATGTATCATTCCTACAGTAGACTCTTGGCAGTTTTGGTTTCAACTATCAGTGTGGAATGAATCTGAAATGGCCTGATATGTTTAATTGGCAGTAAAGAAAATAGAACCGGCTTCCTAGGGTTGTATATGAAGCATGTAACAAAAACAGACCTGATAGCTCGGATCAGTCAAGCAGCTCACCTATATCAGTATCTCAATTAACGGTGTTCTGAATGAAATCTAGGATTCTCAGAGGTCTCTGAACCTGACTCTCTCTCTTCTTCTAAAATGCCAAGGGCATCCTGCATTTGAAGATTCCACCTCTGAGAGAATGACAGAA
Source organism: Cynopterus sphinx (assembly GCA_030015415.1). Lineage (NCBI taxonomy): Eukaryota > Metazoa > Chordata > Mammalia > Chiroptera > Pteropodidae > Cynopterus > Cynopterus sphinx. The sequence continues at coordinate 40,086,799 of CM057391.1, read as the reverse complement.
AGTACTTTTTACTCCTATTATCATCACCTAAAACTTATTTTTATTATGTTTTTTTATGAAAATAATAGTGTCTACTATAGAAATCCTAAATAAAAATAAAATAAAATTACCCATAATTCCATCCATCCAAACATAACCTCTGTTTACCATTTAGGGATAAATGCTTTTAAATCCTTTTTCATACATCTATATATTTTATGTTAAAAATGTGTTTAATAAAATTTAGCACACAACTGGCCAGTTTGAAAAATTAAAAAACAAGTCAAAGATTAAAGATAACAGACTAAGCACAAGCATTTGCCTTCTCTCTATCCTATAACTCTTAAATAGCTATAGATTTTTTACAAAGACCAGGAAGAACTCTAAAGAGAATGGGATAAGAAAATGTTTGGAGGTAAGTTAGTAATGAAACAGAACCAAGAATTAGTACAAGAAAGACCACCATGGGCATGAGAGTGACGATCTAGAAAGAAGCTCTGAGCACGGAGTTAGTTAGCAAGGACAGAGCAGGCATGAGCAGTGAGGACCTGAAAGCAAAGAGATGAGTAGAAAGCCTTTATGGCTTAGTTAATGTGGACCGGTGCTTCTGATGAGTTTGTCATTGTAGAGTAAATCCTTTCTCCCTGCAGCATTTGGAAAGAGGGTGAGCCCTGTCCTGAAGGCCAGCTGTTGCCTCCTCACCCTAAAGCCAACAGAGCCTACTCTGGCACATATAGCTTCCTAATCACCACTCATTCAGGGAAGGATCCTATCCTGGAAATGCTTATATACATGATAGTAGAGAAAAGGAATACCAATTAACCAGAAAAGTCAATGCAGTCTTTATTTTATACAAAAATATGTTATAACCAGTAATAAACAATGTGCCATATAAAGGTGCATGAAGAAAAAAAAAAACAAGATTACAGTTACCAATATCAGAGATGTAGCATTTAAAATATTTTTTTTTTAAATTTGAGTATCCTCAGAGTGATTAAAAAGATATTATTTCCATATAACAAAAACAGACTTCTATTAAGAAGGAGCCATCAGAAAACAGACAAAAAAGATCTTGAAATTTTAAAAAATTGTCAAAATAAAAATTTATTAGAAGGGCTAAAGATAAAGTTTAAGAAATCTTGAATCCACAACCAACTATCAAAGGGTTGGCAGAATATATATGCTGGAAAAAATAAGAAGCATAGAAAAGCAGTTTAGTAAGTTCAGTACCAGTCTATTGGAGCTCTAGAAAGAAAACAAAGGAAATAGAAGAAAAATTTCTTGTATTTGAAAAAAAGTATGAGGTTAAAAGTGTCCATCAAATGAATGGGAGAAAACATCCATACAGAGATAAAATCATAAAATTTCAGAGCCAAGGATACAGAGAGGCTCCTAAAACTTTCTGAAAGGGACAAAAAAGTCACTTAAGATTGATATGTCTTATCCTTTATGAACTGGAAACTAAGCTGCAATGGAGCAGCACCTTCAAAATCGTGAGGGGAAATTATTTTGAACTTAAAATTCTATTTCCAGTAAAATTATCAATTAAGTGTGAGAGTGAAATTAAGAAATTTTCAGACGTCCAAAGACTCAGGCCATTTTCTTCCATGTACTCTTTCTAAAGCAATTACCTAAGGATATTCTTCAACAAAATAAGGGTAGAAAGCAAGGAGGAAGATGCAGAATAAGAAAGTGTAATTCCCCAAGGGCAATTAAAATAAATCCCAGGCTGATAGATGTATATTAGGCTTAGAAAGAAATTGATACAAATTAGGACAAGTAGTGAGCTCCAAGAAGAATGACTTTAAGAAGAATTAAGTAAATTTTATTCAATAGGTAGAAACAGTAATGAACAATATTTACATAGTTCTAAATATGGGACTTCTAGCAACACAGAGGACTACGTTGACTCATACAGACCTTTCTCGAGTACAAACACACAAAAGTAAAGGTTAAACACAATTAAATGTTTAGATAAATAGTTACTTGGAAATAAAGACTACCAGAAGAATACAGAAAAGTGTTTTTAAAGAGAAATAAGTGCAAGCTCATATTGGAAAGAAGACATGGCCTTAGGTCCAAGGAGACAGGGAACCATTCATCCCCCCTCCCTTATGAGCTCAAAATTTAAAAAACCTATAAACCACTATAAGGAGGTCTCAGCAAACAAAACAAATATAAGAATCAGATTCCTAATAATTTAAAATAATGGAAATATATAAACAAAATAATAAGTGTGTTAAAATTATTAGACAAAAAATAGGAAACCAAAGGAAAAATAGTACACTATAAAAAAAGAGCAGCATATTTCAAAAAGAAGATATAGAAATGAAAATATAAACATTGAATATTTTTAAATTAATGTACTAGCTAAACAATATATTAGAGGCAAAAGTAGATTAGTAAACTGGAGGCCAAATCTGGAAATACTATCTGGAATCAACCCGTTGAGATTAAAAGATGGAAAATGTCAGAGGTTAAAAGTTACAGTGATAGAATAGGAAGCTCCAATAAACGTCTAATAGAAATTCCAAAAGGAGAGAATGGAGAGAATGAATTAGCCTATAGTGCTTACATAAGTGAACAAATTAAAATAGTAATATAATCTGGCAAAAATAGTAGGAAGTAAGGAGACAAATATTCATTTTAAATGGTAAGCATTCGTAGATAATATCTAAATTTGATAAATTAAAAAATAGCTTTATAATTATATTACTTAGGACAGTAGTTATCAATCCTAGAGAAGTTTTGGCTGGAGGGTCTACTAGCAGTTAATGTCAGGGACAAAGATGCAAAATGCACAGAACAGATCCACACATGTCTCACCCAAAATACTAATAACTGATTTAGAGTTAAAATAAACCCACCAGACTGCAAATTGGGACAGCCAACTATGAAAAACAGTATGGAGGTTCCTCAAAAAGTTAAGAATTGATCTACCATATGATCCAGCAATCTCTCTATTGGGTATTTACCCCAAAGATTAAAAACCCATATCTGAAAAGATATCTGCACACTGATGTTCATAGCATTATTCACAGTGGCCAGGACGTGGAAGCAACCAAAGTGTCCTACAATAGATGATGGGCTAAAGAAGCTGTGGTACATATATAGAGTGGAATATTAGCCATAAGAAGAGATGAAATACTGCCATTTGCAACAACATGGATGGAACTTGAAATAATCATGCTAAGTGAAATAAGCCAGACAGAAAAAGTTGAAAATTACATGATATCACTTATATGTGGGATATAAATCTAAAAGCAACAAATGAACAGGACAAACAGACAGAGACTCATGGACATGGACAACAGACTAGTGGTTACCAGAGGGTAGGGAGTTGGGGGAGGACGGAGGTCGATGATGTAAAGGGAGTCAAATATGTGGTGACAGAAAGAAATCTAACCATTGGAGGTGAACGCACAATGTGTGTGTGTGTGTGTGTGTGTGTGTGTGTGTAGTTAAAGTGTACAGCTGAAACTTGTTGGATTTCATTAAACAATGTCACCATAAAAAATTAATTTAAAAATTTTTAATGAATAAATAAAAATAAAATAAACCCACCAAAAGAACTAAAAACAAAAATGATTTTTAAAAAAAGGTTGCTTCAGAGAATAGAGACAGAATTGGGGAGAAGAGGCAGCGGGAGTGGGGGTAACTGTTCTTTTCTGATTAGCCCTTCCATGATACTTGCAATTGTATCATGCCTGTATTTTTTGACTAAAGTTATTTTAGGAGAAGAAATGACTGGCAAACCAGTAGGTTCTTCTTTCATCTTCACTTAAGTAGAGAACTTTTTCTTATTAAAAATATCTGTCATTCAGACTTAAGCACCCTTCTGAATTACTGCACTTTTTACCACAAAGAAGATTCTGGAGGTGTATCTTGTGAGTATTAATGATATTTCAAGTGTTCCTAGTTGGAAAAGAAATCTTGCAATTTATCAACTGTGGCATTACACCAAATTAGTGCTGGAAGGGATTCAGTTTCTTTAATGGAAATGAATCATTTTTGCATGGCATGGTGGCTTTGACCAGTAGTTCCATACAGGACAAAAGAGGATGGGAACATAGTCAAATAACTAGAGCATGTGGCTTCAAAGTGGGACATATAGCCTGCCTTTTATGCTCCTAGAAGACCTGGTCTTATTCAACCTCTCCGGTTTCATTTCCTGTAACCACCCAAACACAATGCTTTGGGGTGCTTTTGGTATTCAGTGAACATTTCCTATCAATTTTCACCTTCACTTCTCTGCCAAATCACATGCCCTCACTTTTGCCTTCTACCCATTGTTAAACAAGTACTTCAAATCCAGTATCCTCTCTGAAGCCTTCCTTGACTTCTAATCTTGCTTTTAATTTTGTTAAGATCACTGTTTCATAGACAACATCACAAGTGGGAACACATGCCTACAACTAATGTAATTTAGATGAGTAATTAGGTGATCATTTTGACATAATTAATCTAATACATAGTTAATGAGGCAGCATAGCATAAAAGGACAGTTTCTGACTTGAGGAGACCTAAGTTCCAATCCCAGCTTTTATTACTCCATGGGAGCCACAGATTCTTCATCTGAAAAATGTGGATAATTCTTACTTTCCATGGGTGCTGTGAATGTTTAATTGCAGTCTCAATAAATGTTAACTATTATAATTATGTTTATCTATTGTACATAAATAAGAAGCTCACTTATTTTAAGTCAATTTATAGTTTTTATGTGTTTACTTTGTAAATTACCCAATACTTAAAATGAGCATTAACATTGTTTGAGTATGAACTATTTTTTATTATCATCACACACATAAATTCACAGAGATAAAAATAAAATCCCACTTATAATAGCAAAAATTTGGAAATAGCCTAAGTATCTAATAATAAGTAAAATGGTTAACTAAATTGTGTTACATATATATTTAGAAAACATACAACCACTAAAAATTAGGCTTCTGAAGTTGTTTACTGACATGGCAAAAAATTTATGATATAATATTAAGTAAAAAAATTAAGATTGTATATCGGCCATGTAAATATACATTATATATGTTTAAATGTATGCATTTATAATATATATTTAATATGTATCATTTATGCCTGAGAAAAATGAAAAATTTTCAATATTTCACAGTGCTCATATACTACTTTTATAATAAGAGGGGAAAAGTAACATGTAACATGATTTATATATCAAAGTCCATTGGTGACATTCGGTGACAAGTTTTCCAAGGGCGTGTACCATAGTATATTTCTCTAAGTAGTCGCCTTGCATATTTTAGCCAAACATAGAAGTAGAGGATCAGTAGAATGCAATTTGTACTGAGTGAATGAGTAAATGGAGACCCAAGGCCTCCAGAAATGGAGCAGGTAAAAGGAAATAAGCTTAAGATTATTAAAAAGGTAATAATAAATATTGATTGAGTACCTTATTCTAAGTGCTTTATATTTCTGAGATCAGTCCTCTGTGCAGCACTGTGAGGATTGGCTAAGACAAATTATGGAATATCCATACCATGACGTACTATGCAGCTGTTGAAAAAACAAATAAAGGAAGAAGCTCTTTAATACCTAAATGGAAAGATCACCAGGGTATTTTATTAAGTGAAAAAAAAGGAAGATGCAGATGGTGTTAAGTTATACTACCATTCATGGAAAGACGACTATATAGTCATACCTGCTTGTGTATAAAATATCTCTGGACAGACACACAGGAAACAGACACCCTGGTTGCCTCTCAGCACATGAATTTTTGAGCCATGTGAATATAATAGTGATTCAAAAAGACAAATAAAAATAGGAAAATAATTATCCCCATTTAGAAAGCAACCTGAGGTTGAGGGAAATTAGGTACCCTGTGCACAGTAATAATAATAATCAGTCACAACTACTGAGCACTTATTGTGTGCCAGGCCCCCATGATAATACTTTAGAAACATTTTCTAATTTGTTCCTTACAGATCTTTAATAAGGTTTTATTTTTATCTCAGTGTTATAGCTGACAGATCTGAAGGAAACAGAATTTTCCAGTCCAGGGTACTTGGAAGTAATAATTACTCTGGGACAGCAAGCCTCAGGCAGGACTTACAGTCATCCTACTTCTACTTTGATCAAATAATTTTCTGGATGTCCGGCCATAATGGCAGAAGCCAGGTGCAACTGAGGTCTGTGTGATTCCACAGCCTGTACCTGTAACTGCCATTTACGGATAAGCAAATGACAGAAAGCTTTTAGCTAAAAACACATGGTTGTGAAGTGCCAGTTCCAGCCTCCAAGTACAGTCCTTCTGAACTCAAAGCCTACTTTAGGGTGTTGCCTATCTGAATACTAATCTAAGAATCTTTTGCCAGAGGAAGATAAAAATAAAAGAAGAAGAAAAGGATGGGTGCCAATATCTAGCTTCAGGCTAAATACTCAGGCAGCTTGTCTCCACCTCGCAGATACACTCAAGAGAGCATTTAGTCAACAAATGTCCGGGAACCTGGGCATGCCAGGCTGTGTGCTGGGTATTCAGAGACCATGGTCCTGCCCTCACAGAGCTTGCGATTTACATTCAGGATCAGCTTGCATAGATTGTAGGGCTTTTGCTGGTCCAACATGTTCAGCCGCTGCAGTTAGTCAATGATTATCAATAAGGGCAAGAAGATAATATCTCCTGGTTCTGTTAAGAGTCCCAGAAGTATAGAGAAGAGCAAGCAGCTTTTTCAAATTGCTTTCAGGAAAAAGACTGATAAAGTCACAAGTGGAAAATGACTATGTCCAAAGAGGTTGAATATTCAAGAGTTTAGAGAAAAATACTTCTCTGGACTATAATTCATGAAGACTTTTCTATATGCTGAGTACATTATAGAAAAGTTTCTGTCCTATTGCCCTGGGAAGTGTAGAAACCTTTCATAATAAATAACATTTACTTTTGTTAGTTGTTGATGCTGATGCCCATAGAGTAATTATGTGAAAGATGGAGTGAAATTTGGGAATCAGATAGTTGGAATTAAAAGGGTAACTAACCTGCATTTTTAGAGTTGTAAAGATGTAAATTAATTACTTTGAATAGGCTTATGGATGCCCTGAGACCCTCTTTTCTGATACCTCCAGTGCACAGTGAAGAATAATCACTCACTGTCAAACCTAAATAAAAACGTTATTGAACTGGTGTGTGTGTGCTTTGTTTTAGACAACTGACTCCATCCTAGTTAGTTTAAGCACAAAGATTTAATTGGCATTTTGAACAAACTTGCCTAATACTAATCTCAAGATGTCACTGGAAAGATAAGGAAACTTAGACCCAGAGAAGCAAGTTATTTTTCCTTATTTATTCAACAAGCATTTTTGAAGCCTGTGTAACAGTCACTTTTCAGAAATCAGCTGTATTGGGTTTCTGCTCTCATGGAGCTTACAATCCAGTTTCCAAACAGGTTGTCTATCAATCTCACTCCAATAAAAAATACAAGTTCCAGAATTACTAAGTTAGAATCCTAAAAGGGCTAGGAAAGTTGTGGTTCCAAGCTCACCAGATGATTCTGATGTGCTTCCAAGTATGGAAACTCCTGACTGAGTTGACCCTGTTATCACAGTGTAGACAACTCAGGTGCTTGAGGTATAGAACCAGGGCTAGATCCCGACCCCTCCAATGTGGAGCATCTTCCTCAAAACCATGGTGAATCTCCATTATTGGCAAGCAACGACTTCTTGCTTTTAGTTTGAAATTTAAAATGTTGCTTTTGTTTTGTGATAATTTTTATTTATAAATATCTGTGCCTTTTAAAGTTGATGATTACTTCGAATAGGATATAAGTTTTGCATTTTGAGAATATTTTTGGATAAGTCACTTACCCTAAGTGAGTGTAGTTGAGTTCATTTTCTCACCTACAAAGTGAGGGATTAAATTGGATGATCTCTAAGGTTACTTTCGGATCTAGAAATCTGTGATAAAAAGATGTTCTAAACTATGTTTAAATCCCTTTTTATAGCTACAGAAAACAGGACCTGAAACTCTAGGTCAATTGGATTTTTCTGTCCTTAGAATTTCTGTTTGAGGGCTTACCAGAAGATTTGTCCCTTTAGGCTATCTCAGAAGTGACTTTTCTCATGTGAGGGTTTGTTTTACAACTTGGTGATTTATCATTTCAGTTAGCATACTGAAAACTCATCATCTGTCAGATAAGAGTCTCCTCATTTGATCTCCTTGTATTGGTCCCTTGGTTACTTTGCCTCTGTTCTTCTGATAAGGAGGTTATTGATAGCCTTCAGGGCTTTAATTATTCAGTCATTGTTGATGAGCATTAGAAGTTCTCCCAAAGGACAGGTTTTCATTATAATATCCTCTTCCCCTTTCCAGACCTTACCCTTCCCACCAGTTCTTTCCTTTCCCACTTAAGACATCTCTAAACTGCCAGTTATCTCAAGGACATAGACTAGAGCCAGGGTCCTAACACCTCAAAAATATTTGAGTATCTCGTCTTTACTCTGCCTCTTCCTAACACACCCAGATTTCTGGTTGCCTGATTTAGCAAAGAAAAATATAAGATACACAGTTAAAATTGCTTATCTGACATTCAAATCAACTGGACATCCAATGTTTTATTTGACAACCCTACATACAGTACATTCCCTAATGCTTTCCTAAATTTGTCTAATGTTTTGAGATCTAAATTTCTTTGAGATTTACTCCCAACTTAAACCCTGAATGGCATGTTTATAACAACTAAGACTGCACTTGCATGAATTGTGGCAGATGTTGGCACTGCCTACCTACATACAACTTCCTTTTGTTGTGAGAACAAAAGAACAGAAACAAGACTGCTTGAAAACCTAAGCTAGATATGTTTCCATTTTGCAATTTTTATTAAATATTTCAGAGGTACAAATAAGCAAAGACAGTAATATAATGCATTGCACACAATTTATTTACACCTTAGTCAATTTTTTTTTCCTTTTGTTTCATGGGAAAGGTGAGTAGATGGGTGTGGATGTTTATACTGACATCCCTTAGTAGTTTTGAACCTTGGCTGAGCATCAGGATCACCTGGAGAGCTTTTACGCTCTCAATCCCTGCCTGCCTCCCGGACCAATTAAATCAGAATCCCTGGCAGTGGAGTCAGGTGTCAGCACTAGTTAAGGCTGCCCAGGTGATTCCAGTGTACAGCCAGGACTAAGAATCAAACCTTAAAGAATGGCAAATTCAAAGGATTTTTTTCATATTTCAAAAAATATTTAATGACATAGGAGAAACATAATAACAATAGGGAAAGATGTTTTGCAGTGACATTTGGAAATCAAAGGATTTTTATTGCTAAATCGTGTCCTTATATTTCAAATTCCTCTCCAAAATCTATTTTATGTACTTTTTCAGTTGGCCTCTTATATTATGCCATGCTATACTTTATCATGTTATATTGTATTCTAAAGATTACTTTTTAAAAGGATTTCATCTGGCCTTAATCATGTCACTGATTCGTTATTAATTTTCTAAAAGTGTATTATTGGCTTTTGTTTTCAAATGTTTCTTTTTGATTTCATGTCTTTTTTGTATTTATTTCTGTCTCTCTTAGGTTATAAACCAGTGGGTCTTAGCCTTACTCATTAGAATCATCTTAGAGTGCTTTTTAAAAACATGTCTAAGCCCGACCAGAGGCTTTGCTCTAATTGGTCAGGTGTATAGGCTCAAGCATTGTTTTTTAACTGGATTTAGACAGACTTGAAAGCCAGTATTTTTAAATATGTCGAATACCTACCTAGCTGAGCATCTGAATTCCCCGGGGCACTTTTAAAACATACATCTAATTGCCCTGCTTAACAGAATTTTAAGAGGTTTAGGTGCAGGAGCAATGAGGGTTGACAAATGGCTTCCAGAGTAATGGGTATAAATGAGGAATTTCTGTTGGGAATGCCAAAGAACTTTGGAAAATAAGAATAAGAATGCCTAATATTTTAGAAAGATTTAATTTCCTCTGCCACACTTCAGTGTAAACCTATTCCATTCCTCTGAAATCTACCACACATAGGTATAGTGACTCCTACCCACCCAAGTGGAGTGAACATCCACTACCCAGGCCCCACCCATGGAAATTCTCATTCAGGAGGTTCAGAGTGAGGACCTGACACCACTGCTTTAAAACCTTCCCCATGGCAGTTATAAAAATAGTCACAGGAATATAAAGTATAGCATAGGGAATATAGTTAATAATATTATAATAACTATATATGGTGTCAGATGGGTACTAGATTTATTGGGGTGATCACTGTAAGTTATATAAATGTTTAATCACTATGTTGTATACCTGAAATTAATGTAATATTATATGTCAACTGTAATTGAAAAAAATGTTAATTGTATATTTAAAAACCCACTAGACCATTGTGATGAGTGATCAGGTGTGGTCAGTACTGCACGGTAGATGTTACAGCATCCTCGGGCAATGATCATCACAAATCGTCCCGTAGACAGTGGGGCGAATTCATGTGTGGTAACAGCAAAATCGTTGGTAAAACTATTTTTGCAACAGGGGAAAAAAGTCTGATCTACCTGGTCTTTTTCTGAATGGCTACATGAAAGAAGAAATAACCTTTCTATAAACAGGACAGAAGAAGACAAAGGAGGAGGTATCCAGGAAAAAAAATAGTAATGCAGTAAAAATATTTAAAACATTTAGAAGATTTAATCTTCTGTACTATGAAATAACAAAGAGGAAGCCTGGCATACATTATTAGCAATCATGAGGCACCAATCCAAAGATTTAATTCATTTATTCATCAATTAGTGAGTGCCTGCCAAGAGACAAGGATTGAGCAAGATACTGGGAATTCAGGGTATGGTGTTGCCTTGAGGAATTTATAATCTAGAAGAGGAGACCAATCATTATAATACAGTGGGAGAAAAATGGAAAATGAGACATAATGAATGTTGACCTAGTCCATGAGGGATTATATATGAGGGGAGATTTCAGAGAAGCAGAGAACAAAACTAGGCTTTTGAAAGATACTATGATAAGGGTGTGGGGGGAATGGAAAGAGAATGAGGGGAAAGATGTGGAATTTCTTACACTCAGCGGAACTCTTGTGTATGGGCTGAAAAACTTAAAGCAGCGTGGTAGACTTTTTTGAATTACAAACGGTTCTACCATGCTGTCATGTAATGTTTCAGAGAAGTTGGGGCAGGTGGAAGGCAGAGTGGTAGCAATGCTGTGTGTCATACTCTGCTCACATACATCAGCCTGATTATTCTTGGGCATTAATATGTGTTCCTAGAGTAGCCACAAAAAGTTAGATAAGGGGTGGCCAACCAGCTTTACTGGCCTAAAACAACAGAGATACAGTCTTTATCAGATTCTGCTGCAAAAATCTTTCTCCAGACTAGTCTTTTCATATCATCCTTATTGGTACTTCATTGCATTTGCTGCTAGAATTCTTTTATTCTAGACTCTTGAATTTTTAACCTCCCTGGACATGGGCATTTATTTTTGCATGATGTGCTGTGGTCGATCGCACAAACCTGATTTTAGTGTGCATATAATTTCAGTTCAGTGAAAAACTAACTTCTTACCGTGAGGGAGTTGTATTGATCAGCATTGGTGAACATCTACACTCCTGCAGTCACCACAGAGATAACCTGGTTAATGTTAACTCACACTAGCCCATCCCTTCTGCTGTTAACTTCCTGCACGTGGGAACACTGGCTCTAGCTGTTGTTGTTCTGCCCTTAATTTTTGATTATAAGGTATATAGTTCAAATATGCCAAGAAATGCAAAGAGTCACATAACAAACACCAGTTTACTTACCACAGAGCTTAATCAAATCTTAATATTTTGCCATCTTTGTGCTAATTCATGTTTTACAAACTAAAACATTGCAGGTGCAACATTGCAGGTGCAACTAGTTGAATGTCCCTTTCTTTTCTGAGTCTCATTCCCCTTCTCTCCAAAGGTAGCACCATCCTGATCTCAGTGTTTATCATTGTCATCTATGCTTTTATTCATTTACTACATACATATATTATTACTTTACAAGTTTTTAAACTTTGTTTAAAAAACTGAATCCTGGAAGTATCCATCCACACCTTGATTTTTATTGAAAATTAAGATTTTTTTTTTATGGTGACATATGTAGAATTAGTTCACTTGTTTTAACTACTACATAGCATTAAATGTATGACTATACAAAACTTTAGTTTTTATTGCATACAGGTAGACATTTGGATTTTTCTCAATTTTTTACTTTCATAAAGCTGCAAGAAACATTCTTGTACATGCTTTCATGTGTGTAAACATTGGGTTTTTATTCCTAATCATTTCTTTTACCCATATAAGTAGTATTAATATGTAACAAAAAAGTCAGCCATTTTAATAGTCTTATACATGCCAACATAATCAGTTTTAAAATAATATTATGAAATTGCACTGATGTTTTTAATTTATAGCATTTCACAAAAGTCACCAGGGACTTCCCTCATAGAGATATATAAGCCTCGGCTCTGAACCATAGGTCTATTTAGGAATAATCAAATGTGAATACAGAATTGGAAAGGAGGCTGATATACCTTCCAAAAAACCTAGGGACTGATCTTGCCCCTATTTATTTTATTTTCTTTATTTTATTTTATTTTTATTTTTTTTTGGGTAAATAAATGATCAGAGTTGGCTTGATTCACAAGTCCCCTACTATGGACGTAGAGCCAACTGACTGCAATATTCAGCCATTTGATTTAATACAACCTTGTGTTAAAAGTGTACACATTACCCACTCATTGCCCTGGGAGGGAATAAGTCACATTTGATTTTTACTGATTTTGATTTCATTTTATTTATCGATGCCTATTATGTACAGATAGATAACTATGTTAGATGCTCTGGGGTGTCCAAGATGAAGAAGCCCTCAGAAGAACTTAGGAAGAGATTCTTGGGAACAGTCATCAGTAGGATTTTGGCATCTGAAATAGAGTTTTTATTTTTTCTCTTAGTGACACTCGGGAAATGCTTGTCTCCTGCTGTTGGTGAATAATTTCAGAGTACTATGGATCATGCTGAAGAAAATGAAATCCTTGCAGCAACCCAGAAGTACTATGTGGAAAGGCCTATCTTCAGTCATCCGGTCCTCCAGGAAAGACTGCACAAGAAAGACAAGATCCCAGATTCCATTGGGGATAAGCTGAAACAGGCATTTACGTATGTTGTGTTTCAACCTATTTACTTCTTTTATTCTGTCATTCAGTTATGAAAGAAGCAAGATCAAATATATAAGGAATATCCCATGAAATTGAGATAAAATGAATGGTGAGCATCTGTGACTTGCAGAGCGTCTACAAGGTTCAGTCAGTGATAGGTATTTGATTGAACATGGGCTTTATTATGCATTTCACCATATTTATTAAATCCCTACTTGCCTTATGCCTGGGTAAAGGTTTATATAAATAACCCGCTTTCCGATTCTTCACCACCTTCAAAATATCCACCTCTTCCTTTTGTCTTCAGGAATGTTCTAACCACTCTGTCTTTTTTTCTACCCTTCATTTCTAGCCCATTTGGTAACATCCCAAATGTAAGTCCTCAACCTAAGCTCTCAAGGACCTATGTGACTCTTTAATATTGTAAACACATACACAGCCATGTTGCAGGCCCAGGAATGCTAATACATGTCTGCCTATTGATAGCTCCCAGATTTCAAAACTGAACCATGTCATTACTGCTTCCTGAACCCCTGAGACCACACTTTCTGTGCTCTGCTCATTTAAGCTTCACAGTGGTCCTGTGCTCTAGGTATGATCATCAGAAGAGGTTAAAAACACAAATACTGGAGTCAGACTGTCTCAGTTTTAATTCTAGTCCAGCTGTGTGCTTGTTTCCTGCTTTGTAAAATGGGGATAATAATAGTACTCACATCATAGAGTTACCGGGGATTAGGCATATGGTGAGCACTGTATAAGTGTAGCTATTGTTAATACCTCAATTTTCTAAACAAGGTATCAAATCCAGTTTGTTTCACTCAGATTTATTGCTTTTGCCACAGTTGCCCCCACATTTTGCTTCCAATATTTTCTTTCATCTAATTACCAGATACTCTTAACCACTAATGACACTATATAAAATACCGTGCACATTGCAGTAATGTATTATCTTTTGAATGGAATAAATTGCTTTCCTGTCACCAGGAGGACTTAAGGCTGTCATTGAAAATAGAACTCATCAGTCTATACTCTAACTCAGTGAAGTCTTTGATGATTGGTATAGTCTGGCAAAAGGACAGGCCAAGACCCAGATCATAGACAATGTGTCAAAGTTAATTGGACTGTATAGGGATTAATTTCAGGGCCTTGGTTTTATCAGCATGGTGCTCCACCTAACCAGGACAACCAGACATGGACTCAACTACTACAGTCCAGTGACAAGTGATATTTTGAGTTTACCTAATCAAAGATCTCAAAGCAATGAGCACATGTTAATTAAGCTCAGAATACCTGTCTAAACTTCCTTCATTTTATACGCATGGTGAAAACTAAATGGGAAGCTGCTGGTCAGTGGTTCCACATTCAAATATTAACTTGATCAGTAAGTAATTCCCCTACTTGGCTTTTGTACCAATACAGGAAATACATTAAGGATTTTGTTTTTAAAATAATAGTTTCTGTGTTATCTCAATTATTTTGAAGATACATTTTTTTTATTTTTTCATGGTCAGTTGTAGAGCATTATTATTATGAAGCCAATACAGATGTTCCCATCCAAAACAAAAACAAAAACAAAAAAAACGCAAGAAGCAGCTCTTCTTGTCTCTGATCTCTGCAGAGTGAAAGGTCATCATCTGCACCAATGGTACATTTTCCCTTGTCTCTAGGATATAAAGAAAGGAAAATGCCTTGGTTTGAATTCTACAGAAATGTTACTCATTTGATCTATCCTTCTTTGTCTTCCCAGATGTACTCCTAAGAAAATAAGAAATATCATTTATATGTTCTTACCCATAACTAAGTGGTTGCCAGCATACAAATTCAAGGAGTATGTGTTGGGTGACTTGGTCTCAGGAATAAGCACAGGGGTGCTTCAGCTTCCTCAAGGTCGGTAGAATATATTTATTCCTTTTTTATTTCTCTTACTACCATCGTCTCAAACAATTGCTTGACTTTTTTTTCTGTTTAATTTCATCATTATTGCAAATTCACAGTTTTTATCCTATCATTCTAGTAACCTTTGCCTGTCTAAAGGAATTTTTCAGAAATATGTAATTCTTAAAAAGCCCCAGAGATAGTATCAGTGGGATGTGGTAATACTGTTTCACAGATCAGTGCAGTTAGGAACTGGCTGGGTTAGTCAGTCACTCAATGAACATGCCATTGGCATTGTCGTCATTAAGGTTCTTGGCTATAAGTTCATATTCTAACTACAAGGGACTTTGAAATACTGAATTCCTCTACATCTGTGTGATTTTATATGTGATGTAAGAGCAGAAGAAAATTTTATTAATTTATTCATCTGTTTACACTTGTTTATCAAGCATCTGCCTGGCCCTCCCTGTCCTCATGGAACCAACTAACTCTCTAATCAGGGAGAGAGACATGAAGCAAATAAAAACACATGTACATTTTTAATTACAAATTATATTGAACACTGTTGAGGAAAATACAGGGTACTTTGAGGTCATCACAGGGACACTTAGTTTAAGTAGTTAAGTCACAAAAACCTCTTTAAGAAAGTGAGATTTGAGCTGGGACCTGAAGGATGAGTAGGAGGCAGGTAAAGAATGCAGAAATGTATTTCAGGCAGGGGGGATTGCATCTGTGAAGGCATTTAGCGGGAAAAAGAATTGGGTGTTTAACGAGTTGGTCAGAAGAATGAACATGAAGGCAGTGTGCTAGGAGTGTAAGAAGGAGCCAGTGGCTGGTGAGACAGGCAAGGGCAGGTCTGCCCAGCCTCGTTAGCCACTTCGGGATTCATTGTGAGTGCCATGAAAACTATCAGCGTACTTTTCACCTGGATTATCTTTATAAAAGGTCACTGAGACTGCTGTGTGGGGAATGGATTTGGTTGATGGAAAGGACACCAGAGTGAATACAAGGAGACAATCAGAGGTGACAATGACTCAGTATAGGTAAAGGTGATAATGGCTCCAACAGCCTCTAGGTCAACTGGCCAAAAACCTATTCCCTTCTCTAATTTGCTAAAAATTAATTACCAAATGATCAATTTGTCAAAAACAAAAAATTACTTCCTCTAATGATCAGTTAGCTGAGTTTTAAATTTTCCGAGTAGCTGATCTATCGTATCTATTAAAACTATTAAACAAAAGCCTTAAACCAGGTTTAGAATAATTTTCCACAGTCATTTAGGCATCAGCACCCCAAAGACAGAGGTGAGTGTAGGGAGAGGAGCAGACAGAAGCTCAGTATCTGACGTGGGAAACAGAAGTTAAACTGGCACTCAGTCAAGTTGAACTGACAAAGCTACAGGAGATGGCTACAGTGAACCTGTGCAAACGGAGGCTTCAGAGACGTTATTGGGATTTTGCCTACTTGAGGTTTTACTAAAATGCCATTCCACAAATTTATTTTTGACCTGTGAGCCTTCTTTCATCTTAAACTAGGTTGGTGACTGTAAAAATGGAAAGAATTAGAATGATACTACATTTTATGGCACATGTTAAATTTGAGATGCTTGTGAGGTAGACAAAAGGACATTTCATGTTTATATTTAATAAATGATGGGCTCAAAAGAGAAACATGGGCTAGAGATATCAATCTGGGAATCTTTAACATATAGGTATCATTTAAACCATGACAATAGACAAGGCCACCAAAGGAGAGAATGTGGAGTGAAAAGAGAAGGGAGCCAAGATCAAGCTTTGTTCAACAGTAAAGGCCAAAGAAAGAAGGAGAAACCAGCAAAAGAGACTGAAAAGAAGTATCTAGAAAGGGAGAAGGAGAACCAAGAGCATACGGTATTATCGAAAGGAAGAAATTATTTCAAAACAGGGAATAATCCAGTAGTTTGAGCATTTTTAAGAGGTATTAGTCATCCCACAATCAAATTTGTATGGAAAAGGCATTTTTCTGCCTATTACTAGTCAATAAAGAAAGGTAACTATGAATAACAAAATATAGCAAAGATATAGATTTAAGCAATGGTAAGTTAATTTCTTGTGGTTGATTATTTAAATTAGTAAAGAGACTTTGTTAAGCAGGGCAGATTGAATACTGCTTCTATTCCTAATTCACTTAAAATCCCTCTAAAATCATGGTAAAGGAATGGAAATGGTAAACTAGCGAGGACAAAGAAAATGAGAGAGGGGACATGGTGGAGCAGGGGGGAAAATGATGGCAACCAATGGACAAGTGACAACTGTTCAGAAAGGAAGAAGTTGATATTTGGGTGCCTGCCCTGCAGAACACTGGGAAATTGGAGGCTCCAGTTATTGTCAACTGTGAGAGTCAAGGCGAGAGCTAGAAGTAAGGGAATTGGTTGAAAGTCGATGTAATAGTAGCTCATAGACACTCAGGTCCCCACATCTACCCCCATGCAGTGGATGGTAAGATGAAAACACTGAAAGATGTCAGGAGAACTAAGCAGAAGTCTACACATTGAACTGTGAGCTAACAAAGGCTCTTCCTGGCCTCTTCAGCTCCAAAGAGCCTGCACGAACTTATAGTCCAAGGCAGACAGTGAATCGCCCCTCAAGAAACTGGGGATTCCCCAGTGAAGATGCTGGCTGGTCACCCAATTACCCTACAGTAAGGCTCACCAGTAAACCAAGTAGGTCAACACATATGAAGCTTCAAGAAGGATAGAAAACAGCCCAAACAGGAAGAAGGAACTCATTGGGAACATAAACAACAGAGAGAGCACAATAAAACATTTTTGCACTATAATATCCTTAGCAAGATATAAAAACACATTGAATTCCTTTGTTTTCTAATGATCCCCCTATTTCTGTTTGGTTTTAATCCCACAGGTTTAGCCTTCGCGATGTTAGCAGCTGTCCCTCCAGTGTTCGGCCTGTACTCCTCGTTTTACCCTGTTATCATGTATTGTTTTTTTGGAACCTCCAGACACATATCCATAGGTAAAAGCTTACACTTGATGATATAGTACCTTTCCTCTGGTTGTCTAAGCTTTGCAATGTACCAGAGAAAGAACCTTTGTAACTGGAACATCTGCTTAATAACTTGTTACTGCATGCTGCTTTAAAAAAACACACTCCCCCTAAGATTTCTAGAACAGCTTTCTTATAATCTTGGCATAATGAAAAAAGACAATTTTCTGGTCTAAAAAGAGCAATTGTTGAAATAAGTGCTTCAGTTCATAATACAATTTGCTCACATCTGGTTTTCCTGTGTATTAGTGGTACTGCAAGTTTCTAATTACTATGCGTGTATTGCATTTTCATCTGACTTTAGGCTCTGAATTGTACGTGGTTTAATGGTATTTAGGATCAGATTTATATGGGTTTCATAATGTTGGTGCTGCATGAGGCTGCCATCAGCAAACTCATGCAGTATTTCAGCTGTCCATTGCTAGATAACAAATACCCCCCCCCCACACACACACACAATTTAGCAGCTTAAAACAGCAATAGCAATCATTTCATTATCAATCACAGTTCCTGTGGGGCAAGATTTGGGAAATGCTTATGTGGGCAGTTCTTGCTCAGGGTCTCTCATGCAGTTGAGAGTCAGATGAGGACTGGGGCTAGAGCAGCGACAGGAAGCCTGAATCTGTCTCTGTCTCTTTCTCTTTAATTCTCTCTCACCCTCTCTCCCACTCTGTCTCCTTTTTCTTCCCCTCCCCCCACCCTCCTTCCTTCTCCCCTCTTCCTTCTCTCCAAGTGATCCCAATTGCGGCCTTCCACACTCTGGGCTCTAGCACAAGCAAGTTTTACAGCTCTCAGGTGGGAGCTAGTCACCTTTTGTTACCTAGCCTCAGAAGTCACTTCTGCATTCTTTTGGTTACTAAAATGTTACAAGTCTACCCAAATTCAAGAAGAGAGGAATTAGATGACCGTCTAATGAGGAAATGTCGAGGTTCTAAAACAGTATGTGGGATGGAAGATATCATTATGGTCACTTTTGGAGAATACCTTCTGCACACACAGAGGAGCAGTGGTTTACTCCTGAAGGAGATCAGTACCATTTGGTTTCAATAATGATTTATTGACCTCACCTGTGTCTCCTAGCTACTGGCAAAATCACATCAGATACACTGAAGATGATTTTCTTGATTAATGCTTCGTTATTTCAGGTCCATTTGCTGTTATTAGCCTGATGATTGGTGGTGTGGCTGTTCGATTAGTCCCGGATGATATAGTCATTCCAGGAGGAGTAAACGCAACCAATGGTACAGAAGCAAGAGATGCCTTGAGAGTGAAAGTTGCCATGTCTGTGACCTTACTTTCAGGAATCATTCAGGTAAGACCCCCACATAGGGAAACGGGCTCTCATTCGTTCATTTCATAAATATCTATCGAGCACTCTTGGCTGGTCCACACGGTGGGCAGCGTTAGCCTGCAAAAGTCCCGTGCGCAGGTTTATAGCTCTCAGTAATGCCGGGTCGACTGCACACCCTCCTTAAACTGATATTTATTAGGAACTAGCAAGCTTCAGTTGATTTTGGAGATTCCAAAAAGTAAAAAAAGCTTGAAGGTTAGTTAATAATGGGAAGAGGGTGTCTCTTATCTGCTTGGAAGGAACAGGAAGTGACAGTGACTAAACATGTCCCCAGTTCTGAGGGACAGGGAAACTATGAGTGTGCTCAGTGCTCTTTGGGGCCTCAAGCCACTCCAAACTTTCTATGATTTGCTGTGTAAGCAGTGACTGTGTAACCTGCAGATGCTTAACTGCTGCAGGTACAAGTATGCAGTATTAGAAAGTGGTCCGGAAAGAACTTTTCTGTGTTTTCTGTTGGTTTTAACTTCCTGATCTACCATTTGATCTATTTGTCTCTTTGTCATTAAAAAAAAAAAAAAAACCAGTTTTGCCTAGGTGTCTGTAGGTTTGGGTTTGTGGCCATCTACCTCACAGAGCCCCTGGTGCGTGGGTTTACCACCGCAGCAGCTGTGCACGTCTTCACCTCCATGCTGAAATACCTGTTTGGTGTTAAAACAAAGCGGTACAGTGGGATCTTTTCAGTGGTGTATGTAAGTAAGCAACTCACCAGTACCATGTTTCCTTCTTTATTTTTCCTCCTTCTCTTCAAGGCTCACTTTTCTTTCTTCCAAGAATTTCAATCAAATGGAAGAGATTCAGTTATTCTAAGGCGCTTCTGCAAAGAGCACCTAGAAAAGGAATTCAGCCTTAAAGTCCCATCTTGTTAATGTGTGCTGCTGCCTACCTCACAGGGAATTTTTTGTTGGGTCTATGTTTGGTGACTGCATCTTCACTCTAATTAGCTGAAGAGATGGCATTTCCTTAAGACCAAATTATGTTCTCTTTGAGAACTAACAAATAATTTAAAGGCATTCAGAGAACCTGTCTCTCAAAAACTGCTTACTCAATCAGGCAAAAAAGTAAGTTAGTCTATAAAATATTTAACTAACACAGTCAACTAAAATGTGTACAGACCCTTACACCCAAATCAGAGAAAATATAAATTTTTGTAAGCACATAGAGAATAATGGTAATAATCAATTGTATTGAAACTTAAACTGATCACAAATTCTAAAAATTTTATATTTTTCATAAAAATATTAGCTCTTAATAACTAAATATAGCTTTAAAACCCCCATACGTTTAGAAACTAAGAAACAGCTTCTAAATAAACCATGGGTAAAGGAAATTATGAAATAATTAGAATCAAATGGCAGTTAAAGTGCTACATAATAAAACTTGCGAGATGCTGCTAAAGCTCCTCTTGGACAGAAGGACCTATAGCCATTGTAGGTATTTAGGTGCTGGGCACATCAGTGAGCAAGCGTGGCCCTTGCCCTCTGGGAGCTCACAGTTCAATGAGAAGACAGATGGGAAACCATTAACTGCATAAATATGTAGTAAACTACAAATTGTGTTCAGCAATATAAAGGAAAGGCACAGGCTGCTTATGAAAGTCCAATAGGGAGATTAGGAGTCTAGGAAGAGATATTGAAATTGTGTCTTTGATGGCTTAGAATGGCTCAAATGGTAGGAACATTCCCAAATTCTTCATTTCCCATAATAGCTGGTCACATGCTTCTTACTCTGGGATTTCTCTAAATGCCTTGTCACAGAAGAAATAGAGCAGACGAGCCCCTGAGCATGCTCTAGGCATTGCTAGGAAAGGTGTGTAGCCTGGCCTAGTGGTGACCTACTTTCCCGGGGCCTGGAGGAGGACTGATTGTATTTGGGGGACTGAGGCTGCAACCCTAGGATAGATGAAATGGCTCTAACTCTCTTCTTCTCTAACTTTCTTCTCTAACTCTCCTGGGTATCTTTTTAAACTTCAGTACTCTCTTGGCTTCATAGCACGCTGGATTCCTCTTTCATCTACCAACAATGACTTCTCCCTCTTTCAGCTCTGAAAGCTTTTCTGTGTCTTTACCTTTGGATTATTTTTGCTGACATCAACTCTTAATCCTTTTCTGATGCTCAGGACTCAGTATAAGGATTACTTTTCTGAATTTTATAATACTACATTGATACATTAGCATATCAAAGAACACAATAAGATTGTTGGGTGAGAACTCCAACTTTCAAGTGGTATGACCAGGTAAAAATGCCTCCCATTGGTGGAAGCTACAGAGAGAGAGGTTTCAGCCTGAGAACTTCTAACTAGAAATGTCCAGTAATGGAATGGCTGGGGTGAGTTCGTGCACTAGAATGTCTCTGTCGGGGCTGTTACGCGATGTAAACACCCAGTGTTCACTGTGTTACAGAGTACAGTTGCTGTGTTGCAGAATGTTAAAAACCTCAACGTGTGTTCCCTAGGCGTCGGGCTGATGGTTTTTGGTTTGCTGTTGGGTGGCAAGGAGTTTAATGAGAGATTTAAAGAGAAATTGCCGGCACCCATTCCTTTAGAGTTCTTTGCGGTAAGTCAACTTTCAGCTATTTCCGTAAGGGATTTAGAAGTGAAGGGAGGAACAAGGAATTAGACCTTTTTTCTCTCAGTTCTGCCAAAAGAACATTAGAATTTGTCCAGGGGAACTTTTAAAGATACATCACCACCAACAAAAAAGCATTAGAACGTGGACATAGATGATTTAAAATATATAGATGACAGCTACCCATAAAGCTTTTAATATGAGTTATCAGTGAGTGATTAGATTTTTTCTTCAAAGTTTTTATTGTCTAATTGTCTTATAATAAACACATATAACTTTAATAACTTGAAAAAAATTAAGCTGTTTCAATTTTGAAAAGAACAAAACACAAAGGTTCCAAACTATCTCAATTCCTGACACTCCTAGGCCAAATGAAATACCTAACGGCTTCATTTATTAAGTAGTTGGGTCAACTTAATACAAAACAACTTAATACATATTTATGTCTAACAACTTAGGAATTGTTTGTAAATATAATGCACATAAATCAAAATATATATATAATATGTTCTTAAATAACCACTATTATAGTGGGCACTTCACAGCTCCTCAAACCTTGAAATCAGATGGCCATTGCTACCCTCATTTCTGTTCACTTTGATTTTGCATGATACCTGCTCTTTACCACAGAAACAGCAGAACGCCCAGCTTTGCAAAGATAGGATGTGATCGACAGGAATGTAGTAAAAACTGTGAACTACCTCAAAATAGAAGTTTGCAGTGTTTGACAGATGTCACTGTGTTTCCCCTTGAAAGTTATATTTCACAGTGTCCTGGTGGGTTCCCCCTTGGCACCCTGGGGCACCTTGGACACAGTTTGGCAACCATAAAGATAGGAAATGAAAGGTATAGGTGTCTGATCCAAATGTGGCCAAAAGTTCCAGCCACAAGAATAGCTGACTGGTATCATAGCTCTCAAGAAAGCCAGTGTCTTTGCCCCTTCTCCTTGCTTTAGTCTCCTCTGCATCCCCACAGGACTTGATTTCTAGCAGTTTCAAAGCCTGTTCTCTCATTCGGATGGACAGAATTCCTGTTTCCTCTGGGAGCACAAGGTTCTCAGTTCATTTGCATGACAAGGGAGACAGGCAAGCTCTAATTATAAAGTGAATGATCGCCTTCCCTGAGTTCCTAACTCTGTCCGTTTTCCAGGTTCCCTTTAAAGATTTCTTCATGTTTCCCAGGCAACGTTTTCTAGAATTCTATACTGTAATTACAGTAAATCAGTGTTTTTTAACTTCTCCCCAGGGCTTTTTTTTTTACTTTTAATTTCTCCTTAGAGCAAGGGAAAGAGAAGCCATACTGCAAAATTTGAGACAGAGTCATTATGACTCCCTTTAAAAATAAAAATTTTTTAGCATAAAAATGTATTTGAGTTTTGCTTTCTATTTCATAACACATCTGTGTGTGTTTATAGGAAAGCAGTGGTTTAAATTATTTACCACTTCATGAAGTTGATGTTTCAGGCACTTGAGCCATATTTATCCTGTGGATTGAAATATTCTGGGCATTCCCCCAGTATGAGACACACAACAGACACAATTAAGGGTGGCAAACATATGGTGACCAATGAAGAAGGGGCATTTCATCAAAGGGGCCAGAAGTACCCATGTGCATGGTTTCTCAGGTTGTTCATAATAAGTTTATAATAAGTTTCATAATAAGTTTACCTTATTGGTTCCTTGCAGCTGCCACCACCAGAGGGACTGGCTCCCCTTCCTGGCCAGCCCTAATTCCTTCTCTCCTGGATAACCCACCCAGAAAGTTCTATAGCAATAGTTCTTCAGAATAAAGAAAAATGCTATCCTGTTATTCTCTTCTGGTCGCTCACTAAGATTGTACTTTACACACCAGCTAAACCTATGGGAAGATGTACAGTGACACCTGTGTGTGATGGACATTTTCACTCTGACCCTGACTGAAATGGGCGGAGACAGCCCTAGGGCGCTCTAATCACTCTTGGTGCTGCTGTCCTGAAAGAAGGGTTGGCAGAAGGGCTGTTGAATCCAAACATGCACTTTATGATGATACACTGCCATTGCACCACCCTCACAATATGCATTTCCGTGACCTTTACTCATGCCACCTTGGCCAGAGACTCATTCCTTTCCCAGAGGCAAAGCCAGCACCTGAAAAGTTTAATGGCCTCTGCTGTTTGCAATCAACTAGCCACACACCTCAGCATAGAACAGACCAAAATAAAGAATTCTAAGCCACAAGGAAACTAGAATTCATTTTAATTTTGTGGGTAGAGTCGAGCAGAATTGCTAGAAGTTAGAGTTGATGGAAGCTGACTATAATTCTTTATAAAACTAAAAGTTAAAGCGAGAATAGGTTTGGTTTGGCTAAATGAAGCTCATTCTTGTGGCATTTTAATTTTCATCTATAAAAGTACATTTCGATTGTGTCTATTTTAGGTGGTAATGGGAACTGGCATTTCAGCTGGGTTTAACTTGCATGAATCATACAATGTGGATGTTGTTGGAACACTTCCTCTGGGGTAAGAAAATAGTTTTAAGTAACAATGTGACTTGAATAATCAATGGATCGATTATTGTTTATAACTCCTGTGTTACTGTTCTTGCAATGAAAAATTCTCTTTTTCTGCATATCAGATAGCTGAGGGTTGAGGGTTTTGTTGTTGTTTTAGCATGTGTGGGATATTTTTGTGGTAAAACATAAAATTTACCATTTTAATCATTTTTAAGTGTATAGTTCAGCAGTGGTAAATATATTCACAATGTTGTGAAACGAATCTCCATCACTTTTTCATCCTGCAAATCTGAAACTCCATACCCATTAAATAATAATGCTCCACTCTCCCTTCCCGCCCCAGCCCCTGGCGACCACCATTCTACTTTTCATCTCTATGAATTTGACCACTGCAGGTACCTCATGTAAAGTGGAATAATCATACAGCTTTTGCCTTTTTGTAACTGGCTTATTTTATTAAGCATAATGTCCTCAGATTTCATCCATGCTGTAGCATGTAACAGGATTTCCTTCTTTTTAAGGGTGAATAAATTCCACAGTTTGTATCTACCATATTTTGTTTATTCATTCATCCATAAAAGCACCATTTCAGCTGCTTTTACCTCTTAGTTATTGGGACCAGTGTTGCTATGAACATGGGTGCACAGGTATCTCTTTGAGACCCTACCGTCAGTTATTTTGAATATGAAGTGAGATGACGGGATCATGTGATAGTTCTATTTTTAACGTTTTGAGGAACCTCTTTACTGTTTTCCATAGTGGTTGCACCATTTTATAATTCCACCAACAGTGGCATATAGTTCTTTTGTTTTGTTTTCTGTTGTTTAGCCGTTATTGGTTTTTAAAATCTCTCCTTGAGTGACATAGGAATTAAGAACAAAAAGACCTAAATCTGGCCTGCTACTTACTAGCTATGTGACCTTGGTCAAGGCACTTATCCTCTCAAAGCCTCAGTTTCCTCTCTTGCCAGGCAAGCCTGGTAATTAATATGAATTTCAAGGGTTATGAGCCTTACAGGAGATAATGCACGTAAAGCAGTGTAGCACCTGGCACACACAATAAGTCTTCAAGACACGTTAATTGAAAGTTCTGTGGCTCATTATTTCAACGAGATTTCTAGTTTAAAATATATGTTACTTCTTTGCTTCATCTATTTTCTTTTATCTCTGCATTTAAATTTTTTTACTATTTTCTTTATATTTGAAGACACAAAAGTAAGTATAAGCCTGTTCTGTTCTTACTGTGTTCCTCTCTGGCTCACTCTGTATCTCTGTGTGACTCTGTTTCTGTGTGTCTGTCTATTTCTCTGTGTCTTTCTATCTCTTGTACTGTCTCTTTGTCTCGCCACCCTTTTCTCTCTTTCCAAAAGGATGGAGTCAGACATTGCTCAGATGTTGGGACTGACGAAACCTGGCATATTCCAACAGAGGCCTTGCCTCTGGTCCCATCTAATGTTCTTGAAAGCGCAGGGAACAGGAATTGCTCCTTAAGACAAAGTTCACCCCACAGAGCAAGTGTTGGAGGAGGAAACATGCACTCTACTTCAAAACAATAAATTGCTATCATGAACAAGTTACTTGAGATTCAGTGTAAAGGTATAACAAGGTAATAACTCTTGCTTTTCTATTTGGGCTTATAGTTTATAAAATACTTTCATGTCCATTATGTCAGCTGCTGCTCACAATAATACTATTGACATATATATTATCCTTATTTTACAGACAACTAAGTTCGTTTATTCTCGTCTGTTCACCATGTGTTTATTAATTGCCTATTTTGTGCCAGGGATACAGCAGTTAAAAATAAAAGCAAACATGTAAGCAAAAGGCCTTTGCTCTCATGGAGCTTATATTTTACTGGGGGAGACAGTTAGTAAACAGTGAGAAGTGAAAAGGAATCTATGTAAGGGATAGGAGGGCCTGGGGTTGCTGTTTAGGTAGGTGGCAATTGAGAAGGTAACATTTGAGGGACATGAATGAGGTTTAATGACTTGAAATGAGTCCCAGTCTGGACCCAGAGCTCAGTCTTCCGATACCCAATTGCATGTGCTTCCCATTACATCACACCTGAGTCACTAACATAATTAGTCATGTGATAAACATTAGTCTTTGGATCCAAGAGATAACCCTATTTAATAATTAATTACAAGTAATTTGAATAAATGTGAATCCTTACATTCAGATTTCTCCTTTAAAAATGCATGTGCTGCCATAATTTCTACCTAATACCTTCCTTTCCCTATTGCTTTCTCTCTATTGTGTGAGAACTAAAATTTTTTTGTTTTAAATAACATTTTACCTTTCTGAAATTTGGCTACTCAGAAACCTCATCTTTCTGGAATTTTGCCACAAACCCAGCAAGAAACAAATAATGCTTACCTAACTACCTACCTACATATAATCATACTGTTTCAGTTATCTGTGAGTCTTTTTGCTAATAACAAGTGGCTCCAAAACAGTGGCTTCAAGCAGTATCCATTTATTTGTTCATAGTTCATCAATTCAGGTAGGGCTTTGCTGGTGGTTCTGCTGGTCACACTGGAGGTCTCATGCAGCTGCAGATGTCTGAAGGTGTGATTGATGCTGGAAGGCTGGAATAGCTGGGGGCTGGCTGGCATCTCTCCATGTGGTGTCTCTAGCAGCGTGGAGACTCTACGTGGTGGCTCATAGCAACAAGACAGAAAAGCAGAAGCTGGCCAGGCGAGTTAAGGCACATACAACATCACTTTCACCACTTCCTATAGGTCAAAGCAAATCACAAGGTTCAGCCAAAGGGGAAACAGATTCTACCTCTAGAAGGGAGGGCAGTACATACAAGTAAGGAAGGGATTGTTGGTGGTCATATTTGAAAGCAAACTACCACGCTTATCTCCACATACACATCAGTACATACACAATACAGTGTCCAGAAAGTGACCGTTGACTGTTGAAGATCCCAGTCTTGGTAGTGTATCCTCTTTCTTGGTTTACTTTCCTTAACACATTTCAAACTACATTCTTTTCTCATGATCTTGTTCCTGAGACCCAAAGCTACTGCTAGGCCTTCGCTCTTGGTGAATGCTCATGCAACAAGGGAAAGACAATAAGTTTCATAGTCAGACCCTCTGGTTTGATGCCCTGCTCTATCTTAGAAAAATTAGTTGACATCTGCAAGCATCTATTTTTTTCACCTATAAGTTGGGATAATAATGGAACCTATCAAATAGGGTTGTTGTGAGGACAAATATGACATATGTCAAGCATGTAGCATATAATCTAGGCTTTACATATGTTATGTTCCTTTCCTCTCTCCCCTTCCCTTTCTCGTATCCCAGAACTTGATTCATCCTGTGACTGTGATATGACATAGTGAGAGAAATAGGCATAAGAAGGCGGGTTCTTCATGATTTTTGTTGTAGTTCATTGATAACCTATTTGACCTTGCACAAGTTGCTTAACCTTACTGAGCCTCATTTACCTAATCTATAAAGTGGGGATTAAAATGGTGCCTAGCACACAGGGCTATTGGAAATAAACAAGCACAGGACCTGGCACAGAGGAAGCACCAAATAAACAATTGTTATTGTAAGAATAATAATGTTGTGCATCAATTATTTGTTGCTGTTATCATTTATTTTAATGCTTTGAATTGGAGCAGGTACCTTTGAAAACCTACTGTTCCTTCTCCCTTACCATTCTAGGGAACCCCATCCCGTTCCTTTAGGACAAAGGTTCCAAACTACAAGAATGAACCACAGAAATTAGGCTCTCCGTTCTGGGGTTCCAGGAGTCACACTTTTTACTCCTTCAGACTCCCAGCATTCCCAGGAGTGTAGTCTGCTGCTGTTCCTTTTCCATGTTAGAAACCCACCTACATGTCCTGGGGAAAAGCAGAGTCCGTAGAGCAGTGAGTACCTCCTGTCTCCTGTTGCTCAGACAGTAATTCTCCTCTAAGATAGCCCTTGTCCAACCACTCCCCCTCCCCTGCCCTCGGACTTCAGTTTGAATGCCTGTGGCATCCGAGCACTTTGCTAGCCCTCGCTTCTTCCTCTCTGTGTCTTACACCTGCCATACAGGTGCCCTGAGAGATGCAGTTACTCCTTTTCTAATAAAATGGCTTCTGATCTCTACTGATAACCCACTTAGGTAGAAAGCCATACCCTGTGGTCAGAGTTTGGAAAGAACCTCCATGTGTCCAGGAGACCCCTCCTTTTTATCAAATTAGGGCAAACAAGTATCCAAGCATTGATCACCTGCTCTACAGATCATGTCCCTCCAAATTATTCTCCTCTAGTTGTGTGTTTTCTCCCCAGTGTTCACAGCACTTAGGTTAAAGTCAGCTTGACCTTTCAGGCTACTACCTCCAGCCAATCCGGACACCAGCCTCTTCCACCTTGTGTACGTGGATGCCATCGCCATAGCCATTGTTGGATTTTCAGTGACCATCTCAATGGCCAAGACCTTGGCAAATAAACATGGCTATCAGGTTGACGGCAATCAGGTAAAAATTATTAATTTCCTGCAGATGTTTCATAGTGATGTTTCATCATGCTTTACTATGAAAGGCAAATGAACAGGATTTTTCTATCTTGACATAAAAACTTAGTTTGACAATGGATATATTTGAAGCATGAATTTATTCAGCACTACAATTTTTTCATGAATTATGATGATTAGATTATCTGAACGCCAAGGTACAGTACTACTTCACCTCATGGGCAGGGGCCCAGCTATGAACTGAGGTTTATAGTTTGCCATACTCTTATTGATGTAATCATTATTTTTAAAGTTCACAGACTGAGAGTAAAATGTTATTACAGAACCATTTTTACTCTACAGGAAACCTTTGTTCATTAAACTTTGAGTATATGATTCATCATTCAAACTCCACAATATATTTATTCCTTGTCACCTTATTTGATAACACAGCTACAGATAATATATTTAATCTGAATACCATGAGCTATAATTTTGACATGACTATGTCTATTTTAACATGCTGTGTATTTCTAAGAGGAGACTAGACGTTCCACATTCATATGAAACAGTGATCCGACCGTGAAGGCCAGAAGTAGCCCTGAGAGCAGAACTCACTGTCCCAGGAGGATGCTGGCACGTATGCATTGATCAGCAAGAGCCAGGCATTCAAAAGATAGCAGTGGTCCTATACAACAAAAACTTTCTCTTAAGCAAGAGAAATATTTTGTTCCTTTTGCTGCAGTTTTTTTTAAGGCATTATTTGTGTACAGAGTGCATTTGAGAAATGGAGCTGGGTAAGCACAGCATTTATCTCCAACACAATGAAAATTTGAAGGTTTTCCCTTCCACCTTAAATTATGTACTAAATCCTATTTTGAGCTCATGCTAAACAAATATCTGAAGGGAAAATGAAAAGACAGCCGGTACTCCTGAAAATGTGAATTATAAGCCATCATGCCTTTCATCTTGAGGAATAACCTATCTCTTTTGTGCTTTGTTTCCACGTGGAAAAGGAGCTCATTGCCCTGGGACTGTGCAATTCTATTGGCTCACTCTTCCAGACTTTCTCAATTTCATGTTCCTTGTCTCGAAGCCTTGTTCAGGAGGGAACTGGAGGGAAGACACAGGTGTGTATACAACTGGCCTCTCAGGATTGGTGGTTTGCGTGGTAATTAAATTTTAATCCCTGGATTCTATTCTACACCCAAACAAAGCTGCTCTGCCTGAAGATCCATGCCCAGTGAGCTGTGTAGTGACTCAGAGAAAGGCATGGTTGGTCGAAGCAAATCACAAGGAACTAAATCTGTAGGAAAGAGGTATATTCTCCAGTTAAATTAAAAAAAATTATATAAAACTCCCTTCTATCAGTAAACTTCAAAAGCAAAGCATAGGATGTTGTAACGAAAGCCTAAGGCTGCACATGGGCAGGATACCAGCATCATGCAACAGAAATTTCTGCGGTGGTGGAAATGTTCAGTGTTTGCACCATCCAAAAATGGCAGCCACTAGCCACATGTGGTTCTTGAGCACTTGAAATGTGGCCAGTGCAACCAAGACCTGAATTTTGTATTTTATTTAATTTTAATTTTTTTAGCTTAAATAGCTGCATGTGGCTAATGGCCACCAGATTGGACAGCATCATCTTGTCTGGTCTTTTCTGGCCCTTCGAGGTCTTGGGTCAACACCAGACGTCTTGTTTTTCCCACCCCTGGCAAGAGCATTTCAGTCAGGGTATTTAAGCTTTTTGGCCTCTGTTTAAAAGCTGTAAGAGGAACAGAAACTTCAGAGGAAGTGGGAAGGCGTTATAGTTTCACGCAATGGTTTGGATGGCTGATTTGAATCCATATTTTTTTGATCTTCCCACACTGATTGTCAAAAGACTAGGGCCAACCTGTGCCCTGCCTCTTGCTCATCTCCTAAAAGCCCCTTCCATGTGTCTTCTCTCATGCAGCTTGCAGGTTGTTTGGCCTCATTAATGATTCTGATGGTCATATTAGCCACCGGATTCCTCTTTGAATCATTACCCCAGGTATGTAGTTTGGACTTGGTGTGAGGTTTCTCCATGTGTATGGATTTTGCTATTTTATTTATTTGTATTTTTAAAGCTGTCTCATGGGTTTTCACTGTAACCCAAGCAGGGTGGTAAGAGAAAGGGCCAAGGATAGGAGCAAAATTCTTGATCACAATCTACCAGCAACTGGGAATTGGGAAAGCCATCTCAACATCTCTGGGTCTCAGTTTATCTGCAAAGTGGGGTTTACACTAGTTAATCTCAAGGGCCTTTCTCTCTTTGATCTTTTATGAGTTGTACTTCCATTTGAAATCTGAGATAGCCTACACTCATAAGACATTTGTTGACTAATATGTTTAATCTAGTGGAGAAGAAAAGCAGTATAAAGTAGAGAAAATCATAAAATAGACCATCAGTGAAATAATCCCTTGACTGCTGCTGAGTTTAATTCTGAAACTCTCAACCACTATGCAGGTTTGCTACTAGGATATAAGCCTGGTTTGCCAAGGCCCATTTTAGCTCATCCAGCCCTGAAAATCCAGGTGTTTATGGCTCTAGTCTAAACATACCATCACTGCCGCATAGGAAGGAGTGGGGAGAGCATGCTGGGAGGGCAGCAGGACGACAGTGAGGAGCCAGCAGAGGGGCTGTTTGGACACAGGAGGAGAGGTAAGCGTGAATGTGCTGTGTTTCAGGCTGTACTGTCGGCCATTGTGATCGTCAACCTGAAGGGAATGTTTATGCAGTTCTCAGATCTCCCCTTTTTCTGGAGAACCAGCAAAATAGAGCTGGTAAGTAACGATGGTGATTGTTAGGTAAATATGTTATAGCGACACATGGATTAGTACTGATAAAAATGTTAGGCAATATAAGTTAGTGCAGTCAGTTATATTAGTATCCAGTTAGGCAGGCTGAGATACCATGTGTGTGTGTGCAACGCCCAGAAAATTTTAAGAGGATTCCACATAAAGCGTTTTGTCTTTTGTTCAGACCATCTGGCTTACCACTTTTGTTTCCTCCTTGTTCCTGGGATTGGACTATGGTTTGATTACTGCCGTGATCATCGCACTGATGACTGTGATTTACAGAACACAGAGGTGACTACAGATTGGGATGGGTATGAATGTCCTGCCTGAGACTGCAGTGTTGACTCAAAATGTATCTGTTGACAGACATCAGTAGACTGAGCATCTTGATTGTGGAGGCAATGTTCCTGGAGCCCAGTACCAGGCACATAGTGTGTGTTAGGTTCTCTGACTGTTCACTGAGTGAATCCTCCCAGAAAAATCAGCTAATATTTGTTTTACATATTCTTACTCACAAAGCATTGCACCTACATACTGAGAAGCCCCAGGACATAGTAGCAAGACCATGGAATGTCAAATCTAAGACCTTGAGCTGTGTTCTAACTCTGCCAAACTCTGTGACCTTGAACAACTCATGTAACCCCAAAGGGCCTCAATCTCTCAAACCAAGTTTAACTTCTATGCTAATTTAAGATTTTTTTCTCCCCATATCTTCATGAGTCAGAGTTTCTTATTAGAAACAAAACCTCCTCTCCTACTTTAGAATTAGAGTGGAAAGATAATTCTACTATCTACTAAGTGGCATAAGAATTTGAGTTACACATGACCCTGGCATAACTTAAACTCTGTGCAATTCATTTTTGCCCCCATCTTTAAATACCCAAGTCTTTTGTCCTGACTATATCGTTGTGTGGTGTGCATGTGGTGTGGTGTGTGTGTAGTTGTATGGCATATGTGTATTGTGTATGTGAGGGGTATATGCAATATGTGGTCTGTGTAGTATGAGGTATATATTGTATGTGTGTGTTGCATATGTTGGGGTTGAGGTGTAGAGTGTGGTGTGAGGTATGTGGGGAGTATTAGGCTTGGAATGGCACTGGGAATATGGTATATGTGGAGCCCTTCTGCAAAGGCACCATATAAGGATCACAAATTCCTAATTCACTAGCAAATCCATACATGACGTATAAACGTAAAAACCTCATGTATCAATCACATCCTGGGCCTCGATGATAAAATGGTATTTTAACACACTCATTCTCTATCTTCAGTCCGAGCTACAAAGTCCTTGGACAGCTTCCTGACACTGATGTGTATATTGATATAGACGCATATGAGGAGGTAGGACCTTTCTCTATCATTTTAAATGGTTGTAAGCATGGGATATGATTAGCTATCTAAGTTATATTTTTACCCAGGACAAAAAGTGGAAGTTAAAAGGAGGGAGATGTAATAGTCAAAGTGAAAAGACTGAATTTCAATTTACTCTCTAAATTCAATTTTATTGTTTACACTATACCCATGTTAATTATTCAATCTAATATTTTTCCTCATTTTTAAATGGGGATTAGTATATATTCTTGGAATTAGAACATATATTTATAAAATACTGAAACTGAGAAGATGGTTTGTATGTATATGATTTTCTGATAAATTTAAACTGATGGAAAATACTAATATTAATTATGTAAAATATAAGCATTGGGGCTATGGAATTATCCTGCTTTATTTTTAATGCTTAAAATTTCTTTGATTTTGAGTGTTCTTTTATGTAGAATCTGAAAGACCTTTACAAAATATTTTTTAACTAGTTTTGTTTTCTGCTTGGGAAGGAATTCTCAAAGTATTAAGAAATGAGGCTAGTGTTAGGATTGATGTTTTTACCTCCTTCCAAAGTATTATATGCTGAATTACTTGTCTCCAAACTGCATTCTAGAGTTTGAGGTTTCTTGATAAAATGTTCATTCTGTGTCACTTGGGTCATGTCGACTCCTGCCTATGTTTCAGTAATGAAAGAATATAAACCTCTGTTCACTTTATTCACCTACTTCTCACAGCCTGAGTGGCAGCCTCCCCTCTCCTGTCCATGTTTCTTTTCTCTTTTAAATATTTCAGTACCCTTTCTTTGTTTTTTATGACAAAAATGAAAGGCTTCTAAAAGAAATGGGAAGATGTACATTTTTAAAAGCTTTCTTCTCAGTACTCCCCCCTCCAGAGCATGAGTAGATAGTGACATTTTATCCAAAAACTGTAAGAAGACCCTTAGCAACTTCTATATTAATTTTCAAAATAGAGGAGGGAAGGAATTGCAGTTTTGATTCTGAAATATTTCCATGTGTTAAATTTACTTAACTTTTATTTCCCAGGTGAAAGAAATTTCTGGAATAAAAATATTCCAAATAAATGCCCCAATTTATTATGCAAATAGCGACTTGTATAGCAATGCATTAAAAAGAAAGGTAAGTCATAAGAAATTAAGAGCAATTATTTCTGAGGAGGGGACCTATAGATTGACTAGGATATGAGGGTCATTTAAATGTCTCACTATACCTTTTATTCTATCTATCTATCTATCTATCTATCTATCTATCTATCATTTACCTACCTACCTACCTACCTACTTACCTGTCTACCTGTCTACCTACCTACCTTACCTATCTACTTATTGTGGTCGAATATACATAGCATGAAATTTACTATTTTAACTACTTTCAGTGTACAATTCAGTAGATAAAATTTAGTACATTCACACTGTTGTACAACCAACACCACTATTCATTCTCTTTTGTCGTATGCATATATTACTTTTTCAAAAACATTAAGAAAAAAAGTAAAAAACTAATTTTAGATTTCTTGCTTTGGGAATCATAGGGCTTCCTTTAGTCATGATTTAGAACTCAACCCCACACTGCCCAGTATAGAGGAAAACCTCACAGTCAACTGCCAGAATTTCTTTAATATTCTGAGTGTAAGAAATACTACTGAAAAAATTCTGTATAATACTTTAGCTTCTGGTTGTCTTGAATCAAGACCAAGAATAAGAAAGATTACTAATATTCTCTTAATGAAGGAGTAACTCATTTCAGGAGATCTGAGGGGAAGGTAGAGAAAAGGTTGGGGTGATAACTTGGCATAGAAAACCGTCAAATGGGGAAATTTGAAGATTAATTGTATTTGGATGAGTTCCTGGGAGCCAAGAAGTGATTATGCACATATTGTTCTTCTGTAAAGACTGGAGTGAACCCAGCACTCATAATGGGAGCAAGAAGAAAGGCCATGAGGAAGTATGCCAAGGAAGTCGGGAATGCAAATATGGCCAATGCAGCCGTCGTCAAAGCAGTGAGTGGTCCCCTCTTTGTAATTTCCCTTCTCTCTTGATCCATAGCACCCCCAACCTTTCTTCATGATTGAAGTTTTAACAAAGTGCAAAGTCTTTAAAACAGCAAAGTTTAGAAACTTTCTAACTATCCTTTATGTATTAAACATGCATGAAAAGGTCAGTTATGAGAATGCTTCTGAAATAAGCAGTGGTATGTGCCCAGGAAAACATTGTTTTAAAAAATAAAAATCACACAGTACCTTAATAAATTTTACCACTAGTACTTAGTCATAGATTCATTCAGCTTATAGGAAAGAAAAAAAAAACCTTTTGAGGTTTTGAGCTTTTTTACTGTTTAGGTTTTTACTGTTTAGGCTTATTATAACTGATGGTCTGTCATGCTGAAGTTAATGGAATTATTTTAGAAATTAGGGGAAGATGGATATTATGACTAAAGAGAGTGGATTTCATTGGACAGAAAAAAGAAAAACAAATTGAGCTAAAATTGAATGTTATGTATACATCTTTTTCTGTCACATTGTAAGGTAGGACATGACAAATATTTTAGAAGAGATCTGGTATAGTGAGTAGCTTGAGACTATAAGAACTAATTTTGCCTTATAACTCTCAGAACCCAAACATGAGTTGCTCATAGAATTCTGGTGTGATTTAATTTTTGACCTAGGATGCAGAAGTAGATGGAGAAGATGGCACCAAGCCTGAAGAAGAGGATGAAGTAAAATATCCTCCAATAGTCATCAAGAACACATTTCCTGAAGAACTGCAAAGATTTATGCCCCCAGGGGATAACATTCACACAGTCATTCTGGATTTTACACAAGTCAATTTTATTGATTCTGTTGGTGTAAAAACTCTGGCAGGGGTAAGCATCATCTTGAACAAGTCATTTAATATCTCTGTGCCCAGTTTGGCCATCAGTAAAATCAGAAAGTTGAACCAGAGTCCTTTTCAACTCAATTTTTTTATTGTTTTTTTAAACTTTTGATTATGGAAAATTTCAAAAATATTTAAAATTAAAGAGCATAGTTTAAGGAATTCCCATGTAACTATCACTTAGCTTCACCAATTATCAATTTATAGTCAATCTTGTTTCATATATGCTTCATACCACTTTCCTCTTTTATTTTGAAGCACATTCCAGTCATCACATCTTCTGTACATTTTTCATATGTATTTCTACAAGAAGATTCTTTTGAAAATCATTACCAGAATACGTTTGTTACATCTAAATAAAATTTAACAAGAATTCTTCAATATCCCTAATTATCGTTATCTGAAAAGAAATACACATTTTAAAATGATTAGATCAAAAATACATAATTGTAGAAGCAAAGTAGTTCGATTGTCTTAGATCATTCAAATACATATTGGTAGAAAGAAAAGTGCATCTGACAAGTCAAAACAAACTAAACTTTATTTCAATATTATTACAGATTGTAAAAGAATATGGAGATGTCGGTATTTATGTGTATTTAGCAGGATGCAGTGGTAAGTAGAATGGGGAGAAATATTAACATTTTGGCTTTGCTTCTCTTTTTTAATAACTGAATTTGGAAATATTTTTCTCTAATATTAGTTTTTGGTGAAAATAACAATTATACTTTTAAAAAAATCACTATAAAGCTAGCTTTGAAATTAGCCACTTACAGGCACTCCTTTCAGAGGGCTACCTGTGACAGGCCTCCTGAACGAAAGCTACAGGACAAGAACTAATAAACTGTTGTTCTGGGCTAGTATTTTTTTTTAGTAATTATTTAATGGCTGCCATAAACACAGGTGTATAAAATCATTCAGGTTTTTCCACACAATTCCTGCTATTTTTGTTTTACATTAAATTGTGTTTAACAGTGCTTGAAAATAAACTCAACATAAAGACATCACTTTTCACTTAACAGAATGGAAAAAATAAAATATGCTTGAGAACATGTTCTGTCAAAAGACTGGAAAAAACTCAATTATCAAACAAAGGAATCAGTTAAATCAACTAGGCTATGTGATAGAATACCATGTAGTCATAAAAAATTTAAGGGAAAAGAATAAAATTTTTAAAAATCTAAAATAATATATATTTAGTATGCTTTCTTTAGGATAAGAAAAAGTGGGAGGAATAAAATATGTTTATATATTCACTTATGTTTGCATAAAGAAATGCTGGAAAAATACACAAAAATAATAAAAATAGTTTCCTGCCACTGGGGGTATGATGTCATGGGGACAAGGATTGGAGTGAGACTTTTTACTATGTCATTTTAATATTTAAACTATATGAAAGTGTTAACTTTTTTAAAAAATGTTTAAGACCTACACAGAGTGTGGACTAATTTTCTTCTTTTTTAGCACAAGTTGTGAATGACCTCACTCAAAACCAATTTTTTGAAAATCCTGCCTTAAGGGAGCTGCTGTTCCACAGTATCCATGATGCAGTTTTAGGCAGCATCGTGCGAGAGGCACTGGCTGAGCAGGAAGCCTCGGCCCCCACAACCCAGGAAGACTTGGAGCCCAATGCCACTCCTGAGGCCTAGGCAGGAACTCAGCCCAACATGGGGTATGAGACTTGCGAAATTACTAATTTACACATTTCGAATTCTAGACACTAATTGTTTTTGCTAAGGGTAAATACTAGTAGTCAAAGCTTGGTTTGGAGGGTGAATGACGCACAGCAAGATGTATCTTACTTGTGATTTTTAAGTTGACTATTTCCAAGATAAATTGGCCTCTTGCCTACATATGTTGTGCAGTGGCATTTCTGTTACTTTTTAGTATGATTTGTGTCAGCCAAGCACTTCAGAATTTTTTCCCTTTTAAGTATTTTACCTACAAATTAGATGTGCTGTTACCAGGTGGGTAGTGGTTCCTTTCCTTCATACTTATTGATCTACAGACTTTCTGTAATCAGAGTTATCTAACAGTGTGGGTATACCCACAATTTTCTAGCAGTTCCTCTTTTAAAATAACCTTTTGTTATTATAGAAGCAATATAAGTACATTGCATAAAATTCGAAAAAATAAGCAAAAATAAGAAATAAAAACATTACATTGCCACCACTCAAAGATTATCACTTAACACTTTAATATATATCCTTCCAGATCTTTCTCTGTGCGTGTAGGTCATACTCCATGTAGTGTTTCATAATTTTTTTTTTTCAGTCAACAATCTTTCTTTCTCATTCTAGAATGTTTTTACCTCAGATCATATTCAGATTTCCCCCACTTGCTCCCAAATTTGTACTTGGTTTGTCCAAACTAGCATCCATTCTATAACCTTACACAGCTGGTCATGTTCTTTTAAGTCCCTTAAGTCTACCTTAATCTAGCATGGTTCCTTTTCTGATGACATTGATTTGTTAAAGACACTGGGGCAGTTTGTCCTGCAGAATCCCAAGTGGTAAATATGTCTCCTTGCTTTCTCCAGGTGTTATTTAGTTTATCCCTTTATTTCCTGAACTACCTGTAATCTAGAAGTTATACCCAGAGGCTTCATGGATTTGAATAAAACAGTTTTTTACTAGAGTATATCATAGATGAGACAAATGCTTTAAGTTGCATCACATCAGAAAACACAAAATGTATCTAGTTGACCCTATCATTAACAATGCTAAAATCACTGGATAACATGACAGCCGAATCTCCCAATTTTTTTACCTTTGTGACTAGTGAGTTATCTATACAGTGTTCCTTTGACATTGAATGAATTCCCAGTTTTCCATTAGCCATTCATCCAAAGCTTTTAACATTTAGTGATAATCCTTGCCTAAATCAATAAATATTAAGGTTTGTGAATATTCCAGTTCTCTCTTTTTCATTTATTAGTTGGTGTTTCTATGTAAACTACAGCTTTCTTTCCTCAACTTGAGCTATTTGGTCATCCTTAAATACTGTTCTTACTGAAAAGGCAGATTTATTTTTTCCATTTAATTATTAATTTCAGAGTGAGAAGTTGGTTTAATAAATAGGTAGTGACAAATTAGGTTCTTTAAAAATTTTTTTTGGTATAATTATAGACTCATGAATTTTTATATTCTTAATGTATTTCAGTCTATTTTAGTTATCTTTTGGTGCTAAAATTGTCACAACTGTGACCAATAGGAGCCCCTAATAAATTTTGTTTTTGTTGCTAATAGTGAAGTAGCCTTAAAGACCATCCATGAATTTAAGAAAACCAATTCCTAGGTATAATTTAATATCTTCCTTACAAATCTGTAAGAGTTATCAGTTAATTCTTCATCAAACTCAGTTTTAACGCTATGAGTGAGTAAAATGCTTATTTCAGGAACTCTTTATAGTTAGTTGTTCCAAAGGAGTAGGGGAGACCTTCAAGCCAATTTGCCATCAAAAGTTCTTATTTCTCTTGTAGTTTTAACAGCTCACTCTTATTCAGATTATTAGCTAATCCTCTGCTAAGATTTCCTTCTAACAGGAAAAAAGACAGTTTGCCTTTTTTATATTTTCTTATTGACTCCTTGTTTTAGTTTTCATGAAGAAAACACTGCAAGGAGAAAAGTGATCAGATCCCAGGAAAGAACTATGTTAGAAAGGATTTACTCGAAACCCTATGGTTTCCTTGTCTTAAATCCTGAGATTTCTCAGTGACTTCACTAATTTAAATCAAAGTAGACCTCCCCCTTTCTAATTGATACTTTATCTAGATCTAGAGTGAAATAACATTTACATCCAGTTAATTCCTTGACAGTCTTCACACACAAGATCAGATACATCTGCATTCTAATACAGACTGCCTTCTGAAAGAGCATGTAGTCATAGAACCTCAGCTTATACTAAAATTTTTATAAAAGGGCCCATATTGTTTTAGCCATTAAAGTAGAACTTAAGGATTTTAAACAATGTCATAAAATACTTCATTGTATATTCCTAAGCACCAGTCTTCAACAAATACTTTACATACAGTAGATACTCAAGTCTTAGTTGATAGGTTGAAAGTGGTGTACACGAAATGTATTTGTATCTTACAAATTTGTATTTAATTTTTAACCTATTCTGAATAGAAAATTCTACCATGTACATAAAAAGCACTTAAGTCTTACTGAAATGTTTTTGTTTTAGCGTGCCTCTGAGAATGTAAGAGTACATTTCAAAATAGTTTATATGTAAATATTTTGGAATGTTATCATTTCATGTAGTGGAAAATTTCCCGAACTTTTTTTACTTAGTCAGGTTTGTCTCTACTTTCTTCTTTCTGGACTTTAATAGTTGCTAGTATATGCCTTTTGTTTTCAGCCCTGGTTCAAATCCAGATTCCTTTTGCCCTATCAAAATGAACATAATGCACATCGATCAATATAGGGACCACTTTATGCCTACTTTATGGTAGGTAGTAGGGCAAAGCTGTTTTCAAGAAGGTCCTGTATAGAGATGCTTTCTTAAATCCTGTGTAATATAACAGTGGTTTCTCATTCTCTACCTCATGGATGGATGGAATAACTTTGAAACAGTTGTGAAACAGGGCTTAGGAAATTAATTCATGTCATAGACATTGACTCTGTATCATCACATGGCAGCTGAT
Organism: Cynopterus sphinx; assembly: GCA_030015415.1. NCBI lineage: Eukaryota > Metazoa > Chordata > Mammalia > Chiroptera > Pteropodidae > Cynopterus > Cynopterus sphinx. Next base: position 40,046,210 of record CM057391.1, on the reverse strand, counting down.
AGTGGCCCCAATTGTCAATCTCATCTGCAGTCGGACTCAGAGAAACAGTGAAGGATATGAATCCTCTGTTAAGCCCTGGGAGTAGATCCTATGTAGTTTTTAGGTAATATCAAAAATATCCACTTCATGTGGTGTGAACCGATATCCTTACCTGTTTAACAGAGAAAGATGGTGCCTGCCTTCAAAGGTACATTTTGAGAAAATGAGTCTGTCCTCATATGTGCAGAGGGTAGTAAACCCAGAATCTGTCCCGGAGTGGGTAGGTGTTTTTGTGTTTTAGCAAGTGGCGGGGATGGGTGGAGGCCTACCCTTATGTGGGGATGACAGAGGGAGAGGAATAATATGGCAGCCCTTTTAAAAATATTGCTATTGGTCCTTTTTAATCTTTCAGGAATGCTTTCAGGATTCAGTATGTTTAGATTCTTGATATGGTTGGAATGTTCTAAAAGTTGATTTGATATCTAATTCTACAAACATACAGCCAGCCAAAACGTCTGCAATGGTTTTGAAACCCCCAAAACCCTGATGGGGAAATGTTCAGAAGCTAGCAATCCACCTGCCTGCATAATGAATAGGATTTAGTCAAGTTTGAGCCTCTCACTAATCCATCCTGCCTTCGAAGGCTTACCAAATTCTGTGCTGGTGTACAGCATTTCACTTTATGTAACACGTGAACCTGAGCTTTGTGGAAACTAAATTTTTATACATCTAATCACATTTTTTTACCTCCACCCAATTACATTTTTTAAATGTTAAAAGTATTCTGTAAAGTATCACTAACAGTAGTATTTTTCTAGTAATAAACCCTTTGAATTCTAATTTATCAGCACTCTTACATATGCTCTTACATATGTACACATGCCCCTCCACACACATATACATACACATGCACATACATACATACATATTTTTAGGTGGGTACTGGTGAATGTATGTTATCTTTTTAAATATGGTACAAACCTGCTAATCTAGATAGTGTTGATGCTATCTGTATATACATGCCAGGGCAGGAACACTAAATTTTTCAAATAATTCACTTTACATCTGATGTGTAGCCAGTTAGATTTTAGTCATATAACTTAACTGAGATGTCAAGATTGTTTAGAGCCTGTAACACATTAGGCCTGAGTGAGGTCAACATATCCAATATGAGTTGTCTCAAATTGGTGCATATGATGGAAGTATAGCTATATGAAAAAGTGGTAAGAATTCCGAGTGGATTCCAAATGCTTATATTCATCAAAACAAAAACATCTTTATTCATCCCCTAGTATATTTTATAAGCAAAACCTAGAAATGGCTCACTCTGTTTTATACCTCATGAAAGACTGACAGGCTTAGGAAAAAAATTTTTTCTGATAAATTTCATAAAAAAGAAAAATCAAGAAAGGATGTTGGCTGGATTTTTATGAAGGGCTTTAATTTCTGCCTGAAAACTTTCATGTTTTAAATATTTCAATGCAACATTGGAGCATTTTCTATGTTGTTAACTTTTGTGAATTACAAATGTATCCAGCTCTATTTTGCATTACTTATGAATATTGAACTGCAATAAAAACATTCTTTATTGTGCTTGAGTCTCAGTATTTGCGGGAAGGGAGTAATTGTGGAAGCGGGCGGGAAAGGGATTTGGTGGTGTTTGCACAAGAAATAATTTTAGATCTGAGAATTTTAATACAATTTTTATTTTAGAAATATCTCACTGTAGACCACAAGTGTAACAAGAGCTTTACCAAAATTTTACACCATTAATTTATATAATGAAAACAAGTACTTCTCTGTATAAAGCCAATTCTGGATTTTCTAAATTAGATTATTGCATGTACATATTTTTGTTTTATTACTTTGCTGATCATTGAAATCAATAATTTTTGATTAACTTGAAACCAAGTCAAATGGCAAAGCAAAACATTACATCAGCTAATTCTTCCACTTAAAAAAAAAAGAATTGGCCAAAGCTTTATTATTCAATATAGTAGGAAAAAAACATTGAAATGCATGTGGTCCTATGCCTAAATGGGCTACTTTGATGAGGGGCAGAAGAGCATAACAGTTAGAGACATAGGCAATGTAGTTGAAAAACTTGTACTTGAATCCCAGCTTTGCTACAAGTAAATTCAGTAGGAAAGTTTTTGCATTCATTAGATGAAACTCCATTAGATCTACCTCACTGGGCAACTGGGATGATACCAGACAATATGCACAGTACCCAGCAAGCATATGCCTAAAACACATATGTTCTAAATAAGCACTTTATGATATGGAACACATGGTAGAGGATCAAAAACCAGTCAACATACATTGTAATAAGCTTTTCTGACTGACAATAGATGTCACCTTTTACTGTACTACAGAGAATATCTGAAAAACATACAATTTTGAAAACGTTTATTTTTGTGTGTGAAATGGTTATTAAGAAGTCTTTATTAAATTTAGATATCCAATTAGAAGTGTTTTCATGAAAGCCTTCAGGGCTCAGTTGTATGTCATATAACGGGGAGTTGCACTGAATTTGGCATAGGATTTAATGACCTTATTTACAGCTTCCAAGAAATCCCTCTCAGTAGCCATTTTGCGCCGTGCTCTGATGGCAAACATACCAGCTTCAGTGCAGACACTTCTAATCTCGGCACCTTTTAAACAAAAAGGAAACAGTAGACTTAATTAAAGCAGCCTGGACAGACAGACCATCAAATATAAGCAAGACCTTTCAACCTACCAGTGCTATTTGGACACAGTCGTGCTAACAATTCAAATCTGATATCTCTCTCAACACTCATTGAACGAGCATGAATCTTAAAAATGTGAGTCCGACCCTGAAAATAAGAGAATTATTAAATAGTAAAATGGAAAAACATATCAAGAATCTCTTTTCTAAAATAAAATGATTTTCTTACCTCTAGATCTGGTAAGCTAAATTCAATCTTTCTATCCAATCTCCCTGGCCTCATCAGTGCTGGATCCAAAGTGTCAGGTCTGTTAGTGGCCATCAGCACTTTAATGTTGCCTCGAGGATCAAAACCATCCAGTTGATTGATCAGTTCCAACATCGTTCTCTGTACTTCATTGTCACCTCCAGCACCATCATCAAAACGAGCCCCTGAGAAGACAAAAGATAAGCTCTTCATATCCACTCAGCAGCACTAGCGTAATGTGAAAGTATTGTAAATCAGCTCGGATCATACCCTCCCGTGCAAGTGAACATGTAGTTTTAAGCAAATCCTATAAGAAACAGGTTTACAATAAACTAATTAGATGGTAAATCTTTTAAAAGACTCATCATAGATTTATTTAACACAGGCTCCTTTATTTTCTTTTAATCCCTCTTTAAGGAATTTTGCTCTTTAAATCTTGAAGAACACCCCGTTATTTAATATAATTACACCTTGACAAGGTAGCGGAATCAATGCAAATTTTAGCACTATGATGGTGTTGAATATGTAACAGACATACTCTTCTAAATTTCTCAAAACTCCTTAAAAATATGACTAAGTCCATACTATAGAACTATAACAGCTATATATCACACTCTTTTGGATACATTAGAGTACTCTCAGTTAATGTCAGTCTCAAACCAAATAGAAAAAAAAAAAACCTCCAAATATGTATTTTCATGTTTAAATTATATACATACTATTGTATTATGGATAATGTATAATGTATTATACACATTATAAAACAAATAAATGAAAACTTTAAGATTTAAATGAGAGAAAAAAAATTAGTATTTCCTTCCTGTACCCTAATACTGTTTAATACACAGTCCACTCTGGAAACCATAGCTTTAGAGCATCGTGACAAAATAAGGCTTATTCCAAAGATACTATAAAAATGACTTCAGACTTCTGGTCAACACTGCAGAGTAGGGAAACGCTGTGCCTCCTCTCATGACCACATCAAAAATTACAACTAAACTACAGAACCACAATCATTGCAAGTCACTTGAAGTCTAGCTGAACAGAAGTCCTACAACTGGGCACGTACAGAAAAGGCCACCTCAAGACTGGTAGGAGGGGTGGAGACAGGGAACAGGCTAATCCTACCCTTCTATGTGGTGGTTGAGAATTGGAAGGGATATCTTGGTTGCAGAAGTCCCTCAAGAAGAGCAAGGGATCCCAGCCCTATACTGGGCTCCCAGTGCTAGAAAAAGAAGTCCTTACAACTTCTGGTTGCGTGAGACAGAGTCACGCACATTCCTTTTAAAACACCCACATGCTAAGTTACTTGTTGACAGACTCATTCATTCTGAGCTCCAACCCTGGTGATTCCCTGAGACCCCACCCAATCCAAATTGCGGGCCCTCCCAAGCTGCTTCCAGTGGCTTTTCAATATAATGCCCTGTCTTGGCTCAGGCTGTGGACTTTCCTACAGAAAACTTCTCAAAACCCAAACAAGCAGTATCTAGCCACAGTGAGCCCCATACTTCTTGCTAAGTAGCCACAAGCCCAACATTAGCAGTAGACAGCTTCAGTTCACAGCTGAGCCTCTCCCAGGTACCACCAAGCCCAGCACAAATGGCAACCATCTGCAGATCACTTTATAGCTCATACCAAGTGGCTCTGGGCAGAGCACAAGCAATGGCCAGCCATAGTCTGCACCAGAGCCTCTCCTAAGAGACCCCAGAACCAACACACATGGTGGCCAGCTTCAGACCATACCAGAGCACCACTCAACCACCTCCACAACAGCACACCCGAAGAGCAGACTGGGCAGGCACCACAGCCCCACTAAAGAAAATCCTACTTTTTAGGGTCAGTTCCTGTACGACAGCTCTTTCACTGCAGTCATGGCCAGTCCTCACGACCAGTCAGCCTGAGTCAATCCCTCCCACTGAAGTACTAATAGCAACTAAGGCTCAACAACAACAGAAGAGCACAAACAACCCGTACAAGGAATACATCCTGGAGTACCCAGCTCAGATGACCAAGGTAGACTGTGTCACTGAGCCCCACAGCACACCTACTGTATAAGGCCACCTTACTAAAACCAGGAGAGATAGGAGCCCTACCGAGTACATAGAAACAAACATAGGGAGGCAGCAAAAATGAGAAGACAAAGAAACATGTCCTAGATGAAAGAACAAACCTCCAGAAAATAACTAAACAAAATGGAGAAAAAAGCAATCTATCTGATGCAGAGTTCAAAAGACTAGTTAGAAGAAGGCACAATGAACTTAGGTGAAGGTTAGATGAACTCAGTGAGAACTTTAACAAAGAGATAGAAAACATGATAATTGAGATAAAAAACAAAAGAAAATGAGGAATACAATAACTGAAATGAAGACTACATTACAGGGAATCAATAGTAGATTACATGAAGCAGAGAAATGAATCAGAAATTTAGAAGGTAGCAGAAAACACCCAATCAGAAGAGCAACAAGAAAAAAGAATCCAAAACAATGAGGATAGTTTAAGAGGCCTCTGGGACAATATCAAGAGTACCAACATTTGCATCTTAGGGGTACCGGAAGAAGAAGAGAGAAATAGAACAAGGAATTGAAGACCTATTTCAAAAAATAATGACAGAAAACTTCCCTAACCTTGCAAAGGAAATAGACATACAAGCCAGGAAGCACAGAGAGTCCAAAATAGGATGAACCCAAAGAGGCCCACATAAAGACACCTCATAATTAAAATGCCAAAGGTTAAAAGCAAAGGACTCTTAAAAACAGCAAAAGAAAAGCAGTTACCTACAAGGGAGCTCCCATAAGACTGTCAGACGATTTCTCAACAGAAACTTTGTAGGCCAGAAGAGATTGGCACGAAATATTCAGTGATGAAAAGCAAGAACCTACAACCAGGATTACCATATTCAGCAACGCTATCATTTAGAATCAAAAGACAGATAAAGAGGTTCCCAGGCAAGAAAATGCTAAAGGAATTCATCATCAAGCCAATATTATAAGAAATTTTAAAGGGAAAGGAAAAATAAATAAAATATAAGAATTTAAGAAGGAAAAAGATAAAAAATATGAATAAGATAGCAATAACTACATATCTATCAATAACTACTTTAAATGTACATGGATTAAATGCTCCAATCAAAAGACAGTGTGGCTCAAGGGTAAGAAAACAAGACCCCTACCTATGCTGCCTACAAGAGATCACTTTAGATGGAAAAACTCACAGACTGAGAGGGACAGAAAAAGATATGAAAATGGGAGCAAATATAAAAACATTAAAAAGCTAAGGTAGCAATACTTATACCAGACAAAATAGATTTTAAAACAAGGCTATGACAAGAGACAAAGAAACACCCAGTAATCCCACTTCTGGGTATTTCCCCAAAGAAATCTACAACACTTCTTCAAAGGGACATGTGAATTTATATGTTCATCACAGCATTATTTACCATAGCTAAAATACGAAAGTAACCTGGGTGTCCATCAATGCCCAGCCATAAAAAAGAATGAAATCTTGCTATCTGCAACACAGATGGATCTAGAGGGTACTGTGCTGAGTGAAGTCACAGAGAGAAAGACAAATGCCATGTGATCTCACATATACGTGGAATCTAAAGAATGAAACAAACAAACTGAAACTAGCTCATAGATACAGAGAACATTTGACTGTGGCCAGATGAAAGGAAGCTGGGGTTAGTAAGAAAGAGAAAGGGATTAAGAAGTACAAATTGGCAGTTAAAAAAGCCACAGGGATATAAAGTATAGCATAAGAACACAGTCAATAATATTATAATAATTACGTATGGTGTCAGGTGGGTACTAGATTTACCATTATGATCACTTCATAAGTTATATAAACATTGAAGCACCATGTTGTACACCTGAAACTAATACTGTATGCCACTGCAATTAAAAAATTAAAAAATTTATTTTTATAAAATGACTTCAGAGTCAGCACACTGCATCAATATACTGTGCTCAAAATAACTACCTAACTACAGGCTGTCCAAACCCAATAACATCCATCCAGGCAAAACTTCTAGGTTACGTAACTTAACCACAGTCCCTAAACAGTGTTACATGGTCCATTATATTTTCAAGTCATTTCTGTCACTAAGTTAATTAAATAACAATTTCCTGGACATATGACACTTCTTCAGCTGGTAAAGATTATTACTCTTATAGACTATAACACTAGTCAAATAAAGTAGTTTGGAGTTTTCAAAATCTATCACATTTATTATTTATTTTAAAGCTCTCAAAAACACATGAAATAAACAGCATGAATTACTGTACCCTTTATAAATGAGCAAACTAAGGCTCAGAGTTAAAGTAACTTGTCCAGATTGCACAACTAATACTGCATTTCATCAAATCTATGAAGCCAACAGTTAACGTTTTATGTACACTTTATGAAAACCACCACCAATTAAATTATGCCCTACTGCTTTCTTGTACATTTAGTGAAGCTGTAGCCCAAGTCTGGAGTTGTTAAATGTAAAAATAAGTCATATGAATGAAATCAGACAAGTACAAAGAAATACTCTGAGAAACAGCAATGCTATATATTTTTTTTCCTTTATGGTGCAACCCTACTTTTTATTAGATCTGTGTTTCAATGAGCCAGAATTCATAGAAGAGTTGAAATTAAAATTTTGTACAAGATTAACATATCAGGAAAACGCTACACATACTACTTTTGAACTCTCACAAAATCCAATACTAAATCAGTTCTCTAAAATACTATCCATACCTCCAATAGCATCAATTTCATCAAAGAAGATAAGGCAGGCTTTTTTTGTTCTGGCCATTTCAAATAGCTCTCGAACCATCCTTGCCCCCTAATAAGAAAAAATAACCTGTTAATTCATAGTTAGTTTTAAACTCTTTTAGAATAAGTTATACTTCAAACTTCTCAATATTCCTACCAGTATTCTCAACCATTGTTACCTCAAGCTTTGTCAAAAATCTGAAGTTTGTTACCTATTCTACGAAATTAATTTTATTAGCCTCAAAGCAATGTTAAGTAATTTCATGCTTGTGTACCTGTTAAATAGCCAATAACTTTAAGACCTAAAGAGGTCAAATTAACACTGTTAAATAAAGGCACAATTTCAATCAGCAAAACTTGAGGAAATAAAAGCATCTGATCTATCACTTGGCATATCTGATTGCTGAACTTGATTTATAAGTTTTGATTAGGAAATAAAGTACTGTCCATCTCAACTCATGCAGCTCCTTTTCTAACTTTTATTGTAAGTATACCAATCATTGTTTCAGATTCAATTTACAACCTTAGACTTACTCTCTAATGAAATAAAACCTATATGTAGGCATGTGTATACAGGTAGACAATCTATGTTCTCTCTTTCTCAGTAGAACATAAAATGCTGCCCCTGCAGTGAAAGTATACTTTTGAATGCATTTACCAGGCATTTCTGGGGTATTTATTTTACAAACCAAATCTACAGAAAATGTCATTCTTCTGAGCAGGGCACAGAGTGATTAAAAATTTTAAACAGTTTATTTCCAAATGGCCACAAGGAAAGACTGGTGGCTTAGGGCTTCTGAACTACTAATTACAATCCGTCAATTGAAAAATTTCAGGTCTCAATCTTTCAATGTGGAAATTCCCCTTTAATTTCATTCATGCTTTATAAATCTTTCACAGAACTACATATTCTTTGATTATAACCAATTTACCTTACCTCACCAACGTATTTCTGTACAAGTTCAGATCCAATAACTCGAATGAAGCAAGCATCAGTCCTATTAGCAACTGCCCGAGCGCAGAGTGTCTTGCCTGTACCTGGTGGACCAAAGAGCAGCACACCCTTGGGAGGCTCAATGCCAAGATTAACAAACCTCTCTGGCTGTAATAGACACAAATTTTAAACTTATCACTTCTGTATAATAAAAATAAGACTTCTACTACATCAATATATTTAAACCAAAATTAAGTCCACAATCTATATACCTGACCTAAATATAAACTTTACTTATTCTAAGATACAAGATCTAAACTAGACTAATATCAATACATAAGATTGAATGGTTTTTAAAGGTGTGTCTACTATCCAGGCTTAACAAAAATTTCCCCCCTAATTTAAAAAAAAAATCAATGTTTAAAGAACAAAGTATTATCTGGTATTTAATATGTTAGTTTTCCATTATCCTCTCAAGCTCAATCTGATTCAAGTTAAGCCCATTTCTTTTTATCATTAAAACACATGGTTTCTTCTATAATAACCTAAAACATTTTTAACATAATGCTAAAGGATCTACCTCAACTTCCTTTGTCACTTAAAACAGAAGGTCTGTATTTTTTTGAATAGGTTTGACCACTCTATCCTTTTGCTTTCTCTTTTGTAACTTACCAACTCTCCACACCTCTACCCTTAATATTTTTCATAAAGGAAAATATAAAATTTAAAAAGCTACCTAATATACAGGCAATTTTAGTGCAGATACACAAAGGCTATTACATTTTTATACAAAAAAATTTTTAATGCAACAGATTCGGCCACTTACGTGAAGTAGAGGGGTTTCAACTACTTCTCGAAGTTTCTCAATCTGTTCCTTACAGCCACCCACATCACTGTATGTAACATCAGGTTTTTCCTCCACCTAATAGAGGGATGAAAATGTACAACGTATAGCCATAGGCTTTTGAATAGTACTCCAAATGTTCTATTCAGTATAGCAGACCCAACACCCTAAAAGAAAAATCAGACTTAAAGCAAGTAAGAATTTTTAATGGAATACATTGCCCAGTGTCCTAGAACCACTTGCTATATTACTTATAATACAAAGTGAGAGACAAACTAGTAAAATAAAAACTGATAAAGACTTCTACAACTGAAAAATGGTTTAAAAAAAAACATAGCAAGTCAATATACACCCATATATTAATAGTTTATTAGTGAAAAGTTTCAAGATTTTTTGAGAAGAATGTAGTTGTATTCTAAGTCGTGCCATTTCTTTTCCCTCCACAGTTTCTTACCTGCATCATGGTAACTGTTGGGTCAATCTTTGGAGGCAGTGGAATGTGAATTTGATATTTATTTCTGTCCACACTAGAAAGGTAAAAAAGAGTCTCACTAACACATTCAAAAAATGTTCTAAGTAAATTACCATGTATTCTACATGCATTAATTACATTAGCTCACTTAATCTTCATAACTATCCTTGATCAAATGCTTCTTCCACCCATACTTACACCATGTTACCTCAGACTGGCAAACTCAACTCTAAAATTCTGCACTTATTTTACAACATCTGAAGCTGTTCATTTAAAAAAACCACATGGGATTGGGGGAAAGGAGAATGGAGGGAGGTCAAGAAGTGGATGCAGAAGAAAGGACGTTCAACTGCAGTACTCTATAGATCATCCCCTGGTATCCCACGGCAACCAGTGCATTCAGTCAAAAGCCACTAATGTGAATGTGATGTGGTATCTTTAATGAAAGATGAGCATTTATTGTAAAAGAAATCTTACCCAACTCTCATTCCTTCTTCAATGTCAGTAGGTGCTACCTGATCACTGAGGTCCACCACAAACTTGGCAAACTGCTTCACATTGATAATGTACTTTGGGTCCTCCGAATCAGCATTGATTATCTTTGTACATCTAACACAGCAAAAGGCTTGATTAGAGTAAGCAACCTAAACCACTACTAATGAATTCAAGTAACTAGATTCTCTCCTGAGCATTCAGCACACTAAAGAGCAGAAATGCAGAAACTGGGCCACTGTTAAAGATCCTCTTCTATGGAATACACTCAATCCCAAGGGTCCACTCAACTTTAGCTAAGCCATAAAATTTTCAAAAGATACATTCCCCTGGAAAATTAAACTATTTCATTATTAAGAAGTTCTCTAATTTCTTGATTTTCGTAACTACATTCCTTTATTAGTGATACTCCTGTTTGTCTTAAGTTACTCTCCTTTTTATTTTCCTATCAGAAGACAGTCTTTTCTTACACCAAGTTAAATACAGATGTGTTTTCCATTCTTTCTTGAGTTTATAGTTCAAATTCATTTTTATTATTGCTATTTTTAACTTAAATGTATTCTTTATCTGTGTGACAGGAAGACAAATTTGTAATACCATGTATATCATCATAGAAAGTAGTTTACTGCCTTTCCTTTTCTATACTGTCCACTGAATAAAAACAAAAACAAAAAACAGAACTTATGTTAGAAAGAACTCATATCATGAGTTGTAGCAACAAATACAGGGAAATACAAAGCAGTCACTACAGTATGCATATATGTAGCACTGAGAATGCTTTGTCCTTACAGCATAATTGTGTGACAAGACTCTGTCCCTGTCACTAGCCAAGGTCTACCAGGGAGGTAGAATTATATATATAAAGTATCTATCACTACTTTATCTGACAGACCCTGCCAACACTGTATGCACAGATATGCATTTTTTAATCTACAGCTGAAAAAGTAAATACTCGACTTCCAGAACAGTAAAGTAAGGACATTCAAAAATCTGCTCCTCTTTAAAAGCAAAGTGAACACTGGCAAAAACAGTCAAAATCAACATTTTCTGAACTCTGGATATGGTGGGGGAGGGTACAGAAGGAGTTTGGAGTTCCCCAAAGCCCAACCCCAGAGAACTGTCACTATTTTGCCTGTCTGGCAGGCAGCTGAAGAGCTCCATTCTCAGGATTTGTTTTTATTTAACCTGACTCAGACCTCACTCTGTATGAATACCTCCAGCTACAGGGCATTTGTTGGAAAAAATAGGTGAGAACCATTTAACATCACAACTGTCTGAGGTGGCATTATCAGTTGAGGTTAATAGGAGACTAACCAAACACTTCAAAACAGCAACAAAAAATAACAAATCCTAGAGATAGTGGAAATCTGATTTCCAAAGCTGACATATTACATTATTTAAAACATAAAAAAATTATGACAAAAAGAAATAAGAAAAGTATAGCTCATACACAGGGAAAAAGCAGTCCATAGAAACTGTCCCTGAGGAAGCCTAGACAGTGGTCTTACTAAAAAAACTTTCCTCAGTATCATATTTTTTAAACTAAAGGCAATCATGTTTAAACAATTAATGGGAAGTATGAGAACAATGTCTCACCAAGCAGAGACAATCAATGAAGAAATTAGACTGATATATTTAGCTACACATGCTACAATATGAACAAATCTTCAAACATTATAATAAATAAGTGAAAGAAGCTAGAAACAAAAAGTCATAGATTTATATAAAATGATTCCATTTATAGGAAATATCCAGGACAGGCAAATCCAGAAACAGAAAGAAGGAAAGTGGTTGCCAGGGGAGAGAGAGAAAACAGGGGCTGTAATAGGTATAGGGTTTCTTTTTTAGGTGAAAAAAATATTCTGGAAAGAGTAAATCTGAAGTTCTTAAGATATGCTGAGGCAAGAGGTGGGGTAGTGGTGGTGATAACTTTACTAAAATGAGGACAGGGAAGTGAGAGGGAAGTGAGTAAACAGAAATTGCTGAAATTACCTAGCCCTCTAGCTCCACTGTTCTTCCAAAATATTGGAGATTTGAGACAACAGGAGATTGAAAACAACATCTCTGGGGAAAATGACCATTTGAATGAAAAAATCTAAAGGTATTGACACTGAAGGCTCCCCAACTAAACATCCAACCTGATAAGCTATAGTGAAGCTTAGGATCAATATGCTTCACTATTGGATATAACGCTTCTATAAGCTTTTTGGTCTCCCACTAAAACTGAAGCCCAAAGTTAGATTACCAGACATCTAGCATAAAAGATGGAGATGAAATAAGCAAAGAGAAAAAAACATCTTAGAGGAAGCAGAACCCTTCCAGTTATTAATTTCCTTAAAGATGAGAACTTACTACTACCCTGATATAAGGATAGAAAATTCAAAAAACAAAACACATACATTGAAAGAAAAAAGCTCTTGGAAAATAGAAACTTGAGAAAAGAAATGAAAGAAAAAAATTAATAGAACTCAAAAGTTAAGAAAATCTCACAAAAAGTAAAGCCAAAACACACACGCAAAAAGAAAAAAAAAGATTAGCATATTAGAGGAGCAATCCAAGAGGTCCAATATTCAAATAGAAGTCCTAAATAGAGGACCAAGAAAATGAAAAGAAAGAAATTAACAAAGCGTTTTAAGAAAATGTGTCACACCGAAGGACCTAAGAGCCCAGCGCCATGGATGAAAACAGACCAACAATAGGGCACACATCATCATGAAATTTCAGAACAAGTGAGATCAAGAGGAGACCCAATAACCCGCAATGAAAAATAAGGTTACATATCATGACTGGGAATCAGCATGACTTCAGACTAATACCACCAGAAGGTGGATGGCAAGAGAATGATGACTTCAAAGTGTCCAAGGAGAAATAACTTTACACTAGCCAAGACATTTTCAGACATTTGTGTTCTCAAAATATTACCTCCCAGATGACCCTCCTTCAGGAAGCTACCAGATGATTTAGCCCACCTAATGAGGGTGCAAGTAAATTGAAGAGTTGGTACACAAGCAACAGGAGAGAGGCAAAGGGAACCTACAGGATAAGAAGTCACAGGATGACCGTGATACAACAGGCATAAAGAACTGGTCAAAGAGAAGAAGGTCAGAAAGTGCTGGGAAAGACTTTTTCAGGACAATGAACTTGAGTGAATGCCAGATGCAGCTGGTGCACCTGAAGTACACGAGAGAAAACCTGATGGACTTAATGTACCTGAAGAGCAATTTAGACTATCAGGAAAAATTGATGGGTTAATAACATACATTAAAAAAAAAAAAAACCCTGGCAAATGAAAAAAGGCATTTATGACAAGGAAAACAAAAAGTGGTGCAAGAAAGGAAAAAGCAATCACAGGATACTACTTAGTTATTTGTGAACAGGGTGTACTTAGTTATAATTACAAAAAAACCGAATACTGATCTAACCTAAATTTTAATGTAATTACATTAGGAGGATGCAGGGATAGGAAAACACACAGCAGGATTAAAAGGACCAAACTCTTCTCAGTAGCTGTTATGTCTGAGGAAGGGGCAGTGGTCCAAGGATTGGAAGGAAGGTTTCTACATTTGCTCTGTGTTTTTCTATATTATTTGAATCTTTTATATGACTGTCTTCACCTATTTCTTGAATAAGTGTTTAAGGCATAAAATTTTAACCCCAGATACTTGTGTAGAAAGCTCTATTTATTTGAAATTTGGAATAAAAATTCTTTATAAACTGTCCCATTATCCAAGATTCTAAAAAGTGTCTGAAAGATAAAAATAAATTTCCACAGAGCATACCTTGCAACCTGCAAAGGCTGTTCACTTTGGAGCGTTTGCTTATCTGCAGCCAAATCCCAGAGTGCTGGTGGTGCCAGGCCTGTATCAGACTCTTTAATACCTACATAAAGAAAGATTACAAAATTCACTGAAATATATTGCAACACCCTAAAGAAGGGGTCCCCAAACCCCCAGGCTGCAGACCAGTACCAATCTATGACCCGTTAGGAACTGGGTCACACAGCAGGAGGTGAGCAGGTGAGTGAGCGAAGCTTCATCATATTTGCAGCCATTCCCAGTGCTAACATAACCATCTCAGCCCCACCTCAGATCATCAGGCATTAGATTCTCATAAAAGCACTGGTCCCTGGTGCAGCAGTTGGGGACTGCTGCCCTAAAGCCAGTTTTCTCAACCTCAGCACTATTGACATTTTGAACTAAATTTTTTTTTGTGGGGGGGGGAAGGTGTCCTGTGCATTCATTATAGGATGGTTAGCAACATCCCTGGACTTTAACTAACAAATGCCACAAGCATCACCACACTCTTGAGCAATGAGAATCAGGAATGTCTCCAGACACTACCAAATGTCCTAAAGGGGAAGGCAAAATCGCTCAGTTGAAAACCACCACCCTAAAATAGTCACAAGCCAAAAATTTAATGTCATTTTTGACAATTTTTTTGTGGTGGTCAAATACTATAAAACTTTACCACTCAAGTTTCCAAGAAGAAAAGTTTCCAAATACTAGCCAATCCCACTTACTAATGTGATCATAGTTTTTCCAGTAAGAAACTTTAACTTGTTTATTAGAGTTTATTGAACTTTGACCAACAGAAACATTACTTGCTTAAAGGATGTTTCTTAACTGCTTAAGAATTAAACTTGGTTGTCAAAGGTAGTAAAAGAGATTGTTAAATAAGATCCAATTTCTTAACAGATAGAAAAGATACTTTTGATAGTTTTCTTTAAACTGTAATTTATGAAAGAGAAACATTTATATGTAAACTCCTTTGGTATAATTAACACATTACATTTAAAGAGGTGAAACAGGAATAAGATATATACACATACACATATATATACATATATACACACACACACACATACCAGTGAGCTCATTAATTTTCTTGAGAAGTTGTTGAATGTCATCTTCAACCTGCTTGATCTGCCTAGAGTAAGTGCTCTGACCCTAGAAGATATAGATCAGTTCAATTAGAACATGAGGAAATCAGTCATTTATTAAACTATAAAACATTTAACAGTGACATACATTTTAAATACAGCAAACATTTGTGTAAATTATTTCAAATGTTTTTCAATACAGTACATTTTAATTACAAACAGTACAAAAATAATGTATAAACTTAGACACACTGACACTCTGATCTATCCTAGACAAAAACTGTAGGTAGGTAACTTTTTTCAGTTAGGATTACTATAAACTGCTAGACATCCTCTTCTAATTATTTTGGAATAGCGATACCAACAATAGTTCTTATTTCAACATAAAATATCTGTATTTTATGGACATTCAAAGGACTTACATAAGTTTTCAGCAAGGCAATATCTCCCTCATCCAGAGCTGAAAGAAGAGACAACGCATGAGATCCAAATGTAAAAAAACTAGAGATAACAATTCTTTTCTGCTCAATTCAAACTGCATTAATAGAGTGAGAAAAATTATGCTAAGTTATGCTATACATACAACTATCAAATAGTTCTTGGAATCAAGAATATTTTATCTAATTGGCCAAAGGCAAATTTTTTAAAAAACACATAATATAGCTGCTGAGGAGTCTCCAAGTGATGCGACACAAGAATAGGGAGCCCAAAAACAGAATTTGAGAATGAAAACAACCTGGCACTATCTCAGCAAGGTCATCATTTGCTACGTAACCTTGGAAAAACCATTCAACCTCTCTAAGCATCAGTTTTCTCATCTGAAAAATAGAGATAATACTAATATACCTTCATAGTATTGCTACAAAGATCAAATAACATATGGATAAAGAAGCACGTAACATTCTATACACATTAGTCTTAAATGTATTCAAAAGATAAATCAATACATGTACAGAGTAACACATCCAGAGAAATGCACAGATGAAATGTTAAATTTCTGTAATTAAGTTGTCCATTAGGCGACTGAGTACCGCTGAGATTTGCAGTGTCCTAAAATATTTTCAAGTGAAACAGATTATTAGATAAAAGTAGAGAGAAACTCTTTCTTTGGAGGGAGGGTAGAAATGGAGAAGGGTGCTATGAGAGGATGAAGCTGTTTAGCAAGGCAAGAGTAAAAGTCAGGAAAAAGCCATCACAAGAATGTTTAAAATAACCTATAAAGAACCAGAAAAGAAAACGGCAGAAAGATAAGACAACAAAAGGGACTACTGGGAAGAAATCATGGTACAGTTTCTAAGGAGAGCATTTGGCACTGTCTATTAAATTATAACTCCATTTCCAAAATTTACCCTTTTTGCGTATGTGGTAAAAGTTACATGAACAAGGTTATTCATGGCTCTATAATGGCCAACATACTGGGAGAAATCTAAATGTCCATCAATAATAATTATATACATCACTGTACATCCAATAAAGTGGGATACTATGCAGATGCAGACAACACTGACTATATAATATGAACTTATCCTTAAAATACATTAAGACTGAAAAAAGCAAGATATACAGCATGCTACAATTACATAAAAAGTAATATGTAAGCAAATTTGCTTGTACACGCATAGAAAATGTGTCTAGAAAGAACGCAAAATGTAACATTGGCTGTCTCCGTGGATAAATGGGTGGCTGGAGCCGAGAACGAGACACTTTTTTAATGTATTATTTTCGGCCTTTTTTAGTTTTAGGCATGCACATGTATTATCTAGAAAAACGAAATGAGAGAGAGAGAGAGAGAGAGAGAGAGAGAGAGAGAGAGAGAGAGAGAGAGATATTACATCTCAGGACCCTGGCTACACAGTGACAGTAGGTGTCACACTTGAGGGATGAGGGACAGAATTGAGGATCCCAGTAAACAAGTTCCGCCAGGCGGGACTTCAAGGCCTGCAAGGCCAAGCAGAGTGCGTGACTCCTTCCAGACCTGAAAGCTGAACATGAATGAAAACTTCGGCCAGTGGGAGATGATCGCAGAATTTGGAGCTGGAGGAGGGAGAGAGAGGGCGGGCAGGTGAACCGCCGGCGCCCCAAACGCCACGCAAGGGACCGAGCGCGGAGCAGAAATCCAACCTCCCCTCCCGGGCAAAGCCTGGTCCCAAATCGGGCGGGCGCTCCTGCCTTTGTCGACTGACCTCGGATGGGCTTGTCGTCCTTCTCCTCCTCTTTGGTTTTCCGCTGGTCGGCTCCGAGGTAGTCCGGCATTTCGGACGGTCCGCGCGCCTCCGCTGCCCACCGATTACACAGCACCTTCCCCACTTCCGGTGGCGCCGCCCTTTCCCTTCCCCCCGGAAGTAAAGCCCAGCTCCCCGGCAGCCGGAGAGTCGGAAAAGAGCCGTGGGAGACACACGCCGGCGTCCGGCTCGCGGTTGTAGGGCGTGAAAATAATCCCCTTAGAGACAGCTGGGTCTGTCCTGGCGCTCACCATGGCGAAGTTCCCTGGGCAACAGATTTCAAAACCAACCCTGGCTCAGTTCTTGAGTTTAAGCCCCGATTTAGTCATTTATTCACTCTGCACTCTTGGGTGACTTTTTAAACCTCTGTGTGCTTTCATTTCTTTCCGCTTTACCTCACAGTATTGTGGAGGCTTTAAATAAGTGTGTAAAGTACCTCGCCTATTAGATACGTAACAATAGTGGCTAGATCCGGAAATATGATGAAAACAAATAGGAGTGGTTCATTAATTTGATGTTAACTAGGGGATAAGGAGGTAAATGGTTTCATTCTTGAGCCTGCTGCCAAAGAAGAGTGATACCATACTCCTACAAGGAAATTGGAAAAGAGAGGTTTTGAGAGGAATGAGTTTGGGAGATGAGGAATGGAAGAGCTGACAGCTAGGAGACAATGGTAGAAATTAGAATTTAAGAAAAGTCTGACCCTTCTGAGAATTAAAGGACAGAGAGTGAAAAGGTATTATACAGGATGGGAGAAAATGTTTGAATGTCATATATTTGATAATGGGTTAATATACAGAATATAATGAACTGTAATCAAGAACAAGAAAAAAGCCCAATTTTTAAAATGGGGTGTGGACTTGATTAGATATCTCTCCAAAGAAGATACATAAATACTCAATAAGCGTATGAAAAAAATCCTCAAAATCACTAGCCACTGGGAAAGTTCAAAATTGGGTGCCACTTCATACCCATCAGAATGGTGACTATAAAAAAAAAAGAGAAAGAAACTAAGGTTGGTGAGGAGGTGGAGAAAATGGAAACCTTGTACACAGTGGTAAAGTGGTGTAACCACTATGGAAAACAGTATGGTAGTTCCTCAAAAAATTAAAAATAGGTGCCATATGATCCATCTATTCCAGTTCTGAGTATACACCCCAAAGACCTGAAAGCAAGATCTCCGTGAGATACTTGTAAATCCATGTTCATAGCAGCATTATTCACAATAGCGCAAAAGTGGAAGCAAGCTAACCTACAGATAAATGGAAGAATAAAATGTACATAAAATTGAATGTTACAGAGACTTAAAAAGGAAAGATGCTGACAATACAATCGTGAGGACATTATGCTAAATGAATAAACCAGGCACAAACACTGTATGTTTCTACCTATACAAGGAACCCAGAGTAGTCGAATCATGGAGACAGAAAGAATAGTAGAGGCAGGGGGAGGGATGGAGATGGGGAATTGTTTAATGAGTATTGAGTTTCAGTGTTGCAAGATGAATTCTGGAGACTGTTGTACAATAGAGTGAATATACTTAACACTGCAGTTTAAAATGGTTAAGATGTGAATTTTATGTTAAGCACACGTTACCACGATTTTTTAAAAAAGCCCTCCATGACCTTACCTTAAAGGCTACAGTGAGACTGGATGGGGGAGGTATGAGAAAAAATTATTACTATTAAGAAAGTGGAGTCAGGTTACTTTCAGATTTAGAGCCTGTTTGAACACCAATATAATTAATCAAGTTCAGGAAGACGAATAAGAAGAGATGATTAGTTTTTGGATTGTCAATTTTGAAGTGACAATTTTGTCGTGCGGTAGAATTACAGGCCCATTCAATGTATTTAACAGTGAAGATATAATTCCTAGGGAATAATTTCCTAATTTCTGGTGCTCCTTCCCGAAGAGTGGTACATCAAGTCTTCTATTTTGTCCAACCTATTCCAGATGGGGGTGCAGGGGCTGGGTAAATTGGAGAGACCAGGGAATAAGGAGGCAAATCTTTACCCACTAGTTTCCTTTTGCTAGTTTTTGCTTTTGACCTCAGTCCAAAAATAAATCATATAGTGGAGTACAATTGATTTTATTACACACTAAACAATTAAGTTCCAGAGTCCTGTAATTGGTAATATCTTTATAGAAAACTTTATACTATTAGAGCAGGATAAAAAGTTGCCGGCTTGGGTTAGATTCTAATCCTTGAGAAGGGTTTCTTCTCCAAATGTTATTTGAATTAAAAGAGCTAATGCAGGTAAATTACTTGGTAACAGCACAACAAATGAAAGCTGCTATTATTTCCATAAACATAAGTGCATTACAGGAATAGAATTATCCATGTATGTATAGACTATAATCATTCTCAATGAAAACATTTTTATTTTTGATTCTGCAGATAGAGCTACTGGAAATATCAGCGCTTAGGTTCAGACTAATATATTGAATGACAGCAACTTAAAGTGAAAAGAATATAAGAGTAACTGCTTTCGAAAATTACGTTCTTCGTACTGCACCTGGACGAGGAAATTAGTTACTTTTTACCAGGGAACTGACGAGTGTAGGAACCTTCCTTTCCTAGGTCCTGCTCCCCAGCCGGATCTGAGCGGGCGGCAGAACCAGGCTGCTGCACACGTCGGCGCGGGGGGAGGTGGAACTGGCCGCGGCTCCGCCAAAGCCCCATCCCGGAAGTAGTTACCGGTTGTCTCCATGCGCCGGTCCCTGGGCGGCGGAGGTCCCAGGCGCGAGGCGCGGAGCGGGAGGGAGAGCTGGAGGGGACGCTTAAGCGTCCTCCGCCCGTGTCGCGAACCGCTGCGCCCGCGGGGCTGGCTCCGGCGCCACCATGCTGCTCCTGCCGGGCGCCGCGGCCGGCCAGGGCACCGCCATCACCCACGCTCTGACCTCTGGTACGTGTCCACTCGACCCCGGCTCCGTCCCGCCTCAGTCGCCCCTGCCTCCGCCGTCCACCTCCGCGACCCCGAAATCTCTCTCCCCTTGACCCTGGCGACCACTTTGCGGACGCGTGGGCCCGTGACGGGTGCCCTTTTGCTCCCTGCTCTACAGTAATCCCTCCTCCGACTGGATGGAACGAGAAGGGGACGTCTTCTCTCTGCCCCTGCAGTTTCGTCCTCTTCCTACGGCCTCTGACACCTGGGTCGGGAGGAGCAATTCGGCACCGAACCCTGCAGTACCCTAAAAAGGTTCTTGAAGCATCCCCTTGCCTCTGGCAAGAGGCTGCCCGCTGCGAGCTTCCCACGTGTGTGAGGTCGTACAAAGCCTTTCTGTCACAGCTGTAACACCTTTCTTCCCCGTCTCCGTTTGCTCCGGGTTTGTCTTTTAAATGTGATTCAGACACTGCTCCCCATACTCAGTATGGAAAGACCATTACCCGTGCTGTTGGTATGGTCCGTATAGGAGGACTTTTAAAACAGCCTTTAAGTGACGCTTGCCCTGCTGCTGCTGTTAAGTTCATAGATCATAGCCCAGGACGGTCGTAGGTATTGTAAACTGGAAAGAGTCTCCGGTTTCATTGAACTGCATTAATTACCGGAGCCGGTTATATAAGACGCTGTTGAATGTTATTTTGAACGTATTGTGGCACACGTTGCGTTTGTGCTCATGCAAGTCTCTGTGTGTAATCTTAAAGCTAGAGGGAAAGTCTTGAAAGGTAATGTTCTTAAAAGTCACACACTACGCAGGTAGTACTTCTTGAACATACTGCTTGAATCCTATGCTGTGTATGGTAGAGGAGATCTTAATTCCCCAAACAATTAAAACATAAAAAGTCAGTTATTTTTAGAAAATCATGGCCATTGGGTACAAGGGAAAACTTACATCTGAGTTATTACTGAACAAAGTAAAGCTTTTTGCTTTCATATAGAATATGAAATTAATATTAAAACGTTCACTGTTTTTTCTGACCTCACTTTTTTTGAACTCTTGACTATACAAGTGTACAGTGATTTATTCCCCACTTCCCAGGAATGATGATAAAGCCTTACTTTTATACAACAATTAGTGATTTTTCAAAGTGCTTTCATGCTTTGTCATTCAACCTCCCAAGGAACCATATGAGATAGATTTTGTTCCCATTTTGGGTTGAAAACATCTCTGACTCATTTCACATAGCTAGCCACTAATTGTCAGACCTAGAATAAAATTCAGCACTTTTAATTTCTGATCCAGAGCTTATTCCACTATAGCACAGTGTTAGTAAGTCCATTAGCTGCTGGAAAATTGTCTTTCAGAACAAATAACTCTTACTGAGTTCTTAAAATTTTTGAAAGCTATTGGAATTCAAATTACTAATAATTATAAGATATTTTGATTTGTTGTTAGAAGATGATTTGTTTTCCATGATCTTTATAATTTTCATTATGTATTGCTTTATTAAGTTACTGGTCTAAAAGCAAAGCAGTTTGCAACACTTTTTGTTCCTCACCTTCCTCTCACATCTCCAGAAAAGTTCTGATTTACTGTTGACATTGGTGGATATTTCATTTTGTCAGATAATGGGAAGAGGTCGACTGAATACTCTGTAAATACTAGGAATTATTATTTATTGCTAGCCCTCATGTTAACTGGATTACTGCAATTATCTTCTTAGTTGGCAGTTTTAAAGTTATATTCTGATCACTATCACTGTTTTGATCTTATTTATTGCCTTGAAACAGATTTATTCCATGCAATACATTGAAGCCTCTCTTAACGCTTTCAATCACAGCCTCAACACTCTGTCAAGTCGAACCTGTGGGAAGATGGTTTGAAGCTTTTGTTAAGAGGAGAAACAGAAATGCTTCTGCCTCTTTTCAGGAACTGGAGGATAAAAAAGAGTTATCAGAAGAATCAGAAGATGAAGAATTACAGTTAGAGGAATTTCCCATGCTAAAAACACTTGATCCCAAGGACTGGAAGGTATTTAACATTGAATCTTTTGTTCGGTCAGATGCTTTTTAAGGTAATTTTCTAATGAGTTTTTCATTATTAAACCATGTTTTAAGATGCTTCAACAAGATAACTTTAAATGAGCACCAATTTATTGTTAAGTCCTGAGTGTGATAGCACCAGCCATAGGGTACTGCCTCTGCTAGAGAAATATAGGAAGGTTTCACAGATAAGATAATGTTTGAACTGGTCTTAAAAGGATGAGGGGCAGTTTGTGAAGCAGAGAAGGATGAAAAGCTGTTCTTGGCAAAAAAAAAAAAAATAGATATGCAAAGACACAAAATATTAAAATGATATGCACTGCCTTTTTGGGGATCAGTGAAGACTAGGGTACTTGAGGGACAGTGGTGAGAAATTCTACCCTAAACAGACTCTAGACCAAACTGAAGTGTCCTTTTTATGCCATGTTAAGGAAGGAATTCACATTTTATTCTTGGGGCAATAGGAAGTCATCAAGAGTTTCTAGGTTAATTTTAGAAAAGTAATTTTCTTGTCAGTACAGAAAATTGCTGGAAAAGGGAGGGCAGGTCTGGAGGGGAAGTGAATAGTTTGCTGCTATAGGCCTACTGCAATAATCCAAGCCTGCAAATAAATGTTTGATGCTTAAACTAAATTTGTGGCTGGGTTTTGAGGAAGGGGACAAATTTGGGGGTGAGGTGAAGGGGTAGACTTGACAAACCTTGGCGATTTTGGCTGTGTGGCATAGGAGAAGGAAAGGTATTCGGAACACATCTGAGTATTTTGACTTGAGCGACTTGCTAGAGTGTGAGGTTAGTTACCAACACTGGGATGCATAAAAACAAAGTTTGTGAGGAATGTGGTGTTTGTGTTCAACTTTGGCTATTTCAGAATTGAGGTTCTAGTAACGTACTGGTGAAATTGTCTAGTAGGTGGTTAGAAATTGGTCTGTGACTCTGAAAAAAGATTAGAGCCAAAAATAATTGCAAGTTGTTGGCATATAGGTGGTAGTTGAGGGTGTGGGGAATTGAATGAGAAAAATATAGACATATGTATTATATTGCTTAAGTAGGCATTAGTATAATGCTTAAATATATATACTTTGGAATTAGAGTGCCTGAATTCAAATTTGATTCTGCCCATTTGGTGTGCTGGGAAAGTTACTTGACATCGCTGTACCTCATTTATTGTTGGTGTGATGAGATTGCTAACAACTCAAAGGATTACAGTGAATATTAATTAAATAATGCATATAAAACACTTGACCTAGTACTTGGGTACATGATAAATTAAAAATATACAGTAGATAATAAGAATTTCTATCTCATAGATTGTTGTGAGTATTAAATAAGGTAAGGCATATAAGAAAGCACTTGGAAGAGTAAATAAGCACCCAGAAAGTGTAAGCTGATTCTCCTACTGTCATTATCAATTTTAAAAAAAAAGAAATGAACATTGAGCATGGATATTTTAGGGGTGGTCAGAAGAGGAGAAAGCAAAAGATATTAAGAAGAGTGAAATAGAAAGAAAACAGAAAAAAAAATCGTTGTTGGTTCAACAAAGGTTTATTAAACATCAAGCACTATACTTCCGGAAACTGAGGGAGCGGGGAAGTCTCAGAAGGAAAAAACACTCACCAGTTTCATTGCTTTGGAGAGTTGTCAATCGCATAATGTAAATAGTGATGAAAAGCCACTGAGTTTGGCAAATGAAGTTTAGGTGACCACACTGAAAACAGTTCTAGAAAAACTAGAACACCCTATGATTTCTGGAAGGAGCCTTTACTACCTTTGTTACCTCAGCTTCTAAATTTGCACTGATGTTAACCAAAGCAAAAATGAAAGCCAGTACTTCTATGACATTTCAGCTGAGACTGAAAAATAAGAAGATGGTAGCCACATGAGGAGTAGGGAGAGAATGTGTTAGACAGAGACTATAGCATTTGAGGCTGTGAAGGGAAAGAGCTCAGCATCTTCAGTGGACTGAAACACCACTATGGTATTTGGAAGTGGGTGACCATTGTAGAGAGTGACACAGGCCAGGAGGTTAGAGAGATGGAGGTCTTTGTGCCTCTGGAGCTCAGAGGTCTATGATTGAATTAGGGAATTGTGAGCATTTACAGGGTACTTACCATATTTCAGCCTTAGCATTTGATCATATCACCTAGGATCAAAGTATAGAGAGAGACCAAAAGAAATCTCAGGAGCTTTGCAGGTCATTGAGAAACCAGTAACCGTGGCTGGAAAAGCTACTGGATGGTAGGAGGAAAACAGAAAGTGGATTCACAAGAACTAAA
The DNA here is from genome assembly GCA_030015415.1 of Cynopterus sphinx. Classification (NCBI taxonomy): domain Eukaryota; kingdom Metazoa; phylum Chordata; class Mammalia; order Chiroptera; family Pteropodidae; genus Cynopterus; species Cynopterus sphinx. The sequence goes on along the minus strand of CM057391.1, from coordinate 40,021,496 downwards.
GGAAGATAATGTTTCAAGAAGAGTCAGCTGAGAGTTGAAGTCAAGTGAGGGCAGAGAGGTGATCTTGGATTTAGCACTTAGAAATTGATGCTGAAGAGAGCAACTTCATTGCATCTGGGGTGGAAATGGACTGAGCAGAACCAGCCTAGAATAGTTTGAAAATGAATGCTAGAGGGGACAGACAGCTGCTTCAAAATTTTAACTTTGACGAGCAGCAGAGAAATAGAATGGTAGCTAGAAAAGGGGTCATGAAGGATTGTTTGCTTTTAAGATGAAAAATAACAGCATCTTTTTATACTGATGAAAATAATCCAGCTGAACTTTAGGAGATAACTGAAAGATGCTAGTATTTGAGGAGCCTTAGAGATGATATTCAGAACCAAGAGGAATGGTGGAGTAATTTGTCTTGGTAGAACAGGCTTTCTAAATTGTGAATGGAGGGAAAGTGAAAAGATGTATGGTTGCAGATAGAGTGGTAGAAAGATGCTGGAATTTGAATAGGATCATTGAAATTTTTTGGTTAAGCAGGAAGCAAGGCCATTGATGATGGGTGGAGCAGGGGCTGTGAGGTTTGAGTAAAGATTAGAGGACAGAAAATATGTAATAGTAATCTTAGTGAGTGGAAAGGTGAAGTAGCAATGTATGATTGCCCAGCATAATAGAGGAGCCAATCCCAATGAAGTTTGCAATCCTGAATTTAAAGGGAAACCAGCCAGCCCTATTTGACTTTTTCCTCCCATGTTTTCTGCTTTCAACTCCCCTTCTTCCCCATTCATTCTCCAGTACTAGAATACCCTATGATTTCTGGAAGGAGCCATTACTACCTTTGTTATTTCAGCTTCTAAATTTGCACTGTTAACCAAAGCAAAAATGAAAGCCAGTACTTCTATCCAGAGAAGCCTCATCCCTCAGTTTCTCAAAATATTCATTTAACCTACCTTCTTTGTTCCAAAAGGCTCATAGTTCTGTCCTGTCACTGCCCTGACCCAACTTACTAGGGCTGCTATAATGTTCTCTTCAATTCTGAAATCTTCCTGGCCGTAGGATTTTAACAGATTTTAAGAGAAAAAAGGGTTCTACAGTCAAGTACATTTAAAATATGCTAGGTTGTACAGGTTTCTGTTTACTTGCTTGTTCTCTTAATTGTAATACTTCTCAGAGCCTTTATTAGGCTTACGTTGTGCATACAAACCATCAAGAAGGCTATACAAGAGTCTGCATTTCCCAGCCTTAAATGACCACAGAACCCATTTTATGCACAATCTCTCGCTGGATTCATGTCATAGGAACATCATTTTGGGAAACACTCTTTTAGAGTGCAAAATACAAGGGATGGGATATATTGCTTTGTTTCAAAATTTGCTCCCTTTTGTGTCTTTATCAGAACCAAGATCATTATGCAGTACTTGGACTTGGCCACGTAAGATACAAAGCTACACAGAAACAGATCAAAGCAGCTCGTAAGTATTTAGTTATGTTATTTTGAAATAATCAAATACCTGGTATTGGAAATGTTATCCTTTTGAAAACACATGGAGGATAATAGTCTATAGCCATAACTCTCGGTTTAACAGCAGGCACACTGTCCTTTACCTTCAGAACCAGAAAAAAGCAATTAGTCTTATGTATGGACTTTCTCATTAAGAATAAGAAATCAGGGTGGTAAGTGTGTGTGTTCGTGATAACACACAAGATAAAGAACATACTTCCAGTGGCAAGCTTTCTTTAGAAGTATGGCCCCCAGTATTTAGTGGAAGCTGCCTCATTACTTGGGTTTTTTGATGTTGACTGGTGATCTTAGGTCAGACTTTTGTTAATGTCACCCCTTCTCTTTCCAGTTATTCAATGCTTCATTATTATTTTCATTGACAAGGGTAAAATTTTGGGGAGGAAATTGTTGGGAAGCCAGTATCTATATGCCTTACAAAAAACCATCTCCTTAGTGCTCCTAAATGTCCTTTCCTTTGCATCCCTATGGACATAGTTCCCTACGCACCTGTCAGTTCACCTGATTAGTAAAGTTTCAGGAAAGGGCTGAAGGTGATTTGTTTTCTGTGTTTTATATCAGGAGAATGTTCTGCCCTCCACTTTAAAGAATAGATATTGAGGACAGAGGAGGTAAGATTGTGCCATCTGGAAAAGGAGTAGGGTGTCCACGCCAGTTAAGAAGAGAAAGTATTGTACTTGAAGGAAGATGGCTAAAGGAGACCTATCTCATGTTGAAAAATATTAGTTAAGACTAAGTATAGTTGATAAACTCTGTGTTCTTTATTAATGGAAATCAGCAAATATTTTAAACAAGGTGAATGAATTCATCAGATTATTTTAGACCTGTTACTGGATTTCTTAAAAAACTGGCATGGTTTTAGATTAAGCATGTCTTAATGCATATGAATAGTCATTGTAAAATACATAAATGCCAGGGAAATTTGTTTGCAACGGAATTGTATTTGCAAAGTCTTACAATATGAAAGAATAGCATACAAATAACAAATATGTCTTGATATACGTGAATTTGCAAAAGAACTAGAAGTAATTAGAACTATGAAAATAGTTGGTATTTTAAGGTGAAAGAATTCTTTCTCTAAAGATAAAAATATGTATAATAAATTGGAAAAGTAATATCCATCTGCTTCTATTAAGTTCATTCTTTTAATTGGCATAAGTTTTTTTTATTGTATAACCAAAAGTTTTACAACCCCAGCTCACAGATTAATAACATTAAATGGAATTATAATTTACTCTCTGCTACCTTATTGAATATTCTTGTTTATTCTGAAGGAAACTATTCTCTTGCCTCTGTCACCATAAAATAGACAGTTGCTGCTTACTGTTTTCTGAAATCTTGCCCAGAAGTAAAAATGCTAAGTTAGTGTTTTCAGGTTTGTAATTATTCGCACCAACAGACCTAATAAAAATGTAAGTCTGATAGCTTTTGAGAGCCTTCAAGTTCTTGCATCGTATTACAAACATACGAATTATATTTTTGTTTAACGTATTTTGAATTGCTATAATGAAAAATTGGGAATTCAGTTAAGGGTGACTAAAGTTAGTGGTCTTTTTCTTTTTCCTCTGCATTTTTGAAAAGAATAAATTACTAGGAAAGTTGAATTAAGGGTTAAGAGTAGGTACTTGAATACTAAAGGTGGTATTTCAATTACTTACATAATTTTGTTTTTGAATTAAAATTGTGACACTGGTATATGATGCATGTAGGCTTAATATTCTTTGAATGGAAATAAAGTCTTTGGTAATTTGAATTTTTTTAATTTAACAATTTTAGCTTTTAAAATATTTCTGATTTTTTATACTGAAGACTTTAATGTTAAGCTTTTTTAAAATTATAATTATATTTAGAGACTCTTTTACTATAATAGCAGTATGAATGTACAATAAAGCCCCTTTGCTAATATACTCTCAGAACATTCCAGAAACTGTCTTTGGTTGGGGTAGAGGAGAAGTATTCAGAATTTCAATAAAGATACAACAGTTGCTCGCAAACTACTTTTATTTCTTTTTCAAGCCAACAGTGTTCTTTGGCTTTCTATACCTTATTTTTTAATATCATATTTCAGGACCCTGTAATGTACATGGACAACTAAAGATGATTAGGCAGAAAAATTAATGAAGAAAATAATAGTGCAGCATGAGAGAGACTATCCAACTAAGAATTGAGACATCATCTCTCTCAGACTTTATCATAAAGTTCAAAAGAAAACTTAAGTATCTATTACATGTCAGTAAGATGAGAAGCACTGCATTGCGGATCTCATAGGCATTTCAGAAAGGAACTAGGGAAAAATAAGAATTGCCTGGAAACTAAAAATGTGAAAGCAGAATTTAGAATTAAGAAGGCTGACAGACAATTAGAAAACATAGTAAAGCAGAGGACAACCTTGAGAAATGTTCCCAAGATTCAGAGAGAAAGCATAGAGAGATGTAGGATTTCCCTAAAGAAGAAGGCAGAATAAATGTAACAGAAGTTAATTACAAATTAAGAAGAAAGCTTATCTCATTTATAAAAGGATATGTCTTGAGATTGAAAATGCTTGTAGGCATATAAGTTAGGTTTCACTGTTCAGCACACACGAAATTCAAAGGATAACTATTTAAATTAGGCCTGAGCTGCACAGAATACATTTTTTCAGCAGGTTTGGAAGAGCACCACAGAGAGAAATTCATAGCTTTTCCCCATGCCCTGACAGTGAAAGTAGCCTGTGCTCCATTTCTGCAGTGTCCAGTCATGGTGGAGTCATCACACTTCTGAACTGTTCAATATGACTTGATTGTTGTTCCTGGCTACGTAGTCTCCAAGCCTGGTAGTCTGATAACTTTTAATAAATTCCTTTTCTGCCTAACCAGCTAGAAGGTAAAAATGCCTCTTGTTAGAAAAATCTTAGAACTCAAAAAAACAAAAATGTATTTGTCACAATTTCTGAATCCCTGCAGTATACGAAGAAGTTACTAAATTTAATATTCCCATGAGAACATCTGTACAAAAATGTTGTTAGCAGCCTTATTCACAATATCCCAAAACTGAAAACCACTGAAATATTCACCCGCAGAATAATGGATAAACAAACTGCTATGTAGTCATATACTGGAATACTATTCAGCAGTTTGAAAAAGTCCAGGTTACTGATACAAAACATGTTAGCAAAAGAAGTCAGGAGCAAAAACAGGACATATGATTTCATTTGCATGAAGAACCTGCAAAAGTAATCTGTGGTGATGGAAATCAGAAAGTGGTTGCCCCAGATGGTAGGGTATGGGAGTTGGCTGGAAAAGGGTACAAGGAGAACTCCACAGGTGATGGAAATGGTCAGTATTTTCTTTTGGATGGTAGTTATATGAGTGTATACAGTTGTCAGAACTCATTGAGCAATTCAGTCAGCCCTCTGTATCCATAGGTTCTACATTTGCAGATTCAGCCAACCCTGAGATCAAAAATAATCAGGAAAATACGTTGTTTTTGATGTGTACTATACGGTAAGGCCTACAAAGGTTGTGTCTGTGCTGAACATGTACAGATTTCTCATTATTATTGTCTAAACAGTATAGTATAACAGCTATTTTCATAGCATTTACATTGTACTAGGTATTATAAGTAATCTAGAGATTATTTAAGTATAGGGGAGGATGTCTGTAGGTTATATGCAAATACACTATTTTATGTAAGAAACTTGAACATCCTCAGATTTTGATTTTGGGTATGGGGTTCCTGGAACCAATTCCCTGCAGATATCAAGGGGTGACTGTACTTAAAACCTAAGTATTCTACATATATTTCATCTCATTTCAGTAAAACAGATATGATTAAACCAAGAAACAATCACTTGGGAAATTGAACATATATGCTTTTGGGTCCAGACAGCTATAAAAATTGTGTTAAAAGATTCTTCTTGCAAAAGTAATATCATTGCCCATCAAAACTTAAGGGGTGGTAATTAGAGCTATACCATAAGTAAGTCCATTGCTTTAAACTATTATGCTACTTTTTAAAAAAGAGGGACAAATAAAACAGGCATTTAATTCAAATGTTTAAAAGAATAGCACTAAGGTACATGGACAAAAAATATAGAAGAGATGAAAGTATCCCAAAAAGGATTTATAAGAAGAAAAAACAGTGAAATACAAAAGGAAACCCATTATAAATGATATTTTTATTTGAGAACACTATTTTTGATTAAATAACTTCTTTTAAATTGAGGAAGAAATTTTTAAAGTTACAAAAGAATTGCCTCCTAAAAACATCTAGGCCCAGGTGATTCCTCAAGTGAATTATTTCAAATGTTTAAGGTATTGAAAATTCTCATGCTGAACAAAACTGTTTTGGAACAGTTCATTTTGTGAAGTCAATATAATTCTAGTATGAAAACCTAGCATAGAAAGAGAAAACTGTGGAGTCAATAAAAAGATCACGGTTGCCAGGGATTGGGGAAGGAGGGTAGAAAGGAGGAGGAACATAGAAGATTTTTAGGGCCGTGAAAATAATCTGTATATTATAATGATGCATTCATGTCATTTTACAATTGTCCAAACCCAGAAAATGAATTGTTCCAAGAGTGAACCGTAATATAAACTATGGACTTTGAGTGATTATGATTTGTCAGTATAGGTTCATCATTGTAACAAATGGACTGCTTTGGTGGATGATGGTGATAATGGGGCAGAGGGTGGTGCTGTGCATGTGTGTACGGCAGAAGGTATGTTGGAAATCTCTACCATCCTCTCAATTTTGCTGAAAACCTAAATTTGCTCTAAAAACATTAAGTCAATAATTTTTGAAACTGGGCAAAGAGAGCTTTAAAAAGAAAACTCATCTATGTGTGTCATACAAAAACAAAAGAAAATCTCAGTTAATAGCAAACTGAATTTCACAGTACGTTACTAAAAGACTAATGCGCATGAGCAAGCAGGATTTCTCTCAGGAATCCAACTTAAGAAATTAATATAGCTAAATCTGTTTATAGCTCAGATAATATGTGATTTCCAAAGTAGATATTTATTCCTTTTTGATATATAGAACTTTGAAAAGAAATGTAGTCAATTTCTGACTTAGAACTGTTTCAGATCTACAGACAACAAACTTTTAACCATTGGTGATAATTACTATTAAAACCTATGGGGGAAGCTAACCTGCCCATTATTTTTATGCTATGTGGTAAGTGTGGGTCAGTGAATTAGATATCAAATAAGAGAGAGAACTATTGGAAAGAAGGAAAAAATATATATTCTTTTTTGGTAAGGTAGGACCTACCTAGGAAACCAAGAGTTGTGTCAAGTGACTAGATGCAGGAAAAATGCAAAAATAATATACAGTTTTTGGAAGTTACCATCAAATATATTGGAAAGCTATAGTCATTTTTAAGCAAATCCTGGGGCAAGAATAGGTAATCAGAAACACCTTGGTAAAACTTTCTCTGAGACATCATAAATCAGTGAAAGGAAAGGATTACTAGATGAGATTAGGGCTTTGAATATGGCAGGTTTAGATATTTGCTTAACTATAAAATTCCAGAAAGATTTAAAGAATTTAAAATTTTGTTCAATTCTAACCATAGAAAATATTAATGAAATTAGAAATATAAAACTTTTGAAGAATGAAGGGCCTTCTAAGTTTATATGTACTTGGAAAAATTATAAAAGAAATGATCAGTAAATATAAATAAAGATGACTGAGTGTTTTTTAAAAACATAAGTGCAGCTAGGAAAAACAGCATCAAGCACAAGGGACCAAAAAGCAGTGTACAAGCACAGACTGAGAAGTCAGGCTGCCTGGTTAGAAGCCCCACTTGGCCAGGACTTGGGACAGGTTGCAGTGGTCATGGTTACTTAACCTCTCTGTGCCTCATTTTCCTCATCTATAAAATGGAGAAAATAATAGAACTTTTCTCATAGGGTGATCGAGAAGTTTAGCTGACAAATCATTGCCTGGTACACATTAAATGATCAGTAGATATTAACAGCTAGCCATATTGTAAAGTGACTCACACAAACTGAGAAGGAAAACTGACAACCTCTCTCTCTATAAAGGATGAAAGAAACAAAAAATAATTGTTGAGCGCCAGTGATAATCATAGTTTTAAATAATTAGATCCAGTGCTGGTGCAAAGGAAGTTCATATAGGAGTATGAAGTGGTATAACTTTTAGAAAGAAACTTGTTCCTACATTTTCACTCACTTATTTTACCTCTATAAATTTATTGTTAAGAAAAAAATCCTAAATATGGAAAAGTAGTTATCTACAAAATGATTAAAATTGGTACTTATAATAGTGAAAACTTTGACAGTAAATAGCCAGTGGTGGAGAAATAGTTAAATAAATTATAAATCTGCTTAAAATGCTGTACTAAGCATTTAAAAAAATTTGAATAAAAAAATTTGACATGGAAAATACAGGTGCTTTAATGTTAAGTTGAAAAAGCAGAATATGAATTGGTATATATGATGTTATACCTAAAATTTTTAAAGCACATGCTTAAGAAAAAAAGTGTGGAAATATTAACAATAATTGTCTTTTGGTGCTGACACTTCAGCCAATTCTTAAAATAATTCTTTGTTTCCCTGTAATTTCTACATTTAATAATCTTATATTTAACAATAAGAGAAAAGATTTTTAAAGTAACATTATGATTTTAGAAATAGTTTGACTCATTTTTATTTTTAGTTTTGATGCCTCTAAAGCAACAAATTATCTAAGTCTGGCTTATTTTGTAGATAAAGCGATGGTTTTAAAACATCACCCAGACAAACGGAAAGCAGCTGGTGAACCAATAAAAGAAGGAGATAATGACTACTTCACTTGCATAACTAAAGGTAACGAAATATTTTAGAGTCAGAAATATCTAATACTGATGATTGTTTATTAATTGCTGAGGTTAGGTTTCCAGTGTCTAACATGACATCTTAAAACATTTTTAGTTATATCTGTTTTTTTCTTGTAATCTTCCCTAGAGCCTCACTACACAAGATGAGGTTGTCCCAACAAGCAGCATCAGCAACACCTGGCAACTTGACAGAAATGCAAAAGCTCAGGCCCCAACCCAGACCTAATAAACGACAATCTGTATTTTAATGACACCTCAGGTGATTATTATGAGAAGCTAATCCTAGAGTTAATTCACGTAAATGTTACATCTAGTGGTGAGAATAGTAAGATATTTCTCCATTTAGGATACATTGTGGGACTAAATTGTTCCTACATGTTTTGCTAATTTAAGATCAAGAGGTAATTTATATCCTATTGCAGGACTCACAACTCTTTACTGCTGTTTACATAGCCATATCTTCACTAAGCAAATGAACATAGGTACCACCATTTCTAAGTGTTGCCTTAAATGTGTTTTTACATTTTGAAGCTAATTTTTAAAAAGTTGTATGTACACCTTTTAAGCTTATTGTTATTGGCCTACTCTTACACAGTGCTCAAGATGGATGCCTAAGATCCTAGTATCTTTTACAATCTTGGGATCTAACAGTTAATTTTCTAACAACTTTTTCTTCAGTCATGCTTTCTTAAGGAATGAATATTTATTGTTTTTGTCATTTGCTTTCTAGAAAAGCTACTTAAAGAAGTTAAGTCCAATTATATCCCCTAGTACTAAATCTGTCATTAACTATAGTTAACCCTCCTTGGCACAAAATTTTTAAATATGAAAAATAATAACTTTTTAAGGTTTTTTTCTTGTAGGAAAAAAAAATGTTGAGTCATAGTAATGTGACCTTATCATTTTTTCCTCAGCTTATGAAATGTTATCTGATCCAGTGAAAAGACGAGCATTTAACAGTGTAGATCCTACTTTTGATAACTCGGTTCCTTCTAAAAGTGAAGCAAAGGACAATTTCTTTGAAGTGTTTTCTCCTGTGTTTGAAAGGAATTCCAGGTAAGTTGAGGCATCCATTTGTAATTGTTACACTCTGTTGGCTTGCTTCTTGTAGTCCTCAGGTTTCTGCTTTTTTTCTATGATAATATTTTGTTTTTTGCTACAAAACTGAGCCACTCTGGAGAACTTACTCATTTCATTTATTTTTCTCTAAACAGTTCTACCTGTCCATAATGAAATTTCTTTATAACTTATAGGATATTTTTCTTTTAAATTTCCTTTAGGGGAAAGAACTAACTTTAGTATGATACTGATACTTTGGTGACAATAATTTCCCATTATTTTGCTTCTCCTTTATTATTAATGGAACACTGCTCTATTTGGACCTTTATCATTTGAGAAAAGCTTTTGTTCTGTTTTTTGAGCATCTGCTTATCATAAGGATTTCTGACAAAGGAAGATTTATATTTAAAATTAAAGCATATGTGATTTATTTCATTTAAATCAGTTTATACATAGGCTGCACCAGTATTCTACATTTTTTGGTTTCATCTGCATTGAAAGGTTTTTATAGAGCACATCTTGGCTGCACATTGGAATCACCTGGAGAATGTGATAATTCCTGATGCTTGGGTTCCACCTGAAGAGTTTGAGTTAATTGTGATTTCAATTTAATTGGTTTAGAATGCCTGTAGGATTTTATTTTTGCTCCCAGGTGATTCTTATGTGCAGCCAAGTTTGGGAGCCTCTGTGATTAGAGGTTTGGTGCAGTCTTAATATACCTTACAGCCTTTTTCAACATTTATTTTGTAACAATGCTGAAAGTGGTGAAAATAATGTATTATATTTTGCTGTGGAATGGTTTCATAGAGTGGAAAACATGGGTCAGTACACAGCCTTAGGATTCTTTTAGAAGTTGGTGGGTGAAGTGCTGAACCTAAAATTCTGATTCTTAGGTGGAAGGTAGCGGTGATAAGGGGGCGGAAATCTCTTCCCCACTGTATTAACATTTTTGAAAAGTCTGTACTTACAGCTTGCTTCTGTACTTCCTGTTTAGGGGCAAGAGTAAGTAAGCTTGGAAAAGGGAGCTTAGTGCCTGTTTTTTCCTAGCCAGACTGGCCCTTGTTACACCCTGTAGTATGTAGAACTAGAGATAACCTGATGGTTAGAACACTTCCATTTTTTTCTCTCCTGCCCTGTCCACCTTAGTCCTCTATTATACCTATATTGTTGAATATAACACTGCTGATCTTCCAGCTCCATCTCTTATTTATTGAGGATCTGGAAGAGGGACATTGTAGGGTATTAGTAAAAACTTGATTTTAATTAATTTGTTGAACTTCTCTATACCAAATTTTTTAATTGAATTTTTCTTTCTTTTAATATATCAGATGGTCAAATAAAAAAAATGTCCCTAAACTTGGTGATATGAATTCATCATTTGAAGATGTAGATGCATTTTATTCTTTCTGGTAAGTGAATACACTGATTTTATAATACTGTCATTTTTTTAAAGGATAAATATTCAGTAAGTACTTGATTGACTTCATAAATTAATTGAGGGATGGGGGATTTGTAGAACCTTCACTGAACAAAAGCACTCTTTTCAAGAATTAATAATTAGGTTTTCACATAATTTTGTATTACCTCCTATGTGATAGGCTTTATGATTGTTTTCTCAGTCTGTTTTCTGTTAGATTCCTAGATACCAAACACACTAGCAGTAAAAGAAAATTGAGGAGTCATTTGTATTGAATAAAAATAAATACATCCTCATTTAGCTATCTTCCTACTAAAAGTACTTGAGTACATGAGGAGAAAGTGTATTTGTCTTTATAACTAATTCCTTATTTTTCAATAAACACAATATTCAGTGGCCACTATATTATATGTACTATATTTTCTCATCAAGTATCTGGTGAATTTAAACATAAAATCACTGTACAACAAAAATGATAAAATTTAGCCCTCCATTGTAGTTGCTTTAACCCTCAGAGGATATAAACCAGAGATAAAATAACCACTACTAGGGTTCCTGTAAGACGTGACAGACTAGTGAAGATGAAGGCAGGGAAAACTTTAACAAGTCCTTGCAAGAGAGAAATCTAACAGGGTAGCAGGGAGGTGCAATTTTGACTAGGGGAAATAATAAGTACACTTTAGGTTTTCACACCAAATACAATGTCATAAAAAAAAAGAAAGACTTGAGTATAGTGTTAGTTCAATCCCAAAAGGGACTAGAGGGACCTATTAAGACAAACTCATCTTCTTGCCATTAATGTTTGTTAAAATTATATACCTCAAGTTACTTTTAAAGAGTTTATTCATTTTTTTGTATTTTATTTTATTTGTCTATAGGTATAATTTTGATTCTTGGCGAGAATTTTCTTATTTAGATGAAGAAGAAAAAGAAAAAGCAGAATGGTATGTATATAAATCATTAATAAAGTAAGATATTTATTTGGCTCTTTGGTATTTGTGATGATGGAAAAAATACTACATATATTTTCTTTCATATAGTTTCTCTGTATATCCTTTTTAAATGAGTTTTTGATATTTTGACAACCACTCCCTCCATCCACCCTTCACCTTTGCCTCACAAATTAAGCTAGATGAGGCTAGATCAATAGTCAATTATGATATGCTTAAGAAAATGCCAAGGAATAGAATTGTAAAAAAAAAACTCAGTTCAACAAATTCTTTTGCTTTTGATTGCTTAACCTACATTTAATTTTAGTTTTCCCTGTGTGGGTAAGGAAGTTTCTTTGACATAAGTGTTTCAAAATATTAACTGAAATTGATACTTGGTAGAATCACACTTTAATGTTAATAGTGACATAGATTATAACCTGCTCAAACATTATTTACATATACATTTATTAAGTATTACACTTTTCAGTCATTATCTGTGAGCAATATTGTGTCTCCAATATTTTCTATTTTATAGTCGTGATGAGAGGAGATGGATTGAAAAGCAGAACAGAGCAACAAGGGCACAAAGAAAAAAGGAAGAAATGAACAGAATAAGAACATTAGTTGGTAAATATCATTGATTTCTTTAAGTTCTTTAATTAAACATTAGAAATTCAAAAGATTAACTTTTTTTCTGGTAGACAATGCATATAGCTGTGATCCAAGAATAAAAAAATTTAAGGAAGAAGAAAAGGCCAAGAAAGAAGCAGAAAAGAAAGCAAAAGCAGAAGCAAAACGGAAGGAACAAGAAGCTAAAGAAAAAGTAAGATGGCATTTGATGAAGTTGAACTTTAAATGTTCATAAAATCTTTACACTTCAGATCTATTTTAAAAAACTGTAATCTGAAAGCAGAGAATAGGTGCTACTATGAATGAATCATGACAAGTTGGTACAATTGATAGGGGAATCTTTACCAGCATATTTTTATTGCACCAAAAGATGATGTCATACATTTCTTTAATGCCATGTTTCTTTCTAATATGTCTCTTTTACAAATGTTTATAGAACTTTACCAGCTGCTTTTCAACCTTTAGTATTCAATAAGTTGATGTATCACTTTTTTCTAATTTAATTTATTAAAAGATTGAAGTTTTAAAATAAGATTGTAGATTGAAACTAATAATAAAGTAAAATAAGATTGTAGAGCACTTAGAAATTCTAATTTTCTTATTGAAATGATTTTATTCCCTATTATCAAAGCAAAGACAAGCTGAATTAGAAGCTGCTCGATTAGCTAAAGAGAAAGAAGAAGAGGAAGTTAGACAACAAGCATTACTGGCAAAGAAGGAAAAAGATATCCAGAAAAAAGCCATTAAAAAGGAAAGGCAAAAACTTCGAAACTCATGCAAGGTACATCAGACTTTAATTGAACAAACTAGATAACTAGTAAATCAAGTTGCTGATTAAACTTAAAAATATTTATTTTCATGTACCATGCAAATATAATTAAACTGTTATACACATTTTATCTCAAAATGTAAATGTTTTTAAGTTCACTTTTTAAAAATTTCATACATGCATATTTTAAAACACTTGATTTCTTTTTAATTACATTTTTTGATTACAGTTTGCATGTGATAAATATTATATTAGTTTCAGGTATACAACATGGTAGACAGTTATATATCTTACAAAATGATCACCCCAATAAATCTAGTACCCATCTGATACCATACCTAATTATTACATTATCATTGACTATATTCCTTATGCTATACTTTCATTTTACCATGACTATTTTGTAACTACCAATGTGTAGTTCTTAATCTCTTCCTCTTTTTCACCCACCTAACCTCCCACCTGGCAACCATCAAAATGTTCTGTGTCTATAAGTTTCTTTCTGTTTTGTTTATTTCCGTTTTAGATTCCACATGTAAGTGAAATCATGTGGCATTTGTCTTTTTCTGACTTATTCCACCCACTCAGCACAATACATCTAGGTCCATCCATGTTGTTGCAGATGGCATGATTTCATTCTTTTTTCTATGCCCGACTAATATCTTATTGCATGTATGTACCAACTCATTATCCATTCATTCATTGATGGACACTCAGGTTGCTTTCATCACTTGGCTATTGTAAATAATGCTGTAATGAATATATGAATGCATATGTCCCTTTGAAGTAGTGTTTTGGGTTTCTTCAGATAAATAAATACCCAGAAGTATTATTACTAGGTCCTTCTTTGTCTCTTGTTATATCCTTTGTTTTAAAGTCTATATTGTCTGGTATTAGTATTGTTACCCAGCTTTTTTGTTGCTGTTTCCATTTTCATGAAATATCTTTTCCATCCCTTTACTTTCAGTCTGCCTGTGTCTTTCAATCTGAAGTGAGTATGTAAAGGTTTTGTTTTCTTATCCATTCAGCCACCCTATGTCTTTTGATTGGAGCATTAAATCCATTTAGATTTAAAGTTATTGTTGATAGCTATGTAATTATTGACATCTTGTTATTCATGTTTTTTATTTATTTTTCGCACCTTAAAGATGTCCCTTTAAAATTTCTTGTTTGGAAAGCTCTTTATCTGTCCTTCAATTCTAAATGATAGCTTTGCTGGATAGAGTAATCCTGGTTGTAGTTTCTTGATTTTCATCACTTTAAATATTTCATGCCAATCCCTTCTAGCCTGCAACGTTTCTTTTGAGAAGTCAGCTGACAATCTTATCCGTGCTCCCTTGTAGATGACTTATTGCTTCTCTCTTCCTACTGTTAAGATTCTCTCTTTCTCTTTAACCTTTGACATTTTAATTATGATGTGTCTTGGTGTGGGCCTGTTTGAGTTCATCTGTTTGAAACTCTCTGCCTTTCCTGGGCTTTTATCTCTGTTTCCTTCACCAGATTAGATAAGGTGTTCATCATTTCTTCAAATAGGTTTTCATTTACTTGGTGTCTCTGTCCTCCTTCTAGTACCCCTATGATGCAAATATTGGTACACTTGATGTTGTCCCAGAGGTTCCTTAAACTATTCTCATTATTTTGGATTTTTTGTTGTTGCTGTTCTGATTGGGTGTTTTTTGCTATCTTTCCTTCTAAATCACTGATTTGATCTGCTTTATCTAATCTGTTGAGTCCCTCTAATATATCCTTTATTTTAGTTATGTTTCATTTCTGACTTTTAAAAAATGTTTTCTACCTCCCATTTTTGTTTTCTCTTTGTTAAAGTTCTCCAAGTTCATCTACTTTTCCCCTAAATTAATTGAGCATCCTTATAACCAGTGTTTTGAACTGTACATCTGGTAGATTGCATCTCCATTTTATTTAGTTCTTTTTCTCGAGCTTTGTTCTGTTTTTTCATTTGGGCATGTTTCTCTGTCCATTTTGGCTGCCTCTCTGTTTGATATGATATATTAGATAGGGCTACTATGTCTACTGGTTTTAGTAAGTGGCCTTATATAGTAGGTGTTTTATGGGGCCCAGTGACACAGTCTTCCCTGGTAACCTGAGCCAGGTGTTCCAGTGTGTCCCTTGTGTGTGAGTTGTTTTTGCCCTGCTGTTGTAGTTGCCCTTCATTTCTGTTTGCACATCAGTGGGAGGGATTACTCATCATGCTGATTGGTTGTGAGGACCAGTGGGTTAGGGGCTGACCCTATTGAGCAGAATTTGGTTTAGCAGGGCTCTGGTGTCTGCCCAGTTGTCCCTTTGGGTGTGTCATCTTTGGATATAGGCTTGAGTGGTTCTCTGGCTTGATGATAGCCACGGGGCATACCAGCCCTCGTGCCTCCTGAGAGAGGCCCTGCTGCAGGCCAAGTTGAGCTGTAGCCTGTGCCCTGCTTGGGGCCACCTGTCAAGAGTCACCAAGCAATCCACAGATGACTGCCAACCATTCTGGGCATAGCCATGCCTTGAGAGGCCAGGCTGTGAACTGAGACCAGCTGCCACCAATGTTGGGCTTGGGGCTGCTCAGCAAGAGGTATGGGACATGCCAAGGCCAAATGCTACTTCTTTGGGTTTTGTGAACCTTTGAGAGATTTTAGGAAAGTCCACAGCACAAGCCAAGACAGGTCATTTGTATGGAAAAGCCACTGGAAGTGGTTTGGGTGGGCTGCAAGTTGGGAAGGGTAGGATCTCAGGGAATCACCTGGGCAGGGCAACCAAGTTTAGCCATGTTGATGGAGACTCATGTGGCTGCACGCTGGGAGGGAGGAGAACACAATAAGGGAACATTGGCTTCTGCCAGCATTTCTATCTGGAAGAAAGCTGCCCCTCCAGATCTCACTCAGAAGCTTGACAGTTCAGTTCCTCTCTGTATGTCCTTGGTGCCTTTCTGGCTGCTGCCCCAGCACCGGAACTCAGAGTGAATTTATCACCAAGTATGCCTACATGCAAGCCCTTAAGGGAACTGTCTGCAACTCCAGCCACCCTGCAACTTACTCAGCTGCAATCTCTGCTGGTTTTCACAGCCAGAATTTGTGAAGACTTCTCTTCCCAGCCCTGAAACCCTGGGCTGGGAAGCCTGGTGAGGGGCAGGAACCCCTCACTCCTCCAGGGAGACCTTCGCAGCTAAGATATTTCTCCCAACCCTCAGCTGCCACATGCTGATATGGGACCAGCCCATTCTACATCTCTACCTCTCCTGCCTGTCTGGAGGTGTCCTCCTTTTTGTGTTCCCAGTTGTAGGACTTCTGTTCAGCTAGACTTCAGGCAACTCCCAATGATGGCTATTGTGTAGTTAGTTGTAATTTTGATGTGGTCATGATAGGAGGCAAACACAGAGTTTTCCCACTCCATCATCTCAGCCAGAACTATACAACTCAGATGTTTTTAAACATAACCATCATGCCATTTTCAAATCTAGAAAAACCTAACATTCTAATACTTGATCCATACTCATACCTCCTTGATCATCTCAGCAATGTCTTTTTATAGTTGATTTTTTTCAAATTAGAATGTAAATAAGATCATTTTAAAGGTTTCAGTTACGTGTCTACAAATTGTGTCTGTTACTGGTTCCCTATCATCACCATCTTTTCCCCATTCATTTGTTGGAGGAACCAGATCATTTGTTCTGATACTGTGCCACAATTTGGTTTTTATTGGTTGTTACCTTAATGGTGTAAACTTAATTCTTATCTTAAAAAAAGTTATTTTAGAAGTTAAACATGGGCAGTTTTTAAGAATATAAAAGCTTTATTTTTATCTTAGATAAAGGGATAACATCTGGGTGAGTAATGCTAGTTTGCATTAAAAAACAGTTTCCAACAAAAAAAAAAAATACTGACCAAAAAACCCAAGAGTTTTCAGATGTAGTTTTGTCCAAGGATATTCTTACATTTTAAACTGGAAGAGCCAAAGACTAGTATTGTTCCTTATCAAATAGCACTGAAGGAATAAATGAGTGAAATTGCAAGCAATAGTAGAGATTGCCACACAGTATTGTATGCTATATACCATTGTAGCTAAATTCAGCAAGTATGTAAATGCACACTATGTTTAGAAAAATTCTTTCATGTGACTGTCCAGAGGCTTTATACATTAGTATATACTAATATATGACATTCTAAGTTTTTGGTTAATAATATAATTGAAATTAACCATCAGCAGGCTTTGGAAGAGTTTTAATAAATGTACAAATTCAGGTTGTCGCATCCGGCTTTGGGTAAGCAAGAATAAAATATGAATAGAAAAAATATTAAATATTTTTCTTTTCACCTAGAACATTGTTTTGAGAAGGATGCAGTATATTGAACTTGTAAAGAGCATTGGCTTAGGGCAGGCTGCTTGGGTTTGAAGTCATTCTTTACCTACTGTCTATGTCCCTCAGAAGATTGCCTAAACCCCTTTTGTGCCTCAATTTCATTATTAAAATGGCAGAAATAATATTTAGTAAACAGAGATGTAAAGATTAAATGGCACATAATGAGAAATAAAAGTTTAACGCCAGTTAGAAAATAGAAAGCTTGACTAGTTCTCAGAGATGATGTATAAATGAGGGTAAGAGTTTCGGCATTTAGTAACTTTGTTTTATTGCTCTTTTCTAGCTTGAGTTCATTTGTTCATTCATCAGCTATCTGATGAGCATTTACTATGTGCCAAGCAGTTATAACTGATGTGAATATAATGATGACACAGTCCTTGCCTTGAAGGAATCCACTGGTTAATGATGGGGAATGACAGACAGCTATTTCAAACATTTTAAGACGAGAACTAGGATGAGAAGGTACCAAAAAGGTTGTTGGGGAAGGCTTTCTGGATCTAATAGGATTTAGCCAGGTGAAGCAGTATGTATATTGGATCAGCAATGAGAGATATCAAGGAGCATTGAGAAAATGCAAAGATCCAGAGGAGTGGGATTTAATAAGCCAGTGGCAGCTGAAGAGGTAAGGAGGAACCAGGTCTTGAAGGATATTATATGTCTTATTAATTTAAGTCTTATTCTGAGTTGGTTTTGGTCTGGATGCTGAGAGAAGACTAGAGTTAGGGGAACCAATTAGAAGTCTTTTGCCATAATCTAAGTGAGAGTATTGTCTTGAACTAAGGTAGAGATGATGGGAATTGAAAAAGGTAGGAGGAACAAATTGACATTTAGGAGACAGAGTAGGCTGCTTCCTGTTGGGTATCAATTATATGTTTGGTGGTGTAGTAGAGAAGGAGTGAGGGTTAATATAAGTCCTAGTTTCTTGCCTGGAATACTGAATGAGTGATGGTCTATCAATAAAATAAAAAACAAAGGAGAAGGAAGAAGCTGGGGAAGTGATGATTTCACTTTAGGTAGGGCATACTGATTGCAACAAGACACTCACATGAAGATACCCAGCAGGTAATTGGGTATACAAGTGTGAAGTTCGAGAGTGGGATCATCCACATCTCAGTGGCACTAAGAACCTTGCAAGTAGATGAGATTGCCCAGGGAGAGGGTAGAGTGAGGAGTTTAGAGGATGAAATTCTGGCAAACAGCAATACTTAAGGTACTGATAGAGGAAGAGGAGCCTGAGAAATAGTGACCCAGACTGGTAGGAAGAGACTGGGTAGTGCTTTTGGAAGCGTAGGGAGGTATCAACAGTAAAAGAAGCATTGGAACCTTAATGAGAGCCAAATTGCATGATTTAAGCAAAGAAAAGTGAGGGAGACATAAGTGTCAGCATCAGCTTAAAGACACATGGGAAGTGCTTTCCAATTCTTATATGTGTATGTACATCACAATGTTCCTTTCTAAGCATAATCTTTAGTTAATAGAATTGTTCTTATACATCCTATTCCTTAACACATTATCTTTTTAATTTCACATTTAAAATTTCAATTAAATTTTACAGGTACACACTAGATAAAACAGGCAGCCTAACAAAGGGATTTTAATTCAAATCATCATATAGAATGATTTTTAAATGGTTCTCAGAAGAATCATTCTTTTATAATGTCCAGAGGTCTTCCATATCATCACCTTTTTTGTTTTGCACTCCCACCCTCTTGTTCAGGGAGAGCCCAGGGAGGTGACCTGGAAGTGTGGTTGTTGATGGTCAGAAGCCTATATGTTTACATCAAGAACCTCTTGAGAACTTCATATTTTGTAATTATGGATTTATTTTTGAGTGTCAGTAGTTATAAGACGAAAATGTTTGTTTGTACTTCTAGACCTGGAATCACTTTTCTGACAATGAGGCAGAGCGGGTAAAAATGATGGAGGAAGTGGAAAAACTTTGTGATCGCCTCGAACTAGCAAGGTAAAACTATAGAACTGCTAATGAAGTTTTCTCTTGAGCTTAGGAAAAAGTTTCATCCCATTTTTCCCTTTAGTTTACAGTGCTTGAATGAAACACTCACATCATCTACAAAAGAAGTAGGGAAGGCTGCTCTGGAAAAACAGGTAATAGAACAATACATCACTTCTACCTGTATTTAGCATTTAATTCTGCTTATAGTATTGCTTTCACCTAACATATAAGTTATTATAAGAGCAGAGTGTCTCATTTCTCTTTGGGTCCCCCATTCTGCTTTGCTTTAGTAAGTACTGTTGTTGATTTAATGAATTTGGTGTGTATGGTTCCAAGTATAGTTTGATTTGTGGTAGCCTACTACATTCATTGATCATAGTATTTTTAAAAAATCATTCTTAGAAAAAAATTGGTTTAATTATTCCTTGAGCATTTTTTTTAGGATAACAACATTCCGAACCAAAAGAGATCTTTGTTCTATTTAGTCTACACCTTTTATTTTACAGATGAGGAAGCAGGCCCAGAAATTCAATACAGTGCAACAAGTATTAGTGCCTACTATATATAGTACTATGTCTAGGTGAAATGGTTAATGCTATTGCTGCCACAAAGAAGTTCAGGAACAATAATGCTGAAGAGAAAAGGCCTATGGACCAAAAGATGGAGGGCCCACAGTAAATTCTGTAGGTTAGATAAGTGCCAACTCCAGTCAAAGTGATCAGGGAAGGGTATGAGCCAGCCTGAAAGGATGGACAGTGTGAAAATAAAGGTCAAAGGAACAGCATGAACTATAAAATTTATACAAGTAGCAATAGCAAGTTATAGGGAGAGAAGTTGATTAGTAAAAGTAGTGCCAAATTAAGCAGGTTTTTAAATACTATGGTGACTAGGTTCCATTACTGCAATCTTCAAGTAGGAAAAGGTTAACATTGTACTATTGATGTGGCATTCATAGGCAAGGTGTATTAGGTAAATGTAACGAGTTATAAGAATCTCACTGGAAGTATTTGAACTGTGAGAGTGATGATGGGCATCATTGGAATCACTGGGACTTTGTTCTGAGGGATCAAAATAGGGAAATGAGTCAAAGGTAACTTCAAGATAGCAGCCGACAAAAGTCAAGTAAAGGTTTTTTTTTTTAACTTGTGCATGTTTGAAGGTAGACTGGAAGTGACCATGTAAAAAGTAGAACTTCAGGATAAAATAGAAGCCACTTTGCTATGCCACTATCATTTTGTAGAGAATAAATGAGATTATCTGCTGAAAGAGTGGATATGAGCTTAAAGAGAGGTTTGAAATGGCCTTATTGGTGAATAACCCAATTACTGGAGACTTGAGAAGTAATGTCCCAAGGAAAACAGAAGTCACGTGGTATAAATAAAGTGTAGGTCAGGTTCCTCAAGCAGAGGAATGCAGCCCAGAAGCCAGAGTGAGGAAAATACATAGTGAAAAGCCGATGATGGTTTTGGGATTGGCCTGGCAAGAGTATAGGGTCATTGTCAGGATAACAGAGTTGAGAATCACAGACCTCAGCCAGAAAGGGAATGTAGAGTAGCAAGATGTGCTAAGTCCCTGTCTTACCTATGATATTTGTGTAGATAGAAGAAATAAATGAGCAAATTAGAAAAGAGAAAGAGGAAGCTGAGGCTCGTATGCGACAAGCATCTAAGAATGCAGAGAAATCAACTGGTGGAGGTGGAAATGGCAGTAAAAACTGGTCAGAAGATGATCTACAGTTACTGATTAAAGCTGTAAACCTCTTCCCTGCTGGAACAAATTCAAGGTACTTGTTTTAATGAAACTTCAATATATACTGGAGCCTGAGGATAATGTAGCCAAGCATCCAAATAACAGTACTAGTTATAGCAGAAACTTCTGGAAATATGGTTGAGTCTAGACAGACTGCCTTCTACTATGTTCTGTGCCACAGTGGGAAATGTGAAAAGCAGAATACATTTTGAACCTGCTAGTCTTAGCAGCTTATTACACCAACACACACACACACCACTCCCCCCACCCCCCCCACCCCAAGATGCTTCAATTTAAATTGAAATTAAAGATCATGAGACATAAACCTTGGCTGTTGCATTAGCTTATTCCATCATGGCTCGTACTAGGGACTAGATTTTGTTTGTACTCCTAATCCTTCATTGTTGCTTCCCACCTTCCACCTTAACTTATTGCAGTTTTGAGTTTAGAACTCAAGCCTTGGAGATTCAGCCTTCCTCATTCTGTAGATGAGGAAACTAAAACTGTTTTCAGAGTCATTTACCTCCTTAAGTTGTGTCCAGATGGTAAAATACACAAATGTGTTTTTGTTGATAGATACATAGTATCTGTAAGGTTTTCTATAAGCTTGAAACCAAGATTATATAGTTGACTTAAACATAGGAAAAGCAAAAACTATAGACAATAGTAATAATTAGAGCACCAGTTTACAGCTAACTCTTGATATTATAGCTAACCTTTTTGCATTAAAAATGTAAGGGTCATTCTGATTTTTGTTTTGGAGGTTCTTTCCTTAATTATTATGTTGATTGCTCTAGATGGGAAGTTATTGCTAATTACATGAACATACATTCTTCTTCTGGAGTCAAGAGAACTGCCAAAGATGTTATCAGCAAAGCAAAGAGTCTTCAAAAACTTGGTGAGTTAGTTTTGCCAAATCAGTATCTTTGCTACCTTGAATACATACTTCAATCTATGCAATTTAATGAGAGTAAATGAGATAATCTGTAATATATTTCAATGTTTTCATTTCTCAGACCCTCATCAAAAAGATGACATAAACAAAAAGGCTTTTGATAAATTTAAAAAAGAACATGGAGTGGTCCCTCAAGCAGACAATGCAACACCTTCAGAACGATTTGAAGGTAATTTTTTCTGCAAGTAAAAAAATACTAGCCATGTATCCACACTGCATGAAGATATACAAGACCTGGAGTCTAAATTCAAAACTGTTGAGAAATAAAGTGTTTAGCAGACTGAAAGATGTAAAGGAAGTATTTTCAGGACAGTCATGTGTTTACTTAACTGACACCACTGAGAATTGCAGTTCTTCAATTTCAGATGCTATTAGGGGAGGGGCTGTTTGTTCACCAGATTTTAAAAATCAGTGCTAAAAGGTATTGGCACTATTGGTATTTGAATAAGATCTGTAGAGTAGATATTAGTATTTTATCAACGTTAATTTTCTAATTTTGGAAAATACATTAAGTGTGTAAAAAAATGTCAGTGTTTTTAAGGAAAAATCTATTTCAGAATAAAAAGTTAAAAACAGGGTACTGAGATTGTTTTGGTTGTTCTAATTTAATTGCTCTGGACCAGTGTTTCAAACTGTAAATCATGAACCAGCCTCCTTCATAAATGAGTCATGAAATAGTTAATGGCTAAAGTGGAAAAATATCAGAGCATTTATTCCAATTACATCAAAATTACATGTGAAAGTTTTGTTCATGTATGTGTATATTTGGGAAATGTGACATTTTGAGTTGCCGACGAAGTTTAAGTGTTTTACTTCATGCATTTGTTCA
Source organism: Cynopterus sphinx (assembly GCA_030015415.1). NCBI lineage: Eukaryota > Metazoa > Chordata > Mammalia > Chiroptera > Pteropodidae > Cynopterus > Cynopterus sphinx. The sequence continues at coordinate 39,998,515 of CM057391.1, read as the reverse complement.
CCACCAATCCTCTCTCTCTAAAACTAATCTGATCTTAGAGATGCTTTCTAGATCACAGTTCCAATTGTTTGGAGATTAACCATTAGCCTTGACTCTTAAATGATAACCTGTTCTTGTCTTCTTAACAGTCTTGTTTTCCTGTATTGTCTGGTTTATTACCCCAAAATTTCCGTTTGAAAATTTTGAGATTTTTCATGTTCTATAAAGAGGAAAAAATCATTTTGCTGTTAAAAAATTCAGGGGTGACTTCTGTCTGGGCTAGGTATTATTTTGGCTCTTTTAAGAAAGATAAGTAACAAAGTGGAAGTTTTAGAACCCCTGGAGAGTTTTTTTTTTAAAGGGTTTTTCCTGCTCCCTTATGTCCTCCACAAAATATCATACAACATTCAGGTATGAGCACTCTGTTCTCAGCCCTTTCTTATAGGACTTGTTTCCACGTTGGAGCGAGACACTGATGCTTGTGCAGGCAGACAGTCTATGAGGAGATAGGTGACCCTGTGAGGGTAGGAGTGATTGGCAGTGGTGGTATCTGGGCGTGACTCTTTTATCTCTTTGATGGGTTTAATGGACAAGCCATTCTCTTCAGCTGACCAGAAAATAGCAAACACCATTTTTTTTAATAGTTATTTCTGATAGGAATTTACATGTTCCATTTATTTTGATGTTATACGTAACTGGAGAATGGCAGAAAATAAATTATTTCCATCTTTTTTTGAAAGGAAATGAATTAGATCTATAGTGTTAAATGTGGGCTTCAGACCAATAAAAGGAAATTTCACTAACAACTTCCTATAACTTAAAAGCGAACTTCAAAAAAGCTTATCTGCCTTTATATACAAACTTCTCTGCCTTTTGAGTAGGTGTGTGGTATTGTTTACCTGTCACGTGTGTGTGTGTGTATGTTGGTAATTGGGAAGTAACCTACATGTTGAGGCTTCCTTTTGTACTAGATCTCTTAGGATACAATTTGTAGTAGTCAAACTACTACTGTAGGATAGGTGCTACTGCATTTTCACCACATGGTTTGAACCCAACAACCCAACTATAATTTATACAGAATTGGCGAGTATAATGTTGTAAGAGAGCAGGTATTTCCTATGCTTAAAAAAAGCCTTTGAGATATTTTTTCTGGGATGTGAGCTATCTCAAGATATTTTTTTCTCATTAATACTTAGACGTAATATATGTGTCTCATCTCTAAAAGTTTGCTCAAAATTACACATCACAGGTTTGAATGGGCACTTACCCATATACCAAAAGACTCATCTGGGAAGGTATTCCAGGACATTTTTCTATCAATTAGGATTTTCAAATAAAAAACTTTACTTAAACAGGTCCATGCACAGATTTCACCCCTTGGACAACTGAAGAACAGAAGCTTTTGGAACAAGCTTTGAAAACGTACCCAGTAAATACACCTGAAAGATGGGAAAAAATAGCAGAAGCAGTGCCTGGCAGGACAAAGAAGGACTGCATGAAACGATATAAGGTAGATTTTGAGTTTATAGATTTGTACTTATTTCAATATGACAGTAGTCATGGGGCCAAAATTACAAAGAAATGACCTAGCTTAGAAATAATCTAGCTCTAGCAGTTAGTACAATCAGTCTTTTCAGTAGAGTCCTTATAGATTTATCCAATTTGAGTATTTTATGTATTTTCATCAACACTAGGAATGTCTGCCAATTCTGACAACTTAAACACCTTTCTCCCTTTCTATAGGAACTTGTCGAGATGGTAAAAGCAAAGAAAGCTGCTCAAGAGCAAGTACTGAATGCAAGCAGAACCAAGAAATGACTTATGACAATCTTTGTTGTGTGTGTGTTTTTATAATAAAACTGAAAATAATGTATAAATTTTCATTCTTAAAATTATACTTATGGCGATAATTTGAAAGTATGCTATCCAAGATAATTTCTCAGAGATCTACTGTTCACTGTGGTGGTCTTATCCTTTGAAAGTTTGACACAGTATTTCATTCAAATTTCCAAATATATATGTTCATTTTTATTTTTAGGGGTTGATAGCTTAAAACTTGCCAGTCTGTTAATTTTATAAATATACATGTTAAAAATATTTTGATTAAGATCATTTTAATCACGAAGCCAGCACATGTTACTGCGAATCCGGTTAAAATCTGGTAGTTGCTCAATGGGACCTAAGGATTAAAAGAAAAGATAGTTAAAACTGACTAGGGGGAAAGTATTTTAGCCAACTTTCTGCATGAGAGAAAAGGATCCAGACTTACCAACAGCAGCGATAGCTGGACTCTTATCATAAATATATTTGGTACACACTTCTCGAATTGTCTCAGCATTTACGGCCTGAAAGAGAGAAGATACTAACATTCAGAGCTTTTTTTAGTAAAGACAAATTCTATACCTGGAATTTTTTAGAGCAAAAGCAAGATTTATGATACCTATTTTGAGCTTTTGTAACAAGAATCTCTTTACACAAGACCCAACAGTATGTAAGAACTACTTACATCAACTCTTGCTTCAAGCTCAGGGATGGGAATTCTTCTATTATAGCATAACATCTGTCTACCAATATCTTCACAAATTGGAGTGGAACCTGTTTAAAGAGAAAGAAAAACTTATTGGAATACAGATCAACCACATGAAAACAGAATTTTTGTCTTTATTCTCACCATCGAGTTGCAGCAACATGTTTGTTTTCAGAAGATTTTTGGCTCGTGCAACTTCACTTTCAGTGACACTTGTACAGAGTCGTATCCTAAAAACCATTTGGAAAATATCCAAAGTCAAGTATTTTGAATATATGTGTTTTGAGTTAATGACCTAAAGAAAGATATGAAAGATTCTACACATTACAACACGATGTACAAGTGATTATGACTTCACCTTGTAAAAACTTGAAATTAATGATCCCAAAAGCTAAGCAAAAGCTACACTGTTACTGATTATTTTCATGGTATTGTTGATTTCTGGAAAATGATATGACTAGCAGACAGAAACAGAAGTTCAATTCAATATAAAAATAGGCTGACCATATTTTGAGAAATGCTATCATCATTCTTCAATTTCACGAATCCCCCATCTGTTAGGATCTGATTAGGATTTGATATGCCAGAGGATAAGTCAATGGGTCACTGGTTTCTCAAAGGAATCCAACTGAGTTTAACTTAAACCTAATAATTCAACTAATAATTATATCTCAGTCAACCAGCTTTAGAGAGATGTAAGCCATTTAAGAATGGTGGAGGTAAGGAAGTGGTAGAGTTTTCCAAGAAGCTGCCTGTCTCAATGTACTAGTTTTGACTACAAATAATACATTTTTCTTTTAGCAATGGCAACTTCTGATTCTTTTTCATAACACTGCCTTTCCAAGCCAAGTAACTTTTAGAGATATTTTCTAAACTTCTAGTTGGCATGTCATCATTTTTAACTCTTAGGATCGCCCTTCTAAAGTAATCTTAAATAACTCTATAGTATGAATCAATTCAGCTTCACATGACTGACTTAAATATCTGTGATCTTTCAAAACATGGCAGCCACTGCTGCTTAGTCTTGTTTTTAATTAAATGCTAATGACATCACCATCAAAAAATTATCACCATCAACAGTATAAAGAAGAACTAGTCTAAAATCTGAATTCTAGGAAAGACTTAAATTCTTTTCTCACCATTCTTTTTGAACAGTGTGTAGCATGTCTGCAACAGTGGCTGGTTCACAAACCATATAGATGCCCCATAATCCTGTATCTGTGTAGGAAGTATTGAAAGACTGGAAGCTGTGGCAAAGGTTCCCATGGCAGGTGAGCTGGGCCAGCTTGCCAGATAAGTTCTATAAGGAAAAAAATTGTCCAAGAGAACTATAGGTTATGTGTTCAAATTACCAGAAAATAAGATATGTGGCAAACAACAACTGCCCTAAAAGGCTGAATTTTTCAGTTTTAGCCATCAACATCTCAACAATGAAGTTAAAATTCAATGAAATTTAAGAATTATCTCACCAGCCCACATCTTGAGAAATTCATGATGTAAAAGCAGTGAATCCCTATAATTAATATAGTAGTTGTACCCACTAATAAGACATTGCTGTTATCAACCCAAACTGTGGGGCTGTTGGCTATGTATACTTAAAGATTTGATACCTAAGATATGACATGTATTTTGATGAAATCTTTGAGTACAAATCAGACTTACAGAAGTTACAAAGACAGTAAAAAGAATTCCTTTATCCAGACTTCCTAACAATTGTTATATTACCATGTTTGTTTTATTCTTTAATGTATTTCAACTGTTTTATTAAAATTAGGATATTAACAATGACTTAGTACTATTAAATTCTTCTTATTCATATTTTGCCATCATCCCACTAATAAAGTTTATGGCAAAAGAAAAAAAATTTTTTCTTGCCAGGCATCAATTTATATTTTAAAAGTCAAAATTCTATCTTGTCATTATTATGGAAAAATTATATTTAAACTCACTCACCATTCCTCCACCGAAAGAACGATCCCAGTTGCCAATCAGTGTGTTTGCAACCATGAGACAGATTGTATCTGGATGTGCCCAACCAACAGCTTCAACAGCTACTGCAAGATGTGCCAAAGGCATCTTGTCATCCCTCACTCGAATCTAGTTAAGATAAAGAAAACAAAACTCTAGTTAATACCACTACATAACAAGAAAGAAACAAATTCACCAGTCCCATTAATTGCAAAGTTAAAATGCTAACCATGACTTATTTTTTAAAATATTAGGCCTCATTACATTATATAGTCAATCTAGAAGAATTTCATGAATTAAGCAAATCAGGAAAAGATCTTCAATTAAAATACTGCAGACATAGCCACCCAATGGTTGCCTGGTCAAAGGGAATTGGATATTTTACTGGTAGAAATCAATTTTTTGTGTTTGTTGATCTGAATTTTTCTATCTAAAGTTAAGCTAATATTGACATAATAGGCTTATTTTTGCACTGACAATGCTAGAGTTCTATGCATCTGCCAGCATCAGGTCTCTTTCCAACACTACTTTAAGCATCATTCCTAATGTAGCCAAGTAAGCCTCTAATGAAGTTTAAAGGTATAGCTGACAAGCAATACACCTGACTTGCTGCAAGTTCTGGCTCTAACAGACCCTGCAAAACACTGTGGGCAGAAGAACTTAGCCAAGAGTAACCCAGACATGAAAATCAAACGGGGTGTTTTTAAAAATAAAAGATTACTTTTATACTTATATAAACAGGCATATTGCCAAAGAAAAGCATAACATGGCCACATTGTAACATTGCCTTTAAAACCTTGCCTCCCTTAGGAAAATTGGGTGATTGAATAATATGGAATAGGAAGGAATATAAGCAAATGAATCCATCCTCTCCCCTTTTTCTGTGTTTCAATTTATGCCTTTGGTTTCTTCATTTTACTTATTAGAAACATGCACATTTTGTACATTCATTCATAAATATAACAAACTCAAAGGGCTAACTACTACATTAGAAAACTTGCCCTACCTCACTTCCTGTGAATTTGCAGGGAGGCAGGGCTGGTATTTCTCCTTTGTGTGTGGACAAAGTGTCACCAAAATGAAACTTCGCTAACTCAAGCAATTCATCATGGGAAACTCCTAAATGGAAGGAAAATATTTCATGATACTAGTAGCAGTACAATCTAAAGCAGACAAATAACTGCCAATACTTCAGCTTACAATAAGCTTACAGTAAGGTTACAGTAAGGTGTTATGTGATGAGTTACACATAAATTATTTTCACTCACTAAAATCATTTAAGAATAAGTTCATATAGCATACTTTTTCCCTTGGTATAATGTATAAAGTTACCCCCAATGTTTGCCATGAAATATCTTGCTTTTATTATTTTTGCATACTCTAGTATATCGAATAGTCTTTGGAAACAAATGACATCATTCTATTTATAGCATTCTGTTTTTAGTAGTGGTGATTTCATTTACCAAATATAGTAATTGTCAATCACTGAAAATGTCAAATCCTAGAAAACTAGCATTCCTACTGAGGAGTTAACATCGTTCTCAAACGGCTGTTAGCTAAAAACTCATATGATGAATCCAATTTACACATACATTTCTGTTACATTAAGATTAGAGCCAAGTTCTGTTTAGAAATAACTCCAAGAACAGTTTTTGTATTTTATTTTCACACTGAAAACCAGCCAGATTTGCTTCAGCCTCAAAGAGCATGTTTATGAAAAGTTAAATTAAGCCTGGCAGTGAGCTGCACTTTTTTTCCTAAATGATAAATGGGTTAAACATTCTCATAGCTCCCTATGTACTTTCCCTTCTCAGTAATTAGATCTACTGAATGAAAGGACAAATGAAAGAATGAACATAACACACCCATTCCATGCCTGACCAAGGATGAAGTTAGTTCTTAGTAATTTAAAAGCTTGACAGATTCCCAAACTGTAGAACACTATCTTCTCCAAGTGTCACTGTCTCCCAGTTCACTCATGTACCCTTCTCTTGCAAGTAAATTCCATTAGGTATATACACTTATGTATTAGAGTCCATACAGTTTTCTATTAAAAAACTCTATTAAAGAAAAAACGGAGGGAAAGTCTGTTTCCCCTTACACAACATATTAAATAATTTGCTTTGTAAATACTCTGAGGACATCTCCCAACGGGATCAAACTGATAAGCACATCACTAATGACTGTGTTTTAACAGTTAAAAAAATTTAAATCAACTAACCTCCAGCAGCAGCAAGTACAATCCTTGGCCCCTTATAATGTGTGGTTATATAATCTACTAAGTCCTTACGATTTATAGATCTATAAATGAAATAAGAAAAGCAATATTAAAAAGAAATTAAAAAGCACAAATATTCACATAATATACCTGAAATTAAACTAGACGTTAAAGGTATTCTAAGTTAAATGCAGTGAGAAAAAGGATATTGCCTGCAAGTATCAAAGAATTTCAAATTTTTTATATCAAGAAAAAAGATATCATCACTTGTTTATTCCAGAAATAGTTAGGAACCCAGACACCTGAGAGTCAAGTGGGGCTAAAGTGTAGCTAACTAAAATTTCATTTAGATTATTGGGGAGATAAAAATTACTTTTGAAACACTTTTTGAATGTGAATGTTAATTTTCAAAACTCAAATTTTTCTCAAAAAAAAATCTGAGAATTATACTTACTTGATATTTTCAGTTGGTCCCAAAATTGTCCGTCCAAGTGCAGTATTTTGATAAGCTGTGGCATGAAGATAATCAAAAACAACTTCTTGTAAATTGGTTTCAACTTCCTGCATCTCTCTAAGGATTACTCCACGTTCACGTTCAATCTCCGCTTCCCCCAATGTGCTGTTCTGTATTATATCAGCAAGAATTTCTACAGCTAATTGAAAATAAAACAAGAAACACTAAGAATCTTAATTTTCACTATTAAAATCTAGTAAACTAGTATCAGAAACCATGATACTGATCATGAACTCAATATTGACTAACAGTTAAACTGGTAATAAACCATTTTTTCTATATGTTCGATATACCTAAAATGACAATATTAAAATTAAAAATATAAAATATATAAACCCTGTGGTAGGGAAGAACTTGGGGAAAATTCCTAAATCTGCCAGAGGCCTCAAATTTAATGACTCTACCTACAACCACTTCAAAAATGCCATGGAAATTTGCACATATGTAAATTGTATGAAAATTACAAAGTAGAAAATTAGTCAGAATATCTCAGTCTGTACAAAGAGTCCATATCACCCAAGTACTCACTACTCAATTCCCACAGAAATGAGGCTGCTGCATAAAGAAGCCGAGAATCATCATAATCTAAAACATGTCCCCCGTGAACCACTTATAGAATCAGTGTCTTCATAATATCCTTCCTTCCTTAATCCCCATCTGGTCAATGTTGGCTAAATTCTTACCATCACCAAAGTCACTGATAAACGATGATCTAATGGAAATGGAGCAGTTAACATATGAAGAAAAGGACAGGTACCCCAAGAGATCCATATGACTACCAAAAGATTAAAAGTGACCCTTGGGGAAAACTGATGAAATCCTCAAATATTTATATAAAAATGACACTAATTTGCAAAGAGCCAAAAACAAATGGAAAGATATCATATGCTGTTAAACAATTTTATCAGAAAAATTATATACCTCTTCAAAAAAAGAAAAACCTAATCTACTCTTGAATACTGAGTACATAGTTACAATCACAATCTGAATTTTAGTAACTATAAAACAAGGTTATGATCTTTAATTTCATTTTTTCACTCTACTGTAAACTTTTGTCAAGTTCACCTCAAGAGGACTGTCTCAGACGTACTTATGTTCAAATACCAAGGACTTTCTGTAATTGATTACCTCTGTAAACTACCTCAAATGACAAAACTTATTACTAGAGTAAGCTTGAATGAGAGGTCATGACCAAAGAGACCCAACTAAAAGGATTAAAAACCTCAAGCAAATCTCCAAGAGGGAGCGCTTTGGAGAGCACTTCCACTTTGAATTCCTCTTTGATTTTCCACTCCCTCTAGAAGGAGCTGTCCTTCCTAGCCAGAAACCAGGAGGGTAAAAAAAAAAGTCCACTGCCTTCTCTCTTCCTTTTAGTCACCTTTTTCACTTTCCCTGCTGTTCTCTGTGTAAAAAAGTAGAGGGACAGGCTAAACTGAACAACCCTTAAAGTATCCTGGCTTAGCCCTTTGTTCTTAGTCCCTAAATAATCCTATGGGGAAAAACTTTCTCAGTAAGTAGATAATATATACAAAATATTAATACACAAAACTACTTGTGTAAAGTCTCAAACATCATTAATGAAAGACTATTAGGAATCGGTGTTCCAAAGTAATGAAATTAATTACAACTAAACCAAGACCTTAAAGAGTAATAATTTCACCAGTTAGCACTAAAACTATGAAATTATGCTTAATAATTCTAATACTGAGAAAATGTTTTGTGTGATAACTTTAAGAAATTAAAACACTCTACGATCACGGTAAATACAACAAACTGCTCTGTTATGGTGTCAGAATGATTATTTTATTTCTACAAAATAAAATCTATTTTCTTGCTTTAGAACAAGAAATAAAAGGCATCCAAATTAGAAAGGAATAGTAAAACTGTTACTATTTAGGGATAACATTTTATATAAAAACTCTAAATAGACTCCAATAACAAATTCAGTAAAGCTACAGGATACAAAATCAATACTCAAAAATCTGTTAGATTTTTATACACTAATAATGAACTTATAAGAATGAAAATTAAGAAAACAATTTCATTTACAACTGCATGAAAAAAATTAAATATCTAGGAATAAATTTAACTAAGGAAGTGAAAGACCAGTACACTGAAAACTGTAAGGCATCAATGAAAGAAAATTGAAGACACAAATGGAAAGATTTTTTGCGCTCATGGATTAGATTAATAGTGTTAAAATATCTGTACTACCTAAAGCACTAATACAGATTTAATGCAAACCCTATCAAAATTTCAATGGCATTTTTCACAGAAATATAACATTTGATCCTAAAATCTGTATGGAATCACAAAAGATCCTGAATAGCCAAAGCAATCTTGAGAAAAGAAAAAAGCTGAAAGCATCATGCTTCCTGATTCTAAATTATATTACAAAGCTATAATAACTAAAAGTTTGGAAAAAAAATAAAAATAATAGTTTGGTACTGGCATAAAAACAGACACATCAATGGAACAAAATAGAGGGTCCAGAAATAAATTCAAACTTATATGGTCAATTAGTCTAAGACAAAGGAGCCAAGAATATACAATGGAGAATGGATAGTCTCTTCATTAAAGGATGCTGGAAAAATTGGACAGCCACATGCAAAAAAAAATGAAATTAGACCGCTTTACTCTGTATATAAAAATCAACTAAAAATGAAATAAAGACTTAAACATAACACCTGAAACCACAGAACTTCTAGAAGAAAACAGGCAGTAAGCTAGATATACGTCTTGGCGATTTTTTGAATCTGACACCAAAAGCAACGAAACCAAAAACAAACAAGTTCAAACTAAAAAACTTCTGAACACAAAAGGAAATCAACAAAAGGCAACCTATTAAATGAGAGAAAATATCAGTAAGTCATATATCTAATAAGGGGCTAATATGCAAAAAATACAAAGAAATCAACAGCAGAAAAACCACCTAATTAAAAAGTGGACTAAAGATCTGATACACATTTTTCTAAAAATATACAGGTGGCCAACAGATATACATGAAAAAGTGCTCTCAGCACCACTAAGTATCAGGAAAATGCAAATCAAAACCACAACGATGTTACCTCACAACTGTTAGAATAGCTACTATCACAAAGACAAGAAACAGTAAATGTTGGTGAGGATATGAAGAGAGAACACTTGTGCACTGTTGGTATGAATGTAAATTGGTGCAGCCACTATGGAAAATAGTATGGAGGTTCCTATAAATATTAAAAATAGAACTACCATATGATCCAGCAATTCCAAGAAATCCAAAACACTAATTCAAAAAGACATATGCATCCCTATGTTCACTGCAGCATTATTTACAATAGCCAAGATATGGAAATAACCAAAGTGTCAATCGATGAATGAATGAATGAAAAAATTGTGGTGTATGTGTACATATTCAAGAGAATGTTATTAAGCCATAAAAAAAGGAAATCTTGCCATTTGCAACAACATGGATGAACCCTAAGAGCATTATGCTAAATAAGTGAAATATGTCAGAAAAAGACAAATATCATATGACCCCTCTTATACATTCCCCTTCCACCACCCCCCCCCCAAAAAAAAACTTAAGCTCATAGATACAAAGAATAGATTGGTGATTGCCAGGGGAGAAATGGGTGACCTGTTTTTATTTTCAGTTTAAATAAAATAAATGAAAAAACAAATTAATGGAAAGGAAAATAAGAAACGCATTCCAGGATGAGGAACTAGACTGTGCAAATACAATTAAAAAGCAAGCAGATTTTGTTCAAAAAACAAAGCCCAGCAGTCTGTAGATATAAAATCTCTTCAAGTTTATAGAAATAAAAAAAAATTCAGATAACAGGGTAAAGTGAGGAGGGAAATAAACAGTAACCAGTAATAAATGAATACAATTAAAAATGTTTCACTATACAGGTATGGCTCTGAAGGAAGTATTTTTGATGAAGCATTAGGGCTTCGTTTGCATCAGTCTTGCAGCCCATAAATATTTGATATCATTTATCATTTTGGGAGAAAAAATAGAAATAGATGCCCCCCCAACACCCATAAATAAAACAGTATTAAACTATTTAACTCTTGTGAAAATTATATATCTGCAGTATAAATAACAATACCTCTTGGCAAATCTTTAGAGAATGCTTTGGCATAATATACAGTTTGCTCTCTGGAGGTATAAGCATTGAGATGAGCACCCATGTTTTCAATCTCAAGTTCCAGATCTAACTGGGATCTTTTTTTGGTGCCCTGAAATAAAAGAGGAAAAAAATTATGATACCTTCATCTCTCATCTGTTCTAAACACTTTAAGGAGTAAGAAGCCATAAACCTAGGTAAGTTTCATGCAAGGATTAAATTTGGTTTCTAAAATACATTAGGCTTCAGAAATCATCGTATACTTTCACATGACCCTATATCACAAGAGAACATCCTTGTTTAAACTCTACAAACCAATTATCAGTAATGATTTCAGATAATTATCCTGGAATTTTTTTTTTGCTAGTCCATCACAGGGGTGGAGAAACACCCCTCAGAAGAGATTCTCCTCAGGCCAGACAGGTTTCTGTCAGCCTGTCTGTAAAGGCTTAAACTTATGAGGTTTAAGCCTGCCACTTGTGGGAGCCTATCTTTGATGTAAGAAAGATTACAGAGAGATTCCTTTGTCATCAAACTTTTGCCAGCTCCCATATATGTGGCAGAGTCAGGCTCATTTGAAATCTTAACCATTGTGCCCGAAAGAAAAGCACTACAATTGGAAAAAATTTTTAAATAACAAAAATAAAACATGTTATTGAAGCAGTTCTCCTTGCCTCAGCATGAGATTTTGTGCTGTTTCTTAAAAAAAATACATTTTTATAAAATAAGTCTTACAACTTGCCTTGAAAGCCATATGCTCCAGAAAGTGAGCTGTTCCATTATTCTTCTCATTTTCATATCGACTTCCAGCATCAATCCAGAGCCCAACCTTAATATGACCAATGAACAATTAAGTAAAGCATAATTTTCTTTCTTTTGGGGGAACGGTAGTGGAGAGAGATGGCAGGCTCCTTCCTTTTTCTGACAAATGCTTTCTAATTTCAACACTAAGGTTCTTTTGACTTGAGTGACTGAAAGTATATTCCTATGAATTATGAGATTTAAAAATATTAGTCATCAGGCTCTGTTGTATGCTACAAATATCTACTTGCCAGCTTCACTGAAGACCTATATTTTCAGTCCAACTTGTACTACAGCCATTAACAACTACAGTATAAAGAACATGAGAGATGGTCAAAAAACCTAGGTTCAAATCCTAGCTCTATCATGTATTACCTGAGTGACCTTGAACAGAACTATTTAACTTCTCTGAACTTGTTCCTTAACTGTAAAATGGGTGTGATGATGCCTACTAGAAAAAACTGTTTTAAAGATCAAATAAGACACTATATGTAAAAACAACTGGCACAAAGTAGCCCAGCAAATATACCTCTTTCATTATTTCATTACTATGAACACTACTAACAATAAATAATACAATAATAGGTTATAAGAACCAGATGTAGACATTTTAGAAGGGTACACATGTACCCTGTATGGAAGTACCACTGATTCATAAGAGAAAATCAACTGTCAAGGCAAAATAACTGCCACTATTTTTCAACCCCCTACCAACGAGAAAGCTTAGAGTAAAACCAACATTTTGCTCTCTCTCATGAGAAGTCAAGCAGTGGTTGCCTGAATCACTTACGGTGCATGTGGAGAGCCCAGAATCTTCAGAGGCCACTCTGAGTCCATTTTCCAAACGTGTTACACGTGTTTCTGGAACATTCAGAACAACTTGTGTAGCAGCCTGTGTACTTCTCAATCTGTTCCCTCCAAAATACAATGACTGGTTGGGGGTGGAGGAAGGATGCAAAACACATCATTATTGAGATGGTAAATGGTGGTTAAAAAACTGAATCTACCTCAAAGACATTCTATGAAGTACTCTTCCCTGCTCATCATTCGTTGCACGGGGATCCATCCCTTTGCCCTGCCTAGGATCCTTCCTTAACCAATCACACAGCCTCCTAACGCCAGAAACACGCCTACAAACGCGCCGCTCCCTTCAAGGGGCAGCTGTTACCACTATCCAGGGGAAAAACTGCTTTTATTTCAATCTCTCTCCTAGAGGTGTCTAACATTCATTATAAAGGGAATAAGCGGGAAAGCCGAGAAGGAGAAAAAAAATAGGATCGGCGTGTTCAATGGTCGAGAAAAGCGACAAGTTTTGGAAAAGGTAGAGTGAGAGAAGTAGGGCAGGTGCTCAAAGTATACTCGGGCGGCTGACTTCCTGACTACGGACAGTTCGTGTGTTCGCAGTGTTTCTTTCCGTTTATCCGTACATTAGAGTCCCACATACCTGGAAGAAAACTAGGGGCTCTTACGAGGAAAATGCATACACAAACAAAATCCCCCGTTAGCCAGCCTGGGGCTCGCAGGACGCCCCGCTGCGGGTGAAGAAGTTCAGTCAGGCAAAAACCAGCCCCTCTCACCCCACCCCAACCTGCAACCTCTGCGTTTTCGGTCGTCAACCCGCCGCCTCCAGGCCCCCTCAGGAACGCTGTGGAGAGGTGGCCACGGTCATCCCACACGCCACTGGCAAGTCGTGCGCAGCGGGTGACGGCGAAAGTGAGGCGTCCCGGGCGCCAGGTGCCCCGCGCGTCCCCGTCCGGGCGGCTGGGCCCAGGCCCGTGACGAAGCCCGCGGCGCGAGGCCGCGCGGGAGAGGCCTGGCCTGATTCCGCCCGGCACCTAGGCAAGAGGAAGGAAGCTCACCGGTCTGGCGGCGCCTCCGACCAAGCACTTCTCAGTGAAACGCCAGAGCCGCCGCCGCACCGCGGGCAGCAGGAAGGACCCGGCTGCCGCGGCCGCCGCCATCCCTGCGCCGCCCTGGCTGGAGGATGTGCTTCCGGGGTCGTGACCCGGGGCCCGCGAGGAGAAACGGACACCACCTAGTGGACTTGGTGAGAATGACACTCCTCAAGCGGCCCTGGAGGGAGGGAGTGGCCCCGGGCGTGGTGCTGAGTGGCCCGCCCCAAATAACAGCCAAGGGGGAGTCAGTAGGAGCCCCTTTACCTTCCAGTTACTTCCATCGCCTCCGGCGTGCAAGGCACAGATGTGGAGGAGCTGAAGGTCACCTGGCGCAACATATTACCCCACTGGTGGCTGAAATTGATTGGAAAAAGTGGAATAGGATCCATAACTGTCCTTAAAAAAAAAGGCGTCTAATGGAAGGTGACAGGCATAGTTAGAAAAGGAAGGATAGATCAGTGTCAACCCTTATTCACTCTTCAACCCTTTACAGTCTGCCTCATTTCATTCCCTAGAGATTGCACTTGATGAGGCCACTAATTACTGAAAGATGGACACTTTACAGACCTTATCTTACAGTCCTGTCGGCAGAATTTCACCTTGTAGATCTCTTTGAAATTTTCTCGTTGAATCTCAGAGTTCCCTCCATCTCATGATACCTCTCGGGCAGTTCTTTGTTTACAGATCTCTTAATGAAACTGAAAAGAGAAAGCACTGTTCTAACTGTGCTATTCTTAGGCTCATTTTACAGATGCGGAAACAGGTAAAATAACTTGCTGTAAGTCACCATGCAGATGACAGGCGGTCTGCTCCAAAGCCTGTGCGTGTTCTTAAACACTACACTAGTTTGCCCTAAAAGTCCCCAGGGTTCTGGACATGGGCCTCTTCTCCTACTACACATTTTCCCTGAGGGCTTCCATTTCCACCTGAAGACTTCCCTGACTACCGAAACAGCCCTTTCTCTTGAATATCCCATTGGCACCTCAACATCAACTTGTTCAGAATGCAATTTACTGTCTTGCCACTACATCTTTTCCTGGATATCCGATGTGAAACAGCCAATGTACTTTCACTCACTTACCCACACATCTAAACCAGAAACTTGAATTTCATTTTTCAAGTCAAAGTCAAATTAAAACCCCAATGAAATATCATTTCACCTCTACTGGGATGGGTAAAATAAAAAGATAGACAATAATAAGTGTTGGGGAAAAGTGGAGAAATGGAACCCTTAGGCACTACTGGAAGGAATGTAAAATGGTATGGCTACTTTGAAAAACAGTCTGGTGTTCCCCCAAAAAAGTTAAACATAGAGTTACTATCTCATATAGTAATTTCACTCCAAGGTATATTTTTACCCCATTTACGTCCCTCATCCCCCCTCTTCCCCTACCCTCTGGTAACCATTAGTTTATTTTCCATGTCCATGAGTCTCTGTTTGTCCTGTTCATTTGTTGCTTTTAGGTTTATACTCCACATGTAAGTTATATTATGTAGTTTTAACTTTTTCTATCTGGCTTATTTCGCTTAGTATGATTATCTCGAGGTTCATCCATGTTGTTGCAAATGGCAGTATTTCATCTCTTCTTATGACTGAGTAATATTCAATTGTATGTATGTACCACAGCTTCTTTAGCCAGTCATCTATCTTAGGACACTTGGTTGCTTCTATGTCCTGGCCACTGTGAATAATGCTGCTATGAACATCGGTATGCAAATATCTTTTCAGATATGAGTTTTCAAGTTTTGGGGATAAATAAATAGCCAGTAGAGGGATTGCTGGATTATATGATAGATTGCTTCTTAGTTTTTTGAGGAACCTTCATACTGTTTTCCACAGTGGCTGTACCAATTTGCAGTCTCATCAGCAGTATATGAGGGTTCCTTTTTCTCTGCATCCTCTCCAACACTTGTTATTACTTGTCCTGTTGATAACAGGTATTCTAACAGGTATGAGATGGTATCTCATTGTGGTTTTGATTTGCATTTCTCTAATAGCTAGTGATGTTGAGCATCTTTTCATATATTTGTTGGACATTTGTATGTCCTCTAGGGAGAAATGTCTGTTCAGATCCTCTGCCCATTATTTGATTGGATTGTTTTCTGTTGTTGTTGTTGTTATTATTGTGTCGTATGAGTTTTATGTATATTTTGGATATTAGGCCTTTACAGAGGCGTTGATTGCAAATATATTCTCCCACTCAGATGGTTGCCTCTTTACCTTGTTGATGGTTTCTTCTGCTGAACAGAAGCTTTTTAGTTTGATGTAGTCTCGTTCATTTATTTTTGCTTTTATTTCCCTTGCCTCTAAGGTCAAATTTATAAAATCCTCTTTAAGTCCAAGGCCCTTGAGTTAGTTCCTGTTTTCTTCTATGAATTTTATTGTTTCAGGTCTTATATTTAGGTCATTAATCCATTTTGAGTTAATTTGATGTGTGGTGATAGACAACAGTCTAGTTTCATTCTTTTGCAGGTGGCTTTCCAGTTTTCTCAGCACCATTTATTGAAGAGGCTTTCCTTTCTTTGTTAAAAATTATTTGCTCACATAAACATGTGAGCAAATAATTTATTTCTGAACTCTCGATTCTGTTCCACTGGTCTGTATGTCTAGTTTTCTGCCAATACCGTGCCGTTTTTATTGTTGTCGCTTTGTAGTATAATTTGAAGTTGGGCAGAATGATGCCTCCAGCCTTATTCTTTTTTTCTCAGGATGGCTTTGGCAATTCGGGGTCTTTTGTGATTTTTGATTTTTTGATTTTTTGTTCTATTTCATTTAAAAATGCTGATTGGATTTTGATGGGGATTGCTTTAAATCTGTATAATGCTTTAGGTAATAAGGTCATTTTAACTATGTTGATTCTTCCAATCCAAGAACATGGAATATCTTTCCATTTCTTTGTATCTTCTTTGATTTCTTTTAATAGGGTCTTATGATTTTCATTACATAGGTCCTTCACATGTTTTGTTATATTTATTCCTAGGTGTTTTATTCTTTTTGTTGCTATTGAAAAAAAATTATTGTTTCCACTTCTTTTTCTTACACTTCATTATTAAAGTATAGGAACACTATGCATTTTTGAATGTTGATTTTGTATCCAGACTTTACTGTATTTGCTTATTGTGTAGTCTTTAGGGTTTTTCATGTAGAGAATCATGTCATCTTCAAATAGTGACAATTAGACTTCATTTCCTATTTGGATGCCTTTTATATTTTTCTCTTGCCTGATTGCAATTGCTAAGGAGGCCTATATTTTAAATGATATATGAAAGACCACATATTCTATAATTTCACTCAAATGAAATGTCCAGAATAGGCAAACCTATAGAGAAACAAAGTAGATCAGTGATTTTCTAAGGTAGGGGGAAATTGAAGGGTTGGAAATTGACAGCTAATGGGAATAGAATTTTTTTTTGAGGTGATTACAGTGTCCTAAAATTAGTGGTGATGGTGGCACAACTCTATGAATATACTGAAAACTATTGAATGGTATACTTTATATAGCGTATAATTATATCTCACTAAAACTGTGACCATTTAATGGACAAATGATTTGAATAGATATTTCTACAAAAAAAGATATACAATGGCCAATAAACACGTGAAAAGATGCTCAACATCATTAGCTGGCAGGAAAATGCATATCAAAGCTATAGTAAGGTACTATTTCATACACACTAAGATGGCTATAATAAAAAAAAGACAGACAGTAATGGGTGTTGACAAGAGAGAACATGGACAGATTGCAATCCTTGTCATTGCTGATGTTGATGTAAATGGTTCAACTGCTGTGAAGAACAGATTGGCAGTTCCTTAAAAAGTTAAACAGAGTTAATAATTCCACTCCTAGGTATATAGCTGAGAAATTAAAACATATTTCCACATAAAAAAATAATACATAAATGCTTATAATAGAATTAATCATAACAGTTTAAAATGAAAACAACTCAAATATCCATTAACTGATGGATGGATAGACAAAATGTGGCATATCTGTACAATGGAATATTATTCAGTGACAAAAAATAATGAAGTATTGATACAAGTATGAGTGAGTTTTGAAAACATTCTACGAGAGAAGCCATTCACAAAAGGCCACATCCATTTATATGAAATGTCTAAAATAAGAAATCCATGGAGAAAGAAAGTAGATCAGTAGTTGCTAGGGGCTGGGAACAGGGAAAAGTAGGGAATGACTGCTAGTGAATATAGGTTTCTTTAGTGGTGATGAAAATTTCTGGAGTTAGGTAGTGGTGATGGTTGTATAACCTTATGAATATACTAAAAACCATTGAATATTACATTTTAAAAGGATAAATTCTATGGTACATAAATTACATCTCAATATTTTAAAAAAATACCCCAAATCATCACTATTTACATTAGGATAACATTTTAAATATCTTTCTATGCATGTATGTGACTAGAAATATAGACTTATGTGTGGGGAGCCGTTCATAAGAAAAAGCTTACGGACAGAAGAATAACAAATGGCATGAGAGCAAAGATGCGAGTTGTTTCCCAGAGCTCAGCCCAGGCCCTGCTTCTAACCTTCGCACCTCTAACCTTTGAAGTTGCTGTCTGGCAAGAATCTTTACAGCTGCTGTCAGGAAAGTATAGGTAAGGAGAAGAGCCTTTACAGCTGCTTTTAGAAAATATAGATAAGGAGAAGAGTCAACTTACAGTTAGGTCACCAAGGCGACCCTGAATTTTACAGCTAGGTCACCATGGCAACCCTGCATTCGCAGAAAAAAACCCCTTCCCTGACCCTATATAAGTAACTGCTTGAGCCCCCAATAAACGAGACTTGATCAGAAAGCCTGTCTTGTCTCCATTCTTTGCGTCTCTTGTCCCCCTTTTCTTGGTTTCTAGGGCCTCGGTTGATCGTCCTGCGGGCTGGGACACTTATGGAGGATAGATGGATAATTACATTGACTGAACACTCAATACTCTTTAAAAGAATGGGATAATACAATAGATGTTATGTTTATTAAAAAGTATCTGGATATCTTCTCTTTGTTCCTCACTTTTCCTTTTCCACTCTGTTTTGTGCTTTAGGGGGCTGACCTCCATAGACTGCTTGATGCATCACATTTCTAGTTGAGTTTAGCCGATGAAAGTCACCACAGGACACAAGGAGCCTAGAGAAGTAAGGTAGATGCATTTATCCATCACCTTCTTCCCTTGGGGTTGACACATCTCTCTATCAAGGGCCTAGCCTTCTTCATACAGTTATCTTCCCTGTGTTCTAGTGGCCTTTCTTTTCTCTTTTACCTTGGAGGCTAAGTGGACACAGGTCTCTGTTATTGCTAGTTCTGGAATACTGTACTCTCCTTGTTGGTTTCTCTGAACCTTGTTCCTACATTTGTAAATAGTCCCTTTACTAAACTCTCTTCAAATTACCCCATTTGAATATACCAGGAACTAGACCGATACAAAGTTTTAAATTTGTGTTAATCAGTATTAGTATAAATCAGCAGTACATTTAATATTTATTCAATTGTATCAGGATTAAAACTAATTCAATAGTATTATTATCAGTCAATATTTAAATTTACTTTAATAGAAGGAAAAAGAAACTAAAGTAAAACTGAAGGAATTATTGAATTTCAAATATTTTCTCACCACAAGAGATATTATTTCCCAAAATCTAGTTCATTAGAGGTCAAGAGCCATTGTTTAAACTGAAATATGTATTTTTTTCAATCCTCTCTAAAGATTTTAAAATACATTTTTCAATCTAAATAGTAGTTCTTGACTCCAAGTTTTGAAAGAGAAATGCATTTGAAATCTTACATTTACTCTGGCCTCATTCTTTCATCTTCCCATTTTTATTATTATTATTATTATTTTGCATTACTCAAATTTATCCCATTCATATTCTGTTCTGTAACCATTCTTCTTATAATTGTTTGGTATTGGTCATAATATTTAAATATATCAATGTTTATCACCAATCCTATTATGTGGCTTTTTTTTTATTACTGAGTTTTTTATATTGATAAATCTTTTAATTGACTGAATTTTATTGTTGAATAATTATTGCTACTTTTGTTATTTTGAAAGTTGCATCATGGATGTTATAGTCTTAATTTTTTCATGTTTGACAATGTCTGATTTTAATGTTCTTGGGTCACATTTTAATTTTCTCCTAATTTTATAAAAATAGTTCCATTATTTTCTTGAATTGAATACTGCTTTGGAGAAGTCTGAGGCTAACCAGATGTTTTATCATCCTTAAATAGGCCTTGCTTCTCCATTATTTTCTTGAATTGAATATTGTTTTGGAGAAGTCCAAGGCTAACCAGATTTTTTTACAACCCTTAAGTATGACTTGCTTTATCTGTTTGAATATCTAAACAATTATTTTATTTTTGAAATTTAATAGCTTAACTAAGGTATATCTTAGTGTTGAGTAATTTTTGTATTGAATGGAACACAATATGTTCTTTGAATCTGCAAATTTACTTCTTTATTTTATGAAAATTCTCTTTGGATACATCTTCTGGCATTCCACTCAGTGGGTTTTTTATTATTATTATCCAGGAATAGCAATTATTCTTTACTGAATTGTTTTTATCTGTTGTCCATATTTATTAGCATCTCTCTAATTTCTCAAATCTTTGTCATTTTCACCTGCATCTGTTATGATTAGCTCAATCCAGAAATAAACCAAGTATATTTGTTCAACTAATTTTTGGCAAAGATGCAAAAGTAGTTCAGTAGTTGAAGGATAGCTTTTTCCACAAATGGTACTGAAGCAAATAGATAATTCTAGGTCCTCCTCCCTCCAAAAAAAGGATTTTGACCTAAACCTCACACCTTATACAGAAATTAATTCAAAATGAATTATATAGACATACATATAACATTACAACTTTTAGAAAACACACAGGATAAAATCTTTTATTTTAGGGCTAGGCTAAGAGTTTTTAGATTTGATACAAAAAGCATAGTCCATTTAAAAAAAACCTAATAAACTAGACTTCATCAAAATTAAAAATGTTTGCTCTGTGAAAGACACTGTTAGAGAATAAAAAGACAAGGTACAAGTGGGGTGAGAGGAGGTTAAAGAGGGCAAAGGGGTATATGGTAACAAAGGAGACTAGACTTTGGGTGATGAGCATCCAATGCAATATACAGATGATGTATTATAGGTAATCTCATTAACAAATGTCACCTCAATAAATTTTAAATTAAAAAAAAAGACAAGCTACACGGTGGGAGAAAATATTTGCAAGCCACACATGTATCAAAAGACTTGTGTCTAGGGTATATAAAAAACTTCAAAACCTTAAAAAAACAAATAATCCAATTAGAAAATGGGCAAAAGACATAAACAGATATTTCACTGAAGAAGACATACAGATGAAATAAACTCATGAAAAGATGTTCAACGTTATTAGCCATTAGAGAAATGCAAATTAAAATCATGAGATATCAGAATATAGATAGCAGAATGGCTCAAGTAAAAAATAGCAATAGCGCCATATGTTGGTGAGGATGCAAAGGAATAAGATCTCTCATACATTGCTGGTGAGAATGTAAAATTCAAGAGTGGTACAGTCATTGTGGAAAATTGTTTGGCAGGTTTTAAAAATAAAATAAAATAAATAAAATAAAATAAAATAAATTAAATAAAAATGTGCTTACTATACAAGCCAGCAATTGTACTCTTGGGCATTTAACCCAGAGAGATAAAAACACCTACATGAATATTAATTTTAGTTTTATTTATGATTGCCCAACACTGGGGAAAAAAAACAAATATCCTTCTAAAGATAAATGATTAGACAGTAGTACATCAATACTATGGAATATTACTCAGCACTAAAGAGGATAGAACTCTCAATAAATGCAACAACATGGTGGACCTCAAGAGAATTACCCCAGTCTTGAAAGGTTACACACTATGATTTCATTTACATAAGATTCTTGGAAATGACAAAATTATAGAGGTGGAGAAGAGATTAGTGATTGCCAGGGGTTGATGTGGGAAGGGGAGAAAGACAGGGCCAAGAGGGGAGGTGAATATGGCTATAAGGACTACATAGCATGAAAAATCCTTGAGGTGATAGAATTATTCCCTTTCTTGAATATTATAGTAGTTATACAAATCCACACATGTGATACAATTTTATAGAATTAAACACACACAAATGAATGTGGTAAAAACTGACAGAGTATAAAGGTCAGTGAAATATATCAATTTCCTGGTCATGATATTTTATTGTAGTCATGCAAGATGTCATCTTTGGGTCAAAATAGATGAAGGGGACATGAGATCTTACTGTGTTATTTCTCACAACTGTGTGTGAATCTACAATTATCTCAAAATAAAAAGTTGAATTAAAAGAAAAAATGATGTTACATTTACAAAAAAAATTATTGTGAGAGAGGAAGAATATGGGAAGAGTACGACTTTCTACCTATTAACTATCATGTATCACAATCATGAATTCAAACACACACACACACACACATGCACACACACACACACCAGTCACAGAGATTCTTAGACAAATTGAAATAGGAAGCGATTCAGAATTATTCATCTGGCCATAGCTAACAAGTTCATAGAGGGAACAGCAAATGAATTGGAGCAAAAATATCTTTGTATGTTTTATAAAGCTTTCCTGATCCAGCATTTTCCACAATGACCTCCTGGTGAAAAGGGAGCAATTAGTGGGCTAAGATGTATTATGTGACAGTTTAAGTAGCTGCCTGTGTCTGGCTATGGTGCTGCAGCCTTTGTACCCAGTCTGGTCTCCTTGACATGCTTCAGCTTTATTTCTTTTTGTCCCTTGCCTCTTAATGGAGGTTATTCTAAAGGGGAAGTAGATCCCGAGTTGAATGTATAATCACCATGGGAACTGAGGCCACAATCAATTCCTAGGAATATGGCTCATGGCCCCCACATGTCTAATTTCAAAGTCCTTTTTGTGCAGTTTCTTATTACCTGAATGTTCCTGAGTTTGAATGAGTGTGTGTATGTGTGCTTGTCTGTTAGCTGATTTGTCCTTAAGGACAAAGGCAGAAGAAAATGTAGTTCGCTTATACAATTTCACATCCTTCAAACTTCTGGTTTGGGCTTATTAACTAGTATTGTAGAAGAAAAGTAATTTCTGAAAAATATGAACTCCCACTTACCCCCATGCAGGTCACCATTTCTCTTCCACAGGAAACTAAATTCAGTATTTATGATCCTAGCAAAATCCAATTTTCTGTCTTCCTCACCTTTATTTTCTCCTGGTCTAAGATGATTCAAAATTGGAAGGTTCTTTCTGTATCCAGTGGACTTTCTAGGGTCCTTAAATCATGAATTGCTCCCTCATTTTGTTCTTCTCTGTTGTTTATTCACTTGGTATTCCTTAACTCACACAGAATTGATGTGTACTGGATATGCTGTCATTAATGTAGCAGAGACCCACAATGCCTTCTAGACAAATGTTCTGCTCTGTTTCCAGTGGTACATTTAGGAGAGACTTAAACTTGATAATCTTCAAGAGAAGAGTCTAAGGTGCTTGGTAAAGTAGAGAGAGGATGAAGTAGACAGAGTTTAAGTTTTAATTTAATGTAGGGAGAGCTCCAATCACCTAAAAACAAATTTGCAAGAGTATGAAATAGCGTGGGTCCCAAGATGCTATTCTTCAGGCATGGGAATAAGATTCTTACAGAAGTAGGTTGAATATATTTTCAACATTTGCTCAGTTTATCTGGTATCAGAGAAAAGAAAAACGTGATTCCAAAACTGTAGGGATGATGAGTCAGCAATTAATTTAGATTTTCAAGGAGAGAAGCTAGTCAAGTCAGTCTGAATATGTATCTGTCTTCCTAGGTCTCCTGCACGCACCTCCTCCTTGTTACTCCTGACCAATTTCATTTAACTTGGGTAGAGATCTCTAATCCTGAAGTAGGAATTTACTGATAAAGGTATTTTTTAAAATTTTTTACTAAATTCATAAGCTGACATGAAACTTTTTTTCTGTTATTGATCTCTTCTTAGTCTAAGTTTGTGTCACGCAGAATTCTAAGGTAACCCCCAATGACCCATGCGCTTGATGCCCTTGTACAATCCCCATGGAATCTGACTCCTGTGATTAGGTTACATTATATGAAAGATGAAGGAATTTTCAGATGAAATTAAAGTGCCTACTCAGTTGAGTTTAAGTTAGTCAAAAGTCCTCAGACTTCACATAATCAGGTAAGCCCTTTAAAAGGGTCTAGAGGTAAGAGATTCTCATACTGGCCGTGAAAAAGTGAGCCACCAGAATTCTCTAGCGGCAAGGAAATGAATTATCCTAACAACCATGGGCACTTGGAAGAGGACTCCTAGCCTTAGATAAGACTTCAACCCTGATTGACACATTCATCGCAGCTTGGTGAAAACTGGAGCAGAGAGCGCAGGTAAACTGAGCTCAGAATCCTAACACTCGGAGACTGTGAGATAATAAGTATATGTTGTCGTAAGCCACTAAGTTTATGTTTACTTGTTATGCAGCAGTAGAAAACTTATACACATTTTAATCTCCAGAAATTTAGCTGGCTGTTGCAGAGTGGTTGTTTGGTTACCTTGCTTTATTGCCAGCCTCTTTTAGTATGCCTTACCAACGAACAGGGACAGACAAAAGAGAAAGCACCCCTTAACCTGGCTTTAAGCCTGTGTTTTGCACATAATAGACAAAAAGAGAGAAAATAGTATAAATATAAATTCTTACCTTGGTCTTCCATTAAGATATAAAACTTTTCCCATCACACACAAGTCATCACCTAATTCTGTTGATTCTGCCTCCAAAATATATCCTGAGTCTATCTTTTACTTTCAGTCCTCATTCTGCCCTAGTATAAACCACCATTGCCTGTAGCCCAGACATCTACAAACCAGCTTCCTATCTGGTTTCCCATATGAGTTTCTGCCAGGACCCTCACTGATTTAGGTTCTTCTGAAATGCTAACATTCTAAGCCTTGATAGGGAATTTCTCAAGTGCTTTTTGAAATAGAAAGAAATAAAACAAAAGCTGACTACACAGGCAATTAAACTATAACTGATCCCCAAAGTTTTATAACAATAGTAATAAAGAAGTATTGTAGAAGACAAAGCACATAAAAATTCCCCTTTTCCTGCTATGACTACTTTGTCAGCATCAGCATTAGTGATTCAGTCTGAAATGTTTAATAAAAATATACACAATATCTCAATAGCTTCTGCCTAGAGGTTCTTTTAACTCATTGTAGCAACAGATAGGAACTGAAAAAATAGACCAGGCAAATAAGACCAGAAGGATTTTATGGAAATCAAACAATATTCTGCTTTATACATTCCTTATAATGTATATAAAATGTTTTCAGTGTGTGCATTTCTTGAATAACTTCATAAGTGGGCTGTGAATTGAAGTTTTTATATCTATAGGTTACCCTCCAACCAATTAAGATGAAAATAGGGTTTTCTTCCTATGATTAATTGCTGAGCAATAGCCTGAAGAGCCTTCAGGGCATGGAACTGAATCTTTTGATTTATAGGGGAATCTGGTTTCAGTAAAACACAATGGCTGCAGATTGCTTTTGAAATTGTTGATTAGGATTTTCCTTCAGGGAGAATCCAGCTGAAACATTTACAAACACACTTTTTGCTTCTAGATATTACCGACCAAGAATTGTGAAAGACTCATGAAAAGTAGGCCTATTACTTTATCTCAAATCAGCCTGCTTCAAAGATAACAGGAACTTTCTCAGGCATGAAAAGATAGTTTGAATATATTAAAGCACTTAGTACAGAAGCTGGCACATAATGAGTGCTCAGTAAGTGTTGGTCACTACTGCTATTGCTTGTTCCCCCTAACATTATTTCCTAATAATAACATACTATTATATACAGTTATTTTTATAATTAACATAAAAATTAGCAGTGCTCATCTCTAGACGCTGGGATGGATGGTGATTTTTCTCTTTTTTTATACTTTATTGTATTTCTGAAGTGAACATGAATTATTTTATCATATTAAATTTGTTCTTTGTAATTATCTTCTTTGAACTTAGATTATTGCCAACAGACAGAGAGAAGAGTTAGAAAAACAATTCTTTATAACAAAAAGTAAAGCTTGAAATTTCTCTAGATGCCTCACCAGGAAGAATGGGTGACCAAGCTCAGTGACTTGCTGGGTGAGAGTTGGGTGTACTTCAGGGACAATGTTGACAAAACAGTACCAGTTATGTCTGCTTATTATTACTTTTTAGCTGCCAAATATAGTCAACAACCAACTGACAGCTGTGTTTAACAAATCAAGATATTAATCTACCATCTAAACTGAAACTCTGTCTTCAGTGAACCATCAATGCTAAGAGCAGCTGAAGCCTCCAGTTCTTTAATATATTAGATTAATTTAAAGCTCCATAGAAACAAGGACTCACCTGCATACTCAGGGTGCTTGAATAGTGATATTTGCAGGCTTCGTTAAAATATACAAGGTCAAAAGGTCAAAGCCTTAACCAGATTTTATGCACCTCAATGTAGTCCTCAGTTAAAGGGATATAATTTTACTATTCTGATGTGTCTACCAATACAAACAGGCAGGGGGAATGGACAGAATTCAGGAATCAGATCTGATAACTGGGTTGGGACAGGCATTTGGAGAACATGTACTGGAAGAAAGGTGCAGTCCAGAAGGCAGGACATACTGTCCAAGCCAGGTGAGGGAAGATCTAGCTTCAAGTTAACTGGAACATCTTATCCAGTGAGCAATAAGGCTTAGAAATCCAGAACAGATGACACTGGGAAATCCAAGAATACTTGGAATGAGGGACGCTTGTTACCCTGTGATAGGACCACATTATTGGACTAACCTCATGAGCAGGACTGTTGTCCTCAATCTTCCTTATGGAGGAAGGATTGGAAATTCGGAGGTTTGACAAGAGGGTCCCAAAGAGAGAGACTCAGTACTAGGCAAGGCACCAAGACTGAAGCCCATGAGAACAGGGCAGAGGTCCAGACCTCAAAGCAGAAGCTGGAGAACAAGACAACAAGGAGCTGGGATGGGCTGACACCTGAGCACCCCCCAAAGCTGAGCCGTTCAGTGAGGAGTGGGGGCTGGAGTGAATGTGAGGTGGCATCAAACTTGCAGGGGGTGGAGGAATTAAGTAGTTGGGGACTAGATAGCACCTGATATTAATAAAAATATCAACTGCTTGCTGAGTACCTACTGTGTGTCAAATGCGGTGCAGGGACTGTACATACATTATCACTAACTCAAATTATCCCTACAAGGTAGGTATAATTATTTGTTTCATAAATGAGGAAAAGCGGTTCAGAGAGTAATTGGTAGCCCAAGGTCATAGAATTAGGAAGAGGCAGGCTGAGGTCTGCCTAACTCCAAACCCACAACCTTTGTGCTGCTCTATGAACACATTTATTCCTCACTGTGCATGAGTAGGGTTGACTCCAATTTTTTTGTTCTTAGAGGCAACAGTATAACAAGCAACTATTGATCTTAAATAAAAGCACCAGTTATTTTACCAGCAAAATGAACTTCTTCAGGAATGGCAGAGGAATTGCAATTTTGGACAAGCAAACTATGGTGAACCGTAGGCAAGTCTGGAGAACAGAGGAGATGGGCTTGCCTTTACGGAAAAGAGGAGGAAGGCGGGAGGGAATGTTTCAAGAGTTTAAGGAGGTGAGATTTTCTCATTGGCCAAGTGTGGTGGTTTTTTAGTGGGCTGTTGCTGGGCAAGGAGAAATTCTTTCTTCCTCCTGCCAGGTTATATGAAGTAAGCTTTTTTCCTGTTGTGAAATGTGAGGTATGGTGAGTGGTAGTGCATGAGAGCTCCCCTTCGGGGCTTTCTGACTCCATTTTAAGTGAGGTTTCCTTTATTTTTAATTCAACCTATGATTAATGTTAAAACAGTAATATTTTTATTAGTGAAAAGGTAAACTGAAGCATCATGTTGGTAGTATCAATAACATGTATTTATAATTCCATATTGTATTAACAGAGAACTCTGTCATTACTTTAAGGAAACCCACTAGTTTGAAGTCATTAGGGGAAATGAAGCAGGGAAAGGACATAGTGAGACTGATGGTATTAAGATCACCAGGCATAATAACCCTGTGCTGGGACAAAATCAGATTTACTGACCCTCATGCAGCGAGGAAAAGCACCCCAACAAAAGGGAAGAGGGAAACATTTTGTTAGGTTTAGGTTTCTTCTGAAGGATTCTGAGGGGACAAGTAAGGGGATGGGGATCAGCTCTGTATTATGTGCTGTTTCTGTGGTGTGTTTAAGAGAAGAAGCAAACCAGGGATTAGGTACTGCCATGAGGGGAGGGTGATTTAGCATTAGGAATCCCCATTAGAAGATGGGAATAATAAAATGGGGTATCAGTAGCCATTCAAAAAGACAAGTTGCAGCATTTTACAGCTGCCTTGAGAATGCGGGAAAACAATGCTTCCAGTTAATTTTGCAACTGGCTTTATCTGTGTTTATCCTCGCAGCCTGATCAATGGCAAGGCTGCTTTTTGTCTTTTTGACTTGGAGCTGACGTTTTATTTTTTAGTTCCAGACAGTAAAAACCTCTTTCAGTGGGGTGAGGGGAGAACATAGGGAGGAAAGTTGAGCCGTTAGTCATCCAGCTGACCCTCCTGCATCCTGTGATCTGGACCTTGGTTTTGGATCTTATCATTCATTATTGGTAGCTGCAACCTTCAGCTGCTCTCTCTGAAGCAATGTTTATATCATAACCCAGGTGAGAACATTGAAAGCACACTTATACAATCACAAATGACAGAAAGATGGAGGGACAGAAATTTCTGGATGACTAGACTGAACAATTAATGAAATGTTAAGTGCCTGCCACGCCCAAACACCTTTTATAAACTATTTCCAGGGACTACTTTCTAATGTTACTTTATTCTGATCTTTGCTAAAACCAGATCATATTCCCCAACCCTGACACACCTTCTGTATTTGAAACTCCCAAGTGGCTTTTGGCGCCATTTCCTAAATGATCTGGCTTCTGCCTACCTTTCTAATTTTATCTTCTGCACTCTTTGCCTTACTACCAAGGGTTCCACCACCCTGGCCTTCTGTTCCTTGACACCAACCTCGTTCCTATACCCAGGACTTTGCTTGAATGCTCTGGAATGTGCTGGGAATGCTTACAAAGATTTTGACAAAAGTAACTCCTTTTTATTATTCAAGTTTCAACTTAAATTTTATCTTCTTGAAGAGGCCTTTCCTGTCAACTCTATTTTACCCTTTCCCAAAGCCTGGCCTCTATCTCATTACTTTGTTTTTTATGTAATAATACTTATCAGTAAATTAATTTTTGTCAACTTATTTGTCTTCCCCATTATAATGAATACTCCCTGCGGGCAGGGATTTCATGTACACCACCAGCAGCTCTAACAACATATGACACATGATGGGTAACCAATCGGTATCTGTTTCAAGTGACCCCATTGTTCTGGCCACATCTGACTGAACTAGGAATTGCTATTCCAGACAAAATCATTCATTAGGCTGCTCACAGC
Source organism: Cynopterus sphinx (assembly GCA_030015415.1). NCBI lineage: Eukaryota > Metazoa > Chordata > Mammalia > Chiroptera > Pteropodidae > Cynopterus > Cynopterus sphinx. The sequence continues at coordinate 39,968,979 of CM057391.1, read as the reverse complement.
AGAGCAGTGGCCTGTGAGTAGTCTGCATGAGAAACCTGCCCCACAGTGTGCTACACATTGTGTGATAACTCTCAGAGCCCGTCGGATTCACATTCAGGGCATTTTGCATTCCAGATAGAGCAGACAGACAGTAGAAATAAACAGCAGCAAAAGAAGCAAAATTCATTAAAAAGTTGGTAGAGAAAAAACAAAGACAAATTTGGGACCTCAAAACTAGTGGTGGCACTAGCATTTGGATTGCTTTGGGTTATCAAAGATATTTTGGGCTAAGAGAGCTACTGCCGTATCTTAAATGATAACATTTTTTTTGCAGTCTTCCATGAGGCCTTTGTTCTATGTCTTTCAGTAAAAACCTATCACTTTAGTCATGTTTGTGCCACATGACAGGATATTTGAGAGTGACCAAATTGGAATTTAAAATGTCCTCAGTAGACTGGGGTGATTGGCCTATTATAATACATAAATATTTTATAGATATAAACTTAATAAAGCTCTCCATTTATGTTCAAAGAAGCAACTGTGCAAATATCAGATTAGTGGAAGATATAACTAAATAGCAACCTAGAAACAATCTTTTGCAAACTATGAGTTCAGTTTATATTATTAATAGTGTGACTAAAAATGTAATTCCATGTAGGTAACTTTTATAAAACAATAGTGTTCTACCCTGAATAAGAGGTCTTCTGTTCTGCATGTCCAGCACTTCACTCTTTATGAGAAATTTTATAGAAGTCCCCAGGCTGAGTCTATCGAAATTCACGTTACATAGGTCTGCTTGGCTGGTTAATGGACAAATGAGCTGCTCAGGAGAGAAGAGAACCAAAAGGAAACATCAGGTGGCTAACCTTGGCCTGGTTACAAAGTCTTAAGTGTTGAAGGAAGGAGTGGTCTGAGCACAAATTTCATTTGTTACTTGAAATTTTACTTGATTCGGGCAAGTCCTCCCCCTTAAATTCATACCCAATTTCTATGGAGAGGGGATGAGAGTAAAACAAACAATAATTTCACCAAAACTCTTCAAGACTTTGGGCCCCTTGGAGTATAAACAACATATTCTTGGTGCTTGTGGAAAATAGTAAACCATAAAGAAATAAGAGCCGTCTGCCTGCTGTGCCACATAACTATGACCTTTCTTGGGCTCTGGTGCATCAGTAATGGTACTCAGAAGTGACAGAGGTGTCTGGAACAAGCAGCAGAGCTTCAGGCAGATGTAGTGACAGTAGAGTGAGCTAAAGCAGAAAAGGCAGCTGACCAGAATAAGAGCACATGTGAGATGCCACCTGGGGACTCAGAGAAATAAGTGAAGTACATCCCAAGGAAGCTGGAGTTGTGATCTCTGTGTGATGTATCTCAAAATATGAAAAAAAGTCTGGAAACACCAACAAATATGTAATAACTCAAAGAAATTTTAGCTTGTCAACTGATATGTGAATTCCCTTTTATAACCTCAAGCTAAAATTCCCCACAAGCTATTGTTAATTACTGAATGATATTTCTTAATCAATATAATGTCACATTAGCATTATAAAAAGCAAATATGAGTATAATTATTGGCTCTCTCCATCCAACAGACTTGGGCCTGAGTCTTGCCTCCTTGTTTTAGTAACTTGTGCCCTCAGGAAAGTTAGATTCTTTAAATCTGAGCTTCCTCCTCTGTAAAAAAAGGTGTAATAATGTTTAGTGCCCAAATTTGTTATGAGGATTAAATGAAAATTGTAAAGCATTTAGCATATTGTTTGGTAAATTGAAAATGTACAATAAGTGGTACCTTAAAAAATAAATCTCAAATGTAAAATTCTAAACTGACATTGTCATATAGTATAAAATAGCAAAGGAATACACAGATGACATCATAAAAGTGATACATGATCAAAGATACATTCTAAATTAACATCAGTCCATAGAATGTGAAAGTATGATTTAAATATAATGTGAAAGTGTGATTTCCTGATTTTTCTAGGCATGTGGAAATAACCTCATTTTCACTTAAGGGAGGTTTTCTAAGTTTGTACTTTGTATCACGAAAATGCAAGATATATCTGGAGCACTCAAGGAGTGGGGTTGGGGAGTATTTTTTACGCCTAAGAAGGAAACTGAATGTAGACAGTTTTATGAGTTGTTACTCAGAATGATCTATAAGGACAGAGTCATTAACTAGCTACCATAAAATTCTAAAGTTGTAGCCTCTGCCTAGAGGCATGCAAGGATGCAGAGCTGACAAATTGTGTGTGGCTGCCTGCCATCCGCCCCAGTTAAGAGCTTCTAATCAGCAGATTGCTGTGCAAGGTAGCTCACACTGTTAACTCCACTTAGAAACTGACTTTGAAGCAAGGTCAAGAGAGATGCTAAATTGCATGTACAATGAGTATCTGAGGATAGCCTTGAATTAAATCATCACACAAATCATCCTCACATTTTTCTCGAAGGCTCTGGATGTCTTGCAGAACCATGAATATCCTGTCCTCAAATACTTCGCCTCCACCTCTCTCTATTCCCCATCCCTGCCCGTCCCCAAGTAGATTTCAGAATTCAGGGAATAATTAATTATTCATCTGTTTATTCAGTCTACAAACATAACATGAGTGTCTGCTGTGCACCAAGTGCAGAAGTAGGTGCTAGAGGTATAAATATAAATCAGGGAGAATATTTGCATATGAGTAGCCCACATTCTGATTTTGGGAATCAGAAGTAAAAACAAATGGTTACTATAATTTGAGAAGTGCCTTTAGTGGTTCTCTGAAAGCATCAAGGGAGAGATGACCACTCTGCTTTAGGAAGGTGAGAGAGTGTCTCAAAGGCGGTGATTCTTGATTCCAGTGTTGAGGATAAGCCTGATTGCTCAGGGGGTGAAGGCAAGAAAGAAAGTTCCAAACAGAAGAAACAACATGTGTGCAAGCTTAGATGGTTGACATGCAGACTTTGTGCAGGAGAGGGAGGCTGGAGAGAAAGTGTACTAGCAGTAACATGTGAATGTAAAATTCAAAGGTAAAATATATTTTGCTACAGCTCTGAATTTTAGAATTGGAAGGGATTTTAGTGATCATGTAGATTAACCTCATAGAGGCTTACTCAGGGCAGTTAATGACTTGTTCAGGACAGGCCCAGAGGCAGTCTCTTTCAACACTATGTTAGCACCACCCAGGAAAGTTGGTCCTATAAACCCTGAAAATTGGGTATCTTAGAGTTTGACCCAGAAGTCGCAACATGGAGTGTGGATCTATGGTCCTGTGTCCATTCATTAATGTTGTGCTAACTTGACAAATGTTTTGTATATATTGTTATCAGACTTCTAAGGCTGCTTATGGGAGAGAATATTAGTTTTCTATTGCTGCTGTAACAAATATCCATAATCTAGATCAGTTAAAACAACACATTTTTATTTTCTTATCATTTCGGAGGCCAAAAACTGAAATCAGTTTCACTGGGCTAAAGTCAAGGTGTTGGCAGGACTGGTTTCTTCTAGAGGCTTTAAGGGAGAATCCAGTTTTAGCCTGTTCCAGCTTCTAGAGGCTGCCCATATTCTTTGGCTGTGGCTCCATTGCTCCAATCTCTGCTGCTACCATATTGCCTTTTTTCTTTGACTTTCTTGCCTCTCTTATAGGAATCTTTGTGATTACATTAAGGGTCTGTAAGGTAAATGCGAGACATGCTGAGAGAGGGGTTTTAAAAGCAAGTATTTATTGTGAGAGGGCTCCTGGGCGAGGTTCTCTGGTCCCTGGTCCCGAGAGGAGAGGGGCCAGAGAAGTCGCACCCTGGAGAGGGAGGACGCAGCTTTTATGGGGTTATGTGGGGCTTGGTGTATAGGGTGGAGAATGTTAATCAAATGCTAACTGAGCCTCGGAATTAGGGTGCTGGCACCTAGGGCTTTAGAGTGGTCCCTATTCAGAAGGTCTGGATTGCCTATATCAAGCTGGGGAGTCTCCAGGCAGGCATCTGGCTGGCTCTTTCCCTGCAGACCTAACAGGGTCCACTTGGATAATCCAGGCTAATCTCATCCTTAATTTAAGCACATCTGTAAAGTCTCTTTTGCCATATAAAGTAACATTCATAGATTCTGGGGATTAGTAGATGGATATCTTAGGGGGAAGGGAGAATTCTTCCGTTTACCACAGAGAACAGTATTTTTTGTCCCCAAATTGGAAGGATGCAGATGACACATACCTGTTTGTGGCTGGGGACTTGGGAATTCAGGGGTAGATGGGAAGGGCTAGTACAAGTAACCCTCCTTAGAGACCTAGTCTATGGAGAATCTGATACCTGAGAATTTTCCAGGTGGAATAGATGTTAACAATGACAGTCTAATCTTAATCCCTCCACTTTTGAAGTTCTCCCCTATACTTGTGCAGCCATCAACCCTCATAGAAAACACTATGTCTAAGAAGCTATAATTCCTATTTTTAAAATCATCAGACTAATCATCACTTACTGAGTCTTCTAGATTAAAAAATATAAAAACAGGAAATTAAAAGCTAACTCAAAAGGATAAGCTGCACCCCTATGTTCATAGACACATTTACAATAGCCAAGACATGGAAATGACCTAAGTGTCTATGGATGGATGAATGAATAAAGAAGTTGCCACACACACACACTCACACACACACACACATACATGTGGATTATTCGGTCATAAAAAAAATGAGGAAATCCTGCTATTCACTACAAGATGGATGGACTTTGAAGGCCTTATGCTGAGTGAAATAAGTCAGACAAAAAGACAAACACTGTATGATCTCACTTATATGTGGAATCTAAAAATGAAAAATTACAGGAAGGTGGTCAAAAGGTACAAATTTTAAGAAAAACAAAACTAATATAAAACAGCAAAAAACTGACCAATTTTATAGTAAGAGAAATACTACTTCTCACATAACTGAAATACTATAATATCTGGTTAGGCTGTATTTTCTAGTCTGGTAAATGCTAGATGAAATTCAAAGTATGCTCTCACAACTACAGTATGTGAAATTACTCTTAAGAAACAAAGGGGTTTATTTTTTAGTTATATCCTTGGATCAGCTGTCTTCTCCAGATGCTAACACCATCTTTTGATTTGGAGATCTATAGTGGGCATTCTTAGCTCATGGGCTATACAAAAACAGGTGGCAACCTAAAACTATAAAATTCCTAGAAAAAAACAGGGGAAGGCCTCATGACATTGAATTTAGAAATGATTTCTTGGATTTTACACCAAAAGCACAGGCAACGCAAGCAAAATAGACAAATAGGACTATATCAAACTCAAAAACGTTTTGCATTTAAAGAATACAATCAACAGTGTAGAAAGGCAACCAATGGAATGGAAGAAAATATTTGTGAATCATATATCTGATAAAGGTTAATATCTGGAATATATAAAGAATCTTACAACTCAACAAAATATCAAATAACCCGATTTAAAAAATGAGTCAAAGACTTGAATAGACCTTTTCCCAAAGATGATATATACAAATGGCCAACAAGTATATGGAAATACGTGAAAACATCCATAATCATCAGATAAATGCAAATAAAAACCACAGTGAGATATTGCCTTACAATATTTAAGATGGCTACTGTCCAAAAAAACCAAAACCAACCAAACAAAACACCTCCAGAAAATAACAGGTGTTTGCAAGGATGTGGAGAAATTTGTACCCTTTTGTACTGTTGGTGGGATTGTAAAATGAGGCAGCCACTATGAAAACAGTATGGAGATTCTTCAAAAATTAAAAATAGAATTTACATATGATCCAGCAATCCCACTTCTGGGTATATATCAAAAGAACTGAAAGCAGGGTCTTGAAAGAGATATTTGCACTCCCATGTTCATAGCACTATTCACAGTAGCTAAGAGGTAGAAGTGACCAAAGGTGTCTATGATAGATGAATGGATAAATGAAATGTGATACATACATGCAATGGAATATTATTAAGCCTTAAGAAGGATGGAAATCCTATCACATGCTACGACATGGATAAATCTTGAGGACATTACTCTCAGTAAAATAAGCCTGTCACAAAAAGATGAATACTGCATGATTTGTCCCACTTATGTGAGGTATTTAAATCTACATAAACAGAAAGTAGAGTAGTGGTTACTAGATGCTTGAGGGTAGAGGGAAAAAGGGAGTGTTGCTGAATGGGGATAGAGTTTCAGATTTCCGAGATGAAAAAGTTCTGGAGAGCTGTTTCCCAACAATATGAATATACTTAGCACTACTGAATTGCACACTTAAAAATGGTTAAGGTAGTAAAATTTTTAAATATTGCTCTAGTATAAATGTTGAGGACTTTGTATTCTAAAAGATCGTTTAAATCAATAAAACAAAATGAAAAACTAGGTGGCAGGCCAGATTTGGCCTTTAGGCCAAATTTTGCTGACTCTTGGCCTAATACAATCCAATTCCCCCTATAATCAGCACTCTGTTCCCCCAAACCTTTGTGGTTGTCTCCAAATGTTACAACTGCAAGTGGCCACAGAAACTTAGTCGTTTTGGAGGGTAGGATTGGAGGTGTAAGGTAAACGCGTGACACGCAGAGGTTTTAAAAGCAAACATTTATTGGGAGAGCGCTCACGGGCGAGGTTCTCTGGTCCAGAGAGGACGCGCCCTGGGGTGGGAGGGCGTGGCTTTTATGGGTTATGTAGGGGTAGGGGTATAGGGTGGGGAACATGAATCGTTAATCGAATGCTAATTGAGCCTCTGGATTAGGGTGGTGACAGGGCTTTAGGGTGGGCCCTATTCAGGTCTGGATTCCCAGTATCAAGCTGGGGAATCTCCAGGCAGGGGTCTGGCTGGCCCTTCCCCCACTGACCTAACAGGAGGGACTGGCAGGTAGGGGGCAATTTTCCAGGGTCAAAAGATATAGTCAATGGCAGAGTATTTAGTAGAATTTAGCTGCCCAAGATCCCTCCTGTGGCTATTTGGAGACCTATATAGATTCTTAATGATAAGGAAAACCACCTTTGATTAGCCTGGAGGTGAACACAGTATTTAACTGAATTCCACACATGTTGCTATGAATACGCATTGAATTAAAGTCCTCTAGAAACTAGTCATCATGTCCTCTAGTCCTCTGTCCCTTTAGGACTGAAACTAGGAGAAGAAAGAATGGTACTAATTACAGAATTCACTTTAAAGATAAAAACTCTTTTGCTGAAATTGTTTAACTGTAGTTCCCCAGGACTTTAAATAGCACCTAACATTTTGTGAAGTATGAAAACAATCTTTTTTTAATTCTAGTCTGCAGAAAAAAAGTAACATTGGCCACCAGCCACTTCTAAAGAATTGTGTAAATTTACCCCTCTTACTTACAATATTAACATTTAAAAATTAAGTAACAACTTAAAAGACAAATAGTTATTATCTGCTAAGTGCCTGACTTCCTAGGGGTGGTGTAAAAAAGGACAAATAAAACCCAGTTTAGCAGGTCAATATCTAAAATGAAACCATAAGTAAAATGCAGAGGCACAATATTCATCTTGTTCTGTACTGTAAAGTAGGACACGCTGGAGGTTTTGCTTGGAGTGATGTAACTCGTTATACTAAACAGCTTCTTCTGTGCTGGCTGGAAAATTACTGTTTGGCTATCGCCCATGGGAACATAACGCTCTAACAATAAGCTTCTGTACCTCACGCTTGCACAACTGACCTGTGGGTTGACAGTAAAAAGAAGAAAAATAGACTTGTGTGTTCAAACAGGATGAAGAATGGGGTTTAGGGCTTAAAAATCCTGTGCCTTTACATTTTGGGGCTGCTTAATTTGGGGTCTGCATACCCCTGGCAGACCCAACTGGCTGAATAAAGAGTGTGTTTCTTTCCTATAATTTACTGATTTCTGGTGGTCTGTGTGTCTATCGGGGGCTTGCAGATACAACACTTTTCATTGTTTTGAAAAAACCCAGCCATTAAACTTTAGGAGCTGGGTTGAGTAGAGATTCCAACACAATCTATCGAGTTTATGTAGTATTCCAGGAGTTACAAAGCATCAACATTACTATTTAAACAGCTTCAATTATAATCTCAAGGTTGTGTTAAAAGACTATTCATTCCCCCTAGACTTTCTTGGTTTACAGAGATATGCTTATCTAAAGCACCTGCTGTCAGTGAAAAACACCCCTAAACATTAATCTCTTTAGCATATCTGTATGATGTGCAGAGAAAATGATTATTCAGTGAACATTTCAAATGGCGTCTTATGTAGACTAAGCAAATGCAATTCAGGAGCCTAGGCAGTAACCTAGTACAAAAACAAAACAAAAACCAAAAATAAAAACAAAATGCCAGGTATAAAAGACATTCTTGGGACAATCATAGAAACTTGAATGTGCACGGAATATTAAATGATATCAGGGAATTGTTTTCTTAGATGGTAACTTAAGAAGTCCTTGTTCTTGAGAGGCAAGCTGAAGTATTTAAAGGTTAAGTATTTTGATGTATGCAACTTATTCAAATAGTATAAAGAAAAGGCATAGCTATTTTCTGTATTTTTGAAAACCATAATGAAGAATTGAGGTGAGGGGAACAAATGGCATCTTTAAAAAGTTCCTGAGCCAAGAACACTGTGAAGAACTGAGCAGTAACTTCATGCATGCCCTTTGAGTTTGTAGTCTGGCGGCTGTTTTTGCTATTGCACCCGAGGTACCATTCAGCGAGTGCAGTCTCTGCCCCACCCAGGAGCAAGCGGTTCTTAATCACATTTAAATCAATGAGGTTTAGCAACAATAGCGAGCTAGCCTGAGGGGGAAAATCCACATCTGACAAAATCCTCTTTACATTCCCACAGAATTACACGGTTACTTTCACTTTCATAGTGCTTTGGTTTGCATTTTCCAGCGGTCACATCTGCCTATGCGGACCTGTATCTCTCTTTTTTTTTTTCTGCCAATTCATCGACAACCCAGCCCCAGACAGAAGGCATTTCTTTCTGGCCTATGGCCACCCCCCGGATGGTTTCCATAGAGGAATCCTTCTGTCCAGCCACCCACTGTTGAATTCTAGTTCTGTCTGTATTCCAATTACATCTTGAAACAGCTGATCTCATCCTGGATTTTAAAAAGAAAATCCTGAAACTCAAATCACATTTATATGCTCTCGTCATCATCCTGTTGTTTTGTTTTCCTCCTTTAAAGCGAATTTAGATGAAAATCATCTACACCAGACGGCCGTGGCATCATTTTAAAAGTCAACGAGCACACTGACAAGGCAGTGCTTCCACTGATACACGAGAGCTACTGTACGCTTCGAACTCACGCCCTGCCAGGCTCGCGGGCCGCAGGTGGGCGGTGCGCTCCCTCCAAGGGCCTGTCGCCTAGGGCAGCGCCATCGACGGGAGGCCGTTCCTAGCTCCCTGTCTCAGCTTTACGTCTGGTGCCCAGGACGGCGTTCACACGAACTAGGAGTTCGCTCCTGATTTAGGACAGACCTAGGGTCCCCGGCAGAGGACGTGAGGCGTGAGCCCGGCCGGGGGTGGGCCGAGCGTGGGCCTCCTCCGCCCAGACGGGGCGGCGGCGGCGGCCATCTTGGTGGAGGCGGGAGCGGCGGCCGGCGGCGGCTGCGGCTGGCGGGGCTCCCCCATCCAAGGTCACAATGAGTAAGTGATCGGGCCACCAGGGGCGCCCTCCGCTGAGCCCCGGGCCACAGGGCGCGCGGCCGGGGGTCACCAGCTGGGCCGCGGGGCCAGGCCGCGGCTCGCCCCCGGCATGGTGAGGCGGCGAGCTCTGAGGCCCTGCCTGCAGCTGCTGACGCCTCGCGGGGAGCCGGCGCCACGGGGCCGGGGGCGGAGGATCCCGAGCCCGGGCCGCGGAGGCCTCTCCCGCAGCTGCGCGGGGGCGCTGTGGCCCGGCGTGGAGCAGCAGCAGCAGCAGCAGCGCCGGCAGCGGACGCGGCGCGCGCGGCCGGCGGCGCCCCCCGCGGGCCCCCCCGACGCCCCCCGCCGTGCAGCGTCGCGCCCGCCCGGCGCCTCGCGGGAGGCGGCGCCGCGTCCTCGCGCGCGCTGCTCCGCGGCGCCGGCCCCGGCCCGGCTGTGCGCGCCCGCTCCTCCGGGCTGCGGCCGCGACGCCCGCGCCGAGCCCTGCCTCCGCCTGCGGATGCTGCCCGTGTGAGTGGCCGGGTTCCTTCGACTCTCCCACCTCGTGTGTGTCGCGGGGTGGGCGCCCCTGAAGCTGCCTGAGTGGAGGGCCGCGCTGTCACTGCTTTCATTTATTTATTTATCTATTTATTCATTCATTTATCTATCTATCTATCTATCTATCTATCTATCTATTATTTATTTATTTATTTATTTATCCATTTATTCATTTATTTTCCACCTGGGAGAGAAGCCGCCTCTGGGACTTACTTGAGATCCTGTCTTCTCTGCAAAACGCGGGTTCCGTCCGCCGATCGGAAGGCTCCTGGTGTGTCTCCTTTGGGGTGTGTGTAAATGGATGGGGTCCTGAGAGTACCCGGTTTCTCCACCTGCAGTATTGATCATCCCAAAACCCATTCCAACAGTTTCCTCACCTTTTACCTTGAAAGTTAAGCAAGGAATTGGAAACGAAGAGCGAAAGAAATGGGGCCCGGTGGGGCGGGTGGTGGGGGAGCCCGGCGCTTTCCGGAGTTTTCGGTGCTGTGGTTGGTCGGGTGTTAAATTGGGGTGTCAGGGCAGGGTTTCCAGAACAGGTGTTCACGTAGTCCCCCCGCCCCCCGTGAGTAGAACTCGCTAGGGTCCTCGTAGTTGAGATAAATACACCTCCACGGGCTCCAGCGTTTGATGCATCACACCTCAGCTGGATCTGGAGAATAGTAATAGAACGAAAAAGTTAACCTTTGAAACGTCATCTAGTTCTTCTCTTTGCCTTTACTGCAGGTTGTTCTACATACATTATACCACGACTCACCTGGTTCACTCTGACTTAACATGAACTGTTTGCTATTTGATAACTCTGATTAATTTATTGAGAAAGTAATTCCTGAGATACAGCTCTCTGAAAATTAAGTATAATTACCATCTTTGTAAAAAGTGGGTCTCTAGCAGTTCCATTTCTATTTTCAGTTACATTCGTTTTGATTTAGTCTCGGAGATATCGACATCTTTTTGAAAGAACTTATTTAAGCTTTAAAAAGAAAAGATTACCTGTATACCACATTAGTCTGATTTTGTTGCACGAAAACATTAGATCTGTTAGAGAAAATCTGGAAAAAAATTACTTGTTTAAAATAGGAATTTAAGAGAGATTGACTTCAATTAAAACTTTTAAGCAAATTAAAATATAGTCATAGTTTTTAAAGGTTTTATCACATTTGCAGGTTTTCCTGCTGCAAGAATTTTGGTAAGTCTCGGAGAGATGAAAATACTTAGTGTATTTCTCATACCCTTTTTTTCACTCATAATTCCGAATCGTACAGATTTCACATTACAAAATTTAACTTTTAAATTAGTCCAGTTATAACTGAATTTTCATATAAATATTCCAGCAAAGGGCTTAAGTTATGCTTTAGTTAATATAGTCTTCCTCATGTATTTGAAAAGGATATTTTTGTTACTTTGTATTTGTGAATTTGAGAAAGTGAGGAGATTTTTGAGAACATTTTGTCTGGAAAAGTACTATTTGCCTTTAAGTTTGTTGTTTAATTCTCTTTCTTTGTAGTGGTAGATAGCTGTGGATGATAGTGGGCTTATTCATTTCATTCCACTTTTCTTACGCTGTGTTGATCTGGGCATTTTAGATTGAAATGCATACAAGTGAAAGTGTTTTCATTGAAGTATTTGGGAAAATGAACTTGTGCATCATTAATGGTTAACAAGACCTTTATCCTGAAGGTCTGTGAGGGCATGTATATAATTGGCATTAAAAGAACCACCTATGCAATTTCCAGCATGTGGTTCAAGTAATATACCATTCGAACTGCTATAATACTGAAGGATTCTACCTGTCTATGATTTATAGTGCTTTACTTGACTTGTCTTTTTATTTAATAACAATTTACTGTGTATTTAAATATTTTATTAACAGACTTGTGACGTTATATGTGAACTCATATATCCCCAGGGGGTAGTTTTGTTATATCAGAGATGTGGTTTTCTCCCAACTCAGCTGGTTAAATAATGTTTTATAACTTTATAATTTACTAAGTTTTCTCAGATATTTTTAAGTATATTAATTTGATTTTATAAGTGTACAATATGTGAGATTATTAATACCATTCCACAGATGAGGAAAATAGGAAACAGAGCTTGGCAAATTTCAAGGATTTGTCGAAGGTCACTTATTTAGCACAGCACCCTCGGCCTTTAGCAGAGTATATACACTTCTGCCTATTCTATTCTTAGAAAGAGGTACCAACAGAGCCAAGGTAGAATGGTGTGGATCAGCAAGCTTTGGTCAGCATCACAGCCATAGATTGCACCCCTAAGCTTTTTGCAAATAGTACAATAGGTTATGGAGCCATAGGGCTGGAATACAGGTGGATTAACATAAATTCAGCGTGACTGAAAAATGACTCAGTATGCACCTGCTACCTAAAACAATCTATCTTTCCCTTTGAAGGCAGCAGATATTCATGTTTATCTAATTGGAAGGCCTTCCCAGATATAAGGAACACTTACATATTGATTGAACCATAAATGCTTGTAGACTTGTGTACTCTTTTAGTCTCTCTTAGTGATAAGAATAAAGTTGTCCAAGCAGAGAAACACCAAGCTTCCTCATTGTTACTGGCCCTCCTTAAACTGTAGACTTGTTTGTTTTGCCTGGACAACTGGACAACAGCAATAATTTGTAATGAAGTTTTCTGAATTTTGAAGGTCCTTCAAACTACAAAGATGTTTGTCTTTTCAAGTTACTGCATTCGTTTCTTTGGTATCTTTATAGAGTTTATGAAAACAAGTACTATATATATTCAGAATATTGTACAATTGTATGTTGAAGTAACTAATGACAGCTTAAAGAATTTCTGGACTCAAAGTTTATGAAAACAAGTACTATATATATTCAGAATATTGTGCAATTGTATGTTGAAGTAACTAATGACAGCTTAAAGAATTTCTGGACTCAAAGTTTATGAAAACAAGTACTATATATATTCAGAATATTGTGCAATTGTATGGTTGAAGTAACTAATGACAGCTTAAAGAATTTCTGGACTCATAAGGTCCTCTTTTTTAAACTTGAGGCCATTTTATCTGTTTGTGATCTAAATTAAATACCCCACAGGAGGTGAAATGTGTCCTTTATCTTTCCATACCGACCATATGCTCTTTTGGTTTTAAGTATTTCTAAGCATAAAGGACCCTCTAGAGAATGTACTCAGTCTAAGCTCTTTAAACTTACAGAGTTCCTGTTTCCACTCTTACAAGAATTTTTAACCTGTCATAATACCATAAAATTGAAACATTAAAATTAGCTTTTTCCACTGTTTTGGAGATGAAGTACTTTAAAATTCTTGGATAAAAGTTGATTGCTTTCTCATTTTTTTCTTATATAGTGTCTCAATTTTATATGTAAGACGGAATGTCTAATGTGTGTAAATGTATGTGTACTGTTCAGCCCCCATTTTTAACTGGGCAAATGTGAATGCTCACACACATATCGAGTATTATCACAATGAAGAATTTTACGAACTTGATGTTCTCAGTAACATTTTCTTGGTTAAGTGTGATTACATAGAACTTTAAATTTCTTGTTGCTTAGTTGCCCTAATACCTCAAAATCATACTTTATAATATGATAATTTTTAATTTAATACAAAGTGCCTACATTTTAATACATTTTATATTAAAGAAGACATAACTATGCATTTATATGGTACCCTGAGGCTGTAAAGCGATCATTTCTCCATGTTTTCCTCATACTGAGGTGCTTCCCAGGATGAGGACTTTCAGTGCTAAAACTGGGAAAGCCCCGGGCACATTAGATACATTGGTTCCCCCCACCTGAAGGTGTCTCTTCATGGGATTTGATTAACAGTTCTTCCCAGCTGGAAGGATAAAATGCCAGGTGGTGGTTGTATACTGATGAACTCAGACATCTTTTCAAGGCAAGAAAATATCAAGGCCTCATGTATTTTTATTTATATGGTTGAAATATAGAACTAATTTATTATTCTTTGTAACTTTACATTAGAACAATTTAGCAATGAAATAGACTAATTGCATCATTTGAAATCTTCATGTAAAATTTAAAAAGACAATTATGTTTATAGAGGAACTAGGATTTGTTGTCTACTAACTTTGAAAAGAAAAAGAAGACATAGCTAAAAGCAAAAGAGGCTAGTTTTGTTTTTGAGACCAAAATTGTTGGCTCTGTGCTACTAGCTTCAGAACTTAGATATCTGTTCAAAATAAATTTGTTGGATTCTTTCTTGCAGATTCAACATCTTAAGTGGAAAGAGCATGGGCTCTGGAATCTGATCCTACTTGGGTTGGATCCCCATATCCAACTGTTACCAGCTTTTTGACTTTATGCAAACTGTTAAACTCGGTAAACCTGGAACATGAGGTTAATATCTATCTTGTGGGAATATTGTGAGGATTCAAAGAGATAATGAATGTATATAAAGTGTTTGGCACATAGTAAGGGCTTCATAAATGCTGCTAAGTGTACCCACGTTTGGATTAGGAAGACATATTTTGGGATTAGTACCTTTTGAGTCTTAATAACTTTATAAATTTCCCAGTTATGGTCATTATATCAGGATTAGTTTTGGAAGTTTCAGAGTAGGACAGTACAGTATGGTATGGTGGCATTTGAGGTCCTTCTAGGTTTCTATGCCATTCCTAGGAAGTGGCCCTCATAGTCATTTCTCATGATGGTTCCAGGCAGCAGGGTGCATGAAAAATCAAGAGGAATGCTTGCCTTTCCCTTAAGGAGACTCCCAGAAGCACCATATAAAGTCTTCTGCTTGTATTGCATTGGTCATTCCTAGCTGGAAAGCTGGGATATGTAGTTGTTTACCTTACATAAAACTGGGATTCTATTACTTAGGAGAAAAGGGAAACTCGATTTTATGGTAGACAAATAGTCTTTACCACCATGGAGTTCAACAAGTCAAGCATTCTCCAAGATTTTTCAGTTTTTATTTCTATAATTAGTAGAGTTAGTGGGAATGCCCTTTGTTGAGTTTTGTCTCACTGCCCTTTAATTACTTTTGCTTCTCCTATTCATTCAGTAAATATTTATTGACCACTTATGTACAGGCTGCTGTGGGTTATTAAAATGTGAATCATCACTGATTGTATATATATATATATTTTTTTCGATTTGGCTTCTTGGGAGCACAAAGTCGAATTTGTGTCTCAGCTGAACTGCATGCAAGTGTGAGCTATTAAACTCTGTCCTTAGCAGTGCATTCTTCCTAGTCCTAGTACTGTGTAGCCATCTTGGGGTGATGCTGCCTCTCTAACTTAGATCAGGAAGAGTAGGCTTTATGGTTGGTAGCCTCCGGGCTAGCATAGATTTTGGAGTCCCTTTCGCCCTTCTTAAATACCTGTCCTACCTTTGTGCCAATGACTGATTCAAAGTAGTGGTCTTCAACCTTGCCTATATATTATAATCACCCACAGAACTTTTAAAAACTACCTGGAGAGCCTCCACCTGACATTTTCATTCAGTATCCTCAAGTATAGTTTTAAAAGCTCCACAGGTACAGACAGTCCCTGATTCACAATGATTCAACTTAGGACTTTTTGACTTTACGATGATATAAAAGCATTATATGTTCAGTAGAAACTGTACTTTGAATTTTGATCTTTTCTCGGACTCGTGACAGGAAGTACGATATTCTCTCATGATGCTAGGTAGCTCCCGGTCAGCCACGTGAACATAAGGGTAAAACACCCAGACTCTACAGTGTGCTGTGTTGTCAGCATTTTTGTTTCAGTTCAATGTTTCAAGTATTCTTAAGGTCCAGTGTGCTTTTGGCTGTGTACATTAATGGTGAGTCCACATACAACCATTCTGTTTTTAACTTACAGTACAGTGTGCATTACATGAGGTATTAGTACTTTATTATAAGATGGATGTTAGATGATTTTGCCTGACTGTAGGTTATTTTAAAGGTTCTGAGCATGTTTAAGATAGGCTAAGCTAAGCTATGATGTTTGGAATGTTAGGTGTATTAAATACATTTTTGACTTTCAGTGTTTTCAACTTACAATGGGTTTATTGGGACGTAACCCTATCATAAGTCAAGGAGCATCTGTAATTCTGATGTGTAGCCAGCATTGAGAATTATAGGTTTACAGCTTTGTACCCAGCTGGCGTGCAGATATTCTAGGGAGGAGTCCCACTTGATTTTTATCAGTCATTGGAGATCAGATCTTTCCTTGCTAACCTGTTTTGACTACAGGAAGGGAAGGTGGGAGAGCTCTGAGATGAGTAGATTCACTTGGGTAGATGTGACACTGAAATGCTTAGGGGACATTTAAGCTAGAGCTGGCCTCATTTGCCTATTTTGTCTTCTCTTGTGGGAAATTTTTCCTTTGAGCCAAAAAACTTTGATAATGGACTCAAGCTCTGGGGAAAATGCTGGTTATAGATGTAGCTGCTATTAGTATCCTGAGTTTCCACATTTTTGCTCCCTGGTGGGCAGTGAGGGCAGATGAAGGGGGTAAGTTTGGCAAGGCCACAAGGAGCTGTGGGGTTGGATAAGAATCCTGTGAATTGTCATTTCCTATTTAAGAGTTGTGTGAATTCCAGAAAGACCACAGGGCTTCTCTTACTCAAATATAAGAACAAAGACATTCCAGAATTTATTCTATTTAAGTTTGTTCATGCCATTACCGTCAGTGTAGAAATTTCAAAATGGAATATGTATTCCACTAATCCTTATTAAAGTGTTCATCACTTAATG
Organism: Cynopterus sphinx; assembly: GCA_030015415.1. Lineage (NCBI taxonomy): Eukaryota > Metazoa > Chordata > Mammalia > Chiroptera > Pteropodidae > Cynopterus > Cynopterus sphinx. The sequence continues at coordinate 39,952,165 of CM057391.1, read as the reverse complement.
AAGTGGCTTACAGTTATTGAGGGCTTACTGTGTGCTAGACACTGGGCTAAAGATTATGCACATTATGACCCAGAACCCAAAGAATAGGCACCAGATAAGGAAACTAAGGCTTAGAAACAGATGACAACAAGGGTGCCAAGTTGGGAAGTGTTTATTTTAAAATGTATGAAATCCCTTGTGCTTTTCTTCGTTGTGTGTGGTTTTCCTGATAACTTATTAAGTGTATTATATATATACCTACTTTTTGATGTTTTTGTGATTTACCACATACTTCCTGGTATTCTTTTTTTCCCCAGTATTATTGAGAAATAATTGACAAACATCACTGTATGTTTAAGGCATACAGCAGGATGGTTTGATATATTGTGAAATGATTACCCCAGTAGGTTCAGCTGTCTATTTTCTCGTATAGATACAATAAAAAGGAAAGAAAGAAAAAAAAATTTCTCCTTGTGGTCAGAATTCATAGGATTTACTCTTTTAATTTTCCTATATATTGTTCAGCAGTGTTAGCTACAGTCATCATGTTGTATGTTACCTCCCTTATTTATCTTCTAACTGGAAGTTTGTACCTTTTGATCAGGTTCCTCCTTACTCTTTGTCTTTGGTAAACACAATTCTGCTTTCCTTTTCTGTGAGTTTGGTAAACACAATTCTGCTTTCCTTTTCTGTGAGTTTGGATTTTTTGAAAAGTTTACACATATAAGTGAGATCATACAGTATTTGTCTTTTTCTTTCTGACTTTTCCACTTAGCATAATGCTCTCAAGTTCCATTCATGTCACAAACGGTAGGATTCCTTCAGTTTTTATAGTTGAATAAATATTCCATTGTATGTATGTGTGTGTGTGTGTGTGTACACACACAACTTTACACACACAACTTTACACACACACACACACACACACGCGCTACAACTTTATTCATTCATCCATTGATGGATGTTTAGGTTCTTTCCATGTCTTGGCTTGAAAATAATGCTGCTTTAAATATGGGACTACAGATATCTTTTTAAGTTAGTGTTTTGTTTTCTTTGGATATATTCCCAGAAGTGGAATTGCTAGATCATATGGTAGTTCTATTTCTAATTTTTTGAGGATCCTCCATATTGTTTTTCATAGGAGCTGTACCAATTTATAATCTCACCAACAGTGTACAAGGCTCCTCTTTTCTCCACATCCATGCCAGCATTTGTTATCTCTTGTATTTGTATAGCCATTCTAACAGGTGTTAGATGATCTGTCATTGTGATTTTAATTAGCATTTCCCTAATGATTGGTAATCTTTCATGTACCTATTGGCCTTTGGTATATTTTTGGAGAAATGTCTAATCAGGTCTTTTGCACATTTTTAATTGGGTTATTTATTTTTGCCTTTGAGTTGTATGAGTTTATATATTTTGGATATTAACTCTTTACTAGATACATGGTTTGCATAAATTTTTCCCATTCCAGAGGTTTTTTTTTTTTTTCACTTTGTTGATGGTTTCTTTTGCTGAGCAGAAGCTTTTTAATTTTTGATTTTGTTGCTTGTGCTTTAGGTGTTGTATCCAAAAAAGTCATTACCAAGACCCATATCAAGGAACATTATTCCTATGTTTTTTTCTAGGAGTTTCGTTTCAGATCTTATATAAATCTTTAATCCATTTTGAATTTTTGGGAGTGGTTTAAGGTACGGATCCAGTTTTATTCTTTTACAAATGAATATCCCTTTATCCTAGCACCATTTGTTGAAAAGGATTTCTTTTTCCCATTGAGTATTCTTGGCTCCCTTGTCAAGTAGTCAAGTATTAGTTGACGTATCTTGGTCAGCTAATTCTTAAACAGAATATTCTGAATTGAATTCAGGGATTTCAAAGTTCCTTTAAACCTCAGGATTCTGTTAGTTGACATTTTGGGGATGTCTCAAGGCCTTCATTCTGAACCTACTGTTACATTGTCAGGAGATGGGCTGAATAGGGTCAGACCCCATTTGTGCACTTGGTGTTTGCTTCCTTGTGAGAATCCCATTGTTGGTTTTTTTTTTTTTTTTCGTTATTTACCTTTTTCTCACAAAGGATTGGCAAGGCTGACATGCAGAGCAGAATAACATTTGTCCTTCTGCCACATTCATTCATAAATGAATCAGGGACTCAGGTGACCTCTCTAATGACTTTCTTGCTTTCCATTATCCTCCCTGTTGACATTAGAGCCCTTTAGCTTGTTGGCCAAATTCAGGTTATGAATGTCAGTACTTTCTTTGTATCATAGCACTTTCTTGTCAATTTGAACCATTTGGTGTGTAAGGGAAAGTATTAGTTATCATTTTAAGAATTTAGCCCAATGTGTTTTGGAAATACCTTATTCTAAAGACTACACAGTTTTCATTATTCAGAGCTGATATTTTCATAAACATGATATTAAGCCAAAATCAATCCATATGTTGCTTGATTTTTTTTTTCCCTGAAGGATTTTGAATTCTTGGAGATCAGGGGTTTGTATTGCCCATCGTACTTGAAGAACTGAAACTTAGTTATAGTAGACATTGAAAGTGTTAAATAAGACCTTTAACAATGCTTTCAGTAGAGCTGCTTACAAATTATATCTGAGATCATTAAGTCGAAAGTCTGAGGCTGCTTTTTATATCAGATTTGTCATGAAATTTGGTCTGAAGTATTTCGTGCTCAGAATAACTTCTGCCTGTTAAGCCTGTGAAACTACACAGTAGTTAACTTTGTTCTCAGCTGAAAAATACCATAGTTATCTCTCGCTAACCCAGCCTAGGGAGGTGGCTGGATCTGAGTGGATCCATTAGCTGGGGACTTCCTACAAGGGAGTGGGACTTGGGAGGGGCAGCCCAAGGCCAAGGCCGCCTTAGAGGAGACAGCTCTTTGGTGGCCGAGACTGGCTCTTTGGTGCAGCTCAGTTCTCTCATTTTATAGATGAAGAAAGGGAGTCTCAATAATAAATGTTCTTTTAAAGGTTACAGAATTCAACAGAATAAAAGTTGGAACTAGACCTGAAGTCAGAAGTAAAAGAATATGCTTTTTTCCTTCCTCCCCTTTCTATCTGGGTGCTATGTAGTCACAGTTTTCTTCATTCTTTTTCTTCATAGGGCGTACTTTAAAAACAAGAAGGTTTTGATGGCATATTTGATTCAGTCAGACAGGGAGAGAGGGGCACATTTTGAAAATGTATTTTTGATTCTTGTCTTACGGAGTAGTAAATTAACATTTAAGATCACCTAACACATTTAGGGTACGTTTTTAAGTTTCACAGGTATCAGTTTAATCTTTCCTCCCTATGCTCCCCAGTCTTTCCAGTTAAACACTCGTATATCACTTAGGTATTATTGATTCCACTGGAACTGAATCTGCACTTTTTGTTTGATATTATCTTAAAGAGATTAAGGAGGTGGTAATGATCTTATTTTAATAAACATTCATGTTTTCTCAATTTGCCGTAATATGCCATTTTGATCATCCTAAGGATCCCCTGGCAGTGCTGTAAATGGTATTATTAAATGGGCTTTGGTCTTAAGCGGACGGTTTACCTTGTTTATTGTTTCTGACTCTAATTAAAGCATTGCTTTCTTACATATAGGAGAAACTTATGGTACTGGAAGTATGTATTTTGGTCACTTGAAATCTGTTAACAGCCTGTGATATGGTTTAATATTTTGAATTTTGTCTAATAGCAAAGAATTTTCAATCTTTGGCATTCTATGATCAAGAACATTTCTTGTCCTTGATTGCTTTTTGAAAACAATCTTGACTCAATAATTGTTATTAAAAATTTTCATGACATTTTTATTGTGATTCTGGGTTCTGTATATTAAGCTATTTGCTTTGCTTTCCTTTAGCTTTTTAGCAAAACTGGTTGCTAAGTCAATAAAGTGAGTTAAAAATGAAATTCACTGATAACAATGCAGTACTTTCTTTGTTGATGTATGTTGTGTGCATATCTCCCACAGAACATTCTCCCTTTCATTACCCAGTGTACTTCCCACGCTTGTACATTTCTCCTTTCCAACCCAATCCCCTATGTGCCTGTGGGCGTTAAAACAGCAATCTCAAAGGGAAATCTGTATTTGCAAGTGAGGAATGGGGACAAGTTAATTCAGCCAACTGAAGCCCTTTGCAGATGTTTCAGTGAATTGAAGTGATTTCATTAGCTGTGTTATCTAGCTTTGTAGTAAAAGGATTCTTTTCTTCACTAGAGATAGGAGAGCTAATATAAAATTGTGAATTCAGTGTTATTTTAGATATCTGAAAAACACAGTTCTGAATATTTTCTAGACTGAGTGTCAGCATCTTTGTTGATATGTAATGGATAATCACTCAATATTTATTAAATGTCAACACTGGGAATGATGATTCGCAGCATCATGGTTTATAAGCATGTTGTAATCGCAAATGTGCATTGTAGTAGTATATTTTTTCTTTTAATTTTTTTAAATGATAAAGCAATGCATTCAGTTCTAGGAACTGGCAAATCTTAAATGTCAAAGAAAGGATGAAACATTTGCTTTTGAAATAGAGAATTCTTATTTTTTGAAAGCATTTTACCCATGTGTGCAGTTATTGAAGTAAAATATTTGTACTTGGCAGACTTATCTTTACCAAATGTCACATCTCAGACTTCTCTTTGATTAGAGACATGGGGGTAATTCCTTATGCTATTAAGTAGGCAATTAATTTTCAAAGAAATGCGGAGAATGCAGTTGATAATTACTAGATGGAATTTACGTTCTTTTGTAAAAAAATTGTTTTTTTACATTTTATATTTATCAGTTGTTATAAGGCTTTGTTACCTTTAAATTTGCTTCTGGCTTCTAGCTTTGTAGTCCAAATTTAGCTGTTCACAAATTTAACTGTTCACAGAGGAAAGGAAGGTCTTTTTAATCATGTTCTGATTATATTTAATTACCAAAGCTAATGTTTTTACTTCTGTTCCAAAAAATATATTTCCATATATAAAATAGTGTTTCATCAACTTTAAGAGACATTTTATTCACATTGAACACCATTGTCATCAGATTATCTCATATAAAGCATGACATAATTATAACTGATAACATTTTTACTTTTTTAGTGGCACATATATTAACAGTGTGCCTTACAATTCATGGTGTCTTCAACTGGCTGAAAATCAGTATAAGGTAAAGGTCTTTCATTAAATATGGAACCCTCTTTTGAAACATGTTTGTAATTTGTGTGTACTCATGAGTATGCACATTTCACTTACTGGTGACCCAAAATCAAGGCAGAATTTTCACTTACACTGTTAACTTTGGAGACAGGTATATAACAAGAAATAATTGGGAAATTTGCTATTTAATTAAGGACACTCCAGGCTCGATTCATTAAGGGGTTTGTCTGAGTTTGCCAAGCTGAAAACTAGTTAGTAGCATCATACATAGAACCCACTCTTCTTCATTTCTAGGTTTCCTATCATTTTAGCTTTGATGTTTAAAGATGACTCTTGGGAGGTTGTTGCTGTATTCACTGCAGAGTGACCAGATGGCCAATATTTGATAAGGAGCCTTTTCGTATGATGCACCCTCAGGCAGTCTCCATGCTTCTCCATGGGATGAGGCTCATTTTGTTACTGGAGCATCTGTTGACTAAGCTTGTCATTTTGCACATTCACTGAATGGACTTCCAGTACCTTTTCTCCAAAAGAATGAGCCCAGATTGTCATGGTTCAGGTCCTTCTGTTCCTTCCCATCCTAGTTATGGTACAAAGTATGAAATGATATATCTTAGTTGCCAACATTTTGTGTTGCTTGAACAACTTTCAATGTAGTGCATAGTCCTGTGAATAGCAATGCTCACACACTCCCTCCTCCTACCCCAAAGGTATTTTAAAAATCATGTGCAAAGGCTCTGTGATGGGAATAGGTGGTACTGAGGTGGGAGCATGATGCACATGAGGAAATAGTTTAAGGCCATATGTTTGGAGCAGAGAAGGCGAGTGTGGGAAGGGCTAGAAACATACCATCATACTGACCTTTGCCTTCATTCTAGAACAAAGGGCATTCACTGGAGGCTTTTTCTTTTCGTTTTTTTGTAAGATTTGCCTTTCCTTTAAAAATAAAAAGATCACTCCCGAAGACTTGGTTTTGTGTGTGTGAGGTGAGGGGGTTTGTTAAGGAGGATGGCTATTTGGTAAAGACCTGTTTCCCTGGATCAATTGGCATAAGCAAGTGCCCGAGTAGGTGGGAGATAAGAAAATGAAGATCTGTGAATACACAACTTTGAAAAAGTTTATTTTCCAGGGAGGAAAGAGATCACTGAACTTATTTTTACTCTCATTTTACCCTCTAGGCCCCTGGAAAACATTCTGTTATTTTATTCTCACTTATAACACCCCCACCTGGATCCCAAGGTCATCCATTTCCACTGGGTGTCAGCACTTCTGCTTGACTTTTTGCTTCTCGGTGATCTCAAACCCTGCCTCAAACACACTGGGTCAGAATCTATCTTCTGTTCCATATCCTAATACTTGCTCTCCCCTAATTCCTCTATGTGGTTAGTGTTGTTGCCATTTCTGACTCCTCCCACTTTTGTACCTACTCCCCAACCTGCCCTACGAATTGTCCAGTTTGCTGCTATCCAGAGATTCTGGAGTTTTCGTGGTTTAGTCTCTTTATTGTCTCTTGGATGTGTTCTGTTTTTCTCTCTTCATTGTCACTGTCTCATCTTTTGACTGGGCTGCTGCCTGCTTCTCAGTGCTTCAATTAGAAAGTGGAGATTACAATACCTACCTTGAAATTTTGCTAGGAGTGGTCGTTTAAATAAAACGTGTAAAGCATGTAAGCATAGTAGATGTTCTGGGCTTCTCTTGTTTCCTATTATTTATCTGCTTAGCTCCAGTTTTTAGCCACACCCTTTGTTTTTATCCTGCTACTAGAGTTGTCTTCTCTAAATATACACCTACAGTGTAGCCAAACCTCCTTGACATCTCAGTCCATCCTTTATGATTCCATCCTCTGTATCTTTAATGTCTTGACTGTCGACAAGCCTTTCTTGCCTCTTCTGTCCCAACTGCATTAAATGACTAGATGACTAGATATTTTCTAAAAGCCCATTTTGACATTACTTTTGTGGTTTTTGATTCAGAATGCCCTTTTTTCCTCCTTATCCTATGTGTAAGAAATGAGTCAAAAATTTATTAGTTGGTAGAATTATATATGTATTTATGTTCATATGAATATATGTATATATATGCAGACATGGACTTGTATATTCCTTTATCATCACAAGGGGTAACATGAAGTTGGCTCTTCCATATCTTAGTATCCAGACTTGTGTGTTTACATCTGTTCTGTGAAGTGCGGTTTAAATGGATGGTCTTTGTTTTTGCCTTTTGTAAAGGCCTGGGCCTGAACTTAATAACAACACAGGTAGAGTGATTCTTTGAGAAGAACAGTGATAACTCATGCAGATCTTTTGCTTTTTAATAGAATTTAAGGAATTTAGTTGTATGTCAAATTACAAGCAAAGGGAAAAATGAATCAACACTTGGCAAGCACTTTATGTACATTATGTCATTTAATCATCTAAAACTCCCACGGGATAAGTTGGTATTTAACACATGAGAAAACTGAAGACTAGAAAGGTTTTTTGCCCCAAATACAAAGCTTGTAGGCTCTCTTAGCTATTAGGCCCTCCTGCAAACAGGGATGGCTAAGCAACTTTAAAGTGCGTGCTTTAGCTTTTGTCAGCTGTGATTTTTTTTTTTCTGAACACTGATTATTCTCTAGACCATAGATGATTGGTTCAGTGAATGTATTTATTGTGGGGTTTTCTCTCCTGGATAATCTTTCTACCTAAACACCTTGTAGCCATAAAAATAATACATGGTTTTCTGTTATTATGCTTACTTTCTTAGAGTTATAAAGTGTGTTAAGTATATGCATTATATTTAAATTAGACATAAAACAAATATTTGTTTAGCACAATAGGAAAGAAATGAAATTCATGGTAGATGAATGCATATACTAAATACATTACCACTTTTATGTATTTGGAGTCTGTACATAGTTCATAATCAGGGATTTCAGTGCCTTGGGTTAAGTGGTGGTGTGTTGGTAGTAGCAGTAATAACAAAGTCAACAGCAACAGCTTTTGAGCTGTTACATTCATAAATGTGTGTTACATTTGTTCTATACATGTTCAGTAACCCTGGAGGCAGGTAATAGTATTATCTCCATTTTACAGATGAGGAAATTAAAGCAGAGGATAGGAAACTTACCTAAGGTTAGTTAGGAACACACTGTGCTGACTTGGCAGTTCTAAGTCAGAGTTAATTCAGATTTGTATTGTTAACCACTTAACGACATTATTGAAATGAATCTCAGTTAATGTGTTGTTATTGCATTTCCTGAAATTTGGACCCACTGCACTTTATAGATGCATTGGTAAACAGGCTGTCTTCAAAGTAAAATGACTAGGCACAGCAGGGTTATATAGAAATCACTTGAATTACTGAGGTATTCTCAAGGAACGAAGGTACTCCATACTGTATTATTAACAAAACTGTTTTCAAAATTCAGGTATGAAAATATTACAGATTCATGAAGGTATTTTATTTTACAAGATTTCATTGCAATGGAAAATTTCATGTTTAAATGCTTGGGAGTAGGTTGTTTTTAATTATAGCAGTTAAGGAATTTTTAAAAGGTTTAGCAGGAATAGATAAACATATTTAACAAGCAGTAATACTGGCTTCTGAAGTTATATTTTGTAGGAAGATAAAGTTTGAGTTAATAGAGACAATGGTTTTATAAGTTTGAGGAAATTTTTACTGGGCAAGAAATAATACTATGTAATATATTTTAATGCCTTTTTATTAAACTCAGTATTTTCTCCCCTTCATTTTTTTTTTTTTTTAAGTTCTTCAAAGGACATGGATGAAAATGAAAGTAACCAGTCCCTGATGACAAGCAGCCAATATCCTAAAGAAGCAGTAAGAAAACGCCAAAATTCAGCACGGAATTCTTTAGGAAGTGATTCTTCCAGGTTTTCCAGGAAAAGTTTCAAACTGGATTACAGACTAGAGGAAGATGTAACTAAATCAAAGAAAGGAAAGGATGGGAGATTTGTTAACCCTTGGCCAACATGGAAAAGCCCCTCTCTTCCAAATGTTCTCAAATGGCTGATAATGGAAAAAGATCACAGCAGCATTCCGTGTTCCAAAGAGGTAGTGTTTGGCTCTAATGAGTACTGTGTATTTACTCTTTCTTTATGTAACTTTGCTGTGTATTGTATTATGACTTTTGAGTTACTTAATTGAGTCCCATTTATATGATAAGGCTGAGGGCTGGGTTCTGGGGAGATAAAGTGAATGAGGTGCCCTCAGGTTCATAGTTTAGTAGCAGAGTACATATGTGAATAACCAGCTCTGATCTAGTGGTAGCTAGAGGCAGGAACAGAGTACTTTAGAAGTACAGGAAAGGAAGCAGTTAATTCTCACTGGTGGGTTGGAAATGGCTTGACAGATGAGGTAATATTTGAGCTGGGCCTAGAAAGATAAAAAGTATTTTGGCCGTGGTTTTCCAGGTGGCATGACCAGTCACGAAGGTGAGAAAGTGCATATGTTCCAGAAAGTAGTAACCTGATATGAATCATGAGAGTTAAGGCATGGCCTAGAGTACTTGCCTTTTCATCCTTGGGTAAAGCTGCTAAAGCTATAACAGAAATCTTCAGATAGCCTTTCCAGGCCTTTAAAAATTGCCAGTAGGTTACTGGTTTTTAAATATGCTGATTTAACTTAGGATACAACTTACTAATATTTGGCATAAGGTTTATTAGATGATGAATGAGGTTATACTTTGGCAGGGGTGGGTGGCTCCCAATTGCAGTAGCACCTTTTCCCACTTTTCCCTTTCCTAGTTTCTCCCCCCTCTCCTATGTCCTAACTCCGTTGGCCCCTCTTTTTCACCAACCTCTGTCCTTCCAGGCTTGATGGGGGAGTTGAGAGATTAAAGACCCTGACATTGGGGATGGGATGAAATGAGTGGGGGTGGCCTGGAAACCTTTATCTGCAGTGAAAGAGGCAAGAAGGGCAGTGGGTGGTGGAGGGGTGGTGTTTGATATTTTACTTTCGTCTGTCTATCCATTTGTCTTTTAAGGATGTGGGATTAAAACCTGACATTACTTTGATGCTAAGTAATGTTCATAGTATTAATCCTAGTTAGCAGAATAGATTAACATGAATAATATTTTACCAGCACTTTTTTAGAATGAGGCAGGGGGCATTAATAGATAAAATTCTGTCAACTGTGAGGATGGGAGGAACAAATTTTTTTTTTCTTCTGGAGAAACAGGGAACTGAGCTGTGAAGAGAAGGGTTAGGGTAGGAGGCTATCTGTTGGGATAAATTTTTCCTGGCTTTTGAGCCACAGCTTCTAAAAATACGGAGATCTCCAATGGTGTCTTTAGTGTTGTTTCGTTTCGAAGAGGAAGTGAGTGACCACATGAAGGCAGAAATACATCTTTGCAGTCTAATAATTTGGAGATATTCTAGAAACTGTTGAATCTCTAGGAACTCTCCAGGCCAATAGTCCTTAGGCTCTTTTGGATATTGGACCCTTTTGAAAATCTGATGGAAGCTGTGGACCCTCTTCTTAGAGAAATATACACATGCATATAAACACATTGCCTTTTACTATAATGGACCCTCTCAAGCTGGTCCACTCATTTATTCATTCATTCATTTAATTAGTATTTATTGCGCACCTGCAAGGCACACTGTTCTAGGTGCTAAGGACAGTGCCATGAACAGCAAAAAAACACCCTGCCTGCCTTGGACCTTAAATTTAGTGGAAGAGAGAGACAGTTAACAAATAAGTAAATTATGTGGTATATTAAAAGATGACGAGCACTCTGAAGAATAATAAAACAGAGAAGGAAGTTAGAGTGATGGAGGTGGGAGCTGCATTCTTTAATGAAGTGTAAGCTTTTTTAAGGCAGGAGATTTTTTTAAAAGATAACATCAAAGGAGGTCTCAATATATACTACTTAATTTTGGCATATCAAAGGAGAGAGAAGACACCTTTGTGTTATTCCAATTTATATTTTATCTATCTCTTACCTATATCTTGTTTCCAATAAAAAGGCTAGAAATAGATCAAATGCATGTTGACTTCTGTTATTTTCATAGATAACTGTAACTCTAAATTTAATCCCTTTAAATTGCCAAAATTATTAACTTTTACCAACTCCTAAATGTGATAGAATTCTGTATTTTCTGGGGGAAAAAACCTCAACCAAACCATATTAAGAACCACGTAAAGAACACCTGCTTAAGATCACTGGGTCAATTCAGAATTTAATCAGATTTCTGGAAATTGTTTTTATTGACATTGGGAGACTAGAATTTAATAAGACACAGCTTCAAACTATTGTTTTGGAAGGAGAAAAAGATAATATAGCTGCAGGATTATAATTACTACAAATTATGAAATTTATATCACATTTAGGTATATAAATATGAAAATGTTTTTGAAGAAACATGATTAAAATATAAAAAAATTAACAGAACCATTCTAAATAAATTGAAAAAGGGTCATTAGCAGAGCTACAGGATTTAGTTGCATGGTCAGAGGACCATGCTTCTTTACTTGGACCATTCCTGATATTTGCCTTTTCTGGGTCTTTCGAGCCATGTGCCAGTTCACAGCCTTTTTGTATTGTTCAGGTGCCATCATTGCTTTATGCAGTTGCAGTTGGCTCAGTGACTTGTCTCATGTTAATCATAGTCACCAACTGGGGAAAGAGAGAATTGGAAACTTTCAAAGAGGGATGAAGAGAGGCACCTCCTGAGTTTCATTAGTTGAGGAGGCTGTCCTTATCAGTTACTACTCTAGAAGTGAGCAGGGGACAGTCAGATCAGAGTGTGAGAAAGACACAGAACTGAAGCTGTACAGAATGGCCTGGCAGAAACAGTGGGACACCAGGAGTGCAGAAAACAGGCTCAGGTTCAGGATTCCTCACTGGGTGTGTGACCTTATTTCTGTCACAATCCCTCAAGGACCTCCTTTTTGTTATTGTCTATAAAGTTAGGATAAGACAGTTTAGGTCACTAAGATTGTGTTGAGGTTCACATGACACATGAAAGTACTTTGAAAATATAATACATTCTTTAGCTGTGTGACATTGAAGAATAGGGAACTTTTAGAAAAATAAAACATCTGTTATTTTATACTATATTAGTTTACACTGTACTATTTTAAACTCTAGTATGCTAACAGGTTGCTGTTTTTATGAAGAGAAAAAAATACATGTATGCAGTTTTTAAAAAGTTGTACTAGAAGGCTTATTAGACAAATCCCCTAACCCAGGGGTCCCCAACCCCAGGCCTTGGACAAGTACCTGTCTGTTCTGTGGCCTCTTAGGAACTTGGTGAGCCAGCAAAGCTTCATCTGTATTTGCAGCTGCTCCCTAGCACTAGCATCACTGCCTCAGCTTCTGCTCACATCATCAGGCATTAGCTTCCCATAGGAGCACTGGTCCCTGGTGCCAAAAAGGGTCAGGACCACTGCTCTAACCAGCCCCTGCCACCTAGTACCCCTTCCCTGAGGCAACAACTTTCAACCTTTTGTTGCCTCTGGAGTTTACCATTTTTATTGTCGTAAGAACACTTAATGTGAGATCTGCCCGCTTAAATTTTTAAGTGTACGTTATTGTTGACTGCAGATAATGCCGTACAGCAGTTTTCTAGAGCTTATTCATCTCGCTTCGCACCCTTTTGCCAGTTGATAGTAATTTCTCCCCCCAGTCTCTGGCAACTACCTTTTTACTCTTTGATTCTATGAATTTGACTATTTTAGGTACCCCAAATGTGTGGAATCATGCAATGTTTGTCTTTCTGTGGTCTTGCATATTTACTATCAGATTTAATTCACTCTGTATCCCTACCCATCTCTTTCCCATGGTCCTACTTGAACTTTCCCTTTGCTGTTTACAATATTGTGACTGTATCATTATTTTTCACTGATGAGCCCAGTAATGGCCATATCTCCTTTCTTATATACTTTTCCTCCCTGGGGTTAAAGATACCTCTTTTTACATTTGCTTAACTGTCTATATATTTAGACTAATCATTTCTTCCCTTCCATGGCTTCTCAATACAGTTTCCTGAGGTAGACCCTCAGGTGGTCTTTTAGCACCAGGGTGTAATCTGGGCTGACAGTCCTCCAGGCTCCCTGACAGCTTCTGTTCTAGGGTCTCCCTTCACCATCATCCCGGCTCCTTTTCTCTTCAGTGTTGGCCCTCTTTCCTGCATCCCATTTGTTCCTTTCTCGGTTATTTTCTCATTTCCAGGGAGCATATTTTTAATGAGCTTCCTGAAAAAAGGGTACATGGGAAGTCGGTGATTTGGCACCTTGCTTGTCTGAAATGTCTTTATTCTCACTCTTGGTTGCTAGTTGTGGATATAATTTTAGTTTGGAAACAGTTTTCTCTAGAATTTGAAGTTCAGTGCCATTATTGATCCTTTGATCTTTATTTCCTTTGTAGAATCTTTGAGGATCATCTCTTTGGCACCATAGTTCAAAAATTTCACTATGATGTATGGTTATTTATTCATCATGTTCTCTTCCTGGTGGGCCCTTTAGATGTGAAAATTCTGGTTCCTTAAGTTCTAGGAATTTTGTTTTTTTTTTTTGAAACTTTCTTTCCCTCCATCTTTTCATTTTAAAATGACTACTAATTATATTTTGGATCTCCTAGATCGAAATCACCTGTGATTATCTTTTTATTTCTTCTGTGTTTCGTTGTTTTTTTTGGTTTGTTTTATATTTACAGATTTCCTCAATTTATTCATTTTATTTTAAAATACTTTAACATGTGTCTCAGAGTTTTAAGTGATGGGGGAAAATACTATAATAAGAATTTTTAAAAAGAGACTAGAAAATATGAGTACCGTATAATGTTTAACATTCATAAAAATGGAACCGTGGGTAAAGATAGCGTATGTTACCAGTGGTTATAATTTTTGCATATTGATATAATAGATGGCTACTCTTTCTATATATTTTTCTGTATTTTCCAAATACTTTATGAAGGGCATTTTCTCTTATAATCAAGGAGGAGTTAAAAAATATTAAGCCATTTTGAGAGAGAGAAAAAAATGGCATAGATGATAGAGGCTCTGTTCATTCCCTTGGTGACCAAATCAAAGTTGTGATGAAAACAAGGAGCAGCAGCAAGGAAAAATCGCCTGGGATCTAGATGAACAAGCCATACAACTGGGGAGAAATCCAAGAAAGCACCCTGCAATGGCAGAAAGTAGGATGGGGCGAGGACACGGGGCTGCCAGGTCTCCTACGGCTGAGTGAGAAGGAGGCCGCGGTAGTGGCAGGATCAGTGGCAGAAGCCTCTTAAGGGGGCCACATCCACAAGTGGATTTTCGTGGAGATGGACTTGTCCATTCTGAGCACCAGTGCTTATTCGGCTGCATGCAGGGGGCACCAAGGACTTAAAGGGAAACAGTGTCAGAGTAAGGGCTGAGGAGAGACTTGCTCTGTACAGAATTGCTGGCAGTATCCATTGTTCCCTGTTGAGCCCCCCCCCCCACTGTGCAGACACACTGCCACCATAGTAATGATGTCATCAAACTGGATAACAGGTTGCTCTGCGTGGTAGATTCCCTGTAACCCTGCCTACCCCAACTTGGGTCCCCACCCAAGCCACATCCAGGTGTATCCTCAGTGAGTCAAGTGCTCCTTGCTGAGATTCACACTGGAGGCAGCCTGGGTGTTTGGTGTGGCCTTTTGAGGCAACTATAAGCACAGCATCTGTGGGTTGCTTGCTGACTCTTAACAGGTGGCCCCAGAGGGATAGAGGCTTGGGCTAAATTTGGCCTGCAGCTGAACCCCTCTCATGACTGTGCCACTGGACACCTACTTCACAAATCCACACTAAGTCCCAAAACTTAGGAGCTTTGCTTAGCACATAGAAACTGAAAGGGAGAGGCAGCCACAATGGGAAGACAAAGAAGCAGAAACTATAGGAGAAAACAGAAGAAGGATTCAGATATAATGGAGTTAAGTAATTTATCAGATGCAGAGTTCAAGACACTGCTTATAAAGAAGCTCAGTGAACTTTTGGGAAGTGTATATAAATTCAGTGAGAACTTCAACAAAGAGATAGTGGAAATTATAAAAGGGAACCAGTCTGAAATGAAAAATACATTATCTGAGATGAGAAGTATATTAAATGGAATAAACAAAGTGAATAAAGAAGAGGATCAAATGCCCTATCTAGAGGACGGGAAAGCCAAGGACATGCAATCAGAATGGCAAGAAAAAAGATGCTAAGTCTATAAAAATAATTTAAGGAGTATATGGGACACTATTAAGGCTCTAAATATTCATCTGATTGGCATAACAGAAGAAAAATCAAGATGCTGAACAGCTGTTTGAAGAAATAATGATGGAAAACTTCCCTAACCTGGTGAAGGAAATGGACATAAAACCCCAGGAAGCCCAGAGAATTCCAAAAATCGGGGATCCAGAGAGGCCCACACCAAGATATACATCATAATTAAAATGCCAAAAGTTAAATACAATGAAAGAACATTAAAAGCAGCAAAAGAAAAACAATTACCTACAAGAAACACCCATAAGACTGGCAGAGGATTTCTCAAAAGAAATTAGGGCAGAAGGGCTTGGCAAAAAATATTCGACAGGATGAAGACCCAGGATCTACAACCAAGAATAATTTATCCAACAAAGTTATCATTTAGAGTTGAAAGACAGAAAAAGAGCTTCCTAGACAAAAATAAGCTAAAGGAATTTATCTCTACCAAGCCAGTATTATAGGAAATGTTGGAGGGACTTCTTTAAGAAGAAAAAACGTATCAAAAACAGGAATAAAGAATGGTAACAACTACATTCCTATCAATAAGTACCTCAAATGGAAAAGGATTGAGTGCTCCAACCAAAAGATAGAATGGCTGAAAGGATAAGAAAACAAGACTTCTACAGTGAAAAAGGAGATGGAAAAATATATTGCTTTGATAGACTTAGAGGGTATTTAAGTCAGACAGAGAAAGATAAACACTACATGATTTCACTTATACGTGGAATCTAAGGAATAAAAAGAACAAACTAATCAAAAACAGAAAGAAATATAGTGGACAATTTGGTGATGGACAGAGGGGAGTAGGGTTTGGGGGACTTGGAGAATGGGGTGAATGGCTAAAGAAGTACGAATTAGTAGCTGATGGATGGTCACAAGGAAGGGGAGCATGGCATAGGAAAGGCAGTTAGCATTAATATGTTGGCTAGGTGGAGGATGAGGAGAGGAAGGGTGCCGTTGGGGGCATTGTTTTATGAGCTATATAGATGTCTAACCAATGTACTATATACTTGAAACTAAATTAAAAAATTATAAAAAAAATTAAGCCATTTCGATGGATGTTATATTTATAATACAGATAGATCCTAAGACAAAAAATATACCTTCAGTTGGAAGAAAAGGATTAACTCACGTCTTCTTAAAAGTAATTTTTTTAGAAAACATGATTTCAAAAAGTTTGCAGTAAATCTTTGTCTCACTCATGCACACAAACACACAGTCTTAAAATAAGTATTTTAACAAAATATGGGTTTTGTGTTTTAAAGTTATATCACTTATATAACGGAAAGAGTTATGGTTTAATGAAAAGAGAGGGTCTTCAGAGTCAGGAAGACCTTCATTCCACTCCTGATTGGACACTTGTTTCACCTAGGGAACTTTCTGAGTGACTGACCCCCCTTTACCTTGGACTGGTATGCTTCACAGGGTTGTTGACATAATGTATTTAAAGCACCTGGCCAAGAGTACTGGCTGAATGAATGTTAGGATTTTTCCCTTTCCCAAAGAAAAGTAAAATATTAACTAGTGTACTGGTTAATTATGGGCCTAGGGGTTTTCCATTTGCAGCTTTAAAGTCAGAAGACCAGCTAAGAAAATCTTGATCTAGAAAAGAAAATGTCAAGTGCGTGCTTGATTTCTTCAAGTAAACAAGAATTTCCCAACTCCAAGTATGCATTCTTTTTCGAACTGATGCTTGGGATAAAAAGTGGAAAAAAAAAAAAAAAGAATTTTCATTTTTGGAATCTCAATTATAGACTATTTTCCTTTAGTTTTATGGGATAGTAGTGCTAGAGATCAAATTCCTTAAAATAAGCTGCCCTTTTGTGATAGGCTTAGACACAATATAGTACGAAGAAAAGAACATGAAGAAAGCGTAACTGCTTAATTCAGATGTCTTGTCAGTATTTTGCCTTTCAAAAAAACCAGCTTTGTTAAACTATAATTCACCTCCTGTACAACTGACTTGTTAAAGCATACGATTCACTGGCTTCAGTGCAGTTGTGGAGTCGTGCATGCACTGCCACAATCTAATACATTTTCACTACCCCCAAAATAAATTCCATGCCTCTAGTTATCCCCCTCCGATTTTCCTGTCTCCCCCCGCACCACACCCCCAGCCCCTGGAAATCACTAATCTGTTTTCTGTCTCTGGATCTGCCTATTCCTGATACTTCATAAAAATAGGATTATACAGTACATGGTCCTTTGTGACTGGGTTCTTTCAGCACTTAATCTGTATTTTGGAGAACAAGCTTAGGCTGCCAGAGGTGTTCTATCAAAGGTTTTGTCTCCCCTCAATGGTCAGCAGATAATGCCAGATATTGAACTTCAAATGGCATTTAAACTTAGAGCAAAGAAAACACAACAGTTTTCAGAGACTTTAGTTACAGATATTCTGATGCACTGTTTAAACATGATTCTACTTAAACATTTCTTGTAGTTTTATTAACATAATACAGGCTCCACGTATTCAAAAAGTACAACTTGATGAGTTTTGACATAAGTATATATCCATGAAATGATTCCCACAATCAAGATAATGAACATACATCATCTCCAGAAGCCCCTTGTGTCATTCTCCTGTCTGATTCCCACGCTGGTTACTTGTTGTCCTCCACCTCTACAGCGTCTCTTCGCCTGTCCAGGCCCTTTTCCCACTCAGACCGTCTCAGTGACCTCTTAATTTTTCGTCACCAGCATTTCCTCAATCTGCCTTCTCACGTCTCTGTTCATTGTTTCCTTTGTTCAGGTCTTCATCCTTCATGGCAGCTATTGTGACACACTCCAGGTCATCAATTATTTGTACTCTGACAATGTTTCTTCTAAACAAATTGGGCAATACTTCCTCATTGCCTCTGGGTGGAGTGTGTGGCATTATGTTCCCTACCCCCAAAATGTCAGTTCCTGTTTGGCTCTGTGTCTTTGGTTGGGTACTTTCTCTACCTGAAATGCCGTTTTTACATTTCTCTGCATCATGAACTTGTCACTGTTCTTCAAGAACTCACATAGGTTACTGTGTCTGTAATGCCTTTGGTAACTGGGCTCTTCCTTCCTTATCAGACTATAGCATGTCTTAAATTTTATTTATCCACTGCTATACCCTTTTCAAAACTGATTTGCAGCAACTTCTAAAAATTCATGGAGCAGTAAAAACAGATGGATGACCATATAAGAACATATGGACTATTAGGGTAGAAAAATAAAGCCAAGAATAAAGTTAGTATATGTTCCATCAGGCCCTACACATTGCTGGAGGCAGCTTCAGGTTTTACTCTGAACTTCCTTGTCAACATGAAAAGGGAAGCATAACCTCAGAATATTCCCAGTGACTGTCAAATGCATAAAGCCAGTTGCTCTGGAGAGGATCTTTTTCTGTTACCAAGAATTGAGAGAAATGTTTCTGGGGTGAGAGAGGAGGTGGAGGTAGCGTAAGGACAGCCTATAATACATTCCTGGCAAGTTTCATGAGGTGGCTTCCTCTGAGAGATCTCAATGCAGTTGTATAGCAGAACACCAAAGCACAATTCATAAAAGCAGTTTTATAACAGCAAGGACTGTGACCCTAAAACAGCTGCTTCTTGGTCTAGCTTAATCTAAGGGTAAAATGTAGAATAGCCAAAGAAATAGTACTTATCACATTTTAGTGTAGTTAGTTTTATAAGTGTTTACCTCAAAGTCACCCACTGCTCCCAGTTTACCATGTTTTTCTTTGGTTTGGTAGATGTATAAAACCTTAAGGGAAGGAATGAGGAGAGCCATCTATGACTGATCCGTCCAGGAATCATTACAGTGCTGTGCTTTGAATTCTGTGTACTCAAAAAGTCAGATTCAGATATGAGATCCAAGATCTACAAATAAATGGTCATAGATTTTCTTAACTATATTTCCAGGTACTGACCTGCATCTAAGGCACTTTCAACAGCCAGTATACCAGCTCAGTGAAATGGCATCAGCAGAGGGACTGCAGCTAGGCCAGTCTCCTTCCAGTGCTTACAGAACAGAGCCTTGAAAAACATTTAGTACATTCAGCAAGGCTCAACGTTTTAAATTTAACTTTCCCTTTGTCTACTGCATTTGGGGCTGAGGTCTTCGTTGTCATGATTAATGAGGCAGATTCATAAAATATGCATTTTCAAGAGAAAAACAAAAATAGCAAATTTATTGAATGTAGCTCTTCTATAATTTAGGTCAAAGATGTTCTGTGATGACATAATACTTTGATTTTTTTTTTAACAGTTGCTTTTCTTTATACACTTAGGAACTTGATAAAGAACTCCCAGTGCTTAAGCCATATTTTATCGACGACCCTGAAGAAGTTGGAGTTAGGGAAGCTGGCTTAAGAGTCACATGGCTGGGACATGCAACAGTAATGGTGGAAATGGATGAACTCATATTTCTCACGGACCCCATCTTTAGCTCTCGTGCTTCACCTTCGCAGCACATGGGTCCAAAGCGTTTTCGTCGTGCCCCATGCACTATAAGTGAACTCCCCCCAATAGATGCAGTCCTTATCAGTCACAACCACTATGACCACCTGGACTACAATTCTGTTGTTGCTCTGAACGAACGATTCGGTAATGAGTTGAGGTGGTTTGTGCCTTTGGGTCTCCTTGACTGGATGCAAAAATGTGGCTGCGAGAATGTGATTGAGTTGGACTGGTGGGAGGAGAACTGTGTCCCTGGACACGATAAGGTCACCTTTGTCTTTACACCTTCCCAGCACTGGTGTAAAAGGACTCTAATGGATGATAACAAGGTTCTCTGGGGCAGCTGGTCTGTCTTGGGCCCTTGGAATCGATTTTTTTTTGCAGGAGACACTGGTTACTGCCCTGCTTTTGAAGAAATAGGAAAAAGATTTGGACCTTTTGACCTTGCTGCTATTCCCATTGGAGCATATGAACCAAGGTATGTAGACTTCCAAAGAAAACATTCCTGCTATTACTACTCCATAATAAAGTAACTGAAAAGTATAGTTATGATTTTGGAATACTACGTAACTTATGACGTTAATGGTAGACTTTGTTTTACATTGATTGGTTGGGGTTGGTAGGTCAGCTTCAGTTAAAAATTTTTAATTTTAAAATATTTAAATCAGCCATATCAATCATTATTCAAAATCAGAAGTTATATTACCAATATAAAAGGACCAAGGTTTCAAGAATCACTACACCTAGCCAGAAATTCATGTACGGTTCCAACTAGAGTTAAACTGATAAGCCAGTATAAAACCTAACTCTTGTTCTTCCTTTCAAGTGGAAGATACTCTGTATAATCATTTTTTGCTCCATGACTAGAATGCACCCATCCCCTGTCCTATAGCTCTGTTGTGTTTACCACAGAAAAACTGAGGAATGGTCTATAGCATTAGTCCCTTGGAATGGGCTTATTTCAGTAAGCACTGAATTTAATCTAGTAATGACATTTCATTGTTGCATTTCTCACTGCTTGTCCTCTAACCTTTCTATACTTACTACCTGTCTTCAGAGAAGGTAAAGGTCACACTAGTATTCAAGACCTAGGAGACCCATCCACTGGCTGTGATTTCCTTAATACTGTCTATTTAAAGAATATAAAAATGATTTCAAGGAATTTAGTTAGATTTCAGTCAACTCTGCTTGATATGTACAAATTAAGATAAAGTGACAATAGCAAAGTAAGGGCTAATTTAAAAAATGTTTTATTTTCTAAAGTGCATGCAGATACATACAGAATTGTATGTAGGATCTATTTTATTTAGGCAATCCTACAAGCAGAAGACCACTAATAGATGAATTGAGTAAATCTGATCATTGGTTTCCATCTCATTTTATTATACTTATAAAAAGTTCACTAAAACCATTTCTTGACTGTTTTTATAAATGCTTATTTCTCCCTTTTATGTTTTTATAGTTTCTTTAATGGGTTACTTTTACCTTATTTCTAAAAATTATAAATCAGTAATAGTTTGACTTACTTTTCCACTTAATTCTAAACTCTAATGAAACCTCTCAAAACATCAACCTGATTACAAATGAATTTCATATATTGATCTGTAGTCAGCATGTTCTTGATTTAGTATATCTTGTAGTTATAAAAATAAGTTTTCACATCTACCAATATATGTATTTATCACATATATGTGATCCATGCATTGTGTACAGCCTGACTAAACAAATTCACTCACAAAATTCCCCCTTCCTGCATGCATTGCAGGTGTCTTGTTACTAAGATGGTAGGAAGGGGAGGACATTATTTGCTCTAAGAGAATTAAACTGGTAGCCGGTACTGTGTAGTCCATTTCTCTGTTCAGTATTAACAGTTTTAGAAATAAGGGTATCTGTCAACAAAACTTCAGAGCACTCTATAAATTTAAGAAGTTTAAACCAAAAATGACATTCAGTAATCTGCTTAGAGTGTTTTATCCTCACCTCTGGGATGATTCAAGTCAGGAATTTAAGTTTTGTTTTTAATTTTTACAGCAGAGTAAAAATGTTACATTTATTTCAGATAGACATGAAGGTAGAAAGAAGTATGTTTTTCCCTTTGGTTTGCAGTTGGAGTTTTAAAAAGTGAAGAAACATGGACTTTTCCTCTTGCCCAGAATTTTGACTGTCAAGAGATAAGGCAGAACAGCACCTCTCTAATCTGCCTCCAAAGAGAGCACAGTGGCTTTGTTTCTAGGCTCTCATAGGGCCTGGCAACTCCTAACAGTGAACAACTCTCTAGCTGTTGCAGGTAGATGAACTTTTCCATGGTGTGTCCTACAAGATGCAGAAGCACCTGTGCTGAATCCATATCCTTTAGTCTTTACTGCAGCAGTAGTTGGCAGCAGCAGACCCAGGATTATAATGTGAAGACAATGTTGTTTTTCTTAAACTGATGGTTGATAAAGCAACGGATTTGCTTGTAGATAGTACACTTTTAAAACTTTGTATCAGAAATAATAATTCTGCTGCAGGTGTTCCCTGTTCTTTCCAAGTTATTAGGCAGCCTTTCAGTATTTCTACACTCTAATTAGTCTCTTTCATGAACCCTCTTTTCTTGCCAAACCAAATGCCTCACTGTTCATTTGTATGTTGTTTAAATAAAATCCTTGAATAGTAATTGGATTTTTTTTGCTCCTGATCTTTAAATGTTGCAAATTTTTGTTAGCATTTCACTTTAGCAAGTTTAAAAAAAAATTCTTTCAGCAGGTTATTCAGGTTCTTCTGTAATTGTGGAGTTTTGGTTTCTGATTCTTTACCCATTATTTGGTTTCTTTGATTCATACCAGGATTGTAAATTACCTAACTTTTAAAGTAACAGTAAGATATATGTTCAGAGTAAATCATCAGTAAACTCAAAATACATGTGAATTAAACCCTTACTATTCACAGGGGCATTTTGTTTGGAGACTTATCTATTGTATAGCAGTTTGTCACAAAAGATTTTTGCTTATTTTTTCCAGCAGAAAAGTGGAATCAAAGGAGATTTTGCCTACCATGATTTACTCCTGTGCAGAATATTTAAAGCTGATTAGATGAAGCAGTAATTAGAACTTAGTATATATTTCAAAAGCCAGAATTAATAAATTGCTGTGTTTCTTTAGGTGGTTCATGAAATACCAGCATGTAGACCCAGAAGAAGCTGTAAAGATTCACATTGATGTTCAAACAAAGAAATCTGTGGCAATTCACTGGGGAACTTTTGCCTTAGCAAATGAGGTAAGTTTGATCGTGATAGTTACTGCTTATGTTTGACATACAATAGGATTCAGGCATCACGATACCCCGCAGTGTGGTCAGAGACCAAACTGGAATTAGAACCTGTACAGTCAGCCTAGTCATCACATAAATTAAAGTAGTAAATCGTATTAATTAGTAAAACATTATATAGTGAAAAAAACCTTTTGGATGCTATTCCTTTGGTTTATTTCTATAGTTAATGAAGCTAGGGAATGATGAGTGAATTTTCTAGATATATTTAAGTACTAAAACTTAAAATAACTAGTTTTGGTAGAAATGAATTTCAGGCATTATAAAACGTTAACTTTTTAAATGACCACAGCCTTTATTTTGAATATCTTCTATTGGAGTAGATCATAAAACATACCCCTTTGAAGGGAACTTATGAATTGTCTGGGGCTTGTTATCTGGCCCTTAATAGATCCAGAATGCTGGGAGCTTCTGCTTTTACTGCTTACTCTTATTTACCTATAACCTACTGTCTTGCTTTATACATAGTTCTTTGGTCTCATGGCTATGGCATATTTTTATCTCCCTTGCGGGACTGAAGTGCTTGTTCTAGGAGATAGCTTTCAGTCACTCAGAAGGCTTTCTCGCCTACCTCTAGGGCTATCTTAGAGAAGGTTGAAACAGCCAAGAGTTGACCTATGAAGAAATTCAGATATTTTAAGATCAAAATCCATGCTAAGTTATAGCTTAAACCCAAACTTATAGCTTAGCAAAGAAATTCTTAGTGTGGGATGACTGTTTAAGTATACCGTTGGCTAAGACTTACAGAACATGGCGGGGGTGGGGGGGAGGATTTAACAAGAGTTGTTTGTAGTGGGAAAGAATTTCATCATTCTGAAATCTCAAACTATTATAATTTTGCAAGGAAATGTGACTTAAGCTATTTAAAGTTATATTTTATTGGTGATATATTCACCATATCCTGTATGCACAAAAAAGACCAAAAGTAGCTTCCTGTTAGCAACTAATCCATTAAGTGGTCATCCGTAGGAATTTTGGGTAACCAATGTATAGTTAAAACCCAAGTAATTGAGCACTTAGTGGAAAGAGATCCTGACCCTCTAGACATTGCCGTAAACCTGGAAGCAAGCATGGGGGAGAAAAAAACCTGTGTGTGGTTAATAACTGTTAAAATGTGAACCTGTGCATTTTAAGCCACAGAAAACTTTTCTGGTTTTCATAGTACATTACCAGTTCTTTCTCTTGTCTCTGTTCTTAGTTCCTCATCCCTCCCTCTTAACAGTGGGTGCGTTAGGACTCAGTCCATGGACCTCTTCTCTAGTTGGTCTTAGGGCTTTAAATACATCTATCCACTGTACCTCTCTAGCTCAGGTTCCCCCCTGTAATCCACATTTGTATTTCTAGGTGTCTGCTTACATCTCTACTTGGATGTCCATTAGATACCAAAACCTAAGCCCAAAACCAAACTTCCTGATACTCCCTCAAACTTGTTTCTTACATTTCAGTAAATGGCAGATCCCTCTTTCTAGTCAGGCCAAAACCTTGATTTCTTTCTCTTATATCCTCTATTCAGTTTTTCCCCATAGTCAGCTCAACCTTCAGATTATATTCAGACTTTGACCACTTTTTACCACCTTCACTGCTACGACACTGCTCCATACAATTTGTTCTCAACATTGCATAGGACAGTGACGTTTACAGCTTTAATCAGTTGATACTCCTCTGCCAGAATGACCTTGTAGCTCAAAGCTACAGCTCTCACAATTGCCTACAAAGCTCTGTGCAATCTACTCCTTCAGGTCTTTGTTCTCAAAGGGGACTTTTTAGACTATTGTATTTAAAATTTAATATACACCCCCACACACTTATCCCCTCATTTTGTCTCGAAGATGTATCAGCCACTCAGATACTATTTTCTGATTTCTTATCTTTCTCTGTATTAGACTGTAAGCTCCAGGAAGGCTGGGGTTTCTGTATGGTTTATTGACCTGGTTATTCTATGGTGTACAAGAGACTACTTGAATGAGATAGAGGCGGAGTTACCACTTGTGATTAAATGAGGCTGATTTTTATTCCTGCTTTATACTTCCTTCCATGTTTTACAGCTTTTTAAGTTGAAAGGGGGCAAAACAAAACAAACAAAACCTATACAACACAGATCTAGATCAAAAGAGAAATAACTGGTGAGATGTTTTTATACCTTTTAATTCAGTGGTTAGAGTAACACATACTCATTTCAATTTATTTGGAAAATATTTGAGCAAGTTGAAACATTCTGCACAGTGTGCTGTCTTTTGAGCTTTGAAAAGATGAGGAAACAAAGGGAAATGGGGACTATCCAACTGTTATTTGCATTTCTGTTCTCTGGGTACCTCTTTCACTCTGTAAACTAAAAGTATCGAAATGTGGCTAGGGGTTGGAGGATAATAACCCTTCTTCAGTCAAAAATATTTTTTCTTGCATTTGCTTACATGCACACTCTTATACTCTAAGTTACTAAATTCTTCAGAAATATTGGTAACATTTAATTTTCTAAACTTTCGCTCTGATTCCATTTAGAATTGGAATTTCATGTAGTGAAACAGTGATCAGATTTCATGGAATCTAATGATATTCAGTCTAAGTTGGCACCAAATTTGATATACGTGGTGTTTGGATAGATTTGATAAGTATGACTTTTCTATTGACTTAACAATTAATGACTCTAGTATTAGAAAATGTGATTTTATTTGCTTATGCTTCAGTGAGAAGGGCATTATTTTAAGTAGGAATATGTTGGTTATTTTAGTTTGAATTCTTATATGAAACAGCCCCCAAATATACGTATGGTTAACCTTTTTCTATTTTTCTCTCTCTGCCCTTTGCCAGCATTACTTAGAGCCTCCAGTGAAACTGAATGAGGCTCTAGAAAGATATGGGTATAAAACTGAAGACTTTTTTGTCCTGAAGCATGGAGAATCAAGGTACCTAAAAACTGATGATGAAAACTTCGAATAATTATGAACACAGGAGCTTTTTAATGCAACAGTCATCATCTGATATAAATTTGAAAAGACTAAGAAATTCATGATTATGTTTTGTTACATTTGGAAACAACTGCAAGTTTTTATGTTTTGTGTAATTACTTGCTTACTAATGTGATTGCTAGTTCATATAAACAGAAGAGATCAGGTATGGGTCACTTAAATAATGAATTGGCTAATGTCGATTTTAAAACTTGTCTCAATGGTACAAGCACTGAATGGAATTTTTTTACTAAAGTATTATACACTTTAGTGGTAGAATTTTCTGAGGCTATGAAAAATTTATTTTAAAGACGCATTTCTGCTCTATCCTTACGGACCTTCTGCAAGGTGAGTTAAGGCTGTCTATATACATAAGTTTTTTTTAGAAGCCTGATCACATAAACATGTATTTTATATTCATACTAATGATGAAATTCATTCCCACATGCATATAGCAGTTCTTGCTCTACTAAGATTAGCTTATATGCCAAATATTGATATCTTTTTTAACCATAAAAATGGGAGTTTGGGCTAATTTCCATTTTTAAAGACTTCATGTTTTAAAAGAGGGGAACAGTATATTCTATTGCATGTCTACAATCCCCCAATCAAAAGCACTGAGTTGGAAAGAGGAAGGGAAAGAGAACATGGTTATGAGAACATGATTTATGAAATTTTCTATTTTTAATCTAAAAGACCCACTAAGCACAAATATAGATGCAAGGAAATATTTTATGAAGATAAATGCAGATAAATGTTTATATCGTGTACTTTGAATTAAATTTTATTTTCTCTCCATACACCTTTTTTTTTCTGGTTTCTTAGCTGTAACTCTAAATATATCAATATTTTGTTTTATATAATTCAGATGTCTAATGTTTCTATATTACATGAACCGTAAGCATAATTCTACTTTTATTAAGCCAGTGTGGAATACTAATGGTAAAAAAAAAAAGATGGGCATCAGCTGACCTGAGTATTAGCCCTATAAGGGATCTGTAGTCACTTGATTACTCTGACCCTTCCTAAGGGAGAGAACTAACCAGATGGAGACGCATTCTATTTTCTTGACCCATAGTATCAGTGAAATGAACTTTATTTATAATCAATAATTAAAATAGGTTTTCTATACCAAATTCTACCCAGGCAGTGCTCTGTAGGACATATATGTGCATGCTATATGTTAGCTACTTAATTTCATCATGGGTTTTCTGTGTACCCTGAAACAAATCACCTATTCTAATTGTGCCTGTTTCCTCACGTGTATGTAACAAGAATTTTGACCTACCTCCAAAAAATGTGAATAGTGATTTTTTAAAAAAGCACTTTGAAAATCTGAGGGAGAAAAAGATTTCTTGAGATATCACTGCCTAAGACAGATAGGAAGATCTGAAACCTTAAAATAGGCTAATGCTTTTCATAATGTATTGATCCTATTGCAGATTTAAGCATATATATATATATAGACATTAAACCCTGAGGACTAACTTTATCTCACCCATTTTGTAAAATTTGGAAAGCCATAATGAATGTAAAAAAATTTAGCATTTTTATCTACAAAGATGAAAATCAGTGAAGGGGAAATGTGTATGTAATATGTGTGTATGTAATGCATGTGAATGTATGTGATTTGGGGGCACTAAACACATTTTTCCCATAAGATGAACCTTTAGGAAAAAAACTTAACAAGCATAAACTTTCATTTCCAAGGAACATTTAACAAGCAGATGTGGATCCGAATGTTAGGTTTATGGCAGATTCGTTCTGGGGTGTATTGCTCGAATACTAGCCAGTGTTCTTGTGGTCACCTCCCTCGCTGTTGCATGCTGAACTGAAAATCATCTCTTACCTCTGCTTTACGAAGCAAGCCAAGTACATCTTGCTCAATTATCCTCTGCGAATAGCCTTAACATTATTTTTGTATTCATGCTTACCATTTAACAGGGGGTCTCTAAACACTTTAAATTGTGTTCTAGTTCCACTTAATTGGGCCTGCCTCACTTTTCGAGGCTGCCTCACAAGCTTTAATTTTTAATAACCACTCACATACCTTCTGTTTTGATGTTTTATCATTAAGAAGGACATTGAGATTCATCTCTCCTTATAGAATCTTACTACTGAGTGGTTCTTCCCATTTTATCTTTCACTTACCTATATCTTGAAGGGTTTATGTGCAAAGTGAAAAAAATTTTTTGAAAAATAAGACCAATCCTACCTTTCCCTCCATTCAGTCTAATATACATTGTAATATCTTTTAACGTCTTACCCTCTAAGTCAATTCCATTTTCCTCTTTGATTAGCTAGCATCCATACCAGTATGTGAGATTTTATTGAACTTTCCCTTTCTCCTATGGGAATGGGGGAACACTGATATTCCTCATCGCCCAAGAGGAACCATCAATTTGGAGAAATCCCATCTAATAAAAGCCACAATGTGCCATGACCTACATAGACAAAGATCTGATTGTGCATGTTCATTATGTAATTTTTTTCTGGGTAGTTAAAAACGACTTCTCCTTTTCTCTAGCATTTTGACATTTCAGACTCAATGCTATGATCTCCAGGAAACATGGCTATTTATTCAAACTAATCAGAGGAAAAGAAGAGACAGTTTTAGAATCCAATGCTGCTAGAGCACATTGAAACCAAATATTGGTTTTTAATGTGTGCATTTCAAATACATATTTTCATTAAATGAGGCAGATTTAAAAAATTATTATAAAGAAATGTACCTTTCAGGGAATTAATACTTAGGTTTGTATCACTGATCAATAAAAGTATTATTCTTAGTCATTATATGTACATTACTACTGTAGCCAATTGAGAATTTACGTGTTTTAATCTTAATACTGACTCCTTTTCTACTGTAAAAATATTTCCTCCAAGTTTGATTTCTGTATCAGGATAACCCTGAAAATACACATTTTTATGTTTGAGGAATTTGTGACTTCCTATGGAAATCCATGTATTTACAAATGAAATTTAAAGTACTCCTAAAGCTTTGCCTTAAATACATGATTGCATACTGGTTTACTTCATACTACCCAAGGTGGTGGTTATGAACTTGAGTATTATAAAACCTGGCTAAATTCAAATATATTAATAAATTGTTATAGTAGTTTATAGAATAAAAATGCTGTGACAGCTGAGACATTTTCATATATTGTAATTTTAGAGAAGTAAAATATGGATGAAAATAAAGTGTCAGTTAAGGGGAGAAAATATAACTTTTTTCTTTTTTATTTAAAAATATTATAAAATTTATGCCATAGTAAAAAATTCAAACAGTAGGTGTACATAGAAAAGTCATTTCCTTACTCCCCAGTCCCACTCCCAGGAGTCTATATCATTCTAGAAGTGTTCTATCCATAGATAAGCATAAATATTTTTCATTTAAAAAATACATCCATATTTCATGGGTGTCTTTCCACATTAGTACTTTTAGACCTGTTTTGTTAAGACTACATAATTGATTTAACCAATTACCTACAGATGGACATTTTGATTAATCTCAGTATTTTACACACATGTCTTTACATACTGGCACAATGAATGGGAGTGGGTGAGTACTAGGGAACATTTCTTCTACAGGTTTACAATTTTCATTGACTAGAATAGATTTGAATAATTAAAACAGACTTTGGAAAGTGGTATGGCTAAGTTGGCAGGTGGACTCAAGAGCTTAGGATCTCACTGTTACTAAAAGAACAAGGTTATTCCTATAGCAGTTCTGAAACATATACTAATGCTCTCAAATCATAGCAAACAGAAGGGTAGCTAGCTTACACATAATAAGGTCACTGTCACTTCATGTAAGGGAAAGTATCTCAGCAAATAGCAACAAAGAAATAAATGTTTCAGGTTAAGCTGTTATATTCATTTGGTATCAATAAAATGGTCCACAATAAACCAGAATACCGTGGTAAGTTACACCTGTGTAAGTGATGAAACATGGTATTTACTGTTTAAATTCAGCAGCTGAAGGAATCCCTTTTAAGGAAAATGGAAAATGTTTCTGTGCATTACTTCCAGACTGCATTCATTAATTACTCTTTGGAAAAATATGACCAACCAGTTAGAATTTGGGTATTATTGTTACCTTTTCCTTCACATCTGGATCATGGTGATTAGCTAAAGCTCTCATTTTCTGGGCACATTCTTCTCCATATAACAGGAAAAATAGTGAACCTTTAGTGAAAGTAGGCTGAACAGCTAAATGGCCTTCCTTTTTGAGGCAATTATTTATATTCTGAAATAGTGTAAGAACTCGAAGAAGAATTTCCTTTGCCACGTGGCCATCATAGAGAGAAAGGAATGATGAATCCACCTGAAATAGGAAACAATGAGTATTATTTTAACATATAAAGGTATTTTTCATGTATTTTTTCACATTTAAAACTGCACTGAATACATTTTAAAAATCTTGTCATAGAAAACTATCCTTAAAATTATATAACATAAATGTAAAGTCTTATACACTTTCCACATGGTATACCAATGGAAAAGATATTTGTGCTTTAGCTGAAAAAAACTGCTTCCTTGAAATCCTAGAATAGAATCATTTGGAAAAACACCCATTTCCTTTTTAACATCTATCATACAGTCTTCATTTATTCACCATTTACTGTTCACCTACACTGCAGGGCACAGGGACGAACAGATGAATACAACAGGATCCCTTTTCCACGGGAGTTGAGGTCCATTCTATCTCTGCACTACCTTTGCTTCCTTCAGAACACTTATCGCAGCTTTTAATTATCTTGGTTACATTTTTTCATTTCTCCTCCCTGCATTATAAGTACCATGAGGATACACACCATGTTATGCTGTGCTCTCTGGTATACCTGGGCACTCTGTCCAGCACCTGGCACATAGCAGAGACTCAATAAAAACTAGCCAGTCAGTGGATACTAAGCTAAGATACATGTGAACACAAACAGATGGAAAAATGTAATTTTCCTCCTAAATGAGTAAAGACAGAAACATAATTTTTTCTAGGGAGAACTTTTCAAAAATAATTTTTAAAAGTAAAATATGCTCATTACAAAAAATTTAGGAAATTCACATAGGCAAAAGAATCCCCCCCCCCAAAAAAAACCCCCACCACACAATATTGCTCCTCAGAACCGAATGCTTGTGTTCTCCCCAACCCTCAACATGATGGTATTTGGAGGCAGGACCTTTGGAAGGTAATTAGGTTTAGATGAGGTCATGAGGGTAGAGTTTAGTCCTGTTATAATAAAAGGGAGACCAGAGTTCTGCTCTGACATGTGAGGATATAATGAGAAGGCAGCAGTCTGCAAACCTTGATGTGGGCCCTTACAGGAACCCAGTTTGCTAACACATTGATTTTGGACTTCCCAGCTTCCAGAACTGAAAAATTTCTATTATTTAAGCCAAAAAAAAAGCTCCTCAGAGATAATCCCTGTTAATATTTTAAAAGGAATAAATCTACGCAGATCTGTCTAAATCTCTATATTTGTAAATTTAGAAATATGTAAGCTATTTACTTGGGTACCAAGTAGTCCTTCTGTCATGGCTGGATTTTCAGACAAATTCAAAAGCAGTTTCAAAACTTGAACCTGAAATAGGAATAATACCGGTTTATTTCAGAGTAACAAGCATGAATTTTCTCTCCCTGTCCTCTCCCTATGTCCACATTTTAAACTCCTGCCCATTCTTCAAGGTTTGGCTCAAATTATCTCTATTCTATGGAGCCTTCTCAATTCATCTTATGTAAAAGCTACATCCCCCTACCCGCCCCCCACACACACTTTTAACACTTGGCACCACTCTCAGAGCACTTATCATACAGCAGTTTTGTTTAAACTTTATTTTTTCAATTACATTGTTAGGGAGTTAGGGTGAATATTGTGAATGTCTTCACTATCCACCCCACACACATACCCAACATGTGGTAAGCTTAACATGTATACCATAAATGACCTTTATTATGATTACTGTTAGATGAAATATCTTTGGAAAAAGTACTCTCTCAAAGTTCAGTTCATTTCTATTTAAAGTATGAAAATTTTGGAACAGTTGACTATTAAGACTCAAATCACAATATGGCTCTTTTCAAGTTATAATGAATCTTTGACCTTAAATTTTTAATCTGAAAAATGTTTTACAATCATTTAAATAGGCAGTGCTATGAATAAACAGCAAACAAATTGTTAAATTAGAGCCAAGCAGCTAAAATATCAACATTCTTATCAGTTATAAATGAAAAATTACTAATAAAAACATTCAAGTAGAATTCCTACTTTAAAAACAAAGGTCTTGTGGAACTACACTGTCTATAAGATACTTGAAATTAACAGAAAGTGAGGAGCAGGGAGGGGGTTCTGAAGTCAGAAAAAGGTGACAAATGGGTTCCCTACTAGACCTGGGAAGGAACCTGGATGATTTTTTATAAAACTTTCTTGGATTATGAAGACATTATATGTTTACTATAGAATATTAAAAAATGAACGATCAAAAAGCACAAAGAAAAAGGAAATTCACCCATATTTCCATGATCAGAAATGATCATTTTTAAGTTTCTGTATTCTTCCTCTGGTCTTTACATACCTATCCTATATATTCACATATTCCTTTTATTATGTTGTGCATACTAATTTATTAAGGAGGAGGATATACGGCTTTGCTTTATTTTTATCAACTATTTGAAAATTTAATTAAATGAATAAATGTTCATGATAAATTTCAAACAGCAGAAGGGAACAAAGTGAAAACAAAAGTCAGTACCCTATCTGCCTGCCCCACTCCCCAGTGGAAACCACGGGTAAGTTTCTTGTGTGCGGAGATCATGTTTTTCTAACAGGCACCCTCCATAAATTACAGCCTTTTAAGGTAAAGTGTAAAGATGACTTCTGACCTTTCTTTAGTATACTTCCTGCAGTCAGACTGGGTCTGGCCTGACTGGCCTGCCAGCAACAGGAATAAACATTTGTCTCCAACATCAGTGAGGTTTTAATTAAGAAAACGGACAAGTTTTGAAATAGGATGATCCTGAACCTATTAAATAAACCTGATGAAGTCAATAGAATCCCCTAGTGAAAAACAGGGCAGGTTTACAACCAGGAAATAGGGTCAGCAATAGCTATTTAGTATCCCAAACTAAAATTCCATGTTGCTATCCTCTGTAGAAGGGAAGTAAACATGCAAAAGTATATAAAAAGTATATAAAAAGAGTATTACTACAGATTAAACAGCTATATGTATTTTGGTTTGAAACCGTATTAAGCCCTGTCTTTCTTTTATGGGTGCCACCTTGTGGTGACTGCAGGATATTTATTTCAAGCCATTAGTTTTCTTTGCTCACTGCAGATGTAGCAAACACTAGGTTTATCTACATTAATCCTCCACTAGTATTTAGTTATGAACTAAAAGGTTATTATAGTACAGTGAAATCGCTTATTAAAAATAAGATTTCAAAGTCATTTTGGTGGTTATTTACCAAGAAAATATCTTTAACGTTACATTTTCTCACAAATGGATTACTATCTAAAAGTTCATTTGCAAGTTGGAACTTTAAACTCATTTTTTATGGAGAAACAATGTTATAATTGGTTAGCTTCCCAGTCAGACCAAAAAAGCAAATTTTTATCCCAGAAATACCGTACTAGGCAATGTAATGGAAAACCAAAACAAAAATAGAACATACTATTGTGGTGTGAGTCACCTTTTAAAAAGTCATAAAATATATTAAAACACAGACCATGTCTGAGACAGATCTACACAGCCCCCAGGACAGACTCGCCTGGCTTTGAACACTGTGTTCCCGAGGTTTTGGCTAAGGCAGCTACAGAGACAGGCAGAGGATAGATTTTTCCTACAGCTGTAACACCCTGAGGGAGGGGGGAGTTTCTATGGAGCCTCAAAGGCTGGAAGTTGCCTTGTTCCACTGGAGAGATTGTGATGGGCACGTGCCTTT
This sequence comes from Cynopterus sphinx, assembly GCA_030015415.1. Taxonomy (NCBI): domain Eukaryota; kingdom Metazoa; phylum Chordata; class Mammalia; order Chiroptera; family Pteropodidae; genus Cynopterus; species Cynopterus sphinx. Next base: position 39,918,200 of record CM057391.1, on the reverse strand, counting down.
TGGAAATTGTTGATGGATGGAACAATAATGTTAAAATATCGCTAATAAGAATATTACATTTAATTTTCAATGCCTTTGGGTACATCTTGGACCAGATCCAAATAAATCTGGCTACTGGAAACATGGAAAGCCCATATAAAAACATCTCAGAACAAATTTTAAAAGAACTATAGTAAGACTCTCCTGTAATCACAATCTGATAACTTCAGGAACAACTTCAGTGGCATTGAATATTTGGAGTCTGGCTTCACATTTGGTATAAAATGCTCGTGCATTTCTCTCGCTGTCCCAGAGAACAGACCAATACAGTAAAACATTGATGGATCAACGCAACTAATCAGAACCTTTGATTAGACTATCTTCCGTTTTTATGCTATTTCTTGAAAAATGGCATTTGATAAGAATGCACACTAATAAGGGATTACTCAAGTAACTTTGATAGGTTGTCTCCTGAGATCCTACTTAGTTCAGCTCAATTTGTTGCCTTTGTCTACTTAACAGGTCAAAGAGAAGCACTGAGACATCCATTACTAAAACTTAAAAGTGGTTTTAGAAGGTTTTTCAACCAATAATGTCTGAATAAAAAAAAGTGTTTTTAACCCTAGGGTAGGCAAAAATTCAATTAATCAGCTCTGTCACTTAATCACAACATTCCTATATATGATGGGTGGTGGCTAGCTACTTAAGTAAAAAGTGAACTGACTTGCAGAAAACCAAATGAATACCAATCTATTGGTAAGTAAAATAGAATATTTTCACAAGTTAATTTTGAAATTCAGTATAATGGAATGAAAATAATTTTTTTCTTGGACCCATGTAATGGTTTTTAATAAAATTTTGTTGAGGGCTACTGACTTAAGATAGATGACCTGTAAATTCAATTTCAATCTTATAAGCTTGATACTATAGCTCTTCGTATTTCAAATAATAACCATTTCCTCTGTACCTTAGTGCTCCCATTTCCTGTAAGCAACACTTGGAAGAAGTCTGTAATGTAACTGTTCAGCATGTGCTGGTGGTCATTGGTGACTGTCATGTTTGTTAACAGTCTCAGCCCGGCCAGCTGCATGGGAGAGTTCAGGGGGCCAGAGAAGACATCCTCACAGACTTGATTGATGTATATCTGGAGGTAGGGGGAAAAAAAGTTAGCATCTTAGAGTCTCCAAAATTTTTCTATTGAACAGTAACTTTTCTACAAAGTGGAATAGGGTTACTGTTCAAAATAAGACTGGCTCCCCAGAAAAGATGACATTTCTATCCAACCCTCAGTTTGGTGATTTTTTAAAAAAGCCAGGCGCTGTGCTAAGCATTTCAAAAATATACCTCACTTAATTTGTAAGACAGCCCTAATGAGGTGGGTGTTATTATGGCCATCTTACAGAAAATGGCTTTAAAGTCTTCAGGAAACTGAAGATCCCTTGCACAGTATGAGCTGCCCAGTGCAAGAGAAATGTCCAATTCCAGAGGCCATGTTCTCAATACCAAGTGGCCTCTCACTTGTTGGAGGCCTCCCAACTCAATTTACCTTTCTGTCATCTGGTCTGGGCACACCAGAATTAAGGAGGAGTTTGTGCGAGGCCATTTTGTATCATGTTAAGTACCTTAACAGTAAAGCCAGGAGCTACATCAAGTTAGAAGAACAGCGTGCAGGGGATCGGGGGGCAAAATGAAATAGAAGTCTTCGTTAGAGTCCTATCAAAAGTAAGCACAGGCAAAACGATATTTGGCCCATGGTTCTTACTGACAAAGGTGTATGTATATGCACTACTTCATAATGTTGTTAACCATCACTGGCACAAAGTAATGCAATGCCGGCAGCACTCTTATTTCACACATGACAAAACTAAATCCAGTATCATGGAAAATTTTCTGAAACTCTATTTTCTATGTCTGGCCATGATCTTTCTACTGTGGAAAATGATGTCTTGCAGATAACTGGTATTCACCTAACTAAATCTGAACTCCACCGAAAGTCCTAACTAGTAAGAAAAATTCCTAATATAAAATGCTAAGAAATTACAAATTGTCCCATAAACCAGTATTAATCTTGTTTTTCACCTTACGTACTTAATAATTTTTATTTGAAAAAGAAGTTAAGTGATGCAGGATGGGGCAGGGCATGCTCAGCAGGGATGTGCAGGATTCAGGTGGAATATTCTTCAGTTTCTGATGTGCAGATGACAGCTGGCTTCTGGATATGTGGTTGTTTATCATCCTTTAAATTTCTGGCACGTAGTAAATATTTAATTGACTTTGTAGAACTAAAACCACTATGACAATCAGCAATGAACCTGCGTATACCTGACCACATATTCTGGGAGTAGTTTCTTTAGCAGGCTGAATTCTTCACTTATGTCTAACTCCTATTTGAAGAGGGGTAATTAATCCTTTATGTACAGTTGCCAAAATAACAAAAGCAAAAGTAAAAAAAACCTGTGATAAACATACTAAAAAATTCTTCCTTATCTGAAATTCACATTTAATTGGGCATCCTGTACTTCTCTGGCAGCCCTCCCACCCACCTCACTCACTCTCTACCAGTTCCTCGTCACTCTGCTCCCCAATCCCATTCCGGGGGGTAACATACAGTAAATTCAAAACAAAAGCGTCTCAATAAATTATTTTGCCATGGTCAGAAATCTAATTTCATTATGATATCATCTGTGAAACTCCTTGCTGCTTCTGTTTGCATGGTGAGAAAAAAGTCATGTTTTTTTTGTTTGTTTCTGATCTATGAAATATGGAATATATTTATAGTCAGCATTATAACTGACTTGCCTTTCAGAGCTATTGAAGCTATGGCATCAGACATAATGACATAGGGGCTCCCACACAGTGGCTTTCATCAGGCAGAGCAAGGACAATTTCAGGCACCAGACTGTCTACCAGCTAGGTCATAACACATAAGCAGAACAGATGGAGTCCAGCTCTGCACAGCATCGGGGCCTTGTGTTTTCTTCCACTACACTTCCTTCTTCCTGATCTAACAGTTACTGGGTGGTAGTGTGTCACTTATATTGCAACCAGCACATAGGAGGTGCTACAGTTACTGTGGCTGAATAACAATTCACTGCAAAACCTAGTAGCTTAAAACAAAAGTTTTGCTCAGGAATCTGCAGTTTGGGCAGGCCCTGCTCAGCAGTGTGTGATGCTGGAGGACACACTTCCCAGGGGCTCATGCATACCGAGGGGCTGGCTGTCAGCTGAGTGTGCAGCCTGAGCTGTCTTTCACATCTCAACCTCCCTCCTAGAACCCTGAATGGGAATGTGGGGGTTGCTAGAGCTCCAGGAGAAGCAGGCTCTTTTCCAGCTTACTGCAGAACATAATAGCAGCATTCCAGAGATCGTCGGGACCCTACTGGGGGTCAAGAGAGAGGAAATGCAGACCCCACTTTGTGGTAAGGACAGCCCTTGGAATGGAAGATACTGTTACAGAAATTTCTGTAAGAAAAACCTGCCATAGAAAGTGTGTTCAATCCACATTTAGTGAATGTATGTGTCCTGTCTCATAGCATGAAAAGCTGAGTTTTGGGCTCACTTTATCTCCGCTGGTGCTTCTCTCTTACTTTAAAACCATGGCCTGGGTTCCTTGACCTCATTGCAATGCCTTCGTCCTTCACTCACCTCAGCCAACCAGGACCCCAGCTTCATCTGTACCTGCAACCTGTGTTGGCCAACCCTGCTCCAGATGATCTGGAATCCAGCTAACGTGGACTCTGATCTTCATGCACTCCCCACCCCCAGCTCCATTTCCCTCTCCACACAACTCCATGGGGGGCCTTCCCTAGCCATCTAGTCCAAAGAGTCACCACTCCCCTCAATAACTGGCTTGCAGCCATATGGTACTTGCCATAGCACTTATTACTATCTAAAATTATAATTTTTATGTATTTCTTTACTAGTCATTGTTGACAACCCTCCTACTTCCCGTCCCCACATTAAGTTGTATGAAGCAAGAACCCTTCTGTCTGGTGGACCAGGGTTTGGTAAACATTTTCTGTAAAAGACCAGATATTTTGGCTTTGTGGGCTCTAAGTTGTCTCTGTTGCAACTTCTCAGCTCTTCCTCTGTATGCAACACAACCATAGACGACACATAGAAAATGGCTGTGTTCTGGAAGGCACCAGCACCTCGAACCAGTCATCCAGCTTCTGGGTCCCCCGGGGTCACACAGCCAAGATGCAATCTCCATACAGCTGATTGCTGCTGTTTCACCATGACTTTGAGGGTCAGCCCTGAGATGATCAGTGAATGGTTCTCCCTTGTAGGCCTGGACCCTTTGCTCTTGGGTCAAAGCCACCTTCATCTCCCCAGACCCTCTTCTCCATCGGCAAACCTCTTCAGAGCTAAAGCAGATTCCCATATTTCCCTGATCTTGCTCAGTGTTTCCCAGAAGATTTTTATTTTGCTGCCTCCTCAGGTGTCAAATTACCCCATCTACCATTACTGCAGGCAGAAACCCTCTCATCCTGTTCCTGCGTTCCAGATTTCCTCAAACATCCTGTAGATTATACACTTGTGTCCATTCTGTTACTTGGCTGGTTCTTTATTTTATGATTTATTTAAAAATTATATTTTAAGTTTCCTGCAACCCTTTCTTGTACTGGTGTTCCTACTGACTGTCTGTTCTTATGTTATGGATACAATATTGTCCTGAATGTTTCCAAAGGTTCCCATTTGTTTAACGTTTTTTACAGTTCTTGCCCATTTCTCAATTAGCACTATTACATTTGGGGCTGGTTATTTTATTTCTGCCTGTGGTCCTTCTGTCCTTACATGTCTGAGGTCCCTGGAGGTCTATCCAAGTTTAGAAATGGAGAGTAAGGTTTATGAATCTTTGGAGCTGACGTGGGATTCCTCTGCAGTTGTGTGGTTCTGTCGAATCTGCTATATTCATTTTTCCTTATTCCTGACTCAATGGGTAGTCAGTCATATCTTCAGTTTTGAGGATCACTTTGTGTTGGTCTTGCAGATACACTAAAGCTGAACCAACTTTGGAGAATTCTTGATCTTTCAAAGGTAGATGACATCACTAGGCCTAGGGATGATTTCCTGAGTCAGTGTAGGTGCCTTAGGTTTACTTTTGCTTTTTTTCCTTCCCCATAAAATGGGTAAGAAGTGGGTGTGATATTCTCATGTTTGGGAAGATATCCAGTCTTTAGCATTCCCCCTGAAATCACGGAAAATGTAGCTGACTACTGAGGAGTAGCTGAAAGTACCTGCATGAATTGACATCGTCTCTTTCTAAGGAGTGTGCTCAGGGGGATCTCCCCAACCCTGACCTCCACCGGCACGATCCACAACCAAGGTGGGGGCCCTGCGGGCAGGTGCAGGGTCATGGTCCCGCGGTGAGGGGGATGGAAATCATGGTCTTGGAGAGCAGAGGGCGTGGTCCCAGCAACAGGCACCTCATTCTCAGGTGCGGCAGTGGAAACCAGCCAGTACTAACTCTTAAATATCCAAAATTTTCCATTTAGTATAATAAAATAATGGCAGTAAAGCAAAGAGAGATTAAATTTTAAATCTGGTTTCAAGATCTAAATGATATTTATAAGTCAGCTGGTTCTCTTTGGTCACAATTTCATGACACACCCATCCCTTAAAAACATAGCATTTCTTTAGCTATTTATAAATCATATTTTTTCATAAGATGCTGATGTCTTTCAAAGCATTTCCTAAAATGTCATCCTTATTATCTGTGAATCTTTTCACCATTTCAATGCAAACAACAAGATTACCATATGGGCCAGCTGAGTTATTCCTGGAGCTGGGCAGAGGACCTGAGCAGATGTTTCCCACAGAAGACATACAAATGGTTAACAGTTTCATGAAAAGTTGCTCAGCATCACTGATCATTAGGAAAGTGAAAATCAAAACCACAATGAGATATCACCTCAACCTGTAAGAATGGCTGTGATCAAAAAGACGAGATAACGTGTTGGCAAGGATCTGGAGAAAAAGGACACCTCATGCACTGTTGGTGGGAATGTAAACTGGTATAATGACTATGGTAAAGAGCATGGAGGTTCCTCAAAAAACTGAAAATAGAACTACCATATGATCTAGCAGTCTCACTTTTGGGAATGTATCTGAAGGAAATGAAATCACTATCTCGATGAGATATCACACTTCCATGTTCACTGGAGCATTATTCACAATAGTTCAGACATAGAATCAACCTAAATACCCATCAATGGCTGAATGTATATAGATGTGATGATATACATATGAAATACTGCTCAGCCATAAAAAAAGAGAGGAAATCCTGCCATTTGCAACAACATAAATGAGTCTTGGAGACATTATGTGAAGTGAAATAAGTTAGACAGAGAAAGACAAATAATGATCTCACTTATTTATATATGTAATCTAAAAAAGCCTAATAGAAACAGGGGTAGCATGGTGGTTGCTAGGAACTATGGGGTGAGGGGAATGGAGAGATGTTGGTCAAAGGTACAAACTTAAGTTTATAAGATGAATAAGTTCTGAGGATCTAATGTACAGCAGGGTGACTATAGTTAATAATGCTGTATTGTTAGTTCTAGAAGAGTAGATCTTAAATGTTCTCATCACAGGGGGAGAAAAAAGGGTAATTATATGAAATGATGGAAGTGTTAGCTAACGCTATGCTGGTAATCATTTTGCAATATATACGTGTATCTAATCACCACCTTAAACTCACACAATGTTATATGTCAATTATATTTCAAGAAAGCTTGGAAAAAAGTAAAAGTAATTCTTGGCCATAAAGTATAAATGAGAGTCTACTAAAATTACATTAATTACCTTTGTTATTTTCTTTCATTTATAGATAAGCTCGCATATTTGTGATTACAGATAATTTACCTTTATCTTGATTTGGTTTTCAACATTCACACTCAGGTTATTCAGTGCATTTAAAGCTTTCTCTTTAATACTGTGGTTGAGATCATTGATTTTGCTTCCAACAATTGGAATACCACCCAATTCACGAATAATGACCTAAGAGGGAAAAAAACAGGACCATAACTTAAATATGTACCCCTGTTCCTTGAATTCTTTGCATATATACACAAACACAAAAATTGATGACTCTTTATAAAAACCTTTCCCATATGTAATATATAATTCTGATTTTAAAAAAAATTTTTACCATCTATATTATAAAGAAAATCAACTGAAAATAAAATTAAGATATGTAATTATTTAAACTATAGCATGGTGATATACAATGAAGATCTGCAGAGCTGTAATGATCTCAAAGCCACTTACAAAATTTTTTATTTTGAGATTAATTATATGACTTATGACATGTAAATTTTAAAAGATGTTCCATTTTTAAAAAGGGAGGTTTCGTGGTTAAGTGTGAGAAACTTTGGGTATAATAAGAGTAAACAAGTTTCTTTACTGTGATGCATCAATGCTCATGTGCACTGGGAAATCTCTAAGAGAGGAATATGCAATATGTACAGTTGACCCTTGAACAACATAGGATTGAGCTGCATGGGTCCACTTACTTGTGGATTTTTTTTTCAATAAACACTGTAAATGTATTTTCCTTTAATTTTCTTCATAACATTTTCTGTTCTCTGACTTACTTCAATTATAAGAATACAGTTTATAATACATGTAACACACTAAATATGTGTTCATCGACTGCGTATGTTATTGGTAACAGTTTTTGGAGACTCAAAAGTTATACGTGGATTTTCAATTGTGTGGGTTGGGAGTACAACTATTTCTATAAAATGTATACAAAAAGAGGGTCATTTTTCAGAGTCGGGCGTGAGAACAACACCTAATAACATCTTTCAGAACAGGAGTTCCATGCAGTTTGAAAAACTGTGTCAAAATTTTCAAAGGAAAAATAACCTGGGGGTTTCTCACAATCAATTGCAACACTGTGTGACAATGTACCTTTGGCCCCAACATCAGAAAGACATTTCGATTGCTTTGATTCTTACAAGAAAATGACTACTATCAGATCAAGACATGACACTTCCAGAAAAGGAGAAAAAGTGTCTTGCCATCATCCACTGTTAACCGGCAGCCCTATTCACCACTCTATTATGAAGAGTAGGCATACACTGAGAGAAGAAAACCTTTTCCTTGGTGATTTCAGGTCCGGGTTTTCCCCAAGAACTTGTGGTTACTAGAAAACGCTTTTTGTTTTTATTTTTTTAAACTGTACTGCTAAAGCAGATAAAGGTACTATAATTGATGAGAAGGGGCACTAACTCCCATTACTCAAGACAGTACTTATTCACCAGTGGCTACTGACTCACTATGAGTGCAATTTGTTTCAGAGGGATATCAAACTATGGCAACAGAAATACCCTACAGAGGCATGCTAATAAATTAGTAGTCATCTGTTGTTTTTGTTTGCCTGGCACCCCAGTTTCCACCGGGGTAGACATGGCACTATCACATATAGTCCCTGGTGGGACTGCTGGTCAAATGTGTTCACATCCATCCATGATATTTGGCTGATGGATGCTCATGTGAGCCAAGCCTTGCTAATCATGGTCCATAGTGCCTTGATCCAGCAAAGAGTTGCCTCCTGATTTTGGCACAGCAACTCCACCTTCTGGTTTATGAGCCACAGGGATGAAGGCTTGAGAAGCCAGTGGCTCTCTTTCCGTCCCTGTGAAGAAAACCTCTTTGTGGCCAGAGAGACAAAGACCAATATACAAAAAGAAGCAGGGGTAAGCAAAGACAAAAGATAGAAAAAGAGAGTTCCGACAACACTTTCGGTACGCTTAAACTGTATTCACTGCCTGAACCAATGCTATTCTTGGATGTCCAAGTTAACTAGGCTCAAAATATTCTCTTTTTGGTTTAAAATAATTTAAGCTAGATTCTGTCACTTGCAAATGAAAGAATGTGAGCAATACACAAACAGTCTTTATATTTCATTATAAATCTCCAGAGCTTTTACAGTAAACCTTGTCATACTGTAGAAAACTGAACTGAAAGTATAAATTCAAAATAATTTTGCATTCATGACAATAACAAAGGGCATTAGCTAAAAATATCTACAAAAATTACCCTTATGGGGGCAGAGGCTGGAGGAAAGTATTCAAATTAAGCTCTTTCGTCTTGGTGTTAAGTCTCTACTTGTAGAAGCCATTTATATTAATTAGTGGTTGGTAAGTGGTCCAGGGACCACCTGCCTCAGAACCATCCTCATAAGAGCTATATACAGTATAAAGCATATACTTAAATGTTAGATGCTTTCACTGTCCTACCACTGAATTTTAAATAATTTAAAAGGCCATGAAATACTAAGTGTTAATTAGATCCTTATTAAAAAGATGATACCTATGACCAACTTAATAGGTATCTAGAAACATATTAATAATCACATTACTATTAGGCTGTGCTTTTCAGAAGTAAACAAACCTTCTGTAAGTATAAGTAGTCACTATAGAAGAGGAAATTGAGACTCTGGGAGGTTAACTCGTCACAATTATGCTGGTGTGTAAGAATGGGAGGAGCCAGTTTGCTGAGACTATGGTACTTACCTGGTTAGCTGAAAAGGCTGCATTGTTACCCAGAGTGACCAAAGCTCTTTCAATAATTACAGGATCCTCAGTTGACTCAAGCAGGTAAAGAAGTTTCTGAAGTTGTTCAGCATTTAGGACATCATCACATGAACCATTGGTTAAATCTTCTGGATAAGAAAAAAATTAAAGTTCACCTAAAATCAATATGAGATTTAAAACATTTTAAAAATAGTATTGAATGCATACTCTGATGTCAGGCACAGTGTTAAGCATTATAGGTGCTTAATCTCATTTAATACTCAAGTAACTGTAGGAAAAAGATATTATTTTGATTCTCAATTCACATATGAGAAACTGAGGCTTACAGACATTAGTCACTTGGTATTTCCTCTTAGTAAGACACTGCATGCAAATAATATATACCCCTAACACCAACTGCATTGTTTCTTTTAAAAATCAGGTACACCCATCCAATGAAACACTTGCCTATAGTAACAAGATTTACATTAGGCAGAACTTTTCTGATCACGATTTTAAGAGCACCTCAGGCAGGAGAAAAGTTATGGTAGTAACCCAATCGTGTTTCTGGTGTGGCATTTTTATTTGGTTTATAAGAACAAAGCATTGATGGATGCTCGAAAAAAAGTCTTGCTGGGGGTGATAACAAAAGAAATCACTTTGAGTAAAAGCTGGAATAGTCAAATGCTGGATCTGCTCAGTGACTTTTAGAATTTAGCTCTAACTTTTTTTTTTTAAGCCTCTACAGAAATCACCACAGGAAAAACAGAAACCATTTTTATAACACAATCGTGTTATAAACATAGAACACGATTCTTTAAAAGTGAAACTATGATGGTAGGTCAGACAGTGTATGTGCTCACAGTACACTGTTGGGAGTGGGAGGTGGGGGAGAGGAGAAGGTTATAATAATAGGTACTATATGATGTCAAATCTGTCCTTTTTCCTTTAAAACAATACCAATTTATTTTCTAAGTAGTCAAAATTTGGTAGGGAAAAGTGTCAAACCATAGAATTTTCACTGGAAAGGAGGAGGTGCAATGTGGTAGTTTAAAGTAAGCCAAGGCTAAGGCACCAGACTGTCTAGTTCTAATTCCAGCTAAGCTACTGAACTTCTCTAAGGCTCATTTTCTTCATCTATTAAGTGGGAGTTAATAGTGCCTACAAGACTGTGAAGGTCTGGGATAATTTTGTTATTATTCTTAATTAAGACAACATAAGACTGGTTAATAACAAAATAGGCTCTAGAATCCAGATATTTTCACTTCCCCTATACCACTATTCCACTTAGTATACTGAAATGAGTCTCATTTAAATTTTGTACATAAATGCTAACTTCTGTGCTTGCATTTGTAATAAAAACGATGTGTTACTTTTTCAGTAAAGAAATAAACTTAAAACTCTCAACACTTTAGAGGATGGTGATCACCAAACACCCAGCTTATCCACTGGTGAATTTTTGAACTGCTATTACATGGGGAGGCAAATGTGTGTCCTAGTTCTCCACTTAGCTTTGTACCAATAAGACTGTAAAAGAATTTTAGGTTCAGTGGTTCACCATCTCCTCGAGTAAAGTGAGGAGAAATTATAATTCTCAGGAAATGAAAAGTGACAAGCAAATAACAACATTATAGCAAGATAAAGTTCAATTGCCATGATACAGACTCATTCTAACCAAGAACATAATATGCTTACCTGTTTATGTAGTTTTATGTCCTTCATTAAAATTATTTCCATATAGGCTTCTTGTAGATGTATTCTTAGTTTTTAAAGTTTTTATGAAAGCTATCATGAATGAGATCTTTTCAATTAAATTTTTAAACTGGTTATTATATACAAAAAGCTATTGATTTGGATATATTCATCTTGCACTCAAATTACTTTATTAAACTCTGATTGCTTCAAAAAGTTAATCAGTTGATTCTCTTGGATTTTTTCCAAATAAATCATTATGTCACCTAATTATAATTTTGTCTCCTTTCTAATATTTATATATTTGTTTCCTGTCTTCTCAAGCTAGCTATGACTCCAAGATAAGAATGAATAGTAGTTGTGGCAGCAGGAACAATTCTTTCTTGTTCTTGAATTTCGTAAAGATGCTACTAGTGTTCTACCATTAGATATGTTTGCTTTTGGTTTTTGATGGATATTCTCCATCAACTTAAGAACATTTCCTTCTATTTACTCCTAACTTGCTGAAAGTTTTTATCAGAATATTCAAATGCTATTTTGATTTCATCATGTGTTTTTGCTTTTAATTTGTTAATGCAATAAATGACACTAATATATTTCCCAATATATTATTGGTATATTATATATTTTATATATAATTGATATATATTAAGTTACATATTATATTTATAACATTGTATATAATTAGTATACTATATATTTTATAATTACTTTAATTCCCTGATGGAGTTAATTTGCTAACATTTTATATAAGATTTTTATATCTTCATTTATAATTAAGACAGATTTATAGTCTTTTCATGCTATCCTTGTTAGGTTTTGATGTTAGATTGTTGAATTAATTGCAACTATTTTCATATTTTCCAATGGTTTTGAATAGTCTCAACGGTATAGTAATTACAAATTTCTTAAACTTTAAGGCAAAAGAAAGATCATCTGGTTCTGGTTCAAGATTGTGATGTGGGAAGGTACTGAACTCATCTCTTCCCATATGTACCCCAAATCTACAGCTAAATGGGGAACAAATCCCTCAGAAAGAAATCTGGAAACTGAGAGATTTCCTACATGTCGGACAAATGAGAAAAAAAAAACACATCAAAATAGGTAGAAGAGGCTGAGACACAACTTCGCCATAAACCCATACCTGCTGCAGTGAAACACAACTGGGAGAGAATTCACAGCTCCCAGTTTCTTCCAGAGGTGTAAAGGGCCCCACATCCCGTGCCCCAGTTTTAAGACTACCACCTGAGAAATGGGCCCTCAAAACATCTAGCTTTGAAAGTCACTGGGGCTTCCCTCCACAAGACCCACAAGACAAGAGCAAATTAAAAGACAGTTAGCACATGGCTTGAGCAGATTCATTATGGCTAACACCCCAGGGCAGAGCAGAGGCAGTAGACTGAAACCAGTGGTTTCCTGACAGAGGTATATTTGCTTATCTAAATAGCTGTGGCCTGAGGAGCAGGGTTCGATTTAACATTCAAAGGAAGCCCAAACAAGTAGAAGGAAATAAAAACCAGAGCAGAAATAAATGAAATAGAGACTAAGAGGGGGAAAATTCTTCGAAACTCATTTTACAAGGTCAGCATTACCCTCTACCAAAACCAGATAAGAATGCCACAAGAGAAGAAAATTACCAGCCAATATCCTTGAATAAAGATGCAAAAATCTCAACAAAATAATAGGCAAACCAAATTCAACAATATATTAAAAGGTTTATACGACACAATCAACTTAAATGTATTTCAGGAATGCAAGGATGGTTCAACATTTGCAAATCAGTCAACAGGATACAGGACTTTAACAAAAGATAAAAATCATATGATCATCTCAACAGATGCAAATGGCACTGGACAAAATTCAACATCTAGTTTTGATAAAATCTCTCAACAAAGCAGTATAAAGGAATACACCTCAAAATAACAGATTATATGACAAGTCCACAACTAACAAACATCATACTGAATGGTGAAAAGATGAAAGATTTTCCTCTAAGATCAATAAGACAAGGATTCCCCCTCTGGCTACTGTTATTCAACTGAGTATTATTCAACAGAGGTACCAGCCAGAACAATTAGGAAAGAAAAATAAAAGGCATTCAAATTAGAAAAGAAAAAGTAAAATTGTCAGTATTTGCACATGACATGATATATATAGAAAACCCTAAAGTCTCCAGACATAAACTCACACATATATGATCAACTAATTTGTGACAAAGGAGCCAAAAGTACACAGTGGGGAAAGGACAGTCTCTTCAATAAACGGTGTCAGGAAAATTGGACAGCCACGTGCAAAATAATAAAGCTGGACTACTATCTTACACCATACAAAAAAAAAAACTCATAATGTATTAAAATCTTGGGTATTATCAAAAAGACAAAAAAAATAAGTGTTGGCAAGGATGTGATGGAACCCTTCTGCACTGTTGATGAGAATGTAAATTGGTGCAGCCATTATGAAAAACAGTATGGAGATGCCTCAAAAAATTGAAAATAGAACTATCATGTAACTCATGAGCCAGTAATTCCACTTCTGGATATTTATCCAAAGAACATGAAAACACTAATTGGAAAAGATACATGCATCTCTATGTTCACTGCAGTATTATTTACAATGGCCAAGATATGGAAACAACCTAAGTATCCATCAATGGATGAATGGATAAAGAAAATGTGGTATATACACACAATAGAATATTATTTGGCCATAAAAAGAATGAAATCTTGCCACTTGCAACAACATAGAAGGACTGTGAGGGTATTCAGCTAAGTGAAAATGTCAGACATAGAAAAATACCATATGATCCCTCTTACATGTGGAATGTAAGGGGAAAAAAAAAAAGAACCAACCAACCTCACAAAAAGAGAACAGATCTGCAGTTGCCAGAGGGGGTGGTGGTGGTGGGGGGGGGTTGTGGGGAGGTGGGTAGAGGTGAAATGAGTGAACTGTTCTTTTTTTTTTTCAGTTTAAATAAAAAAAACAGAGGATTTAACTCAGGAATAGCCAGGTAAAAGAGACGCATAGGGCAAGGTTTGGGAAAAGTGCATGGGGCTCCTATGTCCTTTCCAAGAGTGCTGCTCACCCAAATCTCCCCATGTCCACTAACTCAGTTCTCCAAATATCATCCGTTTGGGTTTTTATGGAGGCTTCATTACATAGGCCTGATTGAAAGCCATTAGTGAGTGACTCAATCTCCAGCCCCATCTTCCTTGAGGACAGAGAGGTGTGACTGAAAGTCCCAATCTTCTAATTACAAGGTTGCTTCACTGAAAATCAGCCTCCATCCTTAGGCACTTTCCAAAAGTCATCTCATTAACATAACAAAAGACACTTTTTTATGGCTCTCCTCACTTAAAAAATTCCAAGGGTTTCAGGAGCTCTGTGCCAGAAATGGGGATGAAGATCAAATACGTATTTCTCATCATAAATCATAATATTACAGCAACTATATGCTGCCTACAAGGGACTCACTTCAGCTTTAAGTACATACAGATGAAAGGGATGAAAAAAGATATTCCATGCAAACGGAAACCATGAAAGAAAAACTGAGATAGCTAAACTGATATCAGACAAAATAGATTTTAAGACAAAGATGATAATAAGAGACAAAGAAGGACATTATATAATGAATGATAAAAGGGTTAATCCAACAAGAGCATAGCAATTGTAAATATTTAGCACCCAACAGAAGAGCACCTAAATATATAAAGCAAATATTAACAAACCTAAAGGGAAAAATAGTCAATACTCCACTTTTATCAATAGACCATCTAAACAGAAATCAATCAGGAAACAGTGGAGATAATAGACCAGATGGACTTAATAGACATTTATAAAACATTCCATCAAAAAGCAGAATATACTTCTCAAGTGTAGATGAAACATTCTGCAGGGTAAATCATGTTAGGCCACAAAACAAGTCTTAATAAATTTATGAGGACTGAAATCGTATCACATCTTTTCTTACCACAAAAATATGAACTAGAAATAAATTACAAGTGGAAAAATCAGAAATATGTGGAGATAAAACAAAATGATACTGAATAATCAATAAATCAAAGAAATAAAAAAGGAAAATAAATGAGACAAATGAGAATGTAAATACAACATACCAAAACTTATAAAAATGTAGCAAAAGAAGTTCATAGTGATAAAAATTTCAAATAACCTAAGTTACACCTCAAGGAACCAGAAAACAAGAACAAACTAAGTTCAAGGTTAGAAGAAAATAACAATGATCAGAGGAGAAATAAATGAAATAGCAAAAAAGATAAATTAAGAGTTGGTTTTCTGAAAAGATAAACTAAAAGCTTTAGTTAGACTCATCAAGAAAAAGAGACTAAAATAAAAAATTGAAAGAGGAGACTCATTACAATAACAGGAATACAAAGAATCATAATAAACTACTATAAACAATTATATGTCAGCAAATTGGAGAGCCTAAAAGAAATGAAAAAATGCCTAGAAACATAGAACCTACCAAGAACGAATCATGAAAAAATGGAAAATCTGAATAGACCAATTACTAGTGAGAAGATTCAATCAGTCATCAAAACTCCCCAACAAACAAAAATCCAGGAGCAGAAGGCTTCATAATGAACTCTGCCAAACATTTAAAGAAGTCATAATACCAGTCTTTCTCAAATCTTCCAAACTCATTTTATGAGGCCATCATTACATTGATACCAAAATCAGAGAAGTACAAGAAAGGAAAATTATAGGCCAATATATCTGATAAGTATAGATGCAAAAATCTTAAAAAAAATAAAAAATAAAAAAGCAAAGAATATACTGAAAGGATCATACACTATGATCAAGTGGGATTTTTCCCCGGGATGCAAAGACAGTTCAAAATCCACAAGTCAATCAATGTGATACACCACAGTAACAAAATGAAAGACAAAAATCCTATGATCATCTTACTAGGGGCAGAAATAGCAGTTGACAATATTCAACCTCCACTGATTGAAGTCTTGGATATTAGACCTGAAACATTACTCCTAACAGAAACATAGGTGGTAAGCTCCTTGACATAGCTCTTGGCATGATATTTTGGATTTGACAACAAAAGTGAAAATAAACAAGTAGGACTACATGAACCTGAAAAGCTTCTGAACAACAAAAGAAACCATCAAAAAAATGAAAAGGCAACCTATGGAATGAGAGAAAATATTCAAAATAAAGAACTCATGCAACTCAGCAAAAAACAAAATAAAAAACAACAAAAAACAAAATAAAGAACTCATGTAATTCAACAGCAAAAAAACAATCTGATTAAAAATGGGCAGAGGATCTGAATCTTTTTCCAAATAACATGGCCAAGAGATGCAGAAAAAGTGCTCAGCATCACTAAGCATCAGGGAAATGCAAACTGAAACCACAATGAACTATCACATCACACTTGTTGGAGTGCCTACCATCAATAAGACAAGAGATAATAACTGTTGATGAGGATGGAGAAAAACCAGAACCCTTGTTCACTGTTGGTGAAATGTAAATTGGTGCCACCACTATGGGAAACAGTATGAAGATATATCAAAAAATTTAAAATATAACTACCATATAATCCAGCAATTCTACTCTGGGTGTTACCTGAAGAAAACAAAATCATTATGAAAAAGATATGTGCATTCCTATGTCCATTATTTACAATAGCCAAGTTACAGAAACAATCTAAGTGTCCATTGACAGATAAATGAATAAAGAAAAGTTATATATGTATACAATGAAATATTATCCATGTGACAACATGGATGGACCTTGAGGGCATTATGCAAATAAGTTAGAGAGAGAAGACAAATATCGTGTGGTCTCACTTATTTGTAGAATCTAAACACAAAAACCAAACTGTATATTCTGACAAAATAAGTATTTATTAATATTCTTCAAAAATAAAGGTGTAACTTCAGGAAGAAGGGGCTATGAGCAACTTAATTTGTAAGCTGCCTGCCCTAAGGTAATTGTGACTTGAAGAAGTGTTAAAATTAAGTTTAAAATATTTTGTCAGTCTTCATCAATGTAATTGAGAAGGTATGAGCCCTGGCCAACTTACCATTTACTTATACAGAAACATCTTTGACATAAAGACAACAAATTAGGATTTGTAAGTAAGAATAAGTGCATATCTTTCTTAAAACATGGATTGTTCCCTTATGCCAAAAGAGATCCCCCATCCCTTTTCTAGATCATTTCTTTGAGCAAACCTGTAATTCCTTTGTCTGTCTCTGCTATCAATATACATCTTTTTAAAAGCTAAGTAAGCCTCTTGTCAGTTTACAACCCAAGAAAGTCTAAGGGACTTTGGGATTATCTGTTTGAAACACCAAGGCAGATGGAGCTGATGTCTCTGAGTTTAGGTTTGGCACGTGGCTCCACGTTGTAACCATCCGTTTATCATAAAGATACTGAGAAATCTTATTTTCCCTCTGGTTAAAGGCAACGAGTTAACACAAACAGCCATCCCAACTACCAGTGAATTTAGGATGAACTATGAGTAGCAAACGGTGCTGTCAAGTCCTCTTAAGGACAAGTTGTTTATCTTGAGAACACGTAGATAATACGAAATACGTTACATCTGTTTGGGTACATAAAGAGGTGAGAATTCTATCTTTGCAATCCCATTAGCAGATTGCCTGTGCTGGGTGTAGCAATCTGCTTTAATGCTTATTCCATAATACAGCTATTTAGTTCTTTTCTACATTTGTAGGGAGGAGTTTCTTGGTTGGCAGATTTTTAAAATTATTGCCCCAACGGCTTCCATGACCTGAACTATGCCTCCAAAACATTCAGCAAATTGTTAGAATCCTCCAGAATGCACCAATCAAATTCTGGTCCAAACCTAACATTGTACTTGTCCGCCAGGAGAGTGGCAACTGTTCCATTTTGAAACAGCTATGTTTACATCTCTCTCCAGGATCTCCCTGCAACTCGGCACACATATGCACCACGGTGACTTCAAGGTACCTCCCCTTTCAGAGTATGGGCTGAGTCCAGGCAGAGCGGTCCCCCTCTGGCGTCCCCTCTGCCAGGGTAACTGCACGCAGCATTTCATCTACTACTCGAGGCGCGGCCGACACCCCGTCCACAGCCGGGGAATCCCTTCGGGAACAGAAAGGCCGGGCGCAAGCTTTAACACGAGAGGCAATCAACAGGCTTTTGGGAAACCTACTCCTCAGCGGAGACGCCGAACTCAGGCAGGAGAGCTGGGCCATTTTTCATTCCAGGGTTTTGAACAAAGACATGGAGGCGGCTCAGAACCCCACACACCCCCAGTCGAGCGGACAAGTCCACACCTGGGCCTCCCTTGTGCCCGGGCTCCTCGCACTGGGAGCGCAGGCAAGCCACGAGCGCCGGCGGCGTCCTCAGCCCCCAGCCCCTAGGGTGCTCCTGCCCCGCGTCCCCACCCACCTGCCAGGCGCCCTGTGGCCTCACCTGCGGACCTGGAGGGGCGCAGCCGCACCCCGCGGCCGCCCCGCCGCCGGCCCCGCGTCAGCCGGTACACGCAGTAGCAGGCGCCGGCGCCGAGGAGCAGGCCCGCCGCCACCCAGCCCGCGTGCCGGGCGCCGCCCATGCCGCCGCCGGCGCCGCAGCACAGCGCCGGGCCTGACGCGCGGCGGGCGCGGGGTCTGCGGAGCCCGCGGGAGTCGCCGCCGCAGGAGCCGGAGCCCGACCGCCCGGGGAGGGAGGAAATGGGCGTTCGAGCTCCGCCCCCGGAAGCGGCGCGGCCCGCGGGCCCGACGCGGCCGCGGCGCCGCCGAGGTGGGGTGTGGGGCGGCCCGAGGGGAGCCGGACCCCGCGGAGAACGGCACACGCCGGGCGCCGCGAGGGAGCGCGCAGGGGCTGCCGCCGCCGCCCGGAGGCGGGCCTCCCGCCACCCCGCCCCGGCCCATTCCGCCCAGGCCGAGGCCCCCCTCCCTCCCCGCGGCCCCCGGCTTGGGGTCGCCGGGATACGGCACGCCCCGCCCCTTCCGCCCCGCCCCTTCCGGCCGCAGTTGCCCGGGCAACCAGCGACGCGCCCGCCCCTTGCCGGCGCCGGGCTCCTGCCCCGCCAGCGGTGGAGAGCAGGAGGGGCGCGCGGCGGGGCCTCCTCCCATGGCCTCGCTACGCAATGCCAGCCCCCAGCTGAGAAGCTACTTCAAGGAGAACTACATTCCTCAGGTCTGCGAGGTACTGGAGCCACTTGGCCGCGGAGTTAGAAGACGGAGGAGTCGGCAGGGATTTCCCAGAGGAGGGGCCAGGCCTTGGCGGGGAGGAGCGGAGGAAGGAGATGAGGAATGGGAGAGGATGCTGTCAGCTTTGGACCAGAGGGCGGTCAGCACTGAAGACACAGAGAAGACAGAGGGATGGTGATGGCTGAAAGAGGGGGGAGTAAGTGACATCTCCCGGGGAGAAAGAGCACAGGGCCCCTGCACAGAAATACCAAACGCCCGCTTTTAAGGTTTGGACAAGAAAAGTGAGAAAGAAGTGCCCCAGAGAGAGAGGAGGGAAATCAGGAGAGTGCGGCTTTGGGAGGAGAGTGAGCTTTAGTGTCAGTTAAGATAAAGACCTGAAAAGATAGTGGATTTGGCCCGAGGTAAGCCTGGGGTATCAATGGAGCAATGAAGGCAGAAGTTCGATTGAGGTTAGTTGAAGAGAGAGGGGAAGCTGAGACCTTTAGAGCAGCTGTTTCCAACCTTTTTGGCACCAGGAAAGGTGCTCCTGTGAGAGCCTAATGCCTGATGATCTGAGGTGGAGCAGAGGTGATGTTAGTGCTGGGGGGAGTGGCTGCAAATACAGATGAAGCTTCACTCGCTCAGGGTCCGCTCACCTTCTGCTGAGCGGCTGGGTTCCTAACAGGGTTCCTAACAAGCCACCTACCAGTACTGGTCCTTGGCCGGCAGGTTGTGGACTCCTGCTTTAGAGGGAAGGTAGCCAGACATTTGTGAAGGGAAGGACCCCACAACCAGTATTGCCTTGAAGAGGAGGAAGGACTGCTCTCTCACCCCACCATTATGACAGGAAGGAAGACAGGATGGGGTGGACAGGTTTTGTAGGTTGGCAGGTAGGAAGCCAAGAAAGTTCTACTCTGGTGACTTTTATTTTCTCTACCAATATTTGATGAGATATTTGCCAAGACTGTGTAGATGTGGGTGGGGATGGAGGGTGCAGGGGGGTTTTGTGCAGAGATAAGTTATGTGGAGAACGAGGGAGAGAGAAGTCTATGGAAGGAAAGAGGAGAGAGTCTGGCAGCTTTGAGAGCCCAGCTGGGGTAGAAATTCTCCTGTGCAATTAGGCGGGCAATTTGGTACAGGCCCCCTCCTTTTTGGATGGTAATTTAGTAGTATTTATTAAAATGATAAATATATCTACTCTTTGACCAAGCATTTTCACTTCTAGGGATCCACTCTGGAGATATACTGACATATGTACTTAGATGAATGAACAAGAATATTTATTATCACTATTACATAGTGATAATAGTGAATACCCTAAATGTGAATTAGAGAATGCGATATTATGTAGAATTAAGTATATCATACTTTTGAGGAGAAAATATATTAAATTTAAAAAAAGAAAAAAAAGAAAAAAAATTCAAGGTGCCCAAAAAAGTGGCTAGAATCTGGCTATCTGATTTCATATATGTTTGTATTTTTATGTATATATGTTTGTGTTTATATGTATGTGCATCTATCTATATTTAAGAAAATAATACATGCATATAGCATATGCCAAACTATTAATAGCAAATGTTTTGAGGGATGCTTTTAAAGTGATTTCTGACTCTATATACATCTATACTGTTTAATTTTTTTATGATAAGTTTCATTAATGTTTATCTCTATACAATTATGTTTGCAAATATGTAGAGAGCATGGTATTCATCTTCTCAACTGTGTAATTTTCTCAAGTAGCACTCACTAGCAAACTACGTGTAGGTACAGAAATAAGAGTTGACTTCATCCAGGATAGAAGTTTGCCAGGCACATAGAATGGAAGAGCAGTGGTGAGGGAGCTACACTTTTGAGTGCCTGAAGTGTCCGGCCAGGGATTCTAAGGACTGGATGGGAAATGAGAACAAGACATGATGCTAATATATGGGTAGAAAATGGAGGATCCTAAGGGGTGAGTGAAGAGAGTTAGAGGGACTAATTGAGTGACAGAGCTAGAAAAGTAGGATGTAGGGGTCAGAAATTGGAATATTTTTAAGTTAAGATTCAGGATAGAGCCATTTTAAGTAATGACTCAGTCCATGTTGGCCATGGAACAGGTAGCAGAAGTGGCCTTGAGCTGAGGGTCAGGAAACATCAGGAAAGTGATAGTCTCTCCTCACCTTGCTCTCTGTTTGCTGTAACACTGCAAAGCTGCTAGAGGCATTCCTGGTTCTTCTTCAGAATGAGAGCTCTTCCTCACAAGCTTACTGTATTGCTCTGTTGCCAGAGAAAAGAGGCCCTCAGAAGTGTTCCCCATTGCCTAAGATGACAGTCTCTTCAAGAGTCCTTCAACCACTTCTACCACATTACCAGTCAGTGTAAGACATCAGTCTTCTGCGGCCCCAAACACCCACCTTAACCTGGTTACCCGCTTCCCCTAAGAGACTATCAGAGTAAATCCCACTGTGCCTCATATCCCTGTACATCTGTTCCTTTGATCCAATTTGCCAGGCCTCAGACTCTTCTAAAACCCACATTCTGCAAGCATCGGAATACATAATCTTTCATCACATATTTCCCTGTATATTTAACCTCTTCTGAACTTTTCCTACCTGTCACAAATAAAACCTGGTTGTCTACTGAGAATATCATTTCCCTACAAACTTCTTAGAGGCCGACTTAAAAAAGATCCCATTTGATTCACTGGGCTTACTGAATCTGTTGATTGATATTTTTCATCAGTTTTAAAAAATTCTTGCCCGTTTTCAAGTATTGCTTCTACCCATTCTCTCTTTCTTCTTCTGGAACTCTATTATCAATGTGTTAGATTTTTTTTTCTTTGTCATACATGTACCTTTTGCTCTATTTTACCTCATTCTTCTTTTTAAAAAATTTTATTTTATATTAGGTTCAGGTATACAATACATTGGTTAGACATTTATATAGTTTATGACGGGATCCCCCCGATTATTATAGCACCCATCCAGCTCTACATATAGTTATTACTGTACTATTAACTATAATCCTTATGCTCAATGTCCACATGACTATTTTGTAACAACTAATTTGTTCTTCTTCATCCTTTCACCTTTTTCATCCAGCCCCCAACACCCCTCCTCTCTGGTAGTCACTGGTTTGTCTTCTGTATCTGAGAGTCTTTTCGTTTAGTTTGCTCCTTTTGTTCCTTAGATTCAGCATATAAGTGAAATCCTATGGTATTTATCATTCTCTGTCTGACATATTTTACCCTTTAGGTTCATTTATGTTGTTGCAAATGGTAAAATTTCATTTATTTATGGCTGAATGATATTCCATTGCATATGTGTACCATAATTTCTTTATCCAATCATGTACCATTGGGCACTTAGGTTGCTTCCATATCTTGGCTATTGTGAATAGTGCTGCTGTGAACATAGAGGTGTGTAGACCTTTGCGAATTAGTGTTTTGGTCTCTTTGGATAATTACCCAGAAGTGCAATTGTGGGGTCAAATGGTAGTTCTATTTTTGATTTTTTGAGAAGCCTTCAAATGGTTGAAACCCTTCTTTGTAACTGCTCCTCCTGCTCAGCCTCCTTGAATATTCCTTCTCTCTCTTATTCTTTACCTACAGATATTGGTCTTCCTTCAAGACACACCTCAACTCCCCTCACATTGAAATATATATATGTATATATACACATACATACATACATACATACATACATACATACACACACATACACATATATACACACACACATTCACACATACATATATATTAAGTTTATTGGGTAACATTGGTTAATAAAATAATTTTCAGGTGCACATTATAATTTGCCATCTGTGCATTCTATTGTGTGTTCACCACCCAAAGTCCAATTTCCTTCAGCTACCATATATTTGATCCCCTTTACCCACTTTACCCTACCCCTACACTCTTATATTTGACTCCCTTTAATCGTCTACCTATCCCCTCCTCTCTCACTCCCTACTCTCTGGTAACCATTAGTCTATAGTCCATGTCCATGAATCTCTTTTTTTTTGTCCTGTTCATGTTACTTTTGGGTTTAT
Source organism: Cynopterus sphinx (assembly GCA_030015415.1). Taxonomy (NCBI): domain Eukaryota; kingdom Metazoa; phylum Chordata; class Mammalia; order Chiroptera; family Pteropodidae; genus Cynopterus; species Cynopterus sphinx. The sequence continues at coordinate 39,894,826 of CM057391.1, read as the reverse complement.
ATCCCACATATAAGTGATATCATGTGATTTTCAACTTTTTCTGTCTGGCTTATTTCACTTAGCATGATTATCTCGAGGTCCATCCATGTTGTCGCAAATGGCAGTATTTCATCTCTTCTTATGGCTATATATATACACATATACATATTTTATATATGTACCACAGCTTCTTTAGCTACTCATCTGTCACCAAACACTTCATTTTCTTCCATATCCTGGCCACCATGAATAATGCTGCTATGAACATCGATGTGCTTCCCTGTTCTTTTTTATCCCCCCTCACCCCATGCTTGTTTGGATATTTTTTTGTCTTCTAGTTAATGATTCTGTTTTATACTATGTACAGTCTACCTTAAATACATTAAATGAGTTCTTGATTTCAGACAGTATATTTTCTAGTTCTAGAATGTCCATTTGATTCTTTTTTATACATTCCAATTAAAATTCTGCATCTTTTAATTTAACCTATCATTTCCTGTTTTCTTTAACATGTTAATTACGTCTTTTTAAAAATCATTGTCTATTAACATAAATAACTTTGAATTAAAGTCTATTAAAGAATAGAATAAGTTTTATTTAAATTACTTGTGCGACTTCTGTTTCCTGGCTGGACCCTAACAGATATAGAAGGCTTAACTGGAAAGGGACACAAAGAAACTTTCTGGGGAGTTGAAAAATGAGTGGGATGTGGGTGTCAAAATTATACAGCTAGAATTTGTGAATTTGAATTCATTACCAAACAAAACAAAACAAAACAAAACAAAACAAAACCCTATAACCGAGAATATGTGGGAAAATGGATAGATGTATAGATAATACAAGAATCATAAAATGGTGGTAATTGTTGAAACTGGGTGATGGGTAAATAGGGGTTGATTATACTATTGTTTACTTAATGCGTTTGCAGTTTTCTATAGGAAGAAGATAAAATAAAAGATCGTCATTGCTGGATTTTTTCCCCCTCATAATGTGTGTAACTTGGGATGGCGGAATGACAGCTTGGGATGGTGGAATGACAGGCTTGATTTGGTTATATATTCATTTTCTGTGTTTGCTTGCTCTATCAGTTATCTGTGGCCATGTAACAACTACAAAACTTACTGGCTTAAAACAACAGAAATCATTTAGTTTGTTCTTAAATCTAAAATTCTGGCAAGGTCTTTCAGGGAGAGCTTGGCTCTGCTCCATGTGGTACCATCTGGATGGATCAACAGGGGGGTACAGATCCACTTTTAAGATGGTTTACTCATGCTTGGCAAGTTGGTACTGGGTGTTGGCTGGGAGTTCAGCAAGGCTTGTGAACTAGTAGGCTTGATTCTTCCATGTGAGCCTCTTCTTTGGCTGCTGGGACTTTCTAACAGTATGTTGGTTCATTTCTAAGAGCAAGTGTCCACAGAGAACTAAATAGAAGTTTTATCGCCATTTATGACCTAGTCTCAGAAGTCAATATAACATTTTCACCTAGATTCAAGAGGAGGGAATGTAGATTCCACTTCTTGATGAGAGGTTTATCGAAGTCACATTGCAAAAGAAGCCTGTGGGATGGGAGATACAGTCGTGGCTATGTTGGAAAATATAATTAGCCACACCTAGCTTGTTCATAAGGGAAGTCTGGGATCAAGTTGTATCTCAGAGCATTATATGAACAAATAAGATGTGGATCACAACAGCACCACCCAGTAAGTGGGTCTTAACCCCTTTACAATGATCTCTTCTTCTTCCTTCTCTATGTTCTACAGGAGAGATGTATACTGGATATTAACAAGTTGCCTACACAACATCTACTTCCCTCTTCCCTCTATCGAACATTTCTTACATTCTTATGCCATAACATACCTCTTCTTCTCATAGCCCAAGTTCCTCAGGGAAACCGACTATCACTATCTCTGGAGATGGACCTTGATTAGAGTATGACAGACAAATAATGCATTGTTTCCCAGGCCACAATGTTTGTGGCAGGTGGTAGTGGGGAGGGTGAGATGTGATCTAAGCTAATTTAGATCAGGTTGCTGGTTGAAATGTTGGGACAGAAGTATATCATCTCTGGATGCTCATGGAAAAACATGTAACCCTGGGAGCCATTGACAGTTATCGTGTGTCCACGAGGAAAGACTGTTTTTGGATGAAATGGATTCTGAGGAAGGCAGAGTGAGAAAATAGAAACAAGTCAGGTCTCCAGTGACATTAGTAAGTCACTGGGTTAAATTAACTTGAGAGCTTGGTCTACCTTTGGAATTTTTGGTTGTAGGAGCCAATAAATTCCATATGAAGTTGAAGTTTATTACTTGAAACCTGAAGCATCTGAAACAATACAGGTGATTGTCTTTTATTGTAAAATTGCCGATGTTTGATTTTTGGCTTGCCAATTACTAATTGTGTGATGTTGAGCAAATTTCTAAATCTTTTTGCCTCAGTCTTCTTGTAAAGATTTCAGGTAGATGAGAGACAGGCCTTTGTTTTCTGGAGTAAGAGAAAGCAGTTGTGAAAGGGAAGAGAAAATCACAAAACATGTCCTCAGGCAAATCAATTTTAGGATAGACTACATAGGAAAGGTGAGGATTTGGAATGGATTCCTTTATACTATTCATGCTCACATATCCCTTGGAAAGCTGAGTATTTATCATGTGCTAGTAGAAGACGCCTCAGCAGCTTCAACCACTTGCAGCTGTGATTCTGACGCTGTTTCTAGTTCAAACTTTTCTCCTGAGTTCTCTGTGCATTTATCCATTGGTGTCCTACAAACACATTAAGGAAGGCAAAATAAATAGATGAAGTTAATTTTGATAATATATTTTATTCAAACCAATCAAAAATATAATAATTTCAACATGGACTCAGTGTAAAATTATATTGTCTTCAAAACTGGGTGTGTAGTATACACTTACAGCACATCTCAGTTTGGGCAAGCCACATTTGAAGTGATTAATACCCACATGTAATTAGTAGCTACCATATTAGATCCCTCATGAATAGGATTAGTGCCCCTATACTGGAGATCCTAGAGAACTCCCTTACCTCTTCCATTACGTGAGGGCACTATGAGAAGATGGCCATCTATGACCCAGGAAGTGACTCTGGCCAGACATAGAATCTTCCTGTACTTTGATCTTGAACTTAGCCTCCAGTACTGTGAGAAATAAATTTCTGTTTTTTTTTTTTTAAAGTCAACCAATCTATAGTATTCTGTTATAGCAGCATGAATAGACTAAGAGGATAAGTCATGGGCTACCACTTGTTAGAGTGGTTTGTTTCAAACTACAAAACCCTTCAAACCCTTAGCTGATAAAGATTATAGAGGAGACTTCTTGGTACTTGAGTGGGGATTCGGGTGGCTCTCTTTTTTTTAATCTTTCTGAATTTTACCATCCCTTTGTGATTCTCTGTCTTTGGATACTACTGTATCTGCCTCCCTTCCCCTATTTAAATGAGGCCTGTCCCAATAAAGGACAAGTAAAATGTATGGAAAATCAGAGATAGCTGGGTTGCAGGTCTGAGACTGGTATTCCTGGAATAAGAGCCCTTTTGCCTCTGGCCACGTAGCTACGGTCTCGTAGATATTCTGTTTCCTATGTGGGGCCACCTCTATTCCAGCTAGCACCTTCATAAAACCCTCTCACTCTTGTTCATCTTCCAGGTAAGCCTGTGTATAGCTAACTGCATTCTGGTAGAAGTGTTTTTTTTTTTTTTTTTTTTTTTTTTTTTAGCAGAATCCCAGGGTTCTAAGGATGCCCCTAGAAGACGTTCTATTGGTGGAGAAAAGGCACTGGGAGGAAGAAAGCGCTGCTGCTTCTGTTTACACCCATCCTGCAACATTCAAGAGCAACTCTGCTTTTATGTGGCTTATATTTTGGGATTCCCATGAGTTTGAGAGTTTTTTAAAGATTTTTTTTTTTCTGATTTAAAAACCGAATTTGAAACCACTGTGAACAGTCACTATGGTTCTGTCAGGAAGTAGTCTCTTCCTTCATGGTTCATGTCCTTGGTGTTGTTGCAAATTATCTTTTCCCTCATAGACCATCAGAATCTGGGAGAGCTTTCATACAATCGAGATGTATCATTTGTATAGAAGACATAAACATAGAGTTATGGGATGGCCTTTTTATTTTTAAAATTTTAATTTTGAATTTGAAAATTTAAATTAGAAATAAATGAATGATCAAGTATTAGAAATTTGGATTATGAAATATTTACTCTATATATACTTTAAAGATTCAGGTAAAACATATTTTAGAAATTCAAAGACTTTAAAAAAATATCTACATGTAGACACTCAAAGCATGCACCTAGATAGAATTGTGGGAAAACCGAGTATTGCCTTCTGATTTCTCACTTTCATTATGTATATTCCTCATTTCTCTCTCTGAGAACTCTGAGATACTCATTTCACTGTTGGCATCTCCTTCCTTGGAGATATTCCTTCCAAAAGACATTTTTATTTTAAAATATATCATTAATATATGAGTCCAAACAATGAAGTCCTGTTAGTAGAATTTCAGGCAGTAGATCAACAATATTTAGAAATCTGTTTCTCCCTCAGTTTCCACTAGGTGGAAGTCAGCACACTGTCTACAAACAAGGTCTGCCCCATAGGAATCAAGAGCTCAAGGAGTGAGATATTATGGATATAGTGGCTATAAAATTATTAAATAGCTATGCATAGTTGTATCTGAGAGTGAAAAAGTGCTCATCAAATTGTTAGCTCAGATTTAGGTTTAACAATCTAGGAAGGATTTAAGAGTGCAAAATTAGATGTCCAGCAGAGGGCGTATTTAAATTACAAATCATGATTTTTGTGCAAAATTTCTGTTTTTAGAAATATATTTTTTATTTTTAGGTTCTTTATGCAGTTTTTTCCCCAGCTTTATTGAATTATGATAGACAATTAGTTGCTCATGTTTACATTGTACATACAATTCACTGAGTTTTTTTCAATTACAGTTGGCATACAATAATATTTTAGTTTCAGTTGTACAGCATAATGATTAGAGATTTATATAACTCACAAAGTCATCTCCCCACTAAATCTAGTACCGCTCTTCCCCCTCACGTGTTTATTATAACACCATTAACTATTTTCCTTATGCTACACTGTATATCTCCATGTCTATTTTGTAACTATCCATTTGTACTTCTTAATCCCTTTGCCCTTTTTCGCCATCTCCCCGACACGCCTCCCATCTAGTAGCCCTCAAAATATTCTCTGTATCTATAAGTTTATTTTCATTTTGTTGTTGTTGTTGTTGATTTTGTTTTTTAGATTCCACACGTATGTGAAATCATACAATATTTGTCTTTCTCCTGTTGTTGGCCCCTTTCAATAATTTTTAGTCTATGGTGAATTTAGAGATTCTAAACTAAAAAATTTAGCATGCTCTATTTAAATGTTAACAAGACCAAGGTTCCTCTTTATTTCTAAATTTTTAACTTACTAACTCCACAGAAGCAAATTAAGCTATATCTATCAATGCATTTTAATTTAATTTCAAACATGCCTTTATTTTCCTTAAGTACACCGATTTTAATCCAGCAATGTAAACATCTCTGGATCTGATGATTCAGTATCTACATAGGGTTTAACAAGTGATTTCCTTGACAGTAGATGCTTCGATGCTTCATTGCACAGGAGTGATCAGTGGTCAATCTGTTTGTAACCTGAAGTCCTGAATTCAGACCAGGAGTTACATGACTGTTACTGCCCTCAGGTTAGAATTGAATACCAATGAGCAGAACCCTGAATTAAAGATGCATTGCTTCTTCATAGAGCTTACATTGCATTTTTAAGTGCATTCTTATCTTTAAAAAAGCCCAAACAATGTGCAAACAATATGTCAATTATTCCACCACCTATTCAAAAGAAGAATGTGTTCCTGAGTTTGCATATGAATAAAATATTTCCAGATAGATAATGTAAAAAATATCTTTCAGGTTCTGAGGCAGATACTCATGCACAAAATTTTGTGTGAGTACATGGTGTGGGCAAGGAGGAGCACTGGGATTGTAGTTTAAAAACGTTGGCTTTGTGAATCACCTGGATCTTCTCTGCCTCATCTGTGAAATTCAGAAGCAAGAATATATCCTCTGTAAGTCAAAGTCATCCTGGTGGGATCTTGGAAACAAACTGAACTGTGACTCTGTGACTTTTGGCCTTGTGATTGATCTTGCTGGAATGACCTGTTGGCTCTAGAGGAGGACTCATTCTTAGGTCCTGATATAGAATTCTGGCTTCCTCACAGAGTGGTTCTGTCCACTTCTCTTTTGCATTAATCCTTTACTACAGCCAATTGTTCCGTGACTTTGAGGCTTTGCTCTTGTCCAGAAAAAATTTCTACCTGCAAGCCACCTGCCTTTCTTGCCACTTAGAAGTTTCTCCAACTGCTAAGAGCTCCACAAGCATTTAATAATCACTTTTATTTCTACACTCATGGTGCGATAATTTTCTGTATTGCTGTTTGGGCCCTTGGCATATTTCACTATGTTATCTGAGTATCTAAAAAGATAAAGAAGTTTTGCCCTCTTACGTGTCTTGTGTCCACCCATAGTTAAACTATTGTTCTATCAAACTTTCTCTCCTATTTTCCTTCAAGTGCATTTTTCCTAATCTCTTCCATTAGATTTGATATAAAGTTAGTTTCTCTGTGTCATCACACTGTCCTTTGAATTGTTCAAAGGAATATTTTTGAATTTCTTTTCTCTTTGTCCAAGTCTTTTCCTCTAATGGTGGTGATAATTAGCAGTGAAATGGTTAAAAATTATGACGATGGCTTGCTATCATTGTTACCTTTTGAGTACTTATTTTGTCCTAGACACTATTCAAAGCACTTTATATATATGTATGAATCATTTAATTCTCGTTATAGTCCCATGAAATATGTTCCTTCATTATGCCTTGTGTAGTTAAGGAAACAGAGGAACAGAGAACTTGTCAGAGGTTACATACTGAAGATTGCAGATCCTGGATTTAAACGAATGGACTCTACCCATTGCATCAGCTTGCTCCTTGAGAGATGGGTAGTAAGGGAAAGGAGTAGAAGAAGCAACTGTCCTGGATAAAACCACATTTGTCATTAGTACACAGACATCTTTCAGAATATCTGAGAACTATTGGGGACAGAGATAAGGGAGGCAGAGCCAAAGGAAAGTGGAGGATTGCACAATTGTTTTGTGACTTTACAAACTTGAGAAAGCCAATCTGGATAATTAAGTCATAGGGTTTTTTTTTTGTCCTTGATTGTGTAAGTTTTTACTAAGAAGGCTAGCAATAATAAAACAGTGATTAATGTTTCTGAGAGTCAAACATTCATCTTGTGAGCATGTTTCTGTATTTTACCTCAGCTTATAAAGAACAAGCTAATGGTTTTGTTTTTTTCATTAAGAAATTACAGAAAAAAGCTATTGATTCACTGACTATGCTTTCTTATTGGCATGTAGCCATGCATTGTTCACACATTAATATGTATAACTTCAGAATATTTTATTTTACCCAATAGGAAACTATGAACAGTGAGATTTCTTATACAAAAAGTGAATATTTGAACTACGCTGGTTCCATATGCCTTTATTTGCATTTCAGAGACTTATCCTTTCAACCTGATTTGACTTCTGCAAGAAAGCTTTTCAGGAAATGTAGTTTTCTGATCTGTGAAGCTTGGAAATATAAAGAATTAAGCAATTGCTCATATTCATATTCGGATCCCAGCTTTCTTAAAAATTCACCTTAAAGCTGTGCTCTATTAAGGCACTGTTTCAGACTTTAGTGTGCATAGAGAGCTAATCAAAATGCAGATTCCTAGGCCTTTTCCTCAGAGACCACTTCACTCCCCAGGTAATTCTGATGCAGATGTCCTCAGCGGGCCAGAGTAGAATGGAGGAGGGCACGTGGAGTAGGAAGAACAGAAACTCAGTACTATGGGAATCTGAGCACAGAGGTACCAGAGAGCAGATGATCTTTTATTAGAGCTATTCGAGGAGCTGTCTGAAGTCTAGCCTCCATGTCATAGAAGACTTCAGCTCTTTGGTAATAGGAGACTATTCAAATCTAGATTACAACTGTAGTGAGAAACACCGATGCGAGTATATCCTCTGGGTATGGGGAAGAAGGAAGTCAGTATGTAGAGGGCTGAGTGCTCACTGTGAGGCACAGTGGGCCTAGGTTAGCAGGGAGAGTGGGAGAGGGTGAGATATCTAGGTCTAACCATTTTGCCATAGCCTTAGGGGCTGGGTCTTCAGCCTGCAGGCTGCACACTAGGAGGCAAACATAGAGCTATTGCAGAAAATAGGCTGTATGTGGAAGAGGGGCCAAAGAAAGCCTGCCACTCCTGTCCCACCCTGCCATGAGACAGTGAACCAAAGGCAAAGAGAAATGTCTAAAGAGGATTCCAGGCGGTTTCTGTGGGATGCGTGCTGTAAAACTTTTTCTCTGTCTCAAATGGAGAAATATGAAATAATTCTGTATGTTTCACCAGAGTTTCTTCTTTTGGGAGACTCTTGATAGGAAATAAGATGGCAGCAGCTCTCTGAGCTCCATATATGTGCTTTAAACATTTTCTTAGATCCAGTAAGTCATTCATTTTCCACCTAGGTGAATTATGCTACAACTTTTCAAATCTATATTTTGTAGATGTTGTGAATGATAAGATACAAATACATTTTTAAAAGACTTCTTGAGTTCACAGTAGATTTTGATGGGGGATTTTCTCAATCCTTTTGTGGTTGAGTTTGAGGTATTTTTGAACTTAAAATGGAGTTTCTCATACTTCGAAAAGGTATAATCAACTATGTCTTCAATTTGATTATAAAGTACTCTTCCTCTAATGCAAAACACTGTGCAATGACTATTATGTCATTTATGATGGTTTTTTTAAAAAAAGAATAAAGATATTTTGGTTTGACTTCAGCAAAACATTAACACAGAATAAATATAGAGGTATATCTATAAAGTATGTGTACTTAAAACCGTCACATTATTTGGCTTTATAATTGTGTGAGAGAAGGCCTATTGTTCAGTAAGAACATGCAGATCCAGAGACACTGATTCCACTTCCTTTCCCCAGGCTCTGTTGTGTGGTCTACTTGTTACATGTCCTCAGGACCCGCTGAGATATTTAGAGGAAATGATCATTATTATAATGAGAAATGGCCTTGAAAATCTTCTATGGTGAGTATTATTTTGATTTGTAGTAGTGAGGTATTTTGAAGGCAAAACACTCATTGTATATTATCAAAAAAGGCCTTGCCAATGAATGCGTCTAATCTCAAGGTTGTTAAAGAATCTCTTCACAGGCTTCTAAGTTGCAAAGACTTTGATAGGAATTATTTGCCTACTGGTTCTCAACTTGAGGAATACGTATAGTTCATTCGCATTAATACTATGTACTCAGCTTATTTCAAATTGGAGACGCAAAAAGAGAGGCATGTTCTCTTGGGGAGCACATCAAAATCTCGAGCGGGGATAGGTTGTAAAAGCCCTCCTCTTGATTCTGATGTGCATCTCACAAGGGGACAAGTCTCTTCCTTCCCTTCTCTTAAACTCTCCAAAGAACCACTGATTTAATTATGGAAATAACTACTATGAAATGAAATTAATTTTTGACTATGTTTAATGATTTTATTACAGGGATATGTGCATTGACCCATCAATGAAACCAAAAATTCGGAGATTATCTGACACTTATTTGGAACAACTTTTTGGACTGGATGATCAACTGGTAAGTATTAGTAATCAAACATTCTAAAATATACATCTTAAGTTTTGGTGGAAGTTTTGAAATAGAATTTAGTTTTATGAATTGTGTGAGATCAGGCTGATTTTGCAATTGAGGGCCCTCAGAAAAGGAACATCACACACACACACACACACACACACACACACACACAGTCACACTCATCGTAACCTCCTCAAATTTCCAAGAAGCATGTAGACAAGCCTTTGTTCTTCCTGTTGCTGATAAAATCTTTGTTAAATTTTCCTTTTCCTCCTTTTCCTTCCCCTCCTCTCTTGCATCTTTATAATGATAAAAATAGCATGGAAAGCTTTAAAAGAAGATATTTTCTTTCCTTTCTAATCTACTTCCTTCTGTATTTCATCCCCCTTCATTCTTTTTGGCATCTGCCCAGGAATTATGCTCATGAAAGATATGGCCAAAACATTAATGAAATCTAAGTTAAAAGTCAGACCAATTGTTAATGAAAGGAACAACCAGCTACAACAGCTGTTTTTGATTCTGTAAAGAGGGCAAGGAAGTAATTTAGGACGTGGAGGCTTTTAGAACAAAGACTATGTATCTAAGAGAAGCCAAAATAGCAAAAGGCATATAGGAAGAGAAATACTGACACAAATAACATGTGTATGGGACCATATGTGATACATCCAGATCCTAGGCTGACATCTAGGTAAGCGCAGGTCGGGCTGGGTTGTTGCTGGTGAAGCCAGGCATTGAAAAGTGGACACAGTCAAGGTGGATGGTGAAAGCCAGGGACAATCTGAAGCATCATTTAGAAGGATGAGTGGAGAGTAGCAATGGATTCTAATCAGTAGTCTGCAATACAGAGATAGAAATAGAGGGATGGAATATTTCTGCCAAGCCTGGGATGATTCTGAGGCACCAACACACTCGGAAGAGCCCACATGTCCGATCCTTGTTAATCTGCATTATGGTGTGTGGGTGTTTTAATGACTTTAATCTATCAACCACAGACCTTTAATCTACCAAGGAGAGTGGATATCTGCAGACCAAGTTCCTGGAGATGTTTTGGGGCACCCTGAACTGAGAGGGGAATCAGGGGATGAGATTCTAGGTCCCCTATGCTCACCCTTTACATGCTAGATTCATTCCACTTCAAATATAATGTCACTTGAAAACCATTTCTATAAGATACTAAAACTGTGAAAAACCACTGATCTAGAGGAGTAAACCTCATTGTCAAAATTTTGAAAGCAAACTTATAAAATGCAATCCCAAGAGATACCATAGCTACTTCAAAAGTCGAGTTTTATTACGAAAGGAACTCTCAGAGATGTTTCATGATGTTTCAAGCACAAAGGATAAAATGTTGGAAGCTGTTCCTGACCTAGAAAGAAGCATGATAATTCACTAAGGCATAGAAAAGGTGCCCATTTCATAAGTTAGGAAAAATAGAAACTACAAGTGACTTTGCAAAATGTGAATTTCCAGGTGCCTAGGATTGCTTAGTTAGAGGGTTCAACCTAGGATGGTTATGGATTAATTTATTTCTCCTTCACCTTTAGAGAAAAATGAAAAGTTAAGTTTTTTTTTTTTTACAAAGAAACAGGACACTAATTTGCAATGTTCTAATATTTTAAATTACATAGACTAAATAATTATTACCTTTGCTTAAAAATATTTTTTCTGTATAGTTATATAACTATCAGTAAGAGAGTTTTTAATGTTTTGACAAAACATTACAATTGTTTGACAAACAATTGTAAGTTTTCCCATTGATTATTAAGATTGCTTTGCATGGTTTCAGCATGCAGTCATTTTTATGGTCTAATACCAAATAGTTCCACACAGCAAGACTCTCTGTATGTGTTTATCTATAAATATATATTTGTTTCTATTTATGCAAACAGATTTAGTACAGGAAACTGTAAGTCAAATAATTACAGAAAAAATAGGAACTGTTCTCATAACAATAGATAGAAAGTTTGACTCTGTTCCCAAGATGAAAGAATCAACCACTGTAAGAAGAAAACTAACTTCACAGACTTTATTCTCATTTCTTAGAAAATTAAATCTCCAGATGGGCTTACCAGTTACAAAAGGAAAAGACATCTATAACATTGAAAAGATCTTATGAAAAAAACATAACACAAAAGTAGAAAAAATGTCATAATGGTCCACCATCATCTAGTTTCAACAATAATCAACATTTTTTCAATCTTGCTAATTATTCTCCCTTTTTCTTTTTTTGCTGGAGTATAAGAAAGCAGATTCAATTCACAGGAATTGTATTATTTTGCCAGAAACACTTCAGTGTGCATCTCTAACAGGAAATGGTACTTTTAGAGAACATACAACAGTGCCATTGTCTATACAATGAAATTAGTATTAATTCCTGACTATAATCTAGTGCTGATTGTATTCAGTTATATAAAGTCTATGTTCAGTCCATATTCAGGTTTCCCAAGTTATCTCAAAAGTGCCTTTTTACATATGGCTCCAAGTCAAAATTCATACAGTATTCACATATTGGCTTGGTTGTTACATATCTAATGTCTCTTGTAATTTACGATAGTCATTTCTTATTTTTTTCTATGCCACTTATTTATTGAAGAAAACAGACCAGTTGTCATGTAAAAGGTCTCACATTCTCATTGGTTCCTCTGGTGTCATTTCATTTGTTCTGTTTCTTGTATTTCCTGCAAGTTTGTAGTTACACCTACAAACTTAATAATGTTCAGGTTCTTTTCTCTTGGTGATAAGAATGTCACATAGGGGAGTGGTATTCCTCCTAATGTATCACATCAGGAGGCACCCATGGTCTGGTCGACCCACTTTTAATGAATCTTATTCCCATAGACAGTAATGTAATTGCTTTTTGGTTTTATTCTATGATATACATATAATGATTTTGGAATAACAATACCACGAGACCACTAACAATAAAATAACTGAATGCAGTTTAAGAAAATTATGAAATTCTTTTTGTCTTTAAAATGTATGATTATCAGGTATTTTCAGTAAACATAGTAGATTTTTTTTGTTACCTGAATTAATTTTTTTTTCTGTGTTAATGGTAACTTTTTTTCGTCTTTGATATAATTATGCTGTTTCAATTATGTATAACATTACATGGCAGCAAAATGAAAACAATAAAATGATGAGTATTTTGAGAGTATTGTTTTCATTTATGCATCTCTATCCTCTTTATTCCACTCCTTTTTCTAGGTAACCAATTTTAATAGTTTTTAATTTATCTTCATCCATTGCTTCTTTTTGAAAAATTTGAGCAAATACACTATATTCTCCTCTTCTTTGACTTTTTACACAGTAGTAACATACTAAATATAGCCTTCTGCTTCTTGCTTTTCTCGCTCAGTATGTCCAAGAGATTATTTCTTTATATGACTTTTAAACTAATGCTATCACAATATACCATGCTCATAGATAGGAAGAATTAACATTGTTAAAATGTCTATAAAAAAGCAATCTATAGATTCAATGCAATCCCTGTCAAAATATCATAGCACTTTTTACAGAACTAGAAGAAAGAAACTTAAGATTTATAAAGAACCACAAACAACCTTGAATAGCCACGGCAATCTTGAGAAAGAACAAAAAAGTTGGAGGTGTCATGCTACATAATATCAAACTATGCTATAACCCATATTAATCAAAACAGCATGGTACTGGCATAAAAATAGACACATAGATTAGTGGAACAGAATAGAGAGCTTATAAATAAACCCATGCCTATATGGTTAATTAATCTATAATAAGGAGGCAAGAATATGCAATGGGGGAAAAGAGAGTCTATTCAATAAATGGTATTGAGAAAACTGGACAGAGACGCATGTACAAGGATAAACCCAAAATGGATTAAAGACTTACATGTGAGACACGAAACCATAAAACTCCTAAGAGAAAAAAAAGGCAGTAAACTCCCTGACATTGCTCTTAGCAATATATATTTTTTGTACATATCTCCTTGGGCAAGGGAAACAAAAGAAAAAAAACAAATGAGACCACAGCAGACTAAACAGGTTTTGCACAGTGAAGGAAACCATCATAAAATGAAAGGACAACTTGTTGAATGGGAGAAGATATTGGCCAATGATAAATCTGATAAGGGGTTAATATCCAAATTTTATAAAGAATTCATCTATGACTCAATACCAAAAAAACAAACAATCCAATTAAAAAACAATCCAATTAAAAATTAAAATCTGAATATATATTTCTCCAAAGAGAGCTATTAGACATATGATAAGATGCTCAAGATTACTAATCATCAGAGAAAAGCAAATTAGAACCACAATGAGATATCACCTCACACCTGTCAGAATGTCTCTCTCTCATCAATAAGTCAATAAGTGTTGGCTAGGATGTGGAGAAAAGGGAACCCTTGTGCTGTTGGTGGGATTGCAAATGATTGCAGCCACTATGAAAAACAGTATAGAGTTTCCTCAAAAAATTAAAAATAGAACTACCTTATGACCCAGCAATTACACTTCTGGATATTTATCTGAAGAAAACCAGAACACTAATTTGAAAGGAGATATGCATCCCTACATTCACTGCAGCATTATTTACAATAGGCAAGATATGGAAACAGTGTCCATCAACAGATGATTAGATAAAGAAGTGGTACATATATACAATGGGATATTGCTTAGCCATATAAAGAATGAAATATTACCATTTGCAACAACACGGATGGACCCAGAGGTATTATGCTATGTGAAATAAGTCAGACAGAAAGACAAATACCATCTGATCTCACATGTATGAAATCCAAAGAACAAAATATACAAACAAAATAGAAACAGAAGCAGACTCATGGATACAGAGAACATTTAGATGTTTACCAGATGGAAGGGGGTTGGGGGTTTGGGTGAAAAGGTGATGGGATTAAAAAGTACAAATTGGTAGTTACAAAATAGTCGCAGGGATGTGAAGTCCAGCATAGGGAATATACTCAGCAGTAATTCAATAACAATGTATAGTGCCAGGTGGGTACTAGACTTATTAGGGGGATTACTTCATAAATTATATAAACATCTAACCACTATGTTGTACACCTGGAAATAATATAAAGTAATATTGAATGTCAACTGTTATTGGAAAAAAAATAAGATTCAATGGAAGAGAAAAGAAAAAGCTATTACAGGGAGCATTGAGTAACAAAGCCCTAAAATCTAAATGAAAGATGTGGGCTTAAAAGGTCTTAATTTTTGATATGACAAACTTAGTTTAACTATGAAGAAGAAACTTATAACCCCAGGGGCTGGGCTTTTTTTGGGGGGGAGGGGCAGACAGCTCCTGTGCCCCAAACAGAAATCAAATGGTTAATAACCACATCCAGTATCCTTGCTGGTTTGCAAAATATTCTTTTTCTTTTGAGTTGGGTAGATTACATTTCCAGAGAAAGCATCAATATAAATATTACTGTAACCTGGAAGGAATAAAAATAATGAAGTGTAGAAATAATGATGATATGAACTAGATTTATGTTGT
Source organism: Cynopterus sphinx (assembly GCA_030015415.1). Taxonomy (NCBI): domain Eukaryota; kingdom Metazoa; phylum Chordata; class Mammalia; order Chiroptera; family Pteropodidae; genus Cynopterus; species Cynopterus sphinx. The sequence goes on along the minus strand of CM057391.1, from coordinate 39,879,629 downwards.
TTATTTTAGAATAATGTTAAGTGTAAAGTAAGTAATAATAGTTAATGATTTGACATTATGTATGTTTGCTATGCATGGCTTTTGAAAGCTCTAATAGATATCTTTGTAAGTTTTTAATTTAGTTTAGTTTGTTTCAGGGACTTCATTTAATGAAGTTTTAATAAACATTTACATGTTTAAGAAAAAATTAGTTTTTCAAAGTTGAATATTTTTAAATATGTGTTCATTAAACAGAGCACTAAACTCTCTTTGCATAAAAGCCCATTGGGCACTAATGTCTCTGAATAATTTACAGAAGATCAAAAAATAAGAAAATTACTCATAGTGAAAACTCCAGTCCTTGATACTGTGCTATGGTACTACTATGTTACAGACACCACTCTCTTCTGAATTAAAGATATGGTTGTCTTTTACTATATTTGTGATATATCACTAGTAACTTTTATGGCCTATATAAAAAAAATCAGAGTTTGCAGGAATTCAGATTAGACTGTGCATTCAACACATACTTATAAACTCTATCTTAGTCTGTTCAGGATGTTATAATGAAAATACCATAGAGTAGATGATTATTAACAGCAGAGATTTATTTTTCATGGTCTGGAGGCTATAAAGTCAAGATCAAGGCACTGGAAAATTAGGTGTCTGCTGAGAGGTTACTTTCTGGTTCATAAACTGCCATCTTCATGCTTTGATCTCACATAGCAGAAGGGGAGAGGGAGCTCTCTAGGTCTTTATAAAGACATTAATCCCACTCATGAGGGCTCCATCCTCATGTCTTAATCATCTCCAAAAGACCCCACATTCAAATACCATCACACTGGGGATTAGGTTTCAACATATGAATTTTGGGGGCACAAACATTCAATTTATAACATATCTCATACTTTTATGTTATTCTAGAACAATACTATGTGGGTTATTAAGGATACTCATGAATGAAGTAAAAATATGTACTTTAAAATATGTTAACATATCTTAAAACAATTTAATATATAATTTCTCAATTCAAGGGTAAACTGAGCAAAAAAAATTATATAATGTGCTAAAACCTCAAAATTAAAATATGAAATTAATGATTTACATTTATTTTTCATTTGGGTTTTACCAGACTCCTAATGTTATACTAGATACTTCAAATATTATAGAAACAAACTTTTTTCTACAGATATTACTTAAATGCATCCATTTTTTCATATATACTAAATGTAAAGTATCTTACAAAGTTAAAAATTAATGGTACAAATTACTAATGACATCAGAGATCGATAAATTCGCTATCTGTTTGCAAGTTAGCATTAACAATTTCTAACTGTATTTCAGTAGCTTTTCATTTTTTGCAAAACTTTCCTAGGTCTCACCAGCCTGGGACATGAATAGAACAAGTTATAGTAACATTCCAAATTTTACTGCCTCTAGCACCTAGCTTTATAATACAGGAGACTGGTTTCCCCTTAAAAATTTTAACCAGTTGTTTTGAGCAATCCCAAAGCTGTCTCCTGCGATTTCAAGAATTCCTCTTAAGTGTCTCTGTCCCAAACCTATGAAGCCATCTGATGGCCTTTCCCTTCCTGAGAGCTTCGAAGTCTAACTGAGGTGGCACTATTCAAGCACAAGTTCTTAAGATGCCGAAAGAGCCCTCCTTTCTCTGGACTGCTTGCTGTACTCAAACCATACCTGGTGGTCATACTTTTTGAGAGATGCTTTTTGAAGACCTCTATTAAGTCAAACTTGCCCTTCAAGACAAGCCACAATTGTTTACTTGCCAAAATAGTACCATTCTGTGGCATGAACTTTAAACTTTCCATTCATTTTGCCACCAGTTTTGAAATGAATTACTTCTTGATAAAATTGTAATTTGAGGGGTTGTATTATTTTAAAATTTGTTATACTGTAAGAAATTTGTAACATTTTTATCACATTTCAAATTTTTTTGAATTTTATTAAATTTATTGGGGTGACTGGTTTATAAAGTTATGTAGGTTTCAAGTGTACAATTCAATAATACATCAATTGTATATTGCATTGTGTGTTTACCATCCAAAGTCAAATCTTCTGTCACCATATATTTGACCCCCTTTACTCTTACCTACCTCCCTCCACCCTTTCCCTCCGGTGACCACTAAACTATTGTTTGTGTTTATGAGTTTTTGTTTGTTTCTTTATCTTATTCATTTGTTGCTTTCTTATGAGTGATATGCGGTTCTTAGCTTTTTCTGTCTGACTTATTGCATTTAGCATCACGATCTCAAGATCCATCTATGCTGTTGCAAATGGCGGGATTTCATCTTATGGCTGACTAATATTCCATTGTATATATGAACCACATCTTCTTTATCCAATCATTGATTGAAGAACACTTCAGTTGTTATTTCAAATTTTTAAAATTTAAAGTCATGAAATTTGATGGCATCATGCTGCATGTGCTCTATGGAAGTGGAGGAAATGCCTTTCCTTACTTTGCATTGTACAAATAGTATATGTGTCTAATAGGAGCAGTTCTTTTGGATCTTGCCTGCAGTATCTTCTTCCTTAAGGCTCAAAGCCCCAATCATGTGACCAAGGGAGATATCATGCAGCTTCCCCCATCCTAGTCATTCTTTCAGACGATAGAAGAAAACTTCCTTTTGTCAAAATAAATTCAAAACAAAAATATCTAAGTTGACTCTTAGAACTTAAAAAAAAATTATTAGAGATGCTCAGATAACTGAATTAATCAGATTTAGGCTGAGACCATCCCTTCCTTACCCTTTATATTCGTTAAATTTTGAAAAATATAGAAAAAGATAATGAAGAGAAAAGATGGGAAATTTCTCACATAAATTGAGTTGACAGTACAAATATATGGCCCTTGTTTAGATTCTAGTTTGAACAAACTACCTGTATAAGACATTTGGAGAGAACTATTCAAGAAATTTGTGTACAGAGTAGTTATTAGATGATATTAAATAATTATTATTAATCATCTAAGGTGGGAAAATGCAATTATCATTGTGAAGAAAATGTGCTTATAAATACTATAATTTTTCAGAATGAAATATCATGATTTATATATTATGTATACTTCAAAATAGAAAAAGCAAGTATGGCAGGACATTGACAATGTTAAATGTAGACTAGGGGTATTAGGTATTCATTCTACTTCTCTGTCAGTTTGAAATTTTTTAAAATAAAATATTTTTTAAGACCGAGTTATAATAATGCTCTATCTAGTATCTTTTCAAAAAAGAAATCATGTTGTATTTTACTTCTTTTTATCTTATTTCCAGCCATAAAAAATATTTCCTTGAAACTAGAGTGTGAAGACGAATGTAGTTTCATTGAATTATATTATATCTTGTTGGAACTTAGCCTTCACATTTTTCTGCCCCCAATGTACATGAAGGGTAAGACATACTCTCAGTAGTGGTAGTGACTCATCAATAGTGGTGATTCCTAGAGAGGGTGGGAGTGGGGGAAACTTAAAGATGATGAGGGAGTGAGCATGGGTAGTTTAAAAGAAGTCCCACAGGGGATTCTAATTGTCCTCTGGAGACGGAACCACACGCCTAATAGAAAAAAGGAATGTCAAATTCTAACTAAATGTTAGGAAAATTCTTTTAAAACTCATTTATTACTTAGACATTGCTTCTCTAACTTTAGAAACTATCTCCCATGGCAGAATTTCTCTTTAATTTCCAGACTTGAAACTAATCTTAAGTACAATTGGACTCTCAGAAATCATATGGTGATGCATCTTCCACTCCTCACTCTCTTCAGGTATAACTAGCAGGTGTCTGTGTGCTTTGGCCCTTGTGGGAAATTGGTGTGAGTGGTATGTGAGGGCTGGGAAACAGGGCTCTCACTCTGAGGTCCTCTAACCAGTGGTCCCCAACATTTTTGGCACCTGGGACTGGTGCTTTTATGAGAATCTAATGCCTAATGCTGTGGGGTGGAGCTGAGACAGTGATGCTAGCGCTGAGGAGTGGTTGCAAATACAAATGAAACTTTGTTTACTTGCCTCCTGTTCACCTCCTGCTATGCGGCCCAGTTCCTAACAGGCCGCAGTCTGGTACCCAGGGCTTGAGGACCCCTGCTACCAATACCAGGTTACTTTTTATCCAGCAACTTCTCCACAGAGTTGTTGCCCAAATCCTTTACTATCCACTTGTAGCAGCCAGATAGATGGCAGAGAGTAAGCCTACATCCAGGCAGTTGTTTAATCCTGTCATTCAATCTGTACACATTTGTTGAGTTCCTGCTCTGTAAAATATGCTGCCATCTAGGATAAAAAGGTGAGAGAACATTTTCCATTTGCAAACAGTTAATATCCAACAGCTATGATGAGTAGAAAGCATATTGCTGGAGGGTCAATGGTGAAAGCATAGTTACCAAAAGTAAAACCATGTTACTGAGAGTACTGGCATGTGACTGATAAATTGGCCAGAGGTACTTCTGAGTTGCAGTGGAGCTGACAGTCGACCAGCCCATTGTCTCAATTCAAGGGTAAACCGAGCAAAAAAAAAAAAAGGAATTTTCTACCAGAAGAAAAATTGTATAATGTGCATGACAGTCCTTCAGAGATGCTCTCTTAAAGCTACTTTTCTCTGTGGAGAAAACAAGAGGATGCCAACAGAGAGGAAAAAATAGTGGTTATTTTAATTCTATTACTGTCTTTTTTTTTTTTTAACTGGGAGAGTAATATAAAATTAAAATAAGAATTTAGGAAAAAATTCTTTAAAAAGTTTTTAAAAACTTGAGAAAAGAAATATAATTACAAACTCTTTTCATCATGAATTAATAGAGGCTTCAATTTCTCCTTTCAAGAATAGAATAGAAACACTTCTTTGCTGATTTAAAGAGCTGATGATTAGAAAGAAAAGTCAAGTTCAAGCATTACTGGCTGAATTATAATTTTTCTTTTCAAAGTCATTATCACCATAATGTTTTGAACTGCATTTATTTCATTGTGTTATATACTCATTTTATCAACTATAACATTTTATTGTAGATATTTATATAGCACGTTCCAGGTTATATCTTCTAAAGAGAAGTTTAGGCTTAGGAAATTTAGGGACCAACAGCAGAGCTGAAAAATAATAATGTAGATGAAATTTATCTTTACCTCTGTCATCTCATTTCTTTTTTGTACTCTTTACTTACCTGGATTCCTTTCCCCTATGAAAATTAGAATTTAGTAAAGAATGACTTCAATGACTTACATTCTCTTTCACCACAAGCATAATTTGCATATAATCCCTATCTAAAATGAGACTTTCCAAATGTCATTGAACATGAAGCAGAATATCAGGGGGCCCAGGAACCTTTGTTGTATGCCTAAAATAAATTGATGATTAACATATGTTTGCTGTATCTATTAACTTAACAAATATTTCCAACAATGTGCAAAGGTGAAAAACAGTTGTTTTAGAAAAGTAGAATTCAGAATTCTGGGCAGTTGGTATAGATTTGAATTAAACTTATCTCTACGCCAAATAGAGGTATGTCATATGTCTGTGTAGTTATATAGAAATAAGGGAGGGAGTAACCTAAGAGAAAACATATACCATTAGCACTTTATAGTAGTCGTGTACATATAATAAATGCATTAGTATAATATTAAAGAATGAACCGAATGTACAGTTTCAGCCATCTTCAGCTATTCCCACGTATTAAAGTACATTATTGTGAACAGTTGCAAATAATAAATTTGCATCTTTTGCAGCATATTCTTCAGTTAAGACTTTTAATTTATGTGATTTTCTATTTCTGCTTGGTAACTGAGGCATTCCTGTATGGTTTTTTGTTTTTGTTTTTTTTGTTTTTTGTTTTTTTGTTTTTCTTTTTATGAAAAGAATGATCTCATTTCATACTCTTAGAAGGCAAAAATCATCATCGTTTAACAGTGGCACACACAGTGACAGCCGACCCACAGCTCTATACTCCTATCAATATAGCTGATGACAATAATAATACCATAGTCCTTACCTTCAAATGCTTTAAAGTAAGTTCAACATAATGGGAAATTTTTAAGCTGTGATTTTAACTTTTAAAAATTAAGTAATAGACATACACAACAAAATTCCAAAATATATAAATGATATACAGTTCTTCCAGTTTCTTCCTGTCTTTCTCCTCCCCAGTTATGCCCCTTAGATGTGATCATTGTTGTAGTTTTCTTGTGTACCTCCCAGAGGTGGCCTGTGCATTGTGTTTATTTCTAATGTTTATTTCATTTATTTGTTTATTTTAGATAACTCCAGAATTGATGATAAAAGCATGTACTTTTTATACTGGAAAGTTAGTAAAGACCCACTTTTGGTAAGAATGTGATTTTTATGTGCTATTTTTTCCTCTTTGTGTTCTTATTCTTGATAGTTTCCATATGAAGAAAAGCTCACTTTTGGCCAGTTGTGCTGATTTTATGTATTCAATTATGTTTCCAGAATTTATTATTATTTTTTAAAATTTTAATTAGCATTTATTTAGTTAAAATATGTTCTTTATTTCACTTTATTTTTTAAAAAATAAAACTTCAAAAGTGAAAATATAGATCCATAATCCTCTTATCTGAAAACGGCCAGATATGTTTTTAAATTTATATATATTTTTTTGTTTAAATTTTAGAAAGATACTCTCTATACATACTTTGTATTATATAACATCTTCAGTGTTGTCTGAGGTGGCACATAGAAACCAAACATATTTGAACATATTAGTATTTCTACAATGATGTATATTCTTTAAGTGAAATGAAGAAAAACTATGAGCAGCCATGTGTCATATCTAGAGATTCTGATGCAGAATTAGTTTAGGTCAGGTCTAGTTTTGCCTCTAAAAATAGGTTATGAAAAAAAAACTTTTGGATTTAAGAGGCTTCTTGGCTTCAGGGATGTAGATAAGGGAAGTACAAGTTCAAAGGAAACGTAAAATCTGGCTGGAAATAAAGCAATAAAAATAATTTAACTATTTCTATCTATGCTGCAGTTTTTGAGGAGATCAAGAAGCTATTACTTTTTCATCTCTCTCTCTATTTAGCAATGTATTGCTATACATCAAAATATTATTTTTCTTTACTTTCTGCTTGTAGTAGTTGGAAAAGCACAGCAATACCTCACATAAATGAAGGTGACATTCAGGCTGAAAAAATGGAAAAAGCAATAGAATATAACAATTTGAAACTTCAAAAATATGTATTTTGTCATTGGCACTCTTATGTGAAAAGTAAAAAAGAACAACTTAAAGGTAAATTCTTACATAGTAGCAATTATTTTTTATATCCCTCTATTCCAAGAATCAGAAACTATTAGCATAGTTTATATTATATTTATTTATTATTTTTATGTCTAGAATAATTATCATGAAAAGTAAAGCCACTAATTTAAAATATTGAATGAGATTTATCTCAAGGGGTTTTATTGTAATAGAAAACAGACATTTAAAATAAAATCTTTTATGTATTTTTGTGATGTACATACAAATATAATATAAATAGGGACCCATTATCAGTTTTTTACATCATAAAGAGCTGATTTATTATAGATAGGTACCAAACTGATTTTTTTTAGAGAAGGTTCTGTATTCTTTACAGATATTTCATTTAATTTATACAAAGGCATAAAACATATGTTCTTTTACTTAAAACTGGTGGTTGTAATGAGTGGGACAGTGCATGGATGTGATCTTAGGGGCAGTGATATAGAACTCCAGCCTTTTGCTTGGATTTTATTTAGCTTACCAGATATTGATTTGTTTATGGCCGGCTGTTGCAAATCAGAGAATCATTTCCTCTTGATTGGCTACTACTAGTATCTTAGTTAAAGTGGATCCTCCAAAGGTTTTAACATTAAGGGAATGGGCCTCTATTGCTGAGAGGAAACAATTGGCTGCAGCTGTGAAGCCACTGCCTCTGTGAGTGGTATCCCCAGCCTGCCTTAGTCATCCTCCCTCCTGGCCTGGGCCCTGTAATTAAAGTCAAACAAAATTATCAGATACAACATTGGTTCATATTATAAGTATGATAGAATATTAAACAATTTTTTTGGAAACAGTAGTACAGTAATCTAATAAATTTTCTTCAGAAACACTATTGCGGATACGACAGATATTCAACCATATCAAGCTAATAAATATCGTGACTAAATGGAGGAATAAAGCAAGACATAACTTTAAAAAAAGAGAAGATGAGCTGGTATGGAATATTGGAAACTTAATTTTTTTAGAAACTAAATTTTGCTGTTATATTGATGCTACCTCAGATAATAATGCTATGTGTGGAAAATACTAAAATTATGAATATTATATACTTTTGATGGGGTTCCTTTTCTTTTAATTTAATAATTTAAATTATACTTCAGCTACCTAAAATATCTCCTAATAGTTTCATTTCAACTATTAACATCAAGGAAAATCTTTTAACATTTTGTTTAAATTTATTGTTAAAGATACTAAGAATTTTAAGTAAGTTTATATAGATGTCTTTAAAATGAAAGAGAAACTATTTGATATGCTTATAATAGAAAAAATAAATGATAAAGATGGAATAAATATTTTTTCCAGATAAGGTTAAATTGCCATTTTTTCAATTTAATAAATTATCTTAATGTTAAATTATTTTTAAAATTACTAAATTGCTAAACTTAAGGTGACATTCTCTTTTAAATTAAAATTTTTTTATTTTCACCTTTTATATTTATTTATTAGTAATTTTTTAAAGTATCATTCTTAACTGAGACTCCCACTAGGAATTAAAGCAATTAAAACAGAGAACCCAAACAAACTCTTTTAAACTTAAAAATATCTCTCATTAGCTTTAACTATTACTGTGTCATTATTTAATGTATTAGAATATTTACAGTAACTACTGGGATTAGGATTCTAATATGCTGCAAATTTTTGTAGTTACATTATTTAGTAGGTAACTTTTTATTAATATTCTTTGAAAAACAAAGTTGAGATAAATAGGAAAGAGAAAAGTAGGAAGAAATTAAACCCTCTGTTTTGTGGTTGTGTCATGGAGGGCAGGATCAATGCTTCCTACAACAAACTGGTTCAGATGTTGAAACTAGTGATACTACACACCTACCAAAAGAGTATGAAAAGATATATTACTCACATAATGCTTGAAACAGTGCTAAAGTCTGTGGTAGATACTGAAGATTACTAAAGCATAGTTTTTGCTACCTAAAAGTTGGTCATCTACTGGTATTGAACTGGTGTTCTTGCCGGATGTCCTCTAGCATTTGGCTTTTGTGGACTGCTCATTCTGTGTTTTCTAACACTTTGTGTACTAAACTAGTTTTGACTCCAGCCCGGATGTCTGATCATCAATTGTCTAATGGCGAAATAGGTAACTGTACATGACCAGTCTGCCCCTTTTACACCCTCCTTGAACTGAACAACCCTGACAGCAGACAATATTGTTTTGAATGTATAATAAATAGTTAATTGGGTTTTCAGAAAAAATATTTTTTTACTAGCTATGTGATTTCTTGGCCTCACAATCATTCTGTATTCACTTAGGTGGAGTGAGGATGGCAGATGTGTGCTGGGAAAAGGGGAACACTTCTGTGTGCTAATTCTCCAATGTGTGTCCTTTAGAGTCTATTATATATGTTAAAACAAAATTGTGTATGTGTGTGTGTGTGTGTGTGTGTGTGTGTGTGTGTGTGTGTAACACTTATTTACTCTTGGGGCTTTTTTCTTGATTATGCAGTTTTCAGGAATGTATGAAAAGTTAAATAGAGACTTCCTATAATGAGGAATCAGGTAAACCCCAAAATTCTTTTCTCTGACTCTCTTTTTTATTTGCATGCTAACCACCTTCCTCCTATGCCCCCAAATAACAATTCTATCGCTACCAGAACCTTGACTTTGGGCTTTAGCTTCCTCATCTATAAAATAGGAGACTGGATCGCACTTTCTGAGGTGGCTGTCTATACCAATGTTGTATGACAACGAACGGAAATGATCCATAATGCTCTAGTGGTTCAGAGAATGTTAGACATGCTTTGGACAATGATAATTTATGTAATGATGATGATAATAAATAATGTTTAATTGGTGCTATTATTGTATTAAGCATTGTGCTTTGTGTATTTCATCTCATTTAACCCTTACATCAATTCCAGTGAATTTGTAAATCATTTTCATGGCAGATATTGAAACATGAACTTCAATTGAGAGAATGGAGAAGCAGGATAAAATTCAAAGAACATGCTGAAGAGCAATCCATTCCTTCTGAACAAAGTCTGTCCGAAGGCTCTCTTGGTGAGATTTCTCAATGTGACCTTTCGCTATTACCAGAAAGAGCAATATTGCAGGTTCGTATGAACTTATATGTCTTAACTAGTTATTTTCAAATTGTCTGTTTAAAAAGTGGTTTTATGAACCTTATATCAGTGATGAAAGCCATATTTTGGAAAAAAAATTTTTTACAACTAGCTGTTGGCATCTCATTTTTTTTGGAGGTTTTCCATTGGGATGCCTATAAGGTAAATATAACAGTCAAAAATGGAGAAATTAAAGATGTAGGAAATAGGAATGAAAGGGATGTTTTTCTTCTTTCCTTCTTCTAATATATATTGACCCCTAAGGTGCAATAGATTTTAAATAGCGCAATGCTTTTCTTTTAATCTCTAATTCATAATCCTTTAATCAAATGTTATGTCTTCACTCTGGAAAGTAAATGGGGTTTCTTTTATTGCAACATTCAGCTAGTTATGGATATCACTTTTCTTCCTTAGATGGTGAATTTATAAAAATAAGAATCATGTATTTATATCTTATATCTCTTTGTTCTCTGAAAAATAAGCCATAATTCCAACTACTGGTTATATTCTATTCTATTTTGATAAGCAATTTCTAAGTTGCTGACATGATACCCCATCACCTCTGAATATTATTGGTGTATTTCCTGTAATCAAGGGCATCCTCAGACCTAATTTAGGTTTCTCCACTGTTTGAGACTACCTGACAAGTGGTGGAAGAATTGTAAAATATCACCTTATTCTGGTTGATGGCAGCTTTACATTATAAATTCCCATGTATTAAATCTACCCTTCTAAATGTACAGAACTGAGCTCAAAATATTTTGGGGTATAAGATCTATATCTACATCTAATCTAATACTTTATGTATAACATCAAGTTAGGATAAGGATATTTTTCCCATTCTTTTCTCTTTAAAAATTGTCTGTTCATATCTTATTCTTTGAATTCTTATAATTTTCTTATTAATTTTTAATAGCTCTTTATATATTGGTAATAAGAACCATCTACCTGAAATATATTTGAGATTTTTCTTCTCGTGTACTTGATGTTTGCTTTCAATTTTGCCTGTGGAGTCTTTGATGAGAGAAAATTTAAAGCTTCATATAATAAACTCTATTTTTCTAAGCCATATCACACTCCTTCCTCCAGTTATGTAGCTGTTTTTTCTTTAAACTCTTATTCTTTTGACTGCTAATGTTTCTTTGTTTATCAGTGGCTGCTCTAGGGTTTACAATATTTATTTTCAACTTATGACAAATTCGGCCTTCAAATAATTTTCTATCATTTCACACATAATGTAAGAACCTAACAACAGTATGCTTTCATTTTCCTTCTCCTGTGCTTGTGCTATTATTGCTATTAATTTTATTTCTATGTATTTATAAATATGATTTATGTTTGTAATATGATTTATTTTTGCTTTAAACAGTTAATTAATTATATTTTATTCAGTATTTTTTACTTTTAATAATCTGAAACTTACATAAAAGTTGCAAGCACAGTACAAAGAACTGATTTTCCTAAACAATTTGAGAGTAAGTTGCTGACATGATACCCCATCACTACTGTATTTCCTGTAAACAAGGTATTCTCTTACAGCCATCAAAATCCTCAGATTCAATTCACATTTCTCTTCTTGTCCTAGTAACGTCCAAATAATGCCAAAGGATCCAGTCCAGAATCACACATAATAATTGTAATGTCTCCTTAGTGTCCTTTAGTCCGCAATTATTCCTCAGTCTTTAATTTTCATAACCTTGACATGAAGATTGGGCCATTTTATTATGGTATATCTCTTAATTTGAGCTTATTTCATGTTTCCTCAAGAATGTATCCAGGTTATGCATTTTTGTTAGAAATATCAGACATCATGCTGTGCTCTTCTCACTGCATCATATCAGTGGCACGGTATTTGGATTTGCCCATGGCTGGTGACAGTCACTTTGATCACTTTATATAGATGGTGTCTGCCAGCCTTCTCCAATATACAGTTTTCCCCTTTATAACTGATATGCATTTTGTGGGTAGTTACTTTAAAATATTCCCATTTCTCATCTAACTCTCAATTTGTTTATTTATATCAGCATGGACTCATGGCTTTCTAGTTTATTTAATGGGTTATAATCCACAACTACCACTCTTTAGTGTTCGAATTGTCCCAGATTTGGACAGTGGGAGTCCTTTCAAGTTGCCCTCCTTGTCCTTTTTGCATGTAACCATCATCCTTTCTTACTTTGTAGCACAGCAAGATGTCCCAGGCTTATCTTATACTTTCTCCACTCTGGATAGGTTATTTTCTCCAAGATTTCCTGAGTCCTTTTTAATGTACATGGAAACCAAGTTGAGCACTACCTGTGTTCATTGCCATTGGAGTGGCACTTCTCCAATGCAGACTGAGTAGATAGATATACCCAGAGACTATAAGTAGCACACACATTTACACACTTATTTCCAGATCTACATACCTCTACAAACTGAAAGCCTAAATTGTACATGGATACTCTAGCTCCTAATTAGCACCTCAAGGCTTATATCTAGTTTCTCCCTTTCCTCCAGCAGTTAGAATCCCTGCTCTTATTATTCTTAATATACTTATTTGCTCACCTTCCCTGTGTGTAACCAGTCATATACATTGCTGCCCCTATCCCGTCCCTGTGTGAATACCTTCTTCATTTTGCTTAGGCTTCAACATCCCTTATTAGGCCACCTTCTCATGCAGAGATCCTTCTCATATTGTCTGGGCTCTAACATCCTCTGCCAGTTGCCTTTACCCCTATGTACTTGCCTTCTTAACTTTTTTTGGGATAAAACACCACGCACTGATCGCCTTCCTCCATAGATGCACTCCTTACCCTACTTAGGCTCTGACATCCATGCATAGGCTACCCCTCTTTGGGGATGCCCTTTTTACACTGTGTAGGCTCTCTTTACCCCATGCTATGTCCCTGAGTCCTCATAGCTCTTTCCACATCCAACTTGGCCCCTGGTATCTTACACAGGGATTCCCTTCTTTGGTTTACCCTCCTTGTTCTGCTCAGCCTCTGACATCCCACTGTGGCTGCTCTTTATTAGGGACACCGCCCTCATTCCTCTCAGGCTCTGAAACTGTATGCTGGTTATCCTCCATGTGGACAGAGGCCCTTCTCACCCTGCTTGCTCTCTAGGGAAGTTTTATTTGGTTCATTCAAAAGATTTCTACTTTTCTCCTTAAGTTAACTTTTTCTTTTAAATTGTTGAACCTTTTTTATAATAGTTGTTTTAAAGAAATTGTCTACCAGTTCTGTTACCCCTAAAGTTTCTCTATGTGTTTACTTTTTCATTTTCTATTACAGTTAACATACAATATTATATTAGTTTCAGGTGTTCAACATAGACATTCATGTAACCGATGAAGTGATCACCCCCACATATCTAGAACCCATCTGACACCATACATATATATTACAACATTATTGACTATATTACCTATGCTGTACTTAACATGCCTGTGACTGTTTTAATAACTAGCTATTTGTACATTTTTGGGGGCAACACAAGACTTTTATTGCACCTTTAAAATATCACAAATAAGTCTGAAGAATCGCCCAACATCTTGGCATTTCTGCTGGATAACTTAGATCTTATTCATCAGCCTGCTGAACTGTTTTATCTTTTTTTCCTGGAAACATAGATACCATCCCAAAATTTTCTCATATTCTTGTTTTTATCTTTTGTGGCTTGTTGAATCAAAGTAGCTGAATTTGATGCAAATAAAATGTCATTTCCTTCAAAAATTAACTCATTTTTCTGGACTTGAGATACTGAACAAGCAATACCTGACCTCATTATAACCCTGTGCATGTATATTTCACTTAAGAAATTATAGATTTCAACAAAAGAACCATTCTCTCAAATAACAGTGTTGATAGGGAAGCGAGCATACACAGACCTCATCTTGTAACTGAAGCCCAAGGTAACACCTTTGATTATATTCTGTATGTCTGCAGCCCCCACCTTTTTTGCACTAGAGATCAGTGCTCCTTTGAGAATCTAATGCCTGCTGATCTGGGGTAGAGCTGAGGCTGTGATGCTAGTGCTGGGGAGTGGCTGCATATACAGGTGAGGCTTTACCTGCTCACCTGCTATGCAGCCTGGTTCCTAATAGGCCACAGACCAGTACTGTCCATGACCTGGGGTTTGGGGACCCCTACTGTACATGATGACAGAGAGTGAGAATAGTAGCCTGTTCATTTCTATTTCCTCACCGCTTGTCAACCTGGAGCCTCTCTTTTTTCTTTCCTAAGAAGACTGAATTCTACATTGATGTGATTAAAATTCCTCTGAAGCGTCTCTCTGAAGCCCTTCACAATAACTGCATCCTCAAGAAGGATGTCCACATTTTCTCAAATGTTGACAGTTTGATTTCTGAGAATGACCTTTATCCTCACAGTAGATGTAGCAAAAAGAGTGCAATTTGTACATCTTAATCCTTTCCCCCTTTTCACCCGTTCCCTCAACCCTCCTCCCATGAGGCAACCATCAAAATATTCTCTGTATCTATAAGTCTGTTTATGTTTTATTTTGTTCTCTAGATTCTACATGTAAGTGATACTATTTGCCATTTGTCTTTATCTGACTTACTGCACTCAGCACAATACCCTCTGTGTCCATGCACGTAGCCCCAAACTCCAATGTTTCATTCTTTATCTGTTAGTCTGCTGATGGACACTTAAAATGTTTCCATATCTTGCCTGTTATAAATAATGTTGCAATGAACATAGGGATGCATGTGTCTCTTTTTTTTATTGGTTTTGTATAGTATCTGTTATTGATACTAATGAAAAAATATTTATGGAAAGAGAAGACAGGTGACATTCAAATTCAAATTGTGCATCTTTTCCCAGTTATTTCAAGAACATTATTGAGCAGTGTGTCCATTTTACAGATACAGAAAATAAAATTCATTAAAATCTACCTTGATTTTTATGTTTTCAAAGAATTTATGAGCATTCTTTTCCCCCCATTTGCTCATCTCTGTACTTTCCTAGACCTGATCTGTAGCCTTTGGCAATATTTAACTCTTCAAGGGAAGGGACCATGTGCTTGGCCTCAATAATAGTTTGTAAACTGAACCGCCTGTCTTGTGCTTGCTCTTTATTCTCCTCCAGAGTAGCCCTACTGTTAGTGATGCTAGTTTTTGTAGAGCTGAAACTACAGGAATTGCTAACCTCTTCACCCTATCCATCTTCCTGTTTTCACAGATTAATAAACTGCTGCATCACTGCCTTTGAGAGCAAAGCAGGGATATTGCCAAGCATTTGGGAGTACAGACATAGTTAACTTTTAATTTTTTATGTTTTAATTTCTTCTTTTTCCTACTTTTTCTAGCTTTTAATAACTCCTATTATGTATTTTTTGATAAATAAGTATCTCAGTAATTAACACAATTAAATATTTTCTTAATTTTTCCCTTTCATTTTTAAAAAATGTATTTAGTTATATTATTTTTGTCTTTATTAAATATAATAGACAACTAGTTGCTTGTATTTACATTGTACAATTCAATGAGTTTTTTTTCAATTATAGTTGGCATACAGTAATATACTGGTTTAGTTGTATAGCACAGTGATCAGAGATTCACATAACTCACAAAGTGATCACGCTACTAAATCTAGTACTCCTTACATATTTATGACATTATTAACCATCTTCCCTATGCTACACTCTACAGATACATGTCTATTCTGCAGCTATTCATTTGTACCTCTGAATCCCTTTGCTATTTTTTTTGTCTCTCCCACTGTCCCTCCCATCTAAATATTCTATGAGTTTATTTCTGTCTTTGTTGTTATTATTGATTTTGTTCATTAGATTCCACATGTATGTGAAATCATACGATATTTGTCTTTCTCTGACTCATTTCATTCAGTGCAATACCCTCTGGGTCTATCAAGGCAATATCATTTTCCATTCCCTTCTTTTTAGTCTGTGTAGTCTTTTAATATGAAGTGAGTCTCTTGTAGGCAGCATATGTAGGGGTCTTGTTTTTTAATCCATTCAGCCACTCTATCTTTTGGTTGGAGGACTTAATTCTTTTCTATATATTTGAGGTACATGTTGATAGGAATGTAGTTATTACTATTTTTTATCCCTGTTTTTGATACATGTTTTTTCTTCTTAAAGAAGTCCTTCCAACATTTTTTGTAATACTGGCTTGGTAATGATAAAATCCTTTAGCTTATTTTTGTCTGGGAAGCTCTTTATCTACCCTTCAACTCCAAACGATAGCTTTACTGGATAAAGTATTCTTGGTTGTAGATCCTGGGTTTTCATCCCTTCGAATATTTTTTGCCAAGCCCTTCTGTCTTGCATAGTTTCTTTTGAGAAATCAGCTGCCAGGCTTATGGGTGCTCCCTTATAGGTAACTAACTGCTTTTTTCTTGCTGCTTTTAAGATTCTCTCTTTGTATTTAAACTTTGGCACTTTAATTATGAAATGTCTTGGTGTGGGCCTCTTTGGGTTCCTGGTTTTGGGGACTCTCTGAGCTTTTTGGGGTTGTACATCTATTTCCTTCATCAGGTTAGGGAAGTATTCCATCATTATTTCCTCAAATAGCTGTTCAACATCTTGTTTTCCTTTAGGTACACAGATGACATGGATATTTTTACCTTTAATAGTGTCCTATAGGCTCCTTAAATTATTATTATACTTTTTGGTTTCTTTTTTCTTGCCATTCTGATCGAGTGTCCTTGGCTTTTCCATCTTCTACATAGGTCATTTGATCTTCTTTATTTACTTTGTTTATTCCATTTAACATACTTCTCATCTCAGATAATGTGTTTTTCATTTTTGACTGGTTCCCTTTCGTAATTTTCATTCCATTTCTATTTTTTTTTTGAATCTCTTCGATGAAGTTCTCACTGAATTTTTCTACACTTCCCATAAGTTCATTGAGCATCTTTATAACCAGTGTTTTGAACTCTACCTCTGTTAGATTGCTTGACTACATTATCTACGAATCTCTGTTCTGTTCTCTCATATGGTTTCTGCTTCTTTGTCTTCCCATTTTGTTTGCCTTTCCATGTCAGTTTCTATGTACTAAGGAAAGCTCTTAAGTCTCCTGGTCTTATTAGTGTGGATTTGTGAAGTAGGCATCCAGTGGTACAACCCTGAGAGGGGTTCAGCTGCAGACCAAACTTAATCCAATCTTCTACCCCTCCAGTGCCACCTGTTAAGATTCAGCAAGCAATCCACAGATGCTATGCTTATAGTTGCCTCAAAAGGCCACACCATAAATCGAGGCCAGCTGCCACCAGTGTGAGTCTAGGAGCTGCTCAGCCAGGGGCACCTGACTAAATGAGGACACACCTGGATGTGGCTTGGGTGGGGCCAAGTGTTACATTTGGGTGGTTTCGGGTGCTACGTTTAACTCTTCAATCCATTTTTAGTTTATTCTTGTATATGGTATAAGAAAGTGCTCCAGTTTTGTTCTTTAGCAGGTGTCTATCCAGTTTCTCCAACACCATTTATTAAATAGACTGTCTTTACCCCACTGTATATTCTTGCCTCCTTTGTCATATATTAAATGAATGTATAGGTGTGGATTTATTTCTGGGTCCTCTATTCTGTTTCATTGATCTATGTGTCTGTTTTCATTCCAGTGTTTTGATTACTGTAGTCTTATAGTGTAGTTTGATATCAGGTACCTCTAACTTTGTTTTACTTATCAATTTCTGTGGTTATTTGGGGTCTTTTGTGATTTAATATGAAATTTAGGGTTATTTGTTCAAGTTCTGTGATTGGTATTTTGATAGAGATTGCATTGAATCTGTAGATTGCTTTAGGTAGTATGGATATTTTAATGATGTTAATTATTCCTATTCTTGAGGACACTATATCCTTTCATTTATTTGTATCTTCTTCAATTTTTTTTCATCAGTATCTTATAGTTTTCCAGGTATGGAGTTTTTACCTCCTTGATTAAATTTATTCCAAGGTATTTTATTGTTTCTGATGTAGATGGGATAGTTTTCTTAATTTCTCATTATGATAGTTTATTATTGGTGTATAAAAATGTACCTGAATATTAATTTTGTATCCTGCTTCTTTGAATTCATTTATCAGTTCTACTACTTTTTTTTTTTGGTGGAGTTCTTAAGGTTCTGTATATTATCTGCAAATAATGTATCATGTCATCTGCAAATAATGGTTCCTTACTTCTTTCCAATTTGGATGCTTTTTATTTATTTTTCTTGTCTGATTGCTGTGGCTAGGGCTTCCTATACTTTATAATTTTCTCTTGGTTATGTGTTAGATTTTCCTGCTTTACAAATAATTGTTTTTTATTACATGTGAGGTATTTTGTAAGTTACATTGTTGAATGCCTGGATGTTGTTGTCTTTCTTTAAGGAGTGTTGAATTTTGTTTTACTAGTTGATTAATTTACTTTGAGATAAATTTAATCTCTTTTCAGCTTATATTTAAGCTTTGTTAAAGAAAGTCTAGAGTGACTTCAATTTAAGGCTAGTTTATTCTTATCCTATCATGTGACCTTTCTGGCTCTCACTGAATGCCCCATGTTCTATGACATCACCATTCTGATTTATCTCAACTTATAAATTTCCCAGTCCTTTATGAATTCCAGTAGTTGTTCTGCTTACAGATCCTTGGTAGACATTTTGTCTGTGGTAGTCATTTTTTGTTCAGTCTCACATAATGTCAGCCAACACACATAGCTTAGAATACAGTCAAAGATGAAAGGGATCCTTATGTAGAATCTCAAGGTATTTTTTTTTTAATGTAACTACCACTTTTCCAGTACTTTGCCCATAAATTATAGCAACCTCAAAATCCTTGAACTCCATTATCTATCTCCTTGGTTTAGAGAGACTGCCAGGTACTTTTTTCCCCCCATAAGCAGTTAATAAATAATGCCTCCAGGCAAAAAGCCTGGACTATCATAAGGTTGATCTTATTTATTTCTCTTCTTTTAGAGATTATAATATTGTAATATCTGTTTTTCAACATCTAAAAGCAGTTGTTTCATATATGTTTCCACTTCCTAGTTGTTTATGGTGGGAAGGATGGTCTAGTACCAGTTTACCTCATTATGGATGAAAGTGAAAGACTGTCAATTGTTTTCAGAATCTACATGGTATTCAAACCCATTGATCCAAAACAGTGCCTGTCTGTCTCTCCTTTCCATTTTTTACAGAGACTGTTTAAACTCTTATTATATAACTATATGTAAAGTTAGGTTCTGTGGAGAAGTGATAAAGCTTAAACAAGGTTCCAAAAGTGAAGTCCAAGTCCAAGAGTTTGGTATAAGAGACACCAGAGCTTACTCTCTCTCTGCCATGAGAGGACACAACAGTAAGGCAGCCATCTGAAAGCAAAGAAGAGAGCTCTCACCAGGAATCAAATTATCCAGAACCTTGGTCTTAGATTTTCCAGCCTCCAGAACTCTGAGAAATAAATTTCTGTTGGTTAAGCAACCTACTACTCTATGGTGTTTTCTTAAGGCAGGCAGAGTAGACTGATATGGCAGCTGGAGTAGATTAATGATATTCTCCCACATCATTGCCTTTTACCTTCACTTTCCGTCTTTCTTTACTGAGAAGATAAATATCATCGAGTAGGAATTTCTTCAAGTTACTTATTGACTCTTTTCCTCAATCTTGTTTTCCTGATCTACATCCTTTATTTTCAAATGTACCATCCATACACATCTTTGCTTCCTTTTCTTTCCCAAGAGATTTTGCCTATATAATGTACAATATTTATATCACACGCTTTTCTTTAATTTTTGCCACAGATAGCAATGCATTCTTATTTTCAGACCATTATAAATATTGGTTTTGAGTCAATGAGCAGTTGACAGAAAGCTGCATAATTAACTTCGAATACAAAACAGATTTTTCAACATAATTTTTTTGCCTTCTAACCAAGGCACTCAATGGTCCACCCATAATAAATCATTTTTAGATTTCTAGGACTATGTCTTATTCATATTCCCTGATTTATAAGCATATAAAAAGTATTTATCAATTGAATGAATAGATCATTTAACAAATTATTCTGCCTCAATCTAAGGTTAAGAAAAAAAGCTATAGCTCTATAATGAAAACATCAATGTTTTCCCCAAGCCATTGTTTTTGTTTTTGAAAGTCAAATCTCTAAGCAATTATTGATGAGTATGCATGAAAGTTAGGCTTTAATAACTATAAAAACATTCTGGAGCTGGTTGAAACAGAAGAGAAAGGGATAAAGTTTTGGAAGATCTTTAGGCTTCACATTTTTTCGAGAACACACCTTTTTTAAGGAAAGCATAAAAACATTTAAGGCCATAGTCTCAGAAGCTGACTGATTGGCTACACAGTCTTCACTTGCTTCAAACTAGCTATTTAAAGCACAGCATTCAAGTCTAGTCTAAGGTATCTGCCTTCACCTAACAATGTAAAGAACCATAACTGATGGTGGGGCTTAAAGAAATAAGGTTCTCATTGTTTTCTATAATACAGTGTCCAGAGGAAGACAATTCAGGGCTAGTCCTCCACAATATCAATAAATTTGAAATCATTCTGTCTTTTCACTCAACAGTTTTTAGCACCTTCTTGCTTATTGCCTCATGGTTGCAATATGGCTACTCCACTTTCAGCCTCATGTTCAGTTACCAGGCCAGAAGAAAGGGAAAAATCACAATGGTAGATGGCAAAAAATTTGTTTATTTTTGCTTATTAGGAAAGCCAATGCTTCCTCAAGACTCCATAGTTAAGACTTTCATTGTGTTTTAGACTAGAACTTTATCACTAGACCATGTCTAACTGCAAGATTGCTAAGCAGGAGGGGAGTTTGATTGAGAGTTGGGTGAGTTAATTAGCCAGTCAGTGTTGGTGCACATGAAACTGCCATTCATCAGTAGTATTTAAAAGGGCATTCCTCCTGCTAGAAAAGATGTGTTAGTTACAGTAAAAAAGCAAAAAGAAAACAAAACAAAAACAAAAAACAAAAAAACCACCCCAAAAACAAAAAAGAGAAAACAAAAACACAACTGCACCAGGTAAAAAACAAAGGAAGTACTTAAAAAGTCAACACATAAAGGAAATTTGGTTTAGTGCTCTTCTGTCTCCCAATTCAGAAAGACCAAAAATGCCAAGTCATAAAGAACCACACACTCAAAGTCAACAAACCACCACATAATGTGATCTAGGGCCCAACAGAGACTTGTACATGGAAATTTCAATACTTATGACGAGCTAAGAACTTGCATGTTTTTTTATGTCTTTCGATTTGATAATATTAAATTATACCTGGTTGTTCTGGAGAACTGGGTTCACATCCTGCCTTAGCCTCTTATTATATGACCTGGGGCAATTTCACCCCTCTTGGTTCTTAATCTTTTTGTCTATTTTGTCTGGTATAAGTATTGCTACCTCAGCTTTTTTGTTTTGTTCTTCTTTATTTTCATGAAATAACTGTTCTATCCCTTTACTTTCAGTCTGTGTGTTTCTTTCAATCTGAAGAGAGCCTTTTATAGGCAGCATAGGTAAACACCATTTGGACATCTTATGTCTTTTGATTGGAACATTTTATCTATTTATATTTAAAGTAATTGTTGATAGATTCATTGTTACTGCCATTTTATTATTCATATTTTAGATATATATTTTTTTTCTTTAAGAAACTTCTTTAACATTTCTTGTAATACTGTTTGGTGGTGATGGACTCCTTTAGCTTTTTTCTTGTCTGAGAACCTCTTTATCTGTCCTTCAGTTCTAAGTGATAGCTTTGCTGGGTAGAGTAATCTTGGTTGTAGGTCCTTATTTTTCATCACCTTGAATATCTCCTGCCAATCCCTTCTGGCCTTCAAAGCTTCTGTTGAGAACTTTCTTTTTAAAGTGACCAAATCGTAATATGACACTAAAGGGCAGCATTATTTTTGGAGATATTCTCAGTTTTTTTTCCCAATGAAATAGATTGTCACAAATATCCATTAAAATGCACAGGAAATAAAGGAGTGAATTTATATAATAGTGTGAAAACTGGAAATTAATGATTCTAATAATCATGTCTTGAACAGTTGGGTTTGTTAAGCTTATTTATGCAGTTGATTTGCAAAGTTATTTTTTAAAATCATAGTTTAAAAATGACATTTAAATTGGTGACTACTCTGGTCAAGTAATTCTCAGAGACTTGAGAAACAAAGGTGTAAAAATATAAAAATGTAATGTTAGTCAAATCTAACTTTATTTAAAGTTTTTAGAAGTATTAGTTTGTAAAATAAACTGAGGTTTACACATTTAGGTTGCCTAATATTTTGAAAGCATAACTAAAAACAGCAGCCTGGAATGGGATACAATTTGAACTTATTTGGAAAATATATTTAAACTGTAGGTTTGCTTTTTAGGTTAAGTTACATCAACTCATGAAAATAAGTCAGGATCTGTCTACAATAATTTTCCTTACTTTTATTTACTCATTAGGAAAGGCTGCTTAGTTAACAGATGGTAGGGCTCATATACTATCAAACTCAGAGCTGCCGAGGGGGTTGGCAGAAACCATTTTCCATGAATATTCAAGGTTTTTTTCTTTCTTTCTTTTTTCTTTTTTCTTTTCTTTTTTGTTTTTATGTACTTTGGCAAGCAGTACAGAAAAAAGCCTTGCGTTGATACATTTGGAAAATCTAAATTATTAAGTAATGCAGTTGTCTTAAAATGTAAAATTGCTAGATTAGTTTAATAATATAGACCCTTAGCGCTATCTTTCATTTTAAACTATAGCTTTTTATTTGTTAAAGATAGCATGTGGACTTGCAAAGAGTAATAAAAATCACCTTTTGACTTTATAGTGTTGATGACTCATCTTCTCACTTGGAAATAAAACCAAAAAACCCTGGATAGCTATTAAAACTCAAACCATGTTTTAGGAGAAGAACCAGATGGTTCAGGCCTGTTGGATTAAATTATTTGGAATTGCTAAACAAAAGAGTATTCTCAATGACTTTTTAAATCTATGTTTTGATAACCTCAAGGGTCAGTCTGACCTTAATTCAACTAAGCAGGGAGGAGGGCCAGGTTTCATAGCCATGTACTGTGTGAGCTTCAAATAAGAGAAGGTTCCAAAATCACATTGTTCTATCAAGGACTATGTGTGTGTTGGCTTGATTTGTGGTATGAGTGAAGAAACAGATGAAGCAAAACATCTAAAAATTACTTTAGGATCAGAAGATTGCTTTGCCCACAGGCCTTGCCTTCGTCATGTCAGCCCATATCAGTAATGCTATCTAGTTTACAGATGATTTTGATATAAAATTTTAAATTATACAAGATGCTATATTAATTTTAGCAGGAATCACCCTTATAAAATGATACTTCTTTTTGTAAGATGAAAATTGCACCACAGAAAAGAGGCCATTACATGGCAATTGAGAGATTGTGCTCTGGTGTCTGTTTGGCTGATGCTACCACTAGCTGTGCAACCTTGGGCATATTGCTTATTCTTATTGTTTCCAAATTGTATCATTTATAATGGGGAGGATAATAATATCTCCTGCATTTGCTATTGCGAGGATTAAATGAGTTATTATATATATATGAAAGTGCTTATAACAATGCCTAGTATATAGTAATTTCTTAGTAGAAGTTACTGTTATTAACATGTTGAGTTTAGGTGACTGAATGATGGAGAAGCCACTGGATGGTAAGTCACAAAGATTATATTCTAAACTTAGATGTGCTGGCTCTGTCAGCTTGCTGACCTTCCACAGGGTGTCGAACTTCTCTCAGCCTCAATTAAAGACTGAAAATTCCTAGCAAAGAGAATGTACTTGTAGTTCTTTTAGTGAGAAGGTAGGCTAGATGGCCTCTAGGATCACATCTAGCTCTGAGCATCTATAAATCTTGGATGGAAGCAAGCATCCCAGCTAAGAAAAAATGTAAGGAGTAAATGTGGAAAATCCTAGAGAGCTTTACCTATGTCTTTGTCCCTGTTTGTAACTCATTTCCACCCTACTTCTAGCTTGACTGATTCTCTTTCCCTATGTTTTGGCTTAAATACCACCCATCAGAGAGACCTCTCTTGACTACTCAATCTAAAATTAATCCTGCTAAAAGAACTTGTTCTTTTTTTTCACAGCGCTTTGCATTTTAAATAGCTATTAATTTTTGATAACATTCTTGTTTTTTATCTATTCCTCCTCCCCCAAATTATATGCTTTTTGGATTCAGGGATTACAGCTGTTTTAATTGCTTTTTGATCTTCAGCACCTAAGAGATCAGTACAAGCAGGCATTCAATCAAGATGTTATTTTGTTTATTTAACAGCTATATTGGATGCCAACAATGTACAAGGCTCTCTTTTAGGTATTGGGGAAATAATAGTGGACTAGACAAATAGCCTTGCTCTCGTGAAGCTTATATTTTAGTACAAAGAATCAGATAGTAAAGAAATACACAAAAACATATCATACAGAATTAAATCTATGAAGAAAATAATTCGAGATGAACACTTTGCCAAAGGCACAGCTAAAGCAAAGGCAATGAAAGCAAAAATAAGCAAGTGGGATTTCATCAAACTAAAAATCTTCTGCAAAGCAAAGGAAACCATAGAAACAATGAAAAGGCAACCTACTGAATGAGGGAAAATATTTGCAAATAATATTTCTAATAAAGGGTTAATATCCAAAATATATAGTAAAAAACTCATACAACTCAAAAGTAAAAAAATCTAAACAATCAAATTTAAAAATGGGCAGGGGTAGGAGGTCAAGTAGGAAGACTAGGTAGAAGCAGGATTTGCTTCCTCTCAGGACCATATTAAAATTACAACCAAATAATAAAATAATCAGCATAGAGAATCACCTGAAGTCTAGCTGGTCTTAACACATATAGCTTATTATGTAAAGCAACATTGAAACCAGTAGGAGGAGAAAAGATGGGAAATGGGGTGGGGCTGCATCTGCATGGTGATGGAACACTTGGAAGAAGAATGCAGCTGCAGAGGCCCCTCTGAAGGAGAGAGGGGTCCTAGCTCCTAATGGGGGCTCCCCAGCCCAGGGTCACAGCCTAGGGAAGAGGAGTTATCCAAAAATACAACTGTAAAAATCAGGTGGGATTCTGGCCAACTGGGTGAGAGAAAAAGGGACTGAAACTCCAGATGCCCCCTTGGAAGGGCCCACACACAGACTCTCTTGCATGCAGACATACATCGTGGGTGTTGGTAGAGAGATGGGGGCTTGGGAAGTGCAAGAGTCATAAGGGAAAAGACCGTATTATGTGGTGCTAGAGCGAGGCTGAAGGGATAGCTGCCATTGTGCCTCAGTCGGGCCCCATTAGGGACACTCTGCAGATGGGTGTAAGCTTGCCTATGCTGAGCCTTCCCAAGACATGGCCAATTCTGAAGCTGCATTGGCCTGATGAGATGGGTCCACTATACCAAAGCCATGGATTGCCAGGGACAGCTGGGTATCCAGATAGCCGCCTCTGCCCTCTCCTTTTCTGGGGTTGCGCATTCTGCTCAGGCATTAGACTTTGGCCAGCACTGTGCTGCATTTCCGGGAAAACAGTTGCGGGTGATCACTGCTGCCAACACAAATTTGGGTGGATCATGGGTGTCTGTGGGCCCAACCCAGACAGCAGCTGGTCTTCAGTGATCTGTGACTTTTGCAGGAGCCCATGGACTCAGAACTGGCAGCAAATCTGATTCTGTATAGGCCTGATAGCCCTGTGACTCATGGAGACCCTGCCCTACCCAACCCACAAATTATAAGTGGCAAGCTTGTTCCCAGGCAACCCAGTTTCACCCTGTACTTTCCTTGGGACACAAATTTAACAGCAAACTACAGTACTCATTTCGTGTGGCCCACACAAAGCTTGTGCATCCCAGAAACTTTCAGTGATGGGCCACAATTTCCTGGCCTCAAGCTACAGTATTTCTTAAACAGATCTCGAGTGTTTGCAGGCCTGAGGTGGGCAGTGGCTGGCCTTGAAGTGACCTGAGACTTTTATAGGAAGCCACAGAGACAGCAATAGTATGTAAACTGACACTGCAGTAATCAGGAGAAATCTGCTCAATATATCCAGTGTTACTTCATGTACACTCAGCTCACGTGTCACCCAGAGGCTCTTCCAGTTGCATAGTCTTACCAGCAATGACATGCCTTGAGGAGCACTAGTTCTCTGCTAAATTACCCCAGGCCCGGTACTGGGAGTAACCAGACCGTGGCCTACAGTTTTGTCTCTTCCACTTACCTACAGATCCAGCATAGGCAACAACCATCTGCAGATGACTTTCTAGCTCCCACCGTATAACCCCAAGCAATTAAAGGTAGCAGCTGACTTTGGCCTACTAGGGACCCCTCCCAAGGGGCCACAAAACCAAGGTACCTGGAGGCTAGCACTAGACCACAATGGAGCAATTCCTGACTAACCCCACAAGTGGTACATACAAAGGGTGGTCTCAACAAGTACCTGGTAGGGTAAATCCCACTCAAGGGGCTTAGCCCTCACACAACAACTTATACTCTGTGGGCTCAGCCAGTTCCCACAGTTAGTTAGCCTAAGCGTTAATCCCATCCACTGATGTGCTAACAGCAATAAAGTCTTAGTTACAACAGAAGAACACACACAACCCACACAGAGATCATATCCAGAGGCCCCAGCACAGGTGATTAGGGAGATTGTGCCACTGGGCCACACAGAACACATAGCACATATGGCTATCTGGCCAAGGCTGAGAGATGAAACAAATCTTCCTAACACATAGAAATGAACAGAGAGAGGCAAATAAAATGAGAAAACAACAAAAGTTGCCACAAATGGAAAAATAGGAGATAACTCCAGAAAATAATCTAAACAAAATAGGCAAGCAATCTACCAGAGACAGAGTTCAAAAAAAATGGTTACCAGGATGCTCAGTAAACTTAGGGGGAGAATGGATGATCTCAGTGAGAACTTCAACAGAGAGATAGTAAGCATAAAAAAGGATATAGAAACCATGAAAAAGATCTAGTCAGAAATGAAGAATACAATAACTGAAATGAGGAATACACTAGAAGGAATCAACAGTAGATTGGACAAAGCAGAAAACTGAATCAGCAAGTTGAAAGATAAAGTAGCAGAAAACACCCAATCAGAAGAGCAAAACAAACAAACAAACAAACAAACAAACAAACAAATAAAAATAATAGTAACAAAATGAGGATAGTTTAAAAGACCTCTGGAACAACATGAAGCATAACAATATCTGTGTCATAGGAGTACCAGAAGAGAGAGAACAAGGGACTGAGAATCTATTAGAAGAAATAAGGACAGAAAACTTTCCTAACTTGGCAGAAGAGTCAGACATACAAGTTCAAGAAGCACAAAGAGTCCCAAACCAAAAAAAAAAAAACAAAAACAAACAAACTCTCAAACATGCCCACACCAAGACACAGTGTAAATAAAATGCCAAAAGTCAAAGAAAAAAAATCTTAAAAGCAAGAGAAAGGCAGCTAGTTACTTACAAGTGTACCCCCATGAAAATGTCTGCTGATTTTCAACAAAAACTTTGTAGGACAGAAGGAACTGGCAATAAATATGAAAAACAAAAATCTACAACTAAGAATACTACTCTACTCAGCAGGGCTATCAATTAAAATAGGTGAGATAAAGAGTTTCCAACAGGAAAAAGCTTAAGGAATTCATCACCAATAAGCCAGTAACAATTAAAAGAAATGTTAAAAGGGACTTCTATAAGAAGAAAGGGAGTAAAAAACCATTAACATGAATAATAAAATGAAAATAACTATGTACCTATTAATAATCACTTTAAATGTAAATGGACTAAATGCTCTAATCAAAAGACATAGGATAGCTGAATGGATAAGAAAACAAGACCCATTGCACATGATGTCTATAAGTGACCCACTTCAAATTAAGTGACACAAACAGACTGAAAGTAAAAGGATGGGAAAAGATATTTCATGAAAATGGAAATGAAAAGAAAAAAAGCCTGGGAAGCAATAGTTATGTCAGACAAAATAGACTTTAAAGCAAAAGCTATAATAAGAGACAGAGAAGGGTATTACACAATGATAAAGAGATCAATAGTTCAAGAGGACATAACACTAATAAAGATTTACACACCTAACATAGGAACACCTACATACATAAAACAATTATTGACCAGCATAATACACTCATAGTAGGGGATTTTAACATCCTACTGACACCAATGAACAGATCTTCCAGAAAAATCAACAAGGAAACAGCAGGCTTAAATGACACACTAAACTAGATAGACTTAATAGATATTTTTAGAGTATTTCGTTCCAAAGCAGCAAAATATACATTCTTCTCAAGTGCACATGGAACATTTTCCAGGATAGACCACATGTTAGAACAACAAACAAGTATCAATAGATTTAGAAGATTGAAATCACATCAAGAGTCTTCTCTGATCAAAATGGTATGAAACTAGAAATCAACTATGAGAAAAAAAAAAAAGGAAACTACACAAACACATGGAGGCTAAATAACATGCTACTAACAATGAATAGGTTAATGATGAAATCAAGGAAGAAATAAAAAAATACATAGAGGCAAATGAAAATGAAAACAACTCAAAATCTATGGGACACAGCGAAAGCAGTTCTAAGAGGGAAATCCATAGCAATACAGACCTACCTACTTCAAGAGAAAGCTCAAATAAACAATTGAATCTTACAATTAAAAGAACTTAAAAAAGAACAGAAAACAAAGGCAAAAGTACATAAAATGAGGGAATAAATAAGATCAGAGCAGAAATAAATGTAATAGAGTCTAGAAAAACAGGACAAAAAATTAATGAAACTAAGAACTGGTTCTTTGAAAGGATAAACAAAATTGATAAACTCTTAACTAGACCCATCAAGAAAAAATAAATAATAAATAAATAAATAAATAAATAAATAAATAAATAAAATTAGAAATAAAAGAGGTGAAGTAACTACAGACTCCACAGAAATACAAAGGACTATAAAAAAATACTATGAGCAATTATATGCCAACAAATTTGACAGTCTGGAAAAATTGGATACCTTCCTAGAAACATATAATCCCTCAAGACTGGGTAAGGTAGAAATAGAAAATCAAAACTGACTGATTATCACCAATAAAATTGAATTAGCAATCAAAAAACTTCCAAAAAACAAAAATCCTGGACCAGATGGCTTCATAGGAGAATTTTACCAAACATTCAAATAAGAATTAACATGTTTTCTTCTCAAACTATTACAAAATTTCAAGTGGAGGGAAGTCTTCCTAATTCTTTTTATGAGGCCATCATTATCCTGATTCCAAAACCAGACAAAGACATTACAAAAAAAGAAAACTATAGGCCAATATTCATTATAAACACTGATGCAAAATTTCTCAATCAAATATCAGCAAACTATATTCAGCAATATATTAAACATATCATACACCATGATCAAGTTGGATTTATTTCTGGGATGCAAGGTTGGTATGATATCTGCAAATCTATTAACGTGATGTACCACTTTAACAAATTGAAAGATAAAAACCATATGATTATATTGATAGATACAGAAAAAGCATTTGACAAAATCCAGCATCCATATATGATAAAAATCTCAGCATAGTGGGAATAGAGGAAACATAACTCAGCATAATAAAGGCCATATATGACAAACCTACAGATAATGTCATACTTAATGGGGAAAGGCTAAAAGCATTTTCCTTAAGATTGGGAATAAGACAAGGATGCCCAGTTTCACCACTTCTCTTCAACATTGTATTGGAAGCCTTAGCTACAGCAGTCAGACAAGAAAGAGAAATAAAAGGCATCCACCTTGGAAAGGAAGAAGTCAAACTGCCATGATTTGCAGATGACATGATCCTATATATAGAGAATCCTAACGATTCCACCAAAAAACTGTTAGAACTGATCAATGAGTTCAGTAAAGTAACAGGATACAAAGGTAATATTCAGAAGGCAGTTGCATTTTTATACACTGATGATGAACTTTCACAAAGATAAATTAAGAAAACAATCCCATTTATAATTGAAATGAACACAATAAAAAACCTAGGAATCAAATCAACAAAGGAGGTAAAGACTTGTTCTCAGAAAATCATGTCATTGAAAGAAGAAACTGAAGAAGGTACAAATAAATGGAAGCATATACTATGCTCATGAGTAGCAAGAATTAACATCATTAAAATGGCCATACTACCAAAAGCAACCTATAGATGTAATGCAATTCCTGTCAAAATACCAATGGTACGGATTCTGGGAAACATGGTGGAGTGAGAGATGTCTTCAGATCTCTTTTCTTGAAACAAAAATAAACCAAACATCTAAAACTGGACAAAAAACAACCAAACTGCACATCAGCACGTCTGAGCATGGGATCTGTGCATAAGAACTACCACGGATCAGAACCCCTGGTGTTGGGCAGTGGAGTGGGAGAAATAAAGAAGCTGCCTCTCACAGTTGCCATGGCTTCTTGCAAAAGGGGAGGGAGGAGGAGTGAAGGTGTGGTGACATCCCTTAACAACCCTGCCTAGAAGAGCTGGGACTTCTATAGTAGCTAGCCATGCAGATTAATAGGCCTTGAGCAAATGGTTGATGCTGTTTCTAGGGGGCTGGTGAGAGACTTGTTCTCTAACCGAGCGGGAGTTCACTGGTCCTGTTTATTTTTCCTACTTTTCTTCTCTAACTTCCCTGTCTTGGCATCACCATCAGAATTGCAGAGAAGACCTGCTGAGGAACCCTGTCCAAAATCCAAATTAAAGACTGTGCAGCACCTTTCAGCCACAACAGGATGGGCTGCGAGGCTTCCTACCATTTGACAAGCTGGAACAACCTCATGTTCTCTGCCTCTGGGGCCCTTAGAATAGGCTTTCAGAGATTTTTATTTCCCATAGGTGGGGAATACAGCCCTATCTCAGCCTTGAAGAAATTACAGAATACAGACCTTTGTCCTACATATTCTCACCATTCACTGCTACATAGTCTTCCCCTTCCTCACTGTATGCTTACATCAAAGAAAATGGGAATTAAAGAATTACATATAAACTAATTTCCTGAATACTCAGGGTCCCTCTCAGTGCTTTGACACTATCTCTCTTACTGTCCCACTCACTCTTCCTCTGAGCAAAGACAAAACTTTGTCTATGCAGTATTATCAGTGTTATCCCTTTTCTAATAAATTTTTGTTTTGACTCCAAAAATAGTAACTTTTCTGGAAAAGATGACATATGAGCTGTGCCTAAGCAGGAGTGAGCCAGAAAAAGAACAAAAGTCCCTGTACAGAGAGGCATAATGGCTGGAGAGAGCACTTGGCTAGAGCACAGGGTTCCTGTGGGGAAATGGTGAAGAATAAAGCTGAGAAGTAGTGAGGAGCTCAATGGGGTATGTTAAAATCAACGGGAGTCAAGGAGACATTTTAAGCATAAAAATGGCAGGTATAAATGTGACTTTAGAAGGACAGCTCTGGATGGGTCAATGCAAAATGAGTTGAGAAGAACAAGAGTAGATTTTGGAAGACCCAGTTTAAGTAGCTTTGATAATAATGTCACTGATAGATAATGAATGCCAAAGAGAATGGAGAAGAGAAAATGAGAGATCACAAGTTCAACAAGGAAAGAAAATGCAGTCAGAAATAAAGAAGTCAAAGATTATTTCGAAATTCTAGCTAGGTCAGTTCAGTTAATGGTGCTGCCATTCGTTTAGAAACAGGATACAGCAAGGAGAGTTAGAGGAAGGAAATGATGAGTTCTGTTTTGGAAATTATGAATTGGCTTGTGCTTTTGGAACACACAGGTAGATACTGTTTAAAAGCAGTTTCTGAGTGTCTCAGTGAGTAGATGAGAGGAAGAAATCAAGAAGTCTGGCAACATCTATAGGGAGAAAAGTAGAATATTAACTCAACCGAGAAGGAGGTTTGAGAAATGATTTATAGTAAAGGAGTGAGTTGAATACATTAATAGACATGAAGAAATAAATCAAAAGAAAGAAAAAAAAATTAAGGATGATGGGGCCGGGGAAGGCAAAAGAAAAGAGCAAGGGTTGCAGCTCTCTGCTCATTAATTTTACTTTGCAGTACAATTAAAGGAGGGTTGTCTTCTGAACATGAAACAGACTCGTGAGTTAATTGGTAAATTGTTTCAATGCAGATCGCAGGCCATCTAAAATAGGTGGTAAACTGCTAAACTGAATCAGGCTCAATCAACCATTTCAATGGAATAGTGTATGGTATGGAAAGAAAAACACTTGGCAAGACAGGGAGTATGAGTCAGAGGCAAGTGGTGAGAGCTGTGAGTCATGCATTTAAGATCAAGAAAGAACCTGGCTCTGCTCCTGACTTTATTACTTCTGAGCTTCCCACCCAGGCTTAATGCTATCCAGTCACCCTTTTCACCCAGCCTTTCACTCTACAGACTTCTGATTCCAGAATTCTGCTTTGGTTCTCATGTGCGCCTTTGCCTTTTCATTCCCACTGATGCCATCCTAGTGCTTAGGGAAGATCCCTTCTGCCTCCAGACTTTACCTAACCATCTTGACTCAACCAGAGTAAGGGTAGGATAAGGAAGACAGGGGGAGAGAAAAAAGACAGCTTTCTAGTCTTCCATGATGTCACTCTCCACTTTCTTAAGCCCAACTCCTGAGTGGATGCTCAAAGCCTCATCCTATCATTCCAACTTTATGTTTTGCTACTTCCAACATACATTCTCCATTCCAAACTGACCCACTCAACCACTCGGAAATGTTTCTCCCATTTTCCAGGCTTTATTTTTCTTTTAATTCTTTCAACAGATATCCCACAGAGAGAAGCCTTCCCCTGACAGGATTATCTAAAATTGCACATCCGAGCTCCTATTTTTATTTCATTGAGATATATTGATGTAACATTATTTTAGTTTCAGGTGTACAATATACTGATTCAATTCTTGTATATATTGCAAAATGATTACCACAATATGTCTAGTTAACATCCATCATCTTATATAGTTGCAAGTGGGTTATTTTTTTGATGAAAACTTTTAAGATCTACTCTCTTAGCAACTTTCAAACATACAACCCAGTATTATTAACCATTGTCACCATGCTGTAGATTACATCCCCATGACTTAATTTATAATTAGAAGTTTATAAAATATTTGGCCTTCTACCCCCATTTCATCCACACTCCTCCATCTCATCACCCAACCTCCCTCCTCAGGGAACTACCAATCTGCTCTCTATATACCTGGGAGTTCGGTTTGGGGTTTTTGGCTTTTGTTTTAGTTCTATGTCTGTGAAATCAAACAGTATTTGTTTTTCTCTGTCCAACTTAATTCAATTAGTATAATACCCTAAAGTCCACTCATGTCCCAGTGGATTTTTATGGCTGAATAATATTCCATTTGTGTGTTTGTATGCCACGTTTTCTTTATCCATTCATTTATTGATGAACACTTAAATTGTTCCCATATCTTGGCTATTGTAAATAATGCAGCAATGAACATGGGGATTCATATATCTTGTCAAGTTAGTGTTTTCATTTCTTTGGATATATACTCAGGAATAGATTGCTGGACCACATGGTAGTTTATTTTTGAGTGTTTGAGGAACCTCCATACTTTTCTTCATAGTGGCTGTACCAATTTACAATCTCACCAACAGGGCACAGGGTCCCCTTTCTTCTTATCCTCACCAACACTGGTTTTTTGTTGTTTTTGATAAGTCATTTTAATAAGCGTGAAATTATAGCTCGTTGTGGTTTTGATTTGCATGTATCTGATAATTAGTGAAATAAAGCATCTTTTCATGTGTCTGGTGGCCATCTGTATTTCTTCTATGGAAAGGTGTCTATTTAGATCCTCTGCCCATTTTTAATTTTAATTTTTAAGCATTTTATTTTATGATTAGCTTCAAGTGTACAGTACATTGGCTAGACATTTATATAGTTTATGAAACAATCATCCAGATTACTCTGTCACCCCTCTGGTTCTACACATAGGTATTACATTACTACTGACTATATTCCCTATGCCATAACCATTACTACTGACTCCATCCCAGTCCCCATGACTATCTCTCAACTACTAATTTGTACTTCTTTAACCCTTCGTCCCTTTCTCCCCCAAACTCATACCCCTCTAGCAGTCACCAGAATGTC
Source organism: Cynopterus sphinx (assembly GCA_030015415.1). Taxonomy (NCBI): domain Eukaryota; kingdom Metazoa; phylum Chordata; class Mammalia; order Chiroptera; family Pteropodidae; genus Cynopterus; species Cynopterus sphinx. Next base: position 39,845,258 of record CM057391.1, on the reverse strand, counting down.
CTCTGTGTCTATTTTTGATTAGTTTGTGAAATCATATGGTATTTATTTTTCTCTGTCTGACTTATTTCACTCAGTATAATATCCTCTAGGTCCATCCATGTCATTGCAAATGGTAGGATTTCATTTTTTATGGCTAGGTAATATTCCAGGTTACTCCCATATCTTGCCTATTGTGAATAGCACTGCAGTGAACATAGAGGTGTGTAGATCTTCACAAATTAGTGTTTTGCTTTTCTTTGGATAAATAACCAGAAGAGCAATCACTAGTTCAAAAGATAGATCCATTTTTAGTCTTTTGAGTAAACTGCAGACTGTTTTTCCATTATGGCTATACCAATTTACACTCGCACCACCAGTGTACGAGGATTCATTTTCTCCACATCCTCACCAACACTTGTTTTTTGATTCATTGATGACCTCTATTCTGACAGGTGTGAGGTGACATCTCCTTGTGGTTTTAATTTGTGTTTCTCTGATGATTAGTAAGCATGAGTATCTTGTCATATGTCCATTGCCTATCTGTATTTCCTCTTTGGAGGAATATCTACTAAAGTCTCCTGCCCATTTTTTAATTGGATTATTTGTTTTTTTGTTTTGTTTTGTTTTTGCACTGTATGAGTTCTTTATATATTTTGGCTATTAACCCCTTATCAGATGTATAATAAGCAAATATTTACTCCCATTTTATAAGTTGTCTTCATTTTGTTGATAGTTTCCTTTGCGGAGCAAAAACTTTTTAGTTTAATGTAGTCCCATTTGTTTATTTTTTCTTTTGTTTCCCTAGCCCAATGGGATATATCCGAAAAGAGATTACTAGTAGCAATAACAGAGAGTTTACTGCTTATGTTTCCTTCTAGAAGTTACATAGTTTCAGGCCTTACATTTAAGTCTTTAATTCATTTCAAGTCTATTCTTATACATGGTGTAAGAAGATGGTCCATTTTCATTTTTTGCATGTATCTGTCCAGTTTTCCCAACATCATTTATTGTCTTCACCCCATTGTATGTTCTTGCCTCCTTTTTCATATATTAAGTGAGCCTATAGGCATGGATTTATTTCCAGGCTCTCTATTATGCCCCAATGATCAATGTATCTGTCTTTATGCTACTAACATACTGTTTTGATTACTGTAGACTTGTAGCATTGTTTGATATCAAGTAGTGTGATACTTATAACTTTGTTCTTCTTTTTCAAGATTACTGTGGCTATTGGGGACCTTTTATGGTTCCATATAAATTTTTAGATTATTGGTTTGAGTTCTGTGAAAAATACTATTGGTATTTTTTTATCTTTTAAGTTTATTGGGGTAACATTGGTTAATACAATTATATAGTTTTCATGTGTACATTATAATTTGACAACTATATATTCTATTGGGTGATTACCACCCAAAGTCCAGTTTCCTTCAGCTACCATATATTTGATCCCCTTTACCCAATTCACCCTCTCCCTATCTCCCTATATTCGACCTCCTTTACACTACCTTTCCCCTTTTCCCCCTCCCATACCATCTAGTAACCACTAGTCAATTGCCCATGTCTCTGTTTGTTTGTCCTGTTCATTTGTTGCTTTTAGGTTTATACCCCACATATAAGTGATATTATGTGGTTTTCAACCTTTTTCTGTCTGGCTTATTTAGCGTGGTATGATTATTTCGAGGTCCATCCATATTGTTGCAAATGGCAATATTTCATCTCTTCTTGGAGCTGAGTAATATTCCATTGTATATATGTACCACAGCTTCTTTAGCCAATCATCTGTCATAGGATACTTTGATTACTTCCATGTCCTGGCCACTGTGAATAATGCTGCTATGAACATCAGTATGTAAATATCTTTTTGGATATGAGTTTTCAAGTCTTTGAGGTAAATACCCAGCAGAGGGATTGCTGGATCATATAGTAGATCAATTAATTCTTAGTTTACTGAGGAACCTCCATACTGCTTTCCATAGTGGCAATTTGCAGTCCACCAGCAGTATATGAAGGTTCCTTTTTCTCCACATCCTCTCCAACACTTGTTATTATTTGTCCTGTTGATTATAGCCATTCTAACAGCTGTGAGATAGTATCTCATTGTGGTTTCAATTTGCATTTCCCTAATAGCTAGCAATATTGAGCAACTTTTCATATATTTGTTAGCCATTTGTATGTCCTCTAGGGAGAAGTGTCTGTTCAGGTCCTCTGCCCATTTTTTGACTGGATCATTTGGGTTTTTGTTGTTGTTGTTATTGAGTCGTATGAGTTCTTTGTATATTTTGGACATTAGGCCCCTATTGGAGGCATTGCTTGCAAATATATTTTCCCATTTGGATGGTTGTCTCTTTACCTTGCTGATGGTTTGTTTTACTGAGCAGAAGCTTTTTATTTTGATGTAGTCCCATTCATTTATTTTTGCTTTTACTTCCCTCACCTTTCAGGTCAAATTCATAAAATCCCCTTTAAATCCAAGTCTTTGAGTTTAGTTCCTTTGTTTTCTTCTATGTATTTTATTGTTTCAGGTCTTATATTCAAGTCTTTAATCCCTGAGTTAGTTTTGGTGTGTGGTGATAGACAACAGTCTAGTGTCATTCTTTTGCAGGTGGCGTTCCAGTTTTCCCAGCACCATTTATCGAAGAGGCTTTCCTTTCTCCAATGTATGTTTTTAGCTTTTTTTGTCAAAAATTATTTGCCTGTATAAATATGAGTTTACTTCAGGACTCTTAATTCTGTTCCACTGGTCAGTGTGTTTGTTTTGCTGCCAATACCGTGCTATTTTGATTACTGTTGCTTTGTAGTGTAATTTGAAGTCAGGCAGAGTGATGCCTCCAGCCTCATTCTTTTTTCTCAGGATGGCTTTGGCAATTTGTGGTCTTTTGAGCTTCCATTGAAATCTGATGAATTTTTGTTCTATTTCATTAAAAAAAGCTGATTGGATTTTGATGGGGATTGCATTAAATCTGTATAATGCTTTAGGTAAAGTGGTCATTTTAAATATGTTGATTTTTCCAATCCAAGAACATGAAATATCTTTTCATTTCTTTGTATCTTCCTTGGTTTCTTGTAATAGGGTCTTATAGTTTTCATCATATAGGTCCTTATCATGTTTCGTTAAAGTTATTCCTAAGTATTTAGGAATAAATAGTTAATAAATAAATAAATAATTCCAATTGTGAAAGGAATTATTTTTTCCACTTCTTTTTCTGACATGTCATTATTAGAGTAAAGGAACGCTATGTGTTTTTGGACATTGATTTTGTATTCAGAAACTTTACTGTATTTGCTCATTGTTTCTAGTAGTGTTCTTGTGGAGTCTTTAGGTTTTTCTATATAGAGAATCATGTCATCCGTGAATAGTGACAGTGTGACTTCTTCGTTTTCTATTTGGATTTTTTTTTATATCTTCCTCTTGCCTGATGGTATGTACCTTCTAAGACCTCCAATGTTATATTGGATAAGAGTGGTGATAGTGGACAGCCTTTCCTTGTTCCTGATCTTAGAGGGAAGGTTTTTAGTTTTTCACCATTAAGTGTAATGTTAGCTGAGGGTTTGTCATATGTGGTCTTTATTATGTTAAGGTACTTTCCTTGTATACTGATTTTATTAAGTATAAAATCCTAAACGGATGCTGTATCTTGTCGAAGGTTTTTCTGCATCTATTGATATGATCCTATGATTCTTATTTTTGAATTAGTTTATGTGGTGTATCGGTTTAATCGATTTTCATATGTTGAACCATCCCTTTGCCCCTGGGATGAAGCCTACTTGATCGTGGTGTATAATCTTTTGAATTTGTTGCTATATTTGGTTCACTAGAATCTTATTTAGGATTTTAGATCTGTGTTCATGAGAGACATTGTTCTATAGTTTTATTTTTTTGTGTCATCTTTACTATGTTTTTGTATCAGGGTGATATTGGCCTCCTAAAATGAGTTGGGAAGTATTGCCTCCTCTTTGATTTTTGGAAGAGTTTGAGCAGAATAGGTATTAAATCTTCTTTGAATGTTTGATAGAATTCACTGGTGAAGCCATCTGGTCCTGGACTTTTACATTTTTGGAAGGTTTTAGTTGATTGTTTCAATTTCCATACTGCTGATGAGTCTATTTAGATTTTACAGATCTTCTTGATTCAGTCTAGGAAGGTTGTATTTTTCTAAGTACTGGTCCATTTCTTCTAGGTTATTAAATTTGGTGTTATATACTTTTTCATAGTATTCTTGTATGATTCTTTGTATTTTTGTTGTGTCTGCTGTAATTTCCCCTCTTTCATTCCTGATTTTGTTTATTTGTGTCCTTTCTCTTTTTTTCTTTAGTGAGTCTAGCCAGAGGTTTGTCCATTTTATTAACCTTCTCAAAGAACCAGCTTTTTGTTGTATTTATTTTTTCTATTGTTTTGCTGTTGTTGTTGTTTTCAATTTCATTTATTTCTGCTGTAATTTTGATGATTTCTTTCCTTGTGCTGACTTTAGGCTTTACTTGTTCTTCCTTTTCTTGTTTTTTAAGGTGAAGCATTAGGTTGTTTATTTGGGCTCATTCTTGTTTTTCGAGGTAGGCCTGTAATGTAACTTATCTCTTATGAGCACTTTTGCTGTGTCCCAAAAGTTTTGTACTGTCATCATCATTTATTTCTATGTATCTCTTGATCTCTTTTTTTATTTCTTCCCAGAACCAGCTATTCTTCAATAGCATGTTGTTTAATTTCCATGTATTTGTGGTTCTTCATGATTTCTTTTTGCATTTAATCTCTAGTTTCAAAGCTTATGATCACAAAATATGGTAGGTATGTTTTCAATTCTCTTATATTTGTTGAGGCTGTCTCTGTGTCCCAGTATGTGGCCAATTTTTGAGAATGTTCCATGTGTGTTAGAGAAGAATGTAGAAGCAGCTGTTTTGGGATGAAAGACTCTGTATATATCAATTATGTCCAGTTGGTCTAATGCGTCATTTAAGGATGTTATTTCCTTTTTGATTTTCTGCTTGGATGACCTGTCCACATCTGACAGTGGAGTATTTTGGTCTTCTACTAAAATAATGTTTTGGTCTGTTTCTCCCTTTAGTTCTGTGAGTAATTGCTTTACATATTTCAGGGATCCCTGATTGGGAGCATAGATATTAGTAAGTGTTATGTCTTCTTTGTGCATGATTCCCTTTATCATCATGAAGTGTCCCTTACTGTCTTTCTTTACCTTTTTTATTTTGAAGTCTATTTCATCTGATATCAATACTCCTACTCCCGCTTTTCTGTGAAAGCCATTTGCTTAAAATATCATTTACCACCCTTTTACTTTGTCTATATTTGTCTTTGGAGCTGAGATGTGTCTCCTGGAGGCAGCTAATGATTGGGGTGTTTTTTGATCCAATCTGCAACTCTTTATTGGCGAGTTCAGTCCATTTACATTTAGGGTGAATATTGAAACATGAGGTCTTCTTATAGCCATTTTGCTTTCTGATAGCTTGATGTTTCCATTGCTTCCTTGTCCTTGTGTTTCTGTTTTCTTTATTTTGGTAGGCTTTTGTGGGTTTCCATTTGGTTCTTCTTATTTTATGTTATATAATTTGCTTCTGAATCTTTGGTGTGTGGCTACCATTACAAATATGTAAAGTAATCCATTTTCTTCTGCCTGTGCCTTAACTCCATTCTTCTTTATGAATTTGGATCTTTGAATCCTTCCCTTTTCAGTCATTGTTGTCTCAGTTTGTCCCTATGTATGCTGAACGTTCATTACTATTTTGCAATAGCAAATCTCTTCTTATTATTTAAGCTTATAATTCCCTGTTCTTAGTAAGGGTTGCACTCCACTGCTTTATATGCCTGCTAGTCACCTTACTCCTCATTATGTATTTTTTTTTTTATCATTTTGTTTTAGGTGAGCTGACCCCTTTCTGTATTTCCTGTAGTGCATACCTCATAGTGGAGAATTCCCTCAATTTTTGTATGTCTGGAAAGGTCTTAATTTTTTCTTCATATCTAAAGGAGAGCTTAGCTGGATACATTATTCTTGGATGGTAGTTCCTTTTATTTAATAGTTTGAATATATGATTCCACTCCTTTGTGGCTTATAAGGTTTGTGCTTAAAAGTCTGACAATAATCTAATGGGTTTTCCTTTATAGGTTACCATCTTCTTTTCCCTGGCTGCCTTGAGAATTCTGTTTTGTTGTTGATTTTTGATAATTTTAATACAATGTTTCTTGATGAAGGCTTTTTTGAGTTGAGACAATTGGGTGTTCTGTTGACTTTTTGCATTTCAAGCTCCAGCTCATTCCTTAGATTTAGGAAATTCTTTCAACTATTTGTCTGAAAATGTTTTCTAGTCCCTGCTCCTTTTCCTCACCTTTGAGAATGCCCATTATTCTCATGTTTCCTCTCCTAATAGTATCAGCTAGTTCTTGTATTTCTCTATCCTCTTTTTTCAGTCTTCACTTTCTCTCTTCTTCCTTCTGATTTATTTCTAAATTTCTGTCTTCGATTTCACTGACCCTTTATTTCATTTGTTTGACTCTATTTCTCAAGCTTGCTATTTCATTTTTCTTTTCTTTCAGTTAGTTCTTCATCTCCAGAAGTTCTATTTTGTTCTTTTTGAAAGTTTCAATCTCCTTGCTTGTACCTTAAGTACATTCACATTCTAACAAAACATTGTTTTTAATCTCCGAGAATTGTGAAAACTAGCACTTTTGAGTCAAATGCTATGTTGCCAGAAAGATCTTTGGGGAATTTTTGTTTCTTTCCCTAAATTTGGCTCTATTTGTTTGATGAAATGAGTATTTCAGGGCATGGGTATCCCTCAGGACAGGGATGATAAACATAGAGTTAAGAATTTGGCTTGTCGTAAGGGATCTTGCAGATGCCATAGGTCTAGTAGGTTAAGTCTCAGAAAAGCTGCTATACTGGGCTCATCATGGGAATGCTAGAGATTGTGACAGTCTACAAATATGGACTGTGGGACAAATGTGGTGCCATACCTATTTTTGTATGGACTTCAAATTAAAGAAATACAAATTGTTAGTTGATAGATGATCACAGAGATGGGGAGCACAGCATATGGAATGCAGTTGGCATTAATAAATATGTTGGCTAGGTAGAGAGCCAGGAAAGGGAAGAAGCAATTGGGGGGATCGTTTTATGAACTATATAGATGTCTAACCAATGTACTGTTTCCTCGAAACTAATTTAAGTAAATTGTAAAAAATAAAAATAAATTAAAATCTTACATTTTCAAATGTAAACTGTAAAAAAAATGTTAAAAATGACCATTTGCCTTTTGGTGAACAGTTTGCTTAAAGAATTGAGGACATTGCCACTTGGTCTGCAAAGTGTAAATATTTACTATCTGGCACTTTTCAGAAAAAGTGTGCTGACCCCTGATATAGAGTTAGTAACCTAGAAATACCATAGGTAACTAGAGAAATCAGAGTTGGTGAAAGCAAGATATTAAGCAAATATTAAAATGAGCTCTGTACTCAAGCCAGCATGTTTGCTCCCTACTTTGATGATCTCTTGAATGGTGGATTGCCAAGATGTTTGCAACTTAACAGTCGATCCTTCCCCTCCTCTTTGCTAGGAGAACCTTGAATTTGTTCAGGAATCCACTCTCTGAGCTTCAGAGGAGGGCTTTCCCACTGCTAGCCTCACTTATCCATCTAGTTATGTATATTAATAACCATGATTTCCCACCCTAATTCCAATCTAACACTACAAGATTGATTTAGGTTTTTTCCTTTCCATACTTGTTGCTACCTTCTCCTAGAATGAAGAACCTGGATTTCCTAATTTTAATTTATTTTTGATCTATCAATCCCCTCTCCCTATGCACCAATTTTCCATTGCCATGGCCACTTTTCCCATACAAATGCTGACCTTATGCAGTTCTGGTTCTGACATTCTACAGTCCAGTCCTTCATCTCATCTGTAGACATACTCTTCACCCCACTAAACGTCACCCCTAGCCTACAGTGTAATGTCCTGCCTTATCTCCCCCTTGAGTCCCTATTTCTGATTGGACCACTTTCCTGTGCACTTGTGCTTGATCCCTATATCAGAACAGCCTCTTCATGCTGATGGAGCTCCCACATTCCACACCATGTCCTTCCCCCAAACCCATCTCACTTGAATGTTCACCTTCTTTGGGCATCTGTACTAGGCAGCAGTCCTAATGGATATTCTCCTTAATTTGCTTGGGCTCTTCAATGGAAGAGTCTATTACTCACATTCCTTGTAGATGCCTACTTTGTTAGCACCACCTAATGGCTTTAGAAAAAGGAAGGGAACCAGGTTCTCCCACAGCTCTATCATTCTTTTGTTCCTGGGCAGTGGACTAGCCCTATCTGGAGGTTATGATAATAGGCTTTGGCACATTGTGTATAATGAACCAAAAATGACCTTTTAATTTTTATTATATTTAATTTTCCATCAAGAGAAAGGATCTTTTCCATTTCCCCAACCTTAAGGTATGGTCTCTTGGTTATAGAACTCATTAACAGATTCACCTATTTAGTCATTGGATAGAGGTACCATTGGATGGTACCTGACTTAATGAAAATCAGCTTTTCACAGGAATGTTTTTATCATTTAAAATTTTCTTATTTTACAAGTCTAGAGAAATAGAGATAACTTGACTTGATAGAAACACCTTCTTTAGCTTGACTAAGCAACTTTTACACTGCATTTTGTAAACTAAGTGCTACACAGTTGCTAAGAATGTATTACTACTATTATGTGACTGTGCAGCTGTCACGTAATTCTGTGATGCATAAATTCTGTCTAATTTAGAAAATTTATACTATATATTTTTTTCCTCTAGAGCAAATAGTGCCTAGATTTATTTATTTTTGTTTCCATTGTGCCTATAGCAAGTATGCCTAAAAAATAGAGAGTGCTGTTATTACTGGAAAAAAAGGAGAATAGTTCTTTTCTTTGAGAGCTAGCTCACCTTGAAAACCTGTAATTACAAAATTTTAGAATTATAGAATCTTTCTTCTTCCAAAATTCACCTCTTCCAAAATTCATCTCTTCCAAAAGCCTCCTCCACCCCAAGTCAGTATCAGTAACAGAGCCGATGCTCTAGCATCGTCAGTGAATAAGAGCACTTTCCAGTTAGCCCACTCTATTTTAGCTCTTCCACAGGGGTTAGAGCAGGGGTCCCCCATCCTTGGGCTTCAGATTGGAATATGTCCGTGGCCTGTTAGGAACCAAGCCACATAGTGGGAGGCACAAGCATCATTGTCTCAGCTCCACCTCAGATCATCAGGCATTAGATTTTCATAGGAGCACTGGTCCCTGGTGCCAAAAAGTTTGGGGACTGCTGAATTAGAGAATATATTTAGTTTTCACCATGAACATGGTAAGTTCTTTCCTTTTGGAACTTGCTTGTTTTAGAGAGCAGAGAATTACAAAATCTTAACATCATAGAGTCTTTGTGCTGGAAGGGACTAGCTTAGAGGGTTATTCCTTATATAAAGCTGAAATCTATCTGCTGTTGATTTCCTCTTAGGGATCCCAGTTCTAGCATTTGAGGTCAAAATGAAATTGTTGCACTTTGGCCTCCTGGTGCTTCAGTTTATTATCAACATTTCAGAATCTCTCCATCCCAAGAACCATCCTTGGTTCCTTCCAAGAGTGTCATTCATCTCCAGATGAGTCAGGTGGCACACAAAGTGGACAGAAGGCTTAAAGAGTCTCAGACTCTAGGTAGACTTTTCTTGCAGCTGCCTCTATATTTCTTAACTGAGATCATAGCTACCAGGATTAATTTCATCAACTTAGAGGCAGAACAGATTTTCTTACACTTGTGAATTTTTTTTTCTTTGTCTTCTTCCTGCTAGGGTTACAAGGTTCTTCTCTCATCTTTTGTCCTCTTTGTTAGGCTAGGTGTCTTAATTTTTCTCTTACCAATAGGTAGGTTTTTTTTATTATTATTTTTTAAATCTCTCTCATAATCCTGGATTTCTTTCTCTAACTCAGTTATGACTTCCAGCTTTGGACATGCCTACTTCACTTTCTCTGTACCTGAATGACCAGGAAAAGCTGAACCTATTTGTTATGAAAAGCAGTAACCATCCCCCAAACTTCCCTATCTTGAGTACCCATAGAATGAACAATTTATTATGAATCTAGGTTTACAAAGATTGAGGCCCTGGATATTTTCCCTATTTTCTTGAAATTTCAGTTGTGTTTTTTAAAAACATGTTTGTTTTATCGAGTAGGAAAGTGGTTGCCAAGGCCTTGGGAGTGGGTGAAATAAGGAGAGGTTGGTAAAAGGGTTAAAATTTTCAGCTATAAGATGAATAGATCTGAGGATGTCATGTAAAACTTGGTGACTATAGTTGATAACACTGTACTGTATAATTGAAATTTGCTAAGAGAGTATAACTTAAATATTCTCTGTCTCTTGTAAACACACATAGAAATAAATATGTGAGGTGATGGGTGAGTTAGTTAGGTGGGTGGGGAATTCTTTCACAATATAAATGTGTATCAAATCACCACAATCCATACTTTAAATATCTTATATGTCAATTATATCTCACTAAAACTGGAATAAAAACACTTAAAAATATTTTTGAAATGTTTTAGCACTTATTGATATTTTGTAGCAAGAAGATTTCCAGATTTTCTAGTCTCAACTTTTTCCTGAAATAGAAGCCAAGGTGGGTTTATTGACCTTCCCCAGTTTAGTTCAGCAAGCAATTATTGAATGCCTTCTATGTACCAGGTACTATTTCAAGAAATCACTAGTTTTCTAGAGGAATGCCACTTACATTAAAAAAAAAATCTGCCTATCTTTCTCATCATCCTTCTGCAATTGTCAATTTAAAAAATCACATTATATCAAAGACATCAACATATAAGTTATATACATATAATACTTTAGACAAATCCCTATCTTCAGATAAAAATCCAGCACTTAACCCCATGTTTCTACAATGTAGTGATTACATTATCATTAATAATAGCAAAAAAAAAAAAAAGGTAGGTGGAAGAGTTACATCAAAATTTACATTTTTCAAAATGTATATTTCTATTCTTTGTGTTTAGGTTTTCTTCTACCTCAGTTTAAGAGATATGATAATATGCAGTCAAGTTAGTCACTCCTGGATGTTGATGACACAGACAAGTTCATTGTGGAATGGTGTAAGTAGACACTGCATGAAGCTACGTCTTTACCATCATGTGCCACTTAACAATGGGGATATTTTCTGAGAAATGCATGGTTAGGCAATTTTGTTATTTTGTATGAATCTCATAGAGTGCACTTACACAAACCTAGATGGTATAGCATACTATAGACCTAGGCCATATGGTGTAGCCTATTGCTCCTAAGCTACAAACCTGTGCAAACCTGTTACTGTATAAAACAACCTTAGATTAAATCAAGCACAAGAAAAAAATAATGCAATCAAGAGATGTGGTAAATGTGAGATATATGAGGCTGCTGCTGGCATAACAGTGGATATTGTTTTACAACAATTTTTTTTATATATATAAGTAGAAAGAGTACACACTAAAATAATGATAAAAAGTCTAGTATACTAAATGCATAAACCAGTAACATAGTTATTTATTATCAAGTATTGTGTACCATATGCAGTTGTATTTGCTATGCTTTTATGTGACTGGCAGTACATTAGGTTGGTTTACACCAATACCCCACAGGCGTGTGAGTAATAACGTTATGCTAAGATGTTACAATGGCTGCGACATCACAAGCCAATGGGAATTTTTCAGCTCCATATAATCTTATGGGACCATACTCCTCTATTCAGTTCATCATTGACCAAAACATCGTTATACAGTGCGTGACTGTATTTTAGTTCTTAAAGGAGAATGGACCGCTATAAAGCCAAATATAGTCATTGCTACCTTCTTCTCTGCTGCCTACTATGTGGCCACTGAGACTAGGTCCACTTGTTTCTCTTTTGTACAGGCAGGCATAAGCCTGAACAATGAGATAAAATGGTGTTATTTTAACAGATACATGGTTAGTATTTTCTAATTTAAATGGTAGAAAAAGATTGAATATTATTTTTGAATTGAAACAAAACTACATTGTATCTGTTAGGCTTACCAGTGCCTAACTCAGGATACTACAGAGATGAATTGAGAAAATGCAAGTAAATTCCTGAGTGTAGAGCCTGTCTGTAAGTAGTATGCAATAAATACTAGCTACTATTATCAGTTCAAAATCATAACAGAGTAGCCAAAAATATAAAGGAAAAACAACTAAGCATGAAACAGGGCTAAAGTATACAACATGAAAACAAAGCTTGTTTAATATTCCCAGTGTGTTTGCATGCACATAGACACACATATGCTCAGGCATTTTCAAGGCTGGTATCTCTGTACTATTCTTATCATACTTGCTTCATACCATTTTACAACCTAGAATATGCCTGTGTTTTTCATTCCAAGAGACAAAAAATAGGCATGTATTATCCCCGATGACCTCTCTTTTTTATTTCATGGATGATACTTTAATCTCAACAACTATAATCATTTATGTCATCAACCAGTGTTGCAGTGACAACATTTTTCCTGTTGCCTAAAATCCAGGTAATAGCTAACTTTCCTACTGCTTCTTAAATACTGATGATTGAAGATTAATAATATCACATGCTCACCTATGAATAGACGGCCAAGGCCATTCTGTAGAAACTCTAAATCTTACACAAAGAAACCGAGAGGAGCTGATGACGTGCCAGGGACTCTAGCTCCATAAGTCAACTCAACATCTTTATATCCCACAAGGGCACTGTCACATTGCTTGGCTGTACTGTCTTCCTCTCATCTTGTGCAACAATGGCAAGAAGAAAATATGCTTCTGTCTTTGCTAACCCATCTTAGCTAACAGATTAAGTATTCTCATCTTAAATTTATTTTTAGTTTGAGGCAGTTATTCTCAAACTTTACCATGTAACAGAATCATCTGAAGGGATTGTTAAAACAGATTGCTAGTTGCCACCCCCAGAGTTTCTGACTCAGTAGGTCTAGGGTAGGGCTTGAGAATTTGCATTTCCAACAAGTTCTTGGGTGATGCTGATGCTGCTGGTCCCAGGACCACACATTGAGAATCACTGGTTTAAAACAAGAAACCTCTTTCTTATGTGACAGATTATGATGTTACATTTTACTTTAGAAAACTTGCAAAGAAGAAAAAAGTGAATCCAAATGGTCTGGGAAAGGAAGAATATGTTCAATATTAGGATCAGAAAAATCCTGCAGAAGCCTGGCAGAAAAAGACAACATTTTTTTAAAATAATTTTTTTAGTTCTTCAATTACAGTTAGCATACAATATTATATTAGTTTAAGATGTACAACTAGTGATTAGACATTTAGTGATTAGACATTTATGTAACTTATGAAATGATCACCTTGATAACTCTAGTACCCAACTGACACCAAACACAATTATTAAAATATTAATGACTGTATTTCTTATGCTATACTTTACATCCCTATGATGACTATTATGTAACTACAAATTTGTACTTCTTAATCCCTTCCCTTTATTCAAACCCACTCCCAACCCCTTTTCCATCTGGAAACCCTCAAAATCTTCTCTTAATCTATGAGTTTCTTTCCATTTTGTTTGTTTATTTTGTTATTTAGATTCCACGTGCAAGTGAAATCATACAGTATTCGTCTTTCTCTATCAGACTTACTCCACTCCTCACAATACCCACTAGGTCATTCCATGTTGTTACAGATGGCAAGATTTCATTCTTTTTTATGGCCTAGTATTATTCCATTGTATATATGAATCACTTCTTTATCCGTTTATCCATTGATGGGTACCCAGGTTGCCTCTATATCTCGGCTACTGTAAATAATGCTGCAAAGAACACATGGATATATACATTCCTTTAAATTAGTGTTTTGTGTTTCTTTGGACAAATATCTAGAGGTAGGATTACTGGGTCCTTCTTGACTCTTTTTACAGCTTTGGTTTTAAAGTCTATTTTGTCTTGTATAAGTAAGTATTGCTACCCCAGGTTTTTTTTTTTTTTTTCCAATTTCATGAAATATCTTTTCCATCTTTTTACTTTCAGTCTGTATGTGTCTTTTAATCTGAAGTGAGTCTCTTGTAGGCAGTGTATGTAAAGGTCTTGTTTCCTTACTCATTCAGCCACCCTCCTTCTTTTGATTGGAACATTTAATCCATTACATTTAAAGAAATTGTAGATAGATATGTAGTTATTGCCATTTTATTACTCATATTTTTTATCTTTTTTTTCTTCTTTATAAAGAAGTCCTTCTTACATTTCTTGTGATATTGGTTTGGTGGTGTTGATCTACCTTAGGTTTTTCTTGTCCAGGAACCTCTTTATTTGTCCTTCAATTTTAAATGATAGCTTTGCTGGGTAGAGTAATCTTGGTTGTAGGTCCTTGCTTTTTATCACTTTGAATATTTTGTGCCTAGTCCTTCTGGTCTGCAAAATTTCTGTTGAGAAATTGACTGATAGTCTTATGGGAACTCCCTTGTAGGTAACTAATTTCTTTTCTCTTGCTGCTTTTAAGATTTTTCTCTTTGCACTTAACCTTTGGTATTTTAATGATAATGTATCTTAGTGTGGGCCTCTTCTGATTCATCTTGTTTGGGACTCTTTATATTTCCTGGGGTTGTTTGCCTGTTTCCTTTGCCAGGTTAGGGAAATTTTCCATCATTATTTCTTCAAATACATTTTGATTTTTTGCTCTCTCTTCTCCTTCTGGTATTCCTATGATGCAAATCTTGGTACACTTGATGTTGTCCCAGAGGCTTCTTACACTATCTTCATTTTTTTGGATTCTTTTTTCTTGTTGGTGTTCTGATTAGGTGTCTTCTGCTACCCCATCCTCTATGTTGCTGAATCAATCCTCTGCTTCATTCACTCTGTTTGTTCCTCTAATGGACTCTTCATCTCAGATATTATATTCTTCATTTCTAATTGGTTCCATATTATGTTTTCCATATTCATTTTTATGTTTTCTATCTCTTTGTTAAAGTTCTCACTGAGTTCATCAACTCTTCTAAGTTTCTTGAGCATCCTTATAACCAGTGTTTTGAATTCTGCATCTGGTAGATTGCTCCATTTTGGTGAATTTTGTTTTCTGGAGCTTTATTTTGTTCTTTCATATGAGACATGCTTCTTTGTCTCCTCATTTAAGGTGCCTCATTGTGTCTGTTTCTATCTATTAGGTATTGTTCCTAAGTCTCCTAGTCTTAGTAGAGTGGCTTTATATAGTAGGTGGGCTGTGGGGCCCCATGGCACAGTCCTGGAAGGGGTCCAGCTGCAGGCAAAGTTCAGCTGTAGCTTATATACCTCCAGGGCCACCAGGCAATCCACAGATGGCTGCCATCCATGCTGGGCCTATAGATGCCTTGAGGGGCCAAGTCAGAAACAAAAGCTGGCTGCTACTAGTATGGGTCACGTGGGGCTTGGGGCTACTCAGCACGATGTACAGAGAATGCAGAGGTGAGATGATGCTCTTTGGGTTTTGTGAGCCTTTGAGAGATTTTATGAAAGTTTGCAGCAAGAACCAATATAGCCCATTTATATGGAATAAACCACTAGAACCAGCTTGGATGGGCTCACAAGCTGAGAAAGGTGGAGTCTCAGGGAATCCCCTGGGAGGAACAACTTGTGTTATTCGGGTTGATGGTGATTCAGATCCAGGTTACCTGCATCCATAGTCTGGGAGAGAGGAAGGCTCAACCAAAGAACAATGGATACTACCAACACTTCCATCCTGGAGAAAGCTGCCCCTCCAGCCCTCGCCTTGAAGCCCAACAACGCAGCACCTCCCTGTTTGTCCCTGGCACACCTCGAGCAGCTGCCCCAGTTCTGGAGCTCAGAACAATGAGTCTGTCAATGACTAAGGACAGGCATGGGCCATTTAAGAGGGACGTCTGTGACTTCTGTAGCCCTCTGTCTCACTGAGCTGCAATCTCCAGTGGTTTTCATAGTCAGAGGTTATAGGGACTTCTCTTACCAGTGCTAGAACCCTGGGAGGGGGAACCAGGATCCCCTGCTCCTCAGGTTGGGGAGGGGACTCTGCAGCCAAGATAGCTTTCCTGATTCTCAATTGCCACATGCAGTGGTGAGACTGGGCCATTTTGCATCTTTACTTCAGCAGCTTGAGGTGACCTGTTATTTTTGTTCCTAGTTGTAGGGCTTCTGTTCAGCCAGACCTCAGGTGACTTCGCAGGCTGGTTGCTCTGTAGTTTTATTATAATATTGGTGTGGTTGTGAGAGAATGCATGCACAGCCTCTACCTCCTATGCTATCTTAAGTTCTCCTAATTTTGGCATTTTAATATGATGTGTCTTCATGTGGGCTTCTTTAGGATCATCTTGTTTGGGATTCTTTGTGCTTCCTGGGCTTGCATGTTGATTTTCTTCACCAGGTAAGGGAAGTTTTTCATCATTTTTTCTTCAGATAGGCTTTCAGTCTTGCTCTCTCTCTTCTCCTTCTGGTACCCTATGATGCAAATGTTGATACACTTGCTGTTGTCCCAGAGGTCCTTTAAATTATCTTCAAGCTGGGGAGGGGGAGAGCTCAACAAAGAAACAATGGTTTCTGCCAGCACTCATGTCTGGGAGAAGCTGCCCTTCCAGCCTTCGCCCTGAAGCCAGACAATTTAGTTTCTCCCCCATATGTCCCTGGTGCCTTTCAAACTGCTATTTGAGCAGCTAAGCTCAGAGCAAGTGAGTTTATCAGTGAATAATTCTATAATTGGGCCCTTTAAGAGGAATGCCTGGCACTCTAGCTGCCCTTCTCACTCAGCTACAATCTCTACTGGTTTTCCAGGAATTGTGGGGATTTCTCTTCCTAGCACTGGAACTCCAAGCTGGGAAGCCCAATGTGGATCTGGGACCCTATGCTCATCAGGGGCAAACCTCTGTGACTGAGATATCCCTCCTGCTATTCAACTGCCACACATGGCTGTTTGACCTGCCTGTTGAGTTTCGCTAGCCCTCATACCAGTCTTGAGTTGGCTTTTCCTGTATGTCTTAGACTTTAGGTATCTTTTCAGTTAGACTTCAGGCAATTTTCAATGATGGTTTTTATGTAGTTTAGTTGCAGTTTTGATGTGGTCATGAGAGGAGACCAGCACGATGTTTACCTACTCTACCATCTTGACCAGAAAAAGCCCAGCACTTCTGCCCAGAGATCTCACTGGGTAAAGATGGGGAATATATAATCACATGGCCTTGATGAACAAAGCCAATATTGGAAATTAAATTTCATTATCTTCAGCAAATTTCTCTTTCCACAATTCTGTATTGCCTTTCATCTTTATTTTTGCCTTTATTTGTGAATACTCGAATGTGGCACAACTATGACAAACATGCAGAAGGAATTGCTTTGTTTAGAAGACAAAGAAATTGGATGTTCATAAACTTACCCTTTCTCCTGAAACTTATTATTAATACTGTGATGTCAATGTTATTATTTATCAATAAGCCTCGGTCACTCAGATCCCACATAAACATCTGTGTTCTTCAGTTTTACATACAATCAACCAGTACACTCAGGTCATCCTTCCTTTTTCTTGAATTACCTCTTTTAAATTATAAGTTATAAAAGGGCCATTATAAACCACACCCTCTAAATTGTCTTTCCCATAGTCATCATATTCTGTGCTCATAAAACAAGAAGCAGAAATATATGAATGATCAACCCAGGATGCATTGATATTAAAGTGGGGGTCAGCCTTGGGGCTCACCTGGGATGATAAGGGGGCATGCAGGCCACTCCAAGACAATTGACCCAGATTGGGGTGGTATAGATATGAGGCTCTCACCAACACAGCTATTAACCTGGACTGGACATTTTGAATCTGTAATTAAACCCAGGAATGACCACAAAAAAATCATTTAAAGTTGGGAATGACCATGGAAAAGTGACAAAAAACAACAACAACAACAAAACCCTTCTAAATGAGTGATGTGATAAAGAATTTTAGTCCTTGATGGTTTATAAATATTTTTAAAATTTACATGCAAAAGATCTTTTCATTTTTAATATCTTTTGTTTTCCCTTTTTAGATTGATTTTTCTGTGGTAAAAGAAATGATCACAGATAAATGTGTGGTGTCTACTTTGCAAAAGTGGCGTCTAAATGTGCTGCGCTTGAATTTTCGTGGTTGTCTTCTTCGACTGAAAACTTTAAAATATATTAGTAAGTATGTTAATTGCAACTATTTGTCTTGATTTCCTATAATTTAATTAAACAAAAAAGAAGAAAAGTTAAAATAAAATGGAAACTTCAGTTACGGGCCATAAGAATGCCAATTATGATCATCCAAAAAGCTTATAATATAGTCAGCTCTTACTGGATTGTATATCCTGAGGGCTGGTTTTTTGTCCATTCTAAGTGACCACTTTTTTGGGGGTCTAGCATTTTTCTATCTGTATATCATCAATTTATCTTCTAAAAAAATGCAACATAAAAATGTATTCTAATTTAAAAAATTCTAACAGTAGATAGTAAAAGAAAAAACCTCTTATCTCCCTCACTTACTCAAAGGTACTCCATATTGTCAATTTTATAACAGTTCTTGTACATCATTTATACATATATGTAATTAAAAATACACACAAAAATTTTAACACGCAAGGGATCATAGTGCTTTATATTTTCTTTTGCATCTTGAACTTTTTTCCGTGTCAGAACATATAGATCTATTAAATCATTTTTAAGTACTTAAAATTATTTTCCTTAGTATGGATGTACCATAATTTATTTAACTTTTTTTCCTGTTGATAAAGATTGAGGTTTTCTTGAATTTTTTTCAAGCTACTTTGTACTTGCATTGTGATATTTGCTTTTAACTGTCTTAGTTCAGGCTGCTATAATAAAATTTCATGGATTTGGTGGCTTATAAACAACAGCTTATTTCTTATAGTTCTAGAGGCTGGAAGTTTGAGATCAAATGCTTTCTCTGCATTAACTGACAGTTTTTTTAAAAAAATAGAATTTAATACATTGATTGATTTTCATATGTTCACCTGCCCTTGCTTTCTTGGGTTCAGTCTCACTTGTTCATGGTGTATAATTTTTTAATATGCTGCTGTATTGTTTGCCAATATTTTGTTGAGAATTTTTACATTTATATTTAACAGGAATATTGGCCTATAATTTTCTTTTTTTGCATGTGATGGCTTTGTCTAGTGTTATCGAGGTAAAACTGGCTTCACAGAAGCCAATTAGGAGGTATTTCCTCCTGTTTTCTGGAAGAGTTTGAAAAGGATGAGTATTAATTATTCTCTAAATGTTTAGCAAAATTTGCCAGGGAAGTAATGTAGTCCTAGGTTTTTCTTTGTTGGAGGTTTTTGACTGCTGATTTAATATTTTGTTATAGATCTATCCAGATTTTCTGTTTTTTCTTCAGTCAGGTTTGGTACTTTGTGTGTTTCTAGGACTTTGTCAATTTCATGAAGGTAATTTAATTTCAATAAACAATTGTTGGAGTATAATTGTTGATAGTATTTCATTATAATCCTTTTTGTTCCTATAAAGCAAATAGTAATAGAATTTTCATTTCTAATTTTAATCTTCCTTCTTGTTTTCCTTGGTCAGTCTAACTAAAAGTTTGTCAATTTATTTATTATTTCAAACAATGAACTTTTTAGTTCTTTTTTATTGTAGTAAAATATACATAACAAAAATTACCATTCTAGTCATTTTTAAGAGTACAATTCTCTAGTAGTGAGTTAGTACATTCATATTATAGTGCAACCATTACCACTATCCATTTCCAGAACTTTTTCATCTTGCAAAACTGAAACTTTGAACTATTAAACATTAACTCTGCATATAACCTCCTTTCAGCCCCTGCCAAACACTGTTTTACTTTCTATCTCTACAGATTTGAGTAATCTGAGCACCTCATATAAATAGAATTATATAATATTTGACCTTTTGTAACTGGCTTACTTTACTTAGTATAGTTTCTTCAAGGTTCACCCATATGGTAGCATTTTTCAGAATTGTCTTATTTTTTTAGAAGTTGATTGATTCTAGAAATATACATTCTTCCAAGACTGAATTGGGAAGAAACAGAAAATCTGAAAAGACCAATAACAAAATTAAATCAGTAATCAAAAAATTATCTCAAAACAAGTTTCCTGAGCCAGATTACTTCACACACGAATTTTATCAAACATCCAAAGGAGAATTAATATCTATCCTTCTCACACTGTTCCAAAAAGTTCAACAGGAAGGAAGGCTCCTAGACTCATTTTGTGAGGCCAACATTACCTGATACCCAAACCAGACAAAGATATTACAAAAAATAAGATTATAGTCAATATCCCTGATGAACAAAATGCAAAAATCCTCAACAAAATATTAGCAAGCCGAATTCAGCAATATATTAAAAAGTTCATATACACCATGACCAATTGGGATTTATTCTCAGACTGCAAGTCTGGTTCAATAGCCATGAATTGATTAATGTTATATACCATATAAACAAAATCAAAGATAAAAACCATATGATCATATCATTAGATGCAGAAAAAGCATTTGACAAAAATCCAACATCTATTTGTGATAAAAACTCTCAGGAAAGTGGCAATGGAACATACCTCAACATAATTAAAGACATATATGACAAACCCACAGCTACTAACATATACTCAGTGGTGAAAATCTAAATGCTTTTTAAGATCAATCACATAAATGGATGTCTACTTTAACTACTTTTATTCAATGTAGTATTGGAAGTTATAGCCACAGCAATCAGACAAGAAAAAGAAATAAAAGCATTTAAATTGGAAAGGAAGAAGTAGAACTATCATGATTTGCAGATGATATGATAGCATACATAGAGAATGCTGACAATTCACCAAAAAAACTGTTTAGAACTGATTAATAAATTCAGTAAAATAGGATACAAAATTATTCAGAAATCAGTTGCATTTTTTTATAATGCAATAATGAATTATCTGAAAGAGAAATTAAGAAAACAATCCCATTTACAATTGCATCAAAAAAAAAAATACCTGGGAATAAATTTAACCAAGTAGGTAAAAAACCTGTACTCATAAAATTATGAGACATTGAAGAAAGAAATTAAAGAAGATACAAAAAAAAAAAAAAACAAAGGAAAGAATATACTGTTGTGCTCATGGATAGGAAGAATTAACATTGTCAACATGTTCATACTATCTAAAGCAATCTATAAATTCAATGCAATTCTTATCAAAATTTATCATTTTTCAATGATAAATTGAACAAATAATCCTAAAATTTATATGGAACCACAGAAGATCCACAGCAATCTTGAGAAAGAACAAAGTTAGTGGTATCACACTACCTGATATCAAACAATTCTGCAAGCCTATAGTAATCCAGACAGCATGGCACGGACAAAAAGAGACACATAGATCAATGAAATGGAATAGAGAGCCCAGAAATAAACCCATGTGTATATGGTCAATTAATCTATGATGAAAGAGACAAAGTATACAATGGATTAAGACAGTCTCTTTAATAAATGGTGTTGGGATACTGGACAGACACATGCAGAAACAAAATAAAATTAGATCACTTTCTAACACCATATACAAAAATAAAGTCAAAATGAATTAAAGACCTGAAGCCATAAAACTCCTAGAAGAAAATATAGGCAGTGAAGTCTTTGACACTGCTCTTAGCAATAGTTTTTTGGATATATCTCCTTGGGCAAGGGAAACAAAAGAAAAATAAACAAATGGGACTACTTCAAACTAAAAGGTTTTTACACAGTGAAGGAAACTATCAACAAAATGAAAAGACAACCTACTGAATGGGAGAAGATATTAGCTAATGATGCATTAAATAAGGGGTTAATATTCAAAATATATAATGAACTCATACAACTTAACACACACACACACACCCTCAAAACCAATTTGATTTTAAAAAGGGCAGAGGACCTGAATAGACATTTCTTCAAAGAAGACATACAGATGGCCAATAGACATAAAAAAATGCTCAACATTACTAATCATCTGGGAAATGCAAATTAAAACCACAATGAGATACTTCCTCACACTTATCAGAATGGCTATTATCAGTAAATCAAGTAACAAGTGGTGGCAAGGATGTAGAGAAAACGGAACTCTCATGCTCTGCTGATGGGATTGTAAATTGGTGCAACCACTATGGAAAACTGTATGGAGTTTCCTCAAAAAGTTAAAAATAGAACTACCTTATGACCTAGCAATTCTACTTCTAGATATTTATCTGAAGAAATCCTAAACACTAATTCAAAAGAATATATACATCCTTATGTCCATTGCAGCACTATTTACAATAACCAAGATGTGGAAGTGTTCATTGATAGATGACTGCATAAAGAAATGGCACATATATACAATGGAATATTACTCAGCCATAAAAAAGAATGAAATCTTCCCATTTGTACAATATAGATAGATCTAGAAGATAGTATAGTAAGTGAAATAAGTCAGTACAACATAGATAGATCTAGAGGATAGTATAGGAAGTGAAATAAGTCAGACAGAAATACCATATTATTTCACTTACATGTGGATTCTAAAAAGCAAAATAAGTGAACCAACAAAACAAACAAACTTATAGATACAGAAAACAAATTTATGGTCACTATGTAAGAGGGGTTTAGGAGGTTGGGTGAAAAAGTGAAAGGGATTAAAAAGCACAAATTTCTAGTTATAGAAATAGTCATGGGGATTTAGTACAGCAGTGAATGTCATCAATAATGTTATAATAACTATGATGTCAGATGGGTACTAGACTTATTGGGGTGATCACTTCATAAGGAATATAAATGTCTAATTACTATGTTGTACACCTGAAACTAATATAATATTGCGTGTCAACTATAATTGAAAAAATAGATTAATATTTTTAAATAAGCAAAGAGCAAAAAAAAAAAAGGTGTGCAACCAACTAATTTATATTTTCATTGATCCTCTTTATTGTTTTTTCCATTTTTTTTTAGTTTATCTCCACCCCAGTCTTTATTCTTCTGCTTGCTTTGGATTTCACTTGCTCTTCACTTTCTATTTTATTAAGGTGGAAGTTTAGGTTATTAATTTCAGGTCTATCTTTTTCTTTAAAATATAGACATTTACAGCTATAAACTTCCCTATATTTTTTACCTGGTTTCATGTGAAGATATTTCCTGATGCCTGAGTACAAAGTCTATTGGGAAGTTTGGGGTGGACAGGAAATGGGCAACATGAAGTTGAAATTTGTGTAGGGAGTACATAGGGGGTCAAATAATGAAAATACCTAAGTTAAACTGTATACTATGAAATATGCCTATTGACTATTTGTTCATTATATCAGATAATGATATATTTTAAATGTCACATATTTTGTATTTGTATTTGAGGTTCAAGATGGCCTAAAATGTTGTCTTGCTTTAAGTTTTTGATATTTTGTTATGTTTTAAAAATATTTTATTTCATATTTATCTGGAAGCATAATTCTTAGTACAAATGTCTATATCATAGAAACAATTAAGCATGCAAGCCTGAGTAAACCTTGAGTTTTTAAGGAAGTAAATGTCATACCTATCTCATCTTTGTTATGTTTTTTATTTGTCAGTGATTATTTAATAAAATCAGGTTTAATCCAGTAACTTTGAGTGTATCAGATTAAAAACCACTCTCAAGAGATGTTTCAGTTTTTTAACCACTCCTACCTCCAGCTAAGATTGGTTCATCTATTAGGGTGTTTTTAGACCCTAATTGTTAGAAAGAAGTTTGACTTTCTGATTGGCTAATCTTTTGGACTATTTGGTTGAATGGCCACACGAGGGAAAGGCAGGGAAATACTTGTTATATAATATTGTTAACAGTTAAGTGTGCAGTATGTTAACCTCAAAAATAAAATAGTTATTTTACTAGCAAAATGTGTTTGTTCGAGAATAGCAGAGCATTACAGTTTGGGACAAGCAATATATGGTGAGCAACTCCAAAGAGACAAAGGGAAGGTTAGCTTTTATTTGGTTTTAGGATAAAATAGATGAAAGTGTTTTGAATAAAGATTCATTGAAGAATAAGAGTTGGAGGCTGTAGTGGTTCCTCATTTGCTGCATGAAATGATTTCCAGTGTATTGTTGCTTAAGCAAGGAGAGATCTTCCTTTTTTTTAAAGCAAGAGATAAAATTTCTATGTGAAAAATGTCCTTCCTTATCAAAATAATTCTTCTCTTCCTTCCTCCTCTGGGTTGTTTAGGCTGCAATGAATGGTACATGTGTGAGTGTACCCCCTTCTTGACTTTATTTTTTAATTTAATTTTATTATTAGTTTCAAGTATACCGTACATTGGTTAGACATTTATGTAGTTTATAAAACAATCCCTCTAACTGCTCATTCTCTCCTCTGTCTCTCCACCTAGCCATTACTTTTGTGCTAACTGCAACCCCTATGCTGTGTTCCCCATCCCGTGTGACCACCTATTAACTACTAATTTGTACTTCTTTAACCCTTCACCTCTTTCTCCTAGTCCCCGAACTCCCCTCCCCTCTGGCCATCATCAGATTGTCCTTTAAATTTGTGAGTCTGTTTTTGATTAGTTAGTTCTTTTTGTTCCTAAGATTCCACATATGGTATTTATTTTTGACTGACTTCATTCAGCATAAGAACCTCTAGCTCCATCCATTGACTTCACTTTAAATGAAGTTTCTTTTATTTGTTTTCACAACTATGTGGTGAAACACTTTAGCAAACATTTGGAAAGGGTACAGAGAGTGATTTTTAAGTTCAGCAGTTGTGTTTTTGAGCCTGAGTAAAACATATTTTTGGGATGGAAAGCCTCACTTGACTGTTGGCAGCTTTTCCATACCCAGTCAACGTATGGCAAAATGAGAGTAGTTGAGAAGAAGCTTTGACTTTTGAATACCGCAGGATTGCATTTTTATGTTTCTAGAATTCATGGGATATAATATTAAAATTTTTAACAAAATTATAAACTAATTTTCCAATTTTATCACAACCACCTGAGATATTACTAATTTTAGCATTGATACTGATTTATTAGTTATATATTATTGCCCCCTTCACTCATCAATACCCCACCTCCTGTAGAAAGATTTGATGTCTCAGAATTTTGGTAAGCAAAGTATGATTGTTAAATTGCATCTATTTGTCAGAGTAGATGTCTTCCAAATTCTCAGAAACAGACATTTATTGATCCAGGGTATAAGCTCCAAAGGAGAAAATGGTTAGTAAATGAAAAATTTGAACTTTTTAATGTTACATGTCTTTCCTAAATAATGAGGCATTAGGTTAGTGCTGACTCAGGATTAGGACTCAGGAGACCTCAGCCCACAGTAAATTTTATTTACTTGAGAAAATTCAGAGAATCTTAGGATTAGCTGGAAAGTGAAAAAAAGAAAAAACGCTTGAGTATTTATTCACACACATACATGTTCAAGTGTGTAGACTTCAGGGTTATAATATTTTAACTACCATAAAATCTTATTCTTTAAGTCTCCTGAACTTCATCATTTATTGAACAGAAGGAAGATCCAAAGGTAAGTTATTAAACTGTCAAGTAAGAAACTGGCAGAAGAAATGCCTAATTATTCATTTAATCATTGACCAGCTATGCTTCCTTTAAAAAGTAAAAACTGATACAAAGGGGGGCAAATCTTAAGCTTTCAAAAATATACTTTAATTTTAGCCCTGGGACATATTCAACTGACTTATTTTTGGATGGTCTGGACCAATTTCTACTGCAATGTCTTCCAGAGTTTTATTTCCACTAGATCCCACAGGATGATACTGAATATAAAAATCAACTAATAAAATCCCAACGAGCGTCCAAAATTAAACTATGAAGTAACTTGGGCTCTTACTTTGAATCAGATTTAATTTCACTTCTTTCCAAATCCCTCGTGTTTATACTGCATGCCTTCATCTCCTACTGAGGTCCCATCCAGGCTTTCTCCACCATCAACTCTTGGCTGTTTCAGGTCTCATATCCTTAATATTTTACACCAAGCACTCTTGAACATTAGGTGAATTTATTACATCTCTCTAGTAAAATTTCAAATTTATCAGCTGCCTTTAATACCTCATAGTGAATAATCTGAGGGTTTGCACTGAGAACCAGTATTTCAGTCTCTGCCTCCGGCCCAAACTACTGGTAAAATTGGAGTATGAGTGCGATCATATGGTATTTGTCTTTATCTGACTTATTTCACTTAACAAATTTTCAGGGTCCATCCTAGATATTATAAATGGCAATATTTCTTTCTTTTCTATAGCTGAATAAGATCTCATTGTGTGTATACACACACAGATGAATGAATAAAGAAAATGTGATACATACATACATACACACACACACACACCTAGGAATATATATCTCTCATATTTTCTTTATTCATTTGAGTGTTGATGGACACTGAAATTATTTCCATATCTTGGCTATTATAAATAATGCTACAATGAAAATGAGAGTGCATATATCTTTTCAAGTTAGTGTTTTCATTTCTTTGGATATATGCACCCAGGAATAGGTTGATGAACCCTATGATAGTTCTATTTTTAATAATTTGAGGAACCTTCATACTGTTTGACATAGTGGCTGCACCAATTTACATTCCACCAACAGTGCACAAGTGTTTTCTTTCTTCACAGCCTTGCCGAAACATATTATTTGTTGTCTTTTTGGTAATAACCATTCTGACAGGTGTGAGGTGATACATCATTTTGATTTGCATTTCCTTAGTGGTTAATGGCATGGAACATTTTTCACATATCGGTTGGCCATCTAAATGCCTTCTTTGGAAAATATCTGTTTAGATCTTCTGCCCATTTTAAAATATGATTCTCTTATTTTCTTTTTTTACTATTGAGTGTGTGAATCCTTTATATATTTTGATTATTAACCCCTTATTAGGTATGTGATTTGCATTCAGTAGGTTGCCTTTTCATTTCATTAATGCAGAAGCTTTTTTAAGTTTGATATAGTCTGACTTGTTTATTTTTCCTTTTGTTCCTTTTGCTGTGTCAGATTTGGAAAAAAAATATTGCTCAGACCATGTCAAGAAGCTTACCAGCTATGTTTTTCTCTAGGAGTTTTGTGGTTTAAGTCTTACATTTGAGGCTTTAATCCATTTTGAATTAATTTTTGTGTACTTGGTCCAGTTTCATTCTTTTGCATGTTGCTGTCCAGATTTCCTAGCATCATTTATTAAAGACTGTCCTTTCTCCACTGAATATTCTTGACTCCTTTGTCATAAATTAATTGAACAAATGTGGGTAGGTTTATTTTTGGATATCTATTCTGTTTCATTAATCTATGTTTGTTTTTATGCCAATACTGTATGGTTTTAGATTTTTCCTTGCTGCTGCTCCTTGTTTCTGTCACAACTTTGATTTGGTCACCAGAGGGATCAACAGAGCCTGTATCAGTTATGCCATTTTTTTCTCCTCTATAACTTTAATTATAATGTATCTTGGTGTGGGTCCTTCTTTGCTTTCATCTTATTTGAAACTTTCTGGGCTTCCTGGATCTGGAAGTCTGTTTTCTTCTATAAGTTAGGAAAGTTTTCAGCCATTGTTTCTTCACATAGAATTTCTGCTTCTTTCTCCCTCTTTTCTTTCTGGGCTTCCTATAATGTGAATGTTGGTGTAAGTCCCTTAGTTATCTTCACTTTTTTTTTTCATTCTTTTATTTTCTTTTTGCTTCTCTGATTGGGTGAGTTCACTGATGCTTTCATCTGCTTCATCTAGTCTACTTCTCTAATGTATTTTTCGGTTCAGTTATTGTTTTCTTCAGCTCTATGACTTCAATTTGGTACTTTCTTATATTTTCTATCACTTTGTTGAAGTTCTCATTGTGTTCATCCACTCTATTCCTGAGTTCAGTGAGCATCTTTATCACTATTACTCTTTATCAGGTAAATTACTTCTCTCCATTTCATTAAGGTTTTTACCTGTACTTTTGTTTAGAACATTTTTTGTTTCTTCGTTTTGTTTGACTCGCTGCATTGGTTTCTATGCATTTAATGCAAGTCTTGGAGGAGTGGCCTTGTGTAGAAAACAGATCTTGTTGTACAACTCTTCTTTAGCTCTTGGTTGTTTTTCAAACCTTTTTGATTGTCCAAGCAGCCTATGCTATTTTTAATAGCTCCTAGTAGTTGAGGGTGTGTCAAGATCTGTCAATGTCCCAAAAGGCAGGATCTCAGTCACCACCTAGATTCAGGCTGATTGGAAGCAAGACTCTCAGGCAACAGTTTTTAAAGTATGTAAATATATGCAGTCCTGTGGGACAACAAGTGTAAGCCTCACTGACCACCAGAGCTAGGCAGTATGGAAGTGTCTACTGGACAGCAGTTGCAGAAATTGGGGCTCCAGACAAGTGTATAAACTCTTTTTGGGGGAGATACCAGTGAGCTGTTGCAAGGCAGAGGGAGAGCTCAAAGATGGCATCCACTGGCAGACATTTCCCAAGAGCAGCTAAACCTAAAGCCTGCCTCCCAGGCCAAAGCTCCAAGACAAGCACATATAGACTTTAATGACTTGGACCAAAGAGTCTCTTCTGCCAAGTGCTCTCACTGGTGTTTTTAGAGAAAAAGGTACCTATTCCTCTTTTGGAGTCTGGTTCTACAAGTTCTGATGTAAGGCAGCCATTGCCAGAGTTCTTAGCAGCCTTGCATAGCAGAAATGACTTAGTGAACCTGAATACCAGCTATATCATCTGCCAGCCCTGTGCCTTTTTCTAAATTCTCTAAACTCTAAACCTTGGATTCCTTATCTAGAAAAGGCAGATATTACCTACCTCAGAGGGATGTTTCATGAATTAGAAATAGCATATGTGAAGTTCTTAGGATGTCAACTGTAAAACAAATCAACACTTAAAAAAGAGGTGAAGGGGAATATAGTCAATAATACTGTGATAAGTTTACATGGTGACATATAATTTCTAGAATTAACAGGGTGATCACTTGTAAGGTGTAAAGAGGTTGAATCACTATATCATACACCTGAAATGAATATAATATGTATACCAACTATATTTACATAAAAGAGTTGTCCTATAAAAAAAAGAATATATGAAGCTCTTATCACAGTGCTTGGCTTCTAGAAGGTGCTTAAGAAATGCTCATTACTATTTGTAATATAATATTCTCTGTGCTTCTGAAATTTGTACAAGTATCAAATAAGACCAGTTTATAAACTTTGTAGGAATACCTTGACATAAGAATGTATTGAAATAAAAATGTATTCAACTCCATATGAAAAGAAAATTTGCATAAAAAGTTGAACTTTTAGGGATATGTACATATTTATTTTCATTTTATTTTTCTTTCTAATAGAAAACTAATGGGGTTAGTTTTCAGATTATTTTTATTTTCTGGTAATCTGTTTCGCTGGAGCTGCTAATTTTAACTCACAAACCGAAACAATAGGGCTTCTCTTGGGCACCAACCTCTCCCTCATTGCCTCTCCTATTACTTCTCTTTTTTGTTTCTGTTTTACTCCAAACCCTGACCTGTAATCATAATTTCATCTTTTGTTTTATGCTCCTTGACATATTAGCTTTATAGGAAGGGCTCAGTTTCTTCCCCACTGACAGATATTTTCCTAATTTGAATGCTGTTGAAAAACCAGTTCTGTTTCCATGTTCACTAATGTTTATATCTCTTCATGGCTCATGATTCACATCATCTATAACTGCTCCTTAGAGTACCATCTTGTGACTAGCCTCCAATATAATTGTCAGATTCTCTACTATTGCTTGTGACAATTCTCCTTTGGGTCTAGCTTGATGGTTTTGCAAGAATCAATAAAGAGTAGTTAAGAATTTGGGTTTATCAGGTCCTCATTTGGGAATGCACAAGAATCAGAAATGGAAATTTATTTAATGTATAAGTGGACGTACAGCAAAGAAAGTGGGGGTAGGACAGAGAAGCCTGACATTTTTTTTATTACTAAGCATTTATATCTTTTCAATTTGATCATGTTTAAGTATGTACATGCAGCTATCAAAAGGCATGTAAAAATGAACAGTTTTTTTTTTATTATTTGAAAAAAGCCATAAAAACATTTATATAGGATATTATGAAATTCTAATACCATCATTAGGACCCAGCTTCTTTAGGTCATCAGTGTGGCATCATCACCAAAGGTCATTCTTCAAACAGACAGGCAAGCAGGATGAGCATATTCCCTTGATTATATAATTGGCACAACAACAACAACAATAACAATAATAATTAAAGAAACCTTCCTTCAGCTGGATAACCCTGTATAAATAGGCAACACAATTAATCAAAATGTAAACATACAGTTTCCTGACACCATATAGCAAAAATAAAACTAGTTGCGACCATAAGAATTTCTATGTTACCCCACTATAGTGATTCTTACACTTTGTTTTTTTACTGTGTGATCCCTATGTATTTTTTCCCATTCGTCATCTTCCATATCCTGGTCAAATGTTTCAGGGTATGCTGGTAGTTTGTCTTTAGGACATTCTTCATAATAACTCCGAACGTATTTTCCCACAAACCACCCTTTGTATTCTTCAGGCATTTTGCATTCCAGGCCATGATAGTGAACATTGTAGTGGTGCTTTAACCAGTAGTAGAGGTAGTGGATGCTGTAGTCACATCTCCAAGGGTTATCTCTGAGCCACAAGAGTTTCAAAAAATACAAGTCTTCTAATACTCCATAGTCAAAATTTTGCAGACTGTTGTTTGATAAATCTAACTCTTCTAAGTGTGTGAGTCCTAAAAAGGCAGCTAGAAACAGAAAATATTTATTAAACCAATGAGTAATTGGGTTAAATGCAAATGTAAGGCATATTATAAGGACAAATATAAATTAAAAATAAGAGACTTAATTTTT
This sequence comes from Cynopterus sphinx, assembly GCA_030015415.1. Taxonomy (NCBI): domain Eukaryota; kingdom Metazoa; phylum Chordata; class Mammalia; order Chiroptera; family Pteropodidae; genus Cynopterus; species Cynopterus sphinx. The sequence goes on along the minus strand of CM057391.1, from coordinate 39,814,453 downwards.
CCTGTTGAAAATAAAAGATTTCTCTCCTCTTCTTTTTTTACAAAGTGCTTCAGAAAACTTGTAATAAGTACTTTCTCCTCTCTTTGAAATGTATACATAACCTTTAAAAGAATAACAAGGATTTTTGTCAGATTTATGAATCAATAAGGTCTTTTCTCAAGGAGTTGGGAGCCCTCTCCTTGAAATGTAATCATCAAGAAAGATAGCACCCCTATCTCCCTGTGGGTCAGTAGGAGCCTTGCTCCAAGTCACAAAACTCCTTCTTGCCATAAAGATAGAAGTTTGTTTTATTCTTGACAAAGCCAATTTGCTAACAGAGTTGGCCACCTTGGTTATGAGGTAAAGTTATGATGAACTGTGTATGACAAATGGTGCTGTCAAGTCCTCTTATCTAAGGACTAGTTTTCATTTATCCTGAAAACATGTAGGCATTGGGTTGTATCTGCTTGGTTATATCAAAGAGTGAGATTTCGTTCTGTCTTTGCACTCTCTTGGCAGATTGCCTGTGATGTGCATCACACTCCGGTTCTATGCTTACTCACTAATAAAAGTTTTCTTTCTCTACTACCTTTCTGGAGAAGATTTCTGTGTTGGGAGAAGAAAGCTTTCCCTTTTATTAAATTTACTAGAACACAATATTTTATATGAAAAAAATTAACTTTAAATTAGCTTTCTGAAAGATGTATTTTGGGCTCATGTGCATTTTTTATACTCACTGGCAAGATGCCACAAAAAAGGTATGAATTAGGAAAATATTTCAAATATAAGATGTAAGTGCATAAAAATTGAAAAATGACAGCTCCTTTAGATATTACTAAACTCTGAAAATGCCTAGAAAACAGCCTTTTCCCAGGTTAGGGGGAGGGAATTATATTCTCATAGCATCCAAAACAAAACAATTTTATCAAATTATGAAAACATCTGTCCATTTTGGCAAACTATGTTAGCTATCAACTTTGAATTCATATGTATTTAATCCTGCTGGAGGGTGGATAATTAAATATCAAACACAACACAAAATAAAACAACAAAAAGCTCTTTTATCCCCTTTTAAGAGTAAAGAAATCTAAATCTAGATTATTCTTATTTCAGTTGATGTGGATTGATCAGATACCCTAGAATTTATAGGTCAATCCTAATTTCAAATATTTTGTTCTAATTTCAAATGTTTTCTCATTGCTGTTTTAAAATACTCTTATTAGAACATACAGTGTCCTTATTTAAAATTTGGAAAATATGCTCTCATACCAATACCATCAAGCATTTTCATATCATTTATTCTCAGATAAAACCCATAATTTTCCCTAAAAAGTATTCTTCCTATTTTGGTGCAAAGCAAATAATTGGGAATGCAGGTTGGGGGAGAGCAGGGCCTGGGAGCAGCAAAATGTTAGCCCTTATAATGATAGTTCTGAAGATAATAATATTTTTTTTTCCTATTTGCTAACATTCTGTGAGTCAACAATTTACTTTTCTTAAAACAAGTCAGTCCTTCAGATTGAAAGCAAGTGTAAACATGCCTAGATTTTATTTTGAAAGCACTACAGTTGTTAGACCATATGTATCCAAGCACTTTGGAAAGCTAGTTTTTATTTGCTTTTTAAAGTAGGTAAAACCCCTAACAGGATATCTTCTTTCCCTTTTCTGCAATAATATCTGATATTTTATGAGACTGTTATTTATACTTTTTAAAGACTGGCAGATCTCACTGCATTTGTATACCTACCAGCATAAGTTGGTGGTGGTGTTTCATCTCAGAGGTCCAGATATGCAGGTCTTTTTATTTGAAAATGTCTTTAGGTCATTTTGACTTATTTAAGTGCTGAGGTAGTTTTTTGTTCCAGAACATAAACCAAGAAAAGTGGTTGGCATTTGGTAGGTGTTTAATAAATATTTGTTAATGTGGAAAATACTTTGCTGGGACTGAATTGAACAAGGGAGAGAAAGAATACTACTGCTAATAACAGAGTTTACATTGTGTGTTAGCAAGGAAAACACATTGAATAAACAAGATTAAAAGGCCTTTAAGAAATCCAAGGATGGAAAAGGAATCCTCACAATTATGGGCATTTCATAACTATTGAGGAGAAAATACCACTAGAAATAAAACAAGCCCATTTTGCACTATTATCTCTCTGCATTGTCTTTCATTTTTCTCTAGCTTTCTCTACGTAATGTAGTTCTATTATAATTAAAATGTTATTGCAGCATTATTCACTACTTTTATGTTAGACCTAACATTTAGTCTCTTTAGAGATAGCTCTAAAACTTGTTTCCGTGGATACTTATGATAGTTGATAAGCTAAAGTTAGAAGGAAATCAGGCTTTTGCCCAGAGACCTGCAGCACAGCATGTCTTGTGGTTCTTATGGAGCAAGAGAGGGTTCCCACCTCCAGAGGCTTCACCCTGCGGCCTGGCTTTGTGGACTGACCACCAGTGACGCCTGCGCACTAATACGGCGATTGCTTTGTTTGTGAGAAGGCTATCTCTGCAGGATTCTTATTCACTGTGAAATGAAAATTGCTTTTGATCTCACAATTTAAAGATACTCCCAAGTTTATACTCTGTGTATAGACCAAGTGTTGCATATTGTTGTTCCTTTGGGAAGTTTGTAACATTATGAATTCTTAATGTTTTAAAAAGATTCTTAATACTAAAATATGCCTTTGTAGCTCTAGAACATTAATTTTCAATTTTCCCTTCTACAATGTTAAAATCTTAATGTTCTATTAATAGTATTAAGTTACTATTAAGAAAAGCTGGAGAAATAATTGTATTCAAAATGTAATATTAACATTGCATTATCAATAGTATTACTAATCATGTTTATAGACAAGACTTTTCAAGTTGAAGAAGCACTGTGAAGGCACTTATATTATGTATGTTACAAATCTGATCAACATTGCAGTAATTCTCAGTTTTTTCTAAATACAGTGGATTTACTTAACCTACCACTCTCATTTTTATAGTTTGTCAGAGGTTTTGCTTAGAAAATGAAGACATTTGAAGGATGGAAAAGAGAACTGATCTTGATCTAGGATTAGATAAAATATGACTGGCTCTGGTTTTAGCACACGTTATCTTATGAACTTGGTGCTTAGCATATTTTTCAAATTTACTTTAAAAAAGTTGTTAAAGTCCTACTTTAAACAAGCCGGGGCCTAATGACTAGCAAAGAAAATGCCAAGTCTGAATTTCCCTTTAAAAAATCACTACAAGTTTAGCATTTTATTGGCCATTAGGCACATATTCTTATTTTTTATTGTATTCTATAAAACACTCTTATTTGGACCAATTAAATAACTGTTGCTTACTAATATATAGTATGACATATTTCATAAAGCAATGTTTTGGAGAACATTTCTCTGAGTGCCAAACAAGTTCTAATTTAAGCACCATGGTTACTTTGAATTCACACTTATTATTTAGTTTCTTTAAAATGAAGTTGTCTTTACTATAAATGTTGCCATAGAAAAAAAAACAGAGAACATCTGTTACCAGTTTAAAGGGCTATTCTGTGGAACTTACCAGGGTCTATGAATTCAATGCCATTGCTGCTAAGGTTTAATTTCTTTAGCTCATGAACATCTTCAAATTCCTTGGGTCGAAGTTGGTTGATTTTATTGTACGACAAGTCAAGTTTAACAATATCTGGAGGGATGTTGTTTGGAACTTTCTTCAGCTCTGGAAAAATTAATAGTACTCAGGTTATCAAGCTCTCCACTCACACTCACTTTATTACTCTTACACCTGTGTGATTGAAGAGTCAGCTCTTAAAGATAAAGGGAGAGGGATATCTAAAGCCAAAGAACATATGTATGGACAAAGCTTAGCATGTGCTAAATTCCACCAAAGCCTGGTGAACCAAGTGCATCATGCTTAGAGGAGCAACTCCTTGCTGAGCTGTTCAGAGAAACTTCCTAGAGGCAGCTGCAAGAAATCAAGGGGAGAAGAACAGGTAGCACATCTCAGTTGGCTCAGTCATCAGGTGAAATGGTGGGTTCATTCCTGGCTATCCATTAGAACCGCCTGGAAAGCTTTAAAAAAAGAAAGCTAAAATGAAACCAAACAAATCAAACTGTTCTATGTGTGTCCCCTCCCGTTCCCTTACCACTCTCTAGGAGTTTTCACTGTTAATTATTGCCTCTTTGATGCATCTTCATTTTATCCCCCTCCTCAGGCTCATTCTGCCAACAAATAGGCTCAGGTCTTTCCACCCTCAAAAACAAACAAAAAGCTCTTGAGCTTGGGACCCTCGAGCTGTTATCTTATTTCTCCTTTCCTTGGATGTTACAATTCGGGGAAGAGTAGTCTTGACTTGGTGCCTCTGCTTCCTCATTGTCAAGGATTCCAGGAATCCTTGTGATGTAGTTTGTCCTCCATCATTCCCTGGGGGTAGGTACAGCCATAACTGAACTCCCCAGGAACAACATTCATAACACTGCTACTGCAACTGCTGTGGCTGCTGCTCCTGATACAGGAAAAGCTTCTGGAGCGGAATCCAGATTACTTTTCACAGGTTAATAGGAAACCAAGCAAGGTCCACCTAATTTATCTCTTACTATTTATGTTTGTTTTTAAATCCTGCTTTTAAAAAATATGAAGTTTGTGTATTTTATATTTTAGCATGATACTTGCTCCTTCTTTTAATCCTTAGCAGAATAGTTTGAAGAGGTTTTATTTCATTTTAAATAGGGTAAATGAAGCCTATGAAGAGAAACAAACCTGTTCTTACAAAAGAAATTCTTTGAACTAGGTACAGTAAAAAAAAGTTTTTAGAAGGCAGTATCCAAAATGCCCCTTTCAGTACAGAATAATTGAATTGCTGACAATTTCTTCTAAATACTAAAAAAAAAATCTGTTATTTATGATTTCTTAACCCATAGTATATTTACTTTCATAAAGACTTGAGTTTATTTTTTCCCCACTTTTAACAGCTCAGAATCTGTGGTCTTCAATAGGATGGTATTGGTAGTTTCTTCTTCCATATCTTTTTTTCTCTCTTAAATTTCCTTTCTTTTCCTGATGGGATCTTAGGGTTTAGTATCAATGTGCAGGAACCGTTCTAGGTGCTCTAACAATTATTAAATGACAAGAACTCTATGAGCTAAGTACCATTATTAGCCTAATTTTACAGAAGAAGAAACTGAGGCACAGCTTGCCCATAGCCTCACTCCTAGGATTTAAACATAGACATGCTAGCCCCGGAATTTATGCTTCTAACCACCATGCTTCACTGCGCATTCACGGCACCTTTCTGTTTCATTTATGCTCTTCCACCTGCTTAGAATTCTCAAGCTTGGCACATAGGGTCAAATGGGCATTGGAGAGCAACTGGTGTAGAGTCAATATATTGGGGTGGCCACAAGACCTTTTTGGCTCTCTATTTAAAATGATATCTCCCTGCATTCAAGTGGGCAATAACAACAACAACAATAATAATAATACCACTAGCCCCTGCTTTTTCTCAGTGGTAGTTATCAACAGCAGACGTAGTGTACATTTTACTGATTTTTTGTTCATTTTTGCCATCTTCTCACCATGGAAGCTTCGTAAAGGAGGCTTAGGACAATGCCAAAGAATAAGTGAATAAGTGGTGTGTGGTAGAGAGCTTTTAAAATGGCACCCAATGATTCACTCCTTTGTGCAAACCCTACCCCTTGAGTGAGGGCTGAGCCTAGTGACTTGTTTCTAACAATAGAATGCAGCAAACGTATGGAATGTCACTTTCATCATTAGGCTACAAGAAATTGTGACTTTTGTCTTACTAGCAGACTCTCTTTTGCTAGCTTTGATGGCTCAAGCTGCCATGTTGGAGAGGCTCCCAACAGCCAACACGGAACTCAGGCCCTCAGTTCAATAGCCTCGAAGGAACTGAATCCTGCCAACACTGATATGAGTTTAGAAGAGAATCTTTTTTCAGTTGAATGTTCAGATGAGACCACTTCCCTAAATGCTGGGCAACATCTTGATTACAGCCTTGTGAGAGATCCTGAAGCTAAGACATGTCTGGTTTCTGGACCCACACAAACTGTGAGCTGATAAACTGTGTTGTTTTAAGCCATTAAGTTTTGGGGTAGTTTTTTAGGCAGCAATAGATAGCTCCATGGTAAATAATAGGAGTTCATCAAATGTTTATTAAGTTTAATGATTCGGGAACATTGTGGCTGCTTGTAATAACAATGCTCTAAAAGTTTCAGTGATCTTATTTCTGTCCTCTGATAAGACATTTTTCTGTTTGATCTAAAGTTATGTCTGACAACATACTGAAAGGTGAAAGATTTTAAAACTTGAACTTATTGTAATGTTGCAACAACGAGATAATCCTCCCTTTAGTATCAGTAGGACCCTAACTGGAGAGCTGTATTGTCTCTTGGATACTACATGTAAACAAGGAGATAGAGATCCTAGTGATAGCTGAAAGCTAGAGGCAACCAAGGACGGACAAAAGAAATAAAACCTTGGCATTTAGCATTTAGAATAATTATTGAGAATGGCTGTGACATCTTCTTAGAGGGCATTTAAAGGCAGAATACAGTTTTATTTCAAAATAGCCAGGGTCCCACCTCTTCTCACTTCCTCTACTGCTACCACATAGGTCCAAGCCACCTTCACTTCTTGTCTGGATTATCCCAAGTGTCCTAAAAACATACAATCCTGTTGAAACGTAAATCAGATCACGTCATTTTCCCAGGAGACTTCTCATCCACCAGACGGCAGAATCCTCCACTCTCTTTCCATCTCACTATGAAAAAATTCTGAAGTCCTCACCAAGGCCCTGTAAAGCCAGTAAGGGCACAGGTCTTCATTATCATCAGGGTCGGCATCTCCTAGATTCTGGAAAGTTGCCTGATTATCAGGACTTACTTGCTGAACCCACATCTGCTAACCTGGATATGAAGGTAGATGACAGACACCTCCTAAGCAACCACTGTAGGACAAGCCAAAGTGGGTTAACCACAAATCAATGGGTAGAAAAAAGGTTTATGAGAACACCCTGAAGCCCAGCTTAAGCAATGTGGCAGATCTGCGGAAGCTGGAAAAAAGAACATGAATTGCAGAACCAACTTTGGCATGGTGAGCAGCAGCTCTGGGTAAAAATAGAATACACAAATAATGCCAGGAGATGCAAACCAAAGCCTTTACTAGTAGTGTGGCTTAGAAAAACATAGAAAAATCTTATTTGTTGTATTGATGAGTAAAAGCAGTTCTTTAATTCTTCTACCTTAAACTTGAATGGGAATTGCAAATACTCATGTAAAGTATGTTTGTTTTTGATAAAGATTATGTAAATACAAATTTTCCTAGGCCAGAAGTCAAATTTGGTCAACGTCCCATCTCTAGACCAAGCACCGCATCATTATTTGCTGCTACTCAAAATTCTCAGTAAACCCTTAACAAATATCATATTTACATGATTATCACCCCGACAAACCTTGCCCCTCCCTCGATGAAACCTTGTTGATTTTTGAGGAGGAAACTAGGACATTTTCTCCACGTAATTTCCCATTTGGTTGTCAGCAATATCAGAACTGCTATGAAGGCATGGTGGTAGTAGGTAAAGAGGCATAAATAGGCCTGTTTATTGCAAATAAAAAATTTTAATTATTGTTCAAACCAACAGTGAAATTAACTTCAAAGGCAACTGGGAGCAATTTGTGGGCATAATCATCCCCAGCCTTAATCTTAGAGGTGAATAAATCCTTTTGTTAAAAATGGTCAATTATTCTGGTAAATATGAAGCTAAAAAGAGGTTTTAAAATTCCAACTGTCATGTATTTTTGGCAAATCTATTTGCCTCAATCTGGCATAAACATGCTTTCAACTAATTTCACATTTAATCCCTTTGGAAGACTAAGTTGTTAGCAAAGTGCCTGTTTCCCAGTGAATAGAGCTATTATTTCTTTTTCTTGCTGTCAGATATTTAAGGCAAAAATAGTGATGTTCCAGGTCTATGTGGTAAAATTGTGGTCAAATTCGCACGTATTAGGTACCCTACACACACCATCTGACTCATCATCCATCAGCTGAGAAAGTCAAAACTTCTGATTTAGGAGAATCCGTATTCAGGTTTCCCATGGGTGATCAAGTGCATGCATGGTGTATTGTACAGAGCCTAAGAGGGAGGGCTCAATACAGAGAGGAAGCGCCTAGAAAGTTATAAATTCTTGGTTAATAGCTATACCCAGAATCTTGAAGGAAGAGATGACATTGCATGGTGATCAGAGGGTTGGGAACTGCTTGGGAACTCCCTGTGTGATTTTAGAAGGGCAACTTACTTCGTGCCTCAGATGCCTCACTCATAAAATGAGGATAATGGTACTTTTTTTAAGGCTGTGAGGAATAAATGAAATGGTGCATGAAACTGGGCATGCCAAGTGTCTTATTAATATCACTGCTAGTTACACGCTTGTTGTCATGTTTTAGGCTTCAACCTCAGCTTTGAAGTTTGCCTGCGAGACCTTAGCCAAGTGCCTGAACCTCCCTGAGGCTCATTTTCCTTGGCTGTGAATGGGGATCCTACTGTCTTCCTGGAAGTTGTGTGTAGAGTAACTGCAACATAGTAGGTTCCCAGTTAAGGAACATTCTCTTTATTTCCCATGTTACAATGCTGTAATTGCTCTATTATGGTTTTAAATTATATGCAATTCACAGGATGTTGTAACAAGCAAACTTTCCCATGCCACCACGGCTGTGGTGGGACCTAACCAGGTACCACTTTTTAGAGTCAGAGTGGGGCAGAAGTTTGAGCATGACTTTACTCATCAATGAACAAATTTGAACAATGAGCAAATTTACTCTGGCTCAGGTTGCCTGCTGCTTCACCATCAACAAAGTCCTGCTTATGGTTCCCTTGAGGGGAGCCAGAGTCTCCATGATTCTATTAACCTTCCCTTTCTGCTCTTAAAGAAACAAAACGAAGCAAAACCTCCCAAAATAAGCAGAAGGAATGACATTGTGTTCTATAGGATCCTAAGCCAATGATACTGGGCCTTAATTTAATATTACAAACAAGTTATTAATCCATTCCAAAAATAAAACATATGGATGTTGTCACATGGCTTGTTATTTTAGGGTTGATCGTGGTCCCAAGGCCACTCTTTGAGAACATCTTCACTAACATGTCAAGAGCATTACCAAAATCTCCTTTTTGTTTTCTTATTTCATGATGTGTCCTGTATGTGCAAATCTTTCACAGTACTAGCCTCATATTGTGTGGGATATAAACCCAGTGATGATTTTCAGGAAGTAGGTAATTAATATTCTGGAAAGATTTCCTTAGTCTCAGAGTTCTTGGATTAAATACTTTTAACTTTGTTTTTTTTTTCAATATTTTTGTGTTTTGAGGACACTTAAGATATAAGATGTTAGCGAGTATTTATTAAAACCTCAAGAATAAATTATAAGAGCTACAGATAGACCATCACTACATTCGCTTGGCCTCCTCTGACAGTGCTCTCACCTGTCCTTTTCTGCACATGGGTTTCCCTAGGTTATCACGCCCCCATGGACCGTGCACCATTTTGATTTTACTTGGTGTCGTCGGGTTACGTAGACGGCATTTGCACTTGTTTTCATCCCCACCGGTTTGCCCACATAAATTAAGTTACATTTAATTTAAGATTAAAGGAATTCCTGCCCTCTTCTAATGTCTCCTAAATCACCAATTGTTTCGAGTTTGGACTCTAGAAAAGCTTGGATGAATTCCGTTGTCACTGGAGAAAGATTTCCAGTGGAAGTTACACCCGAAATTCTAAGACATGGTGGGGTGGAGGGGGGTTATGAGATCCAAAGAGCATTTTAAATCATCCATTAAAATGAGAAAGTAAGAAACTGACAAACCTTTTCTTTTGCAGTCCAGTGTTTGTATGGGAAACACATAAATGTGGCAAAGAGAAGAGTCCACCTCAGGCTTGATGACAGGGCGTCTCCCTGACACTTGGGGTTTTGGAGCCAATGGGTCCTTTTCTTCTTCATTACATAACTCTTCAGAGTTTATCTGCCGCAGTTTTTTATTTTTTAGTTCTTGTGGGCTTTCGCACTTGGCGTAGTTCCCCAAATTTCGGTTCTTTGGAATGTGCAACATTGAAATGAGTGTTTCCATGTCACAAGTACAGTGCCAGGGGTTGTCATAAAGGCGCAGGTAGCTCAGCAGAGGTGTATAAATAAACACTTCCTCAGTCAAGACTTTTATCTGGTTATGCTGCAGTAAGAGAGTGGTAAGTTTATTTAAACCAAAGAAAGTCTCGCTCTCAATTTTGGAGATCTCATTCTGTTGCAGATCCAAGCTTTTAAGCTTTTTAAACTTGGAAAACATGTTGTTTTTCAATATGCGGATCTTGTTTCTTGCTAACAGCATGTGCAGCAAATCCTGAGGCCAACCAGGCAGCACATAAACTAGTTTTCTTTCTTGACAATCTAAATATTTTTCGTGAAGATACATGTACACTTCGCAGGGGAGGCCTGGTGCGTAGCGTTTGACTGGGTTGGAGCCTCTCCTGCCCCCACCCACCCTGCCATGACCAGCTTGGTTCCTCACACTTCTGGGGCTTGCCTTGCGGAGCTCGGAGGCTTTACAAAACAAGAGCAGGATTATGATGGTTACCACACGCATCCTGACATCCAGCTGGCCCCAAGTACTTAGTGTGACAGATGCAACAATGAAAGAATTCCTTTGAAATCCAGGTTTGGGTAATCTTAACTAATGCAGATGGAGAACCTGGAGATCCAGCTGAGGTGTGATGGAGTCCCTAGGTTGCAGGAGAAAAAATATTCAGTTTAGGACCATTGTGAGCAGATAATATTATTGACAGATAATAGCAGCTTTTTCTTTTTCTTTCTTTTTTTTTTTTTTAAGTAAGGACATTCCAGTTAATATAAAAGCACATACAGTGGTGTGTAGGCTCAGCACCCTTCTACTTGCTTTGTTTAGAGGCTAAATGTTTGGGCCCTGAGTCTGAATCAAGGCTCTCTTACTTGCTTAAGTGTGTGACGTCAGGCTAATTATTTAACCTCATCTTCCGTATCTATAAAGTGGAGCTGAGGATAGATACCTCTAGCGTTGTTGAGAGGGTGCAACGGACCATGCATCTAAAATACTTCACAGTGCTTGGTCCAGAGGAAGTACTCCACAGTGTTAGGGTAACTTAGCGTTATGAAAACCGAAACTTGTAGTTTACCGTCACACTGGATTCAAGAAATTAATGTGATTCTCCTTACAGCTTCGAGATGTGCACATGAGAGTAGGACTCCAATGGCTGTCTTCCTGAGCTTATTGTTTTCTCTCCTTTACACTCTCCCAATCACCAATCATGTTGAATGTGGATTCCAGAAATGCTCAGGGTAAATTGCAACTGCCCTTGTTATCTCTTGTACTCTTTGGCTCAAAGGTCACCTTTCAGTGAAGCTTTCTCTGATGGCTATATTTAAAGTCACACCCCTTCTTAGCTATTATATTTTTAGAGGCATGTATTTTTTCCTTAGTAAGTATTAATGATGACTTCCAAAATCTGCACGTTTAAAAGAATTGTTTTCATTTTTTTAATCCTGCAGGTGGTTTGGTTTGCATTTATTGCTTAGGACATAGTCAATTCTTGGCAGAGGAAGAAATGTCCAAAATAGATTTATAATTAATAACATTTCTGTTGTTATTACGCAGGGTCTATGTGGTTAGGAGTGGCAGATGTGTTTTCTATTCAGTGTAGCAGTGTGGATGCCAGGGTCACTCCCTAGCCTGGGCTTTTCCTGCTTTGATGGGTCCCCTCCACCTGGAATATCCTCCCCTTTCTTTGTCTCAAGCATTCCTCCCATGCACTGTTCTGTGTCTCCTCTCCTAATTACTTCTTTTTGTCTCAGATTGGAGGTCTCACTTCCCCTCAGTCAGGACTCAGAGTGCCAACTGCGTATCACTTTGCCACTCTTTGTCTTCCTTGCAAGATTGTAAGCTGTGCAGTTGCCTCTGGTCCCAGACACTTTCAGGCACTTGGCCTTTCTGACCCTTCTGGCCTTTCTGACCTAATCTCTACCTGCAATTCCTTGTAAATTCTATGTAAATCTAACCTAAACATTTTGTCAATTATTATGCTTACTGAATTATTTATGATATGTATGCTGAAGTATTTGGGGGAAAGTATTCTTCGTTTGCAACTTACTTTAAAATGCATTAAAAATGGATTGAAAGATAGAGAGATGAGTATACAACTGGATATGTGATAAAGCAAATACTGTAAGATACAAATTGCAGAATCTAGGTGGTAGGTATATTCATTGCACAATTCTTCAGTTCTCTCAACTTTTTTGTATGTTCGAAAGTTTCCATAATAAAATGTTAAAAGGAAACAAAAAAATGAACAAAAATTCATGCCACAAAAAATCAAGTTGGTTTTCTTGAAGTGCTTTGAGCTAAAAGCTCTAAAATATACTGTTTTTCCCAAAGTCGTTTTTTTCCCCCTTTTCCTTCTGTAATCCTCAAACAATAATAAACATGTGTATATATTTTAATTTTAAAGCCAAAAGAAATCTTTTTCTGGGAAAAGAAACCATATACTTAGAATAAGTTACTTGCTAAGGTTTTTGTTTGTTTTTTAATGAATAGATCACATTGAATGTAGGATGGAAAAACTTTAAGTTTAAATATTTGTAGTAAGTTGTTTAGTGATGTGTCACTTGTTTGATCTAGGCTTCTGTAAAAATTTGCAAGAGCTGAATCTCTCTGACTGCCCGACACTCACTGTGAGTATAAGAAGCTTCTTTTATTGTTGTTTACATAGATTAGAACTTGCTATGTTGGAGTGCTAATACACAGAGATGTTGCCAAAATAAATGCCTGTGTGCTCATTTAGGGTTAAATATGTAAAAAAAGCAAACTATGTTAAACATTGGCAAGAAACTTTATCCCATTTATATAGTGCTATTATTAATCCTGTAGATATAGGTCCAACGTTGGAGTCTCTGGAAAGTGGAAACTATTCAACAATTACACAAACATGGACTATATTTATATTTAAGGCCATGTGTATGAGACAGAAAAATTGAGTCCAGCAGGAACAACAGGCTCATTTACATGGTCTTCGCTGTGGTGGTGCCAAAGAAGATAGAAATGAACACGCAACCCTAGCCAGCTTCTTCCTGGTCCCTCATCATCTACCTCCAATCTGTCTTCCACTCCATGAGCACATTAGTACTGTTTCTAAAAGGCAGATCTGACCATTTCATCTCCATCTTTCATCGTATACACTCTGCAGTATTGGATAAAGCCATCTACACTACTGAACAGAGTCAAAGCTCGTTGACATTACTGTATTTTGGAGACCATCTATGGTCTTGTATCTGCCACCCTTTCCAGTCTCATCTTGTCCAAATCCTGCATGCTCACTAAGTTTCAGCAACCACAAGTTGCTATAATTTCTTTGCTGCATTTGCCAAACTTCTTGCTGTTTCGCCTTTGTTCAAGCAGTGTTCTTTGTTTGTTTTTTCCCTTAGTTCTCTGGGGCTGCTTTCCTTTCTGGCAGGCTTTTAGGCTTACTTTAGGCACCACCTCCTCTATCAAGACATCACTGACTCTAAAGGCTGGGTTCGCTGCTGCTCCTCTGGGTTCCTGTCATAAGTAACCTTAGTCTCAGTGATTCTGCTTCCTCCACTAGCCTAAGAGGCCCAAAGAGCAGAAGATGTGTCTCATTTTTTTGTGATAGAGCACACAGCACAGACCTTTCATAATAAACACTCTATGTTTTTATTAAATGCTACTATAATAGAGATATCGTGTAGGTAATGGACAACATTGGTTAGAATTTGAGATTCTATCTTGGGTTGACATCTATATATAAGTCATACATACATAAGTAAGTAAGTAAGATCAACCTAGAGAGAGAGAAAGTATGAGGAGAGTTACCTAGGACTGAACATTAGGAATGCTGGCTTTCAGGAGGAGGCAGAGGAGAAGAAACAGCAAAAGCTCTTAAGAAGGAATAGTAAGAGAAGTAGGTTCGCACAGAGAGGTATCACCAAAGGCAAGAGAGCAAACAGTTTCAAAAGGAAGTGACGACAGTGAGCAGGTAAGAAAAGGACCAAGAAGCACCTCTGGATTTAAGAATTTGAAGGTGACTGGTGGCTTGTGCTAGAACAGTTTCAGTGCGATATTGGGGCAGAACTCTAATTGTAGTGAATTGCAAAGTGGACAACAGGTAAGAAAATGAGGCATTAGGTATGAGCCTGTCTTTCTAGAAAGAGGCTAAGGGGATGGCAGAAGGAAAATAGAGACAGGGAAACCTGTTTTAGTTTATAGAGGCTGGTGGAGACTCAGGTGAGGCAACTTAATGGAGCAAGTCCCTTAAGAGACAGCAGACACTATAATGAAGGGCCTGATTGTGTCATGTCCCTCATTAAGCTCCAGCATCAGGTGAAAAGACTTCATGAATTGGCTGCCTTCCCAATCTCATCATTATAGTCTTTCTTTCAAATTTCTACTCTATTCCATTTTTTGTGAATATTTTTTGTACTGACTATTAATGATTTATGTTCATATATAAAAGTATATAAAAGTATAGTGGGAATTCTTATGTTATAAAATATAGGTGTTATGGGTATTTAAAAATGAATCAAGTTTCTGTACTTGCCCTCAGAGAGCTTCAGTTTTGCACTTAAAAAAAAGATCATATTCTTTAAAATTAGGTTTCTACTAGGAAAGTTGGAACAATGTCATTTGCACTGAATTTGTGAACAGCAAAATCTGTTTCAGTTTTGGAGTCTAATAATTTATAGGGCTGATAATTTTATCCCACTACACTTTACTGTTGTTTTGCACTTTGAGTCACAGACCGAGAGACATGTTTACATTTAAGGAGTTGAGTAACATTCATTCAGAAAGCTTTGATTTCTAAGGAGCTTGCTTTATGAATATGTTACATTGAAAGAGATTGGAATGCATTGTGGACAAATTACAACTCATTCTGCAATCTATCATTTTTGCATTTATGTGCTCTAGTATTTGGGGATTGAAACTCGAGTTATTTTAAATACTGAGAATAGGAGTCACTTGAATTTTCTTAGAACAGAAAAATGCAGAGAATGGTTTGCTCCCTCATGTCAAAGGGGATATCAGAACTCTCTATGATAAACAAAGCATATTTCGACTTTCTTTTCCTGGTCCCCAAATTTCCATCTTCACCATGGCTATCTCTCTAAGGGTGTATAAACTGACACTCTATCCTCTTCTTGCCCCATTTCACTTGCATTTTTGCCAGACTCTTCCAACAGGTGTGCAATCACTTTGATATTTGATTGTTACCATAACTATTTTCAAGATAGATTTCATTTATATTAAACTATAATGACACCATTATGGTCTTCCTTTCCGTTCCTGCTGGGAAAATTATACTGCACACGTTTTATCTATCCATGTAAATCTAAATCCTACACTTGGGTGATGGAGTATCTAGAAAAACTGCTGGCAGAGTAAATGCAGTGGCAAAAGGACAGTAGTGCTTATTGAAAGCCCTGAACTTGCACTTGTGCGGCATCAGCACACAGATCCTTTCCAACAGTAGAGCTACCGTTTTGCAACTTAAAAAATAACCTTGGGTTCTTTTTAAGGTGTGGTTTGCTGCCCCTATAAATCATCCAATTCCTGTCTCATGTGAAAGGAGCTTAATCTGCAGGATTTTGTTATTTTTAATTTATCCATGACTACAAGAAATAGCTAGGAATAGAATGTTAAACCTTGATGATCCTGCTGCAAATAAACCTCTGCCATCCTTAGTGGTGTTTAGGGTGACCATATTGACCATACAGAATTCTCCAAACCACATCTCCTAGCCAAGTGACAATTTACTTCTTCCTGCAATGACCTATTCTTTTAGGACCAATGTACCACAAATATTTAAAACTAGCTGACCTCTTCAGTGTTCTTGGGGAGACTCACCAACCATCATTAAATAAATAAAAACCTGCTGCTACTCATTCTAGAGCATTTTACAAATAGTTATATATAAATATGAGAAGCAGCTCCATTGCAATGAAAGCTTACAATTCATCTGGTCTTGGAAATGTCATTTTAGGGTTCATGCTTGAAATCAGTATTTTCTGTCTCTCTCAGGTAAGTCACATCATTCCTTTGTACTTCAGTTTCAGCTCTCTGGGGGATAGTTGCTTGAATTTTTGAGATTCTCCCCACAGTACTCCCAGCACTGAAATTTTGTTCAATATGTATATAGCCAGTATTTTATTTCAGGCCGTCTAAAACTTGCCATAAAATTTGGTGCAGATCTGTTTAGCTGTTTTAATATTTTTGGTAACAAAACCACAGAAACTTAATTACACATACATACATTTACATTTATATATAAATATAGATGTAAATATGGACTCACTTTTAATGAAGTCCAGTTGAAAGCATTTACTATTTTTGTCCTTCATGATAATTTCAGTAAATTTAAAAATTGATCCATTTTTATCATTTTCATGCATCTGAAGTGTCTGACACTTTGAAATTTAAGCTCAAATTTCCTGTCACAGAATTGAACCTGTAAGGCTTCAAATTTTAATGTAGTCATTGTGATGAAATGGGACTTTATTTTCAAAAAAAGAAAGGGAGGGAGTGATGAAGCTTCAAGCAAAACGATCATCTTGTATTTAATTTGATTTACAGCTAATATCAAAGAATATGAAGAGGCCAGGTCTTGCATGTACATTTTTAGAGCAGGGAGAGGGATGATAGAGAGATGATGGGGAAATAGTGAAGCCTGTTAGACTTTGATAACATTCTTCCCTCTGTTTTTGTGCAGGATGAATCAATGAGATACATTTCTGAGGGTTGTTCTGGAGTCCTGTATCTCAACCTATCTAACACAATTATCACCAATAGGACTATGCGACTCCTACCAAGGTAAAGCATGTTTATGTGTATTGCACAGAAGTGTACTGGCTGACTCTAGTATCCCCCCAAAAGCTGTACTCCTTTGCCATCATCCCATCACTGGAGCACCACTATTTTGATAACAGGACTGCTGCTTTCCAGTCCTTAACCTGGTGCCTATCCTCTCCTTCCTTGGTGGGCCCAGGATGAATAATTTGTCCTCTTCCTTGTGTCACTCCTGAAGCAATGTGCCCAGTAGCTTGAGTTAAGCTCTGCTGTCTCTTGCTGGTTCCCCTTTCCTGAGCATTGAGGCCTGACCCCCAAATTCTAGTCCAGTGTCTGGGACTTCTTTACAACAGAACACCAATGTCCTATCTCCTTAGACTTTGAGCACTGTGTCTCAGATCCCCTGTGGCCATGCTCTGGTTACCTATGGAATCCCCACCACTATTGATTGTTTTTCCTTCTTTGGACTGTTGACAATCCTGGACACAAATGTTGCTTCTCCTAAGCCAGCACTACTTTGGAGGAAAAGAAACTGAAGAACACAAGACATTGTCAAGAGTTGATAGAATATTCAAATTTATCACAAATTTATGTCATTCAATTGTCCTTTATTTTCACCAAGGAAAGACTAATCGGGAAGAGTATATAATCATACTGGGAGAAATTCAATGCATTTTCAAGCTACTGTGAATAAATCATTTTAGAGACTACAACTGTTTGAAATTCTTTGAAAAGTAACAGGGAGGCATTTAGAGAAGCTTAAACAGAGAAAATTCTAGGTAGTAATTTTCCTTATCTCTTCTCTCTAAACATTTTCTGAAGATGTGTAAGCCTAAAAAAGTGGTAAACCTCTCATCGGAAGCTTGGAATCAGCTGAAATAGGAGTATGCTACACCATGGAATATGGCAAACGATACAAATTAGGGTTTTATTTATTTTTTTGTTGATTGTTTAGACTTAAGAAAATGATGAAGAAAACAATTAATAAAGCAGATTAAATTTAAAAATTATCATGTTTGTAGCTACAACATTGTTAACAGCACAAAAATTGAGGAAATATTCTTTTAATGCCTGAAAACTACGATCTCATTCAGCAAAAAATTCATTCACCTCATTGATGGATGGGTGAAGTCTGACCATACATCTTTGATTTTTTCACCTTTGTTTTATTCATCAGTGTAAATGAAAATATACCTATGCATAGTCCACATTTTTTGACCTATATTTTTTTGGGGGGTGAAAACAAGAAATACAACTGAGTAACATTTTATTTTTCCTTCACGCATATGAGAGAAGACAAAAGTATTACCAACATCAATGAGTTTGGCAAAAGTCAATGAAAGTTTTGTGTGAGAACTGATTATATGGAATTGACAATAGAGTATTGTGTATTTTATTATTATTTGTGAGTTGTATGCTATACATCTTTTAAATCTTCAAAATAGCAAATGGAAAAGGTGTACAAATGTATAGTAAAAGCATGTACATTTATATGCATACAGTTTTTTGAAGTGCCAGTAGAAATCTATTATGCTAACAATGAAAGATAAAATAAATTAAGAACTAATTTATATTTTTCCAATAGTTAGTCTCCTCATCAAGAACATAGTATACTTCTAAAAATTTTTTCAAATATTCCTAAATATTTCAATAAAAGTTTTTTTTCTCCATGTGAATAATTTTATAGAAGTTATTTCTAGGTATCTTTTTAATTGCCATTGTGAATGGTATGCTTTCTAATTATATTTTCTCAAATTTTCTGAATGGTTATTTTTGGATGGGTATAAAGTACAGATATCTCTTTAACTTTTCATTTATATGATTTAACTGATTTCTTTTATAACAAAAAATTTTGGCTATGAAATTACCAAATGAGAATGTCATCTTATAATAGTGATATGTCTCCTATTATCGTTTCTCTTAATTTATTTTAATGTTATTTTCTATATAATGATTAATAAATAGTATGTTTTATTATAGCTTGTAGTATTTATTCACATAAAGTTATATTCTTTATCCTATACAGTCACCTTTGTGTTTTTTTTGCTTGTACTTTTGTGGAGTAATGATGTATTTCTGTATTTTTAACCTTTGCATCACTGGATTTTGGGTTCGTCCTTTAAATGCAGCATGTAGCTAACTGCTACTTATAGAATTTTCAGTCTCCCTTTTTAAGAGGGTGGGTTTTTGTCATCTAGCTTTATGTCTTTGATTTTTAAAATTTATATATTACAGTACTCATCATTTCTGCCTTTTGCTATATAATAAACCATGTTGTTTACTTTTATAATCTGAAGGTATTTCAAATGTGTGCGCACATTCTGTTGTGCATTCTAACTCGTGGTTATTTGTGTTTTTAAAGAACCTGCTTTAACATGCTTTCCTCTATCAAAGTCATGATGAAATGATGACTTTGGCTTCCCCTGCGTTAGACAAGGACCTAATACACTTTAATTGTCCCTTGAGATACTTCTCTACTTCTGCTCCCCTAAAGCAGATATTAACACATGTTAATCATATTAAGCATAATTTTTGTTACTCATTTAACTTCCCTTTTAATATTCATTTTTGGTGTTTGTACTCAATATTATAATTGAATTTATAATGATTATGCAGTCCTAACTCCAGTTTTATCATTCATTGATGGTCCATTTGTTCCACAATTTTCATATTCTTTAATTTTGATTTTGATTCATCCTATGATGCCTGGAATATAGTTTTAAAACTCTTTATCTGGAAAGATATGCAAGTGTTAGACTTTCAGCTACTGTTTTCTGAAAGTGACTCTCTATTGTCATTTGTCTTGGAGGATGAATCACAGCTTCTTTTGATGTATAGTTCTTGAATCAAATCTCTTATTTCATCCTTGAAACCCTACAAATGTTGCTCTATAATCTTAGAGTTTCTAGTTAAAGAGAATCTAAAGCCAGCTTAATTTTTTTGTTCTTTTGTTGGTAACCTATTCTTTTCTGCCAAGATGCTTGCAAGAAATTCCTTTCCTCTGAGAAATTAAAAAAAACCTTTCCAAACTTAATTGTGTTCTCTCAATTAATTTTCCTGGAACATAATAAACCTTTTGAACATTAAAACTTAGATCTTTTCTCAGCCAAGGAAGTATTTTTCTTTTTAATATTTCTATTCCATTTGTTCAGGTTTTATCTTAAAAATCCCCTTTTATATTTAGATAAAATTTTTATTTCTGCCCTTCAAAGCTGTCATCTTCTCTCTCATCATTTTTATTTCTGAATACATTTCCTCAACATACTGCATTTTCTATATCAGTCGGGCTCTGTTCTGTTTTTTCATATGGGTTCTGCTTCTCTGTCTTCCCATTTTGGCTACCATTCTGTGTCTATTTCCATGTACTAAGCAAAGCTCCTCCTGGTCTTATTAGCATGGCTTTGTGTAGTAGGTGTCCAGTGGCATGGTCTTGAGAGGGGTTCAGCTGCAGGACAAATTTAGCCCAGCTGTGCCCTTCTGGAGCCACCTGTTAAGATTTAGCAAGTAATCCACAGATGCTGTGCTAATAGTTACCTCAAGAAAACACACTAGAAACAGAGGCCAGCTGCCACTAGTGTGGGTCTTGGAGCTGCTCAGCAAGGGGCACAGGAATCACCAAGGACACAACTGGATGTGGCTTGGGTGCAGCTGTGAGTTGGGGGAGATGGGGTTTCAGGGAATCCTCTAGGCTGAGCGACCTCTGTTATCCAGTTTGCTGTCGTCTCAGTTATGGGGGCACTGAATCCTCACACTAGGAAGATGCAGGGCTCAACAGAGGAACAATGGATACCTCCATCACTTCTGCCCTGGAGGAAGCCTCACCCCTAGCCTTTGCTCCAACAACTCAGTGTCTCCCTGTAAGTCTCTGGTGCACCCTGAGCAGCCAACCCAGTGCCAGTGCTCAGAGTGAGCAAGTCTGTCACTGCAAAAGTTTGGAGGCAGTTGCAGCTGCTTTAAAAGGAACGTCTGCTGCTGTCATAGCCTCTGTGTCACTCGGCTGCTCAGGACAGGCAGCGTCATATCTTCACCACTTCATACCTCCAGCCATTGCAAGGTGATTTCTTATTTTTCTCCCTCATTGTAGGGCTTCTGTTCATCTATGCCCCAGCTGACTCTGCTTGCTGTTTTCTCCATGTTTTTGTCATAACTTTGATGTGGTTGCAAGAAGAGATGAACAACAAGCCTCTATCATCTACACCATTTTGCCTGGTCTCTTGAGAATTTTGTTTTGATTTAACTTCTAGTTCTTGCTATTGAGAGGACATTTAGGATAAATGTTACTTGATAATGATGTTTTCTGTAACATGAAAAAAATGTACAGTGGCTTTCTTATCAAAGAAAAAAGTCATATTTCATAATGAGTCTCTATTTTTGCTTGTTTTTAATTGTTTCAAACATGCTTGAATATGCAAAAATGTTTCTTAAACCAAAAATAACCACAGAAATATTATTTGTTGCTGCTGTCATTCTCTCTTCAATGCCTTTAGTATTTCTTTCCAAAGAAATAATTTGCCAGAAGAAATATGTAATTTGTTTGCCCTTCTGGCAACATTGACTTGCCAGTTTTTTATTTGAATCCTTTCCTCACTTCTTTGGGGGCTTGTTTAGTTTTCTGAAGTTGAAAATGAGAGCTGCCCATAGCTTATGCCCATTCCAGGACATTATTTGCTTTTAAATATTTCCTGAATTACACACTTTCCATTTATTCCTATTGCTACAACCTAGATGGCACTCTCAGCACCTCATTTGGAATAGCACCCGGAAGGTTCAGCCTCTGGTCTCTCTTCCGTCAATCTGCTCTGCCCTCTCTGCCATAAGTATTGCCCTGGAACAAAGAGTCTTATCATGTCTTTGACATGCTTAAGGCCTAGACTCTTCCCTTATAGTCCTTTAATATTATTTGATCGAACTTATCTGCCCAGGTTTTCTAAGAGAAGCCCTTAATTGCCATCATCTGATTGCTACATGCTTCTCTTTCTCTACAGCTGGAAAGACTTTCTCTTTCTCTCTGCTAATCCGCAGCCTTTATATCTCAAGTCACACCATCTACCAGAAGTTCATAGCCATTTCTCCTTTCCCTTAATTCTAATAGTAACATTCATTCACTTATTCACCATGTGTTGATCAGTTACTATGTGTAAAACATTCTAGGCATAGAGTGGTAAGTAAAGCTATTATGATCTTTGCTCCTTAATGGAGCATTATATGCTATAGTGGCATGTTGTCTCATTATTTTTCATATAGATGACTTGATCCTTCAATCGGCTTGAAAACTTCTTTTTGTCAGGCACTCTCATGTCATATGGTCTCACCAGTGGCCTTCAGAATGAGGCAGACAGAGGTAGCTGCTGCCTTGACTGGAAATTGTCAAAGTCTACCCTGTAAATAGGTCAAACACTGCCTTTGAATTTTCTGTAGAAATTCTATTATGTGAAAAGAGTCCAACACTTGACTCAAAAGAATCCTCATGTAAATCTTCTCTTTTATAGAGTAAGCCTATTTCTTAAAAATACATTTTCTTCCAGTTGTAACTGCCTCATATATTGGAGATCTAACACAGAAGGCCTCAATTCTTTAATGAAAAAAAAAAGCCAGAAAACTGGAGAAAAAATTCTCCTTCGTTTCTTCAAGAATCATGATTTCTTAAAGACTATCATAAGAAAAATAAATCACGAAGAGAAACTCTCGCCTTACATAAGAAACACTTAGTTATCAAAGAATTAGAAAAAGATAAACTCAGACTACAAACACTACCTAGGAGAGGAATCAGAATTATCAAGTTGCTTCTGGGTTGGGAAAATGATGAACCAGATCTTACTCTTGTATGGGACACATTTTTTTGCTAAAGTTTAAAATAAAAAGTAGGAGTATTTCATAAAATTTGCCAAATGCAATTTCACTGTCAACTAATACTTTCCTCCTTCCTAGGAAAAAAATATCTGCAGCCCTATAAATCCCTAGAAAGGCCTACAGGGCCTCTCAAGATTCCTGTGCTTTGCTTTCAATTGATAGTTCTCATGAAGTTCCTTCCACCTCAAGAGAGCCATCTAGAGACTTTCAATCTGGGAGTCATTTGGTCTAATGAACATATTTTTTGCCAAACCCAATATTCTTAACCTTGGGTGAATGTCCCAAGGAGACCAGAGATAAAATTCAGAGGTTTCATGAATTTTGATGGGGGAAACAAATCTCTATTTTTACTAATCTCTAACTGAAATGTAAGTTAGAAATTAGCATAGTAATAGTAATCTTTGGGATTCTCACCCATATAAATTACAAATGTTTTCTTATCACAAATATTTTCTTATTATAGTTGTTACAAATATTTCAAAATATCATTGACACTCATCACTAGTTCAAAATCATAGTAGTTATTAATCTCTACTGGATCTTATTTAATATTTTAATAAAGATGCACATATATTATTCTACTCATTTGATTTTCTAAAGCATCTTGATAATATTTTTCAATGTAATTGGCTGCTTTTGTAATTTTAAGTATTTTCTTTTATGCATTAATAACATTATGCTGACAAAGATATATGTCCATATATCTATAGGTATCTGTGGCAGACAGAAAGTTGAGAAATCCTAGCTTGATTCCTACTTTTGATATTGTTAATTGATCATGTGGACTTTAAGAAATTGAACAATAGGCTTGAATCGGATTTAAATAGATTTGAATATGCATGATTTGTAACAGTTTAATTACTAAAGTAAAAGAAAGACTAATTGAAAATGGGATAAGAAGAACAGTCAGCAAATGATTAGGCAATACATGAGAGGGATAAAAACTACATCAGAGACTATCAGTCTCAACAGAGTTGAAACCAATTAAATATGGTATTACCACCATGACCAAAATGAGGGTACAGATGCAATGTGAGGACCCCAAACTCTTGAATCAGTTATATGCACCACCCTTGTCAGATGAGTATTTATTCCATTAAGTGGAAGAAGGTAGTACAAACCCCATAAGAACAATTGATATGTTGTTATTATTTGAGGTAGCTGTAGCAGTAATAATAATATATATTTTAAAAAGCTTCTACCGTGTCTCTGCTGATTTTAATCATCAAAAATCACCCTCAGTATAATACTATTGCATCTTCATTCTCATTTAATTGTCACACCTCTAAGAGGAAAGAACAGATAGGAGAATACCCATATCACAGATGAGAAAACTGAGTTTCAGGAAAGCTGGAAACCCTACTGTTGGTTAGGCTTGAAAAAAAAAATTATCATCTCCACTTAACAAATGCAGAAACAGTCTCTGAGAAGATAGGGAAGTTGCAGTGTCAGGGCTGAGATTTGAATCCAATTTGGTCAGATTCCAGAACCTTGTGTATTTTCCATTGTGTCATTTTGCCTGCCTTACTACCCCTCTCTCCAAATCAGAGGGCTGTTAGAAATGACTTCCCCTCTCACCCCCGACCCCATCCCCAGAAACTTGTACTTCACTCAGTTGACTCACAAGGATACACTCTAGGGAAAGAAAAATAAAGTATTTCCAAAACTTTGGCATAAGTCTTAGTTAACTAAACGGCCCTAGTAGAGGGGATGTGTTTTGGGGATGTTAGTGCTGCTTTTCCTTTGTGGCCCTGCCTACCCAGCCACTGGGGAGTCCTGAAGGCATCCCTCTCTGTTCTGTTGAATCTCAGGGACACAGCCATTACTGGAAAGAATGCGTGATCTGAACCAAATGAGTTGCTATGGAATGGGAATCATTATATCATATAGATGTGTTTTTTAAACTTCAGTAATAAGCTTGATTAATGATCAATGCTTGCATATCTTATTTACAATTTTTGTGACGGTGAAACTTATTAGTCATTGTGGGCTTTTGAGGGACAGAGAGGCATCTTTTTCCACTCTTGTCCTTTTGCTTTCTAATTTGCTGTTAAACTGTTGCAGATCACGAACCAAGAGCATGCCGTTAATTCCATTACAAGAGCAGGCAGTAGTGGGAGTTCTTGCACTTTTAAAAAATGCCAAGCTTAAGGAGGTTTGGAGAATTGTCCACAGAGTATCCTTGAACTGTGAGCCCTTGCACAGTAGTACAGACTTGCCTAATTACCTTCTTCTTTTTTTTTTTTTTTCCTGGAAGCTCTCATTTTGGTCATGGTGGTAATGCCATAGTTAATCGGCTTCAACTGCAGTGTGATTGATAGTCTCTGAAGGAGGCTTAATTCCTTCGTTTCCCACTCACTCGCAGACTGTTCTTATCCCATTTTTAAACTCTATATCTACTTGATGTAGTCTTTTTTAAACTATAGTAAGGAAACTGTTACAAAATCATGCATATGCAAATCTATTTTTTCAAACCATTTGCTTATGATGTCCATTTTAAGAGCCTGTAATGTGTAACTTCGCCTCCTTTCTGCCCAAATCTTCACTCTCATGTAACAGTTAATCGCCATTTAAATGTTTACAAAAGGCTTTGTCCTTCTAGAAATTTTGCACATTGTTTCGGGTGCGCCAACAATAAAACCTAAATGCAACAATTATGCAAACTCCATAACTTTGTTTTCAAACACAAACTAACTCCCAAACAATATGAATACAGGAATCTTCCTGCCCCCACAGCTTTATCTTAATCAGCTTTCTTAAAAATCTAGGCAAATGTTCTTTATTTTCATTTGAAATGTAATTAGGCATTATCTGATATACTACTTCAATCTCCTTAACAAGATGAGAATTAACAATAAAGTTTAACTGTTGAACATCTGCAAGGAGAAAAGATTAATTTACAGTTGTATTTCTCTTTGTCATAGTGGCTTAAGAAAGATGTGAGAAAACAACTATAGTAACTTACTTTCCTTCCTCTCCCTCTCACCCTGTCTTTTCAGGCACTTCCACAACTTACAGAATCTTAGTTTGGCTTATTGCAGAAAGTTCACAGACAAAGGTTTACAATACCTGAATTTAGGGAATGGATGCCACAAGCTCATCTATTTGGACCTTTCCGGCTGCACCCAGGTTTGCCTTTCAGTTTTCTCTTCTCTGCAGCAGGCGGGGAAGTCCTATGGAGGACGGGCTACATCCAGCTCTCATGTTATACTAACACTGTGTGCCGTGCACGGACTACAACACGCTTTTCAGAGGTTTTAAATTACATGGCCACAGCTGCTTAAATTTCCCCCAGGATCGCTACTATAGGCTCTTGGCTTCCTTCCACTGGAGTGTCACAGCCACAAGCAGGCAGAGCTCATTGGATGATGAAACAAACCACTTCTCTGTAGATACTCTGAGCACAGTTGGAATACCAGAGTCCAAATCTTGAAAAATTTAGAGTTGCTACCAAGATACAAACAAAAGAAAACCTTTTAGGGGGAGAATTTGCAAAGAATTTCCTGTAAAGTCAATTAGCTCCCATATGGGCTTTCAAAAGTAAATGGCCTTGGGTAAAATGCTGCAAGTATAAATGTAAATAAGGAAATACAACAAAGATTATAATTTTAAAAATTACATTCTATCCTTAGATATGTAACATGAAGATGTGATGTCTACATGGAGATATATTTAAATTTGAAGCAACAAGATTAAGAAAAATTGGGCAAGAAATAGGGTGGAGTTGTGGAGGGTTGGGCACAGAATTTTGGAAATAGGTGCTGCCTCATCGATAGTTTCTTCTGCTCTATTTTGGTAGATTTAAGTCATAATTCTTTTAACTTCTACTTCTCTGTGTATTTTATTGATATTAGTATCACAGTATGTTCATCATTCTATAAGAATAACATAATACAAATGAGAACTGGCTGAAATATTATAATTACCATTTATTGAATTGTGACTATATGCTGGGCACCATGATGAATGCTTTACACTGATCAAATTTATTCCTCACACAAATGCTCTGTATTATGTATTATTTATGTTCATTTAGATGAAGAAACCAAGGCTCCCAAGGTTGCACAAGCTAGTAAAATGGTACTGTTGCTGTCGTAAGCACCTACTGGTAGATACCTAGGCAGGGAGATTCCCTTGGAGGAGATGAGGGGCATCAGAGTTTTTCCTCCAAGTTCTCAAACGTACAGAAAAATTCTCACTTCACCACCACCACTGCCGTACTGTGGCTTCATGATTACGAGGCAGTGGGGATATAGGAGAACGAAGGGGAATACTTTGAACTAGGGCTGAAACATCTAGAACTTAAATTTGTTTATGATCTAATGATGTGTAATTTGCTGAAAATCAACATCTACAATTGCTCTTATGACTAAGATGGTCTTAATATTGTTTCCAGCGCCACTAAACTTCTTCCTGCCTTTAGGCCCCTGACCTCTGTTTCCTTAGAGCATATCTTTAGAACTTTTATTGTACATTTTTTCTCTGTTCCCTTTGATATGTAAAGCTCTTAAAAAATCTTCTGACCAATGTTATAACCCAGGAATGTCTTCCACAAGGACCTTAGAGCCATTCTTTGAAATGTTATCACCAAGGGAGATAGCACCAGTGTCTCCTAGTCTCTGTGGGAGGACAGAAGCCTTACTTTGATATGGGTGTCAGATGTTCTAATTACGAAGAAAAAGATTTGCAAATTCAGGAATAACTCAATGTATTTGACACATCCCATTAATTACTTTCCCCCGTAAATATATATCCTCTGATACTCTTCCACTAGCTCACATCATGCTTGAAAACCCTCCCCACAAATGTGACTTACCTATCTTGTTGTTCTGTTTCCACAAGGTAATTATTGTAGCAATAACACACAACACACACACAGACACGCAAGTACACATGGATAGGTCCTAAGGATAAATAATCTCAGACTTGGTAAAGTCAAAATGAGAGGTTTCAGCTCAATGACCCTCTGGGTAAATATGTATGCAAAACACACAGGCAAAGTTGTTTTAAGCCAACATTTAAAATATTAAAGTTTTCACATAAAAATTTAGACTTCAAGCTTCTCTTAAAAAACTGGAAAAACTAGCAAAATTGGGACTGCATTCCTTTAAGGCAATAATGGGCTCACCCCTTTGAGATGGAGCATGCTCTTCTGTTTGCCACCCTCTCCTCTATTCAGTAATGTCTACGCATACACTTACACCTTATTGATTTTCTGTTTGGATGATCTGTCCATATCCGATATTGGGGTATTTCGGTCCCCTACTACAATAGTGTTTTGGTCTGTTTCTCCCTTTAGTTCTGTTAGTAATTGCTTTACATATTTCAGGTCTCCCTGATTGGAAGCATAAATATTAGTGTCATTTTTTTTTGGTGCATGATTCCCTTTATTATTATGAAGTGTCCTTCAGTATCTCTCTTTACCTTTTTTATTTTGAAGTCTATTTTGTCTGATATTAGTCCTGCTATTCCTGCTTTTCTCTGAATGCCATTTGCTTGAATTATCATTTTCCACGCTTTCACTTTGAGTCTATATTTGTCTTTGGAGCTGAGATGTGTCTCCTGGAGGCAGCATATGCTTGGGTATTGTTTTTTGATCCATTCTGCAACTCTGTGTCTTTTAATTGGTGAGTTCAGTCCATTTACGTTTAGGGTGAGTATTAAAATACGAGGTCCTCTTATAGCCATTTTATCTTTTGCTTTCTGGTAGCTTGGTGTTTTCATTGCTTCCTTGTCCACGTGTTTGTGTTTTCTTTTCTTTGATTGGCTTTTGTGAGTTTTGCCACTGATTCTTTTTGTTGTAAGTTATATACTTAAGTTCTGACTCTATGGTGTATGGTTACCATTACAAATATGAAAAAGATTATATATATGTATATGTGTGTATACACACACACACACACACACAGTCATGCATTTTCTTCTGCGCGTGCCTTATCTCCATCCCCTTTGCAAATTTTGACTTTTGAATCCTCCCTGTTTCAGTCATTGTTATCTCAATTTGCTTCTTTGTATGCTAAACATTCATCTTGCTATAGAAATTCTCTTCTTATTATTTAGACTTGTAATGCCCTGTTCTTAGTAAGGGTTGCACTCCTCTGCTTCTATTTGTCTGATAGTCACTTTACTCCAAATTATGTATTTTTTTGTTGTTATTTTGTTTTAGGTGAGCTGACACCTTTCAGAATTTCCTGTAGTGTAGGCCTTGTAGTGGAGAATTTCCTTAATTTTTGTATGTCTGGAAATCTTAATTTCTCCTTCATATCTAAAGGAGAGCTTAGCTGGATACATTATCCTAGGCTGGTAGTTCCTTTCACTTAATAGTTTTAATATATGATTCCATTCTTTTCTGGCTTGTAAGGTCTACATTGAGAAGTCTGACGATAATCTAATGGGTTTTCCTTTATCAGTTACTGTCTTCTTTACCCCAACTGCCTTGAGAATTCTATTTTTGTCATTAATTTTTGACAACTTTAATACAATGTGTATCAAGTGAAGGCCTTTTTGGGTTGAGACAGTTGGGTGTTTTGTTGACTTCTTGAATTCCAAGCATCAGCTCATTCCTTAGATTTGGGAAATTCTTGTCCACTATTTGAACGCTTTCTAGCCCCTGCTCCTTTTCCTCGCCTTCCATAATGCCCATTATACTTATGTTTCCTCTCCTAATGGTATCAGCTAGTTCTTGTATTTCTCTTTCATTAGTTTTCATTTTCGGTTTCTCCCTTCTTCCTTCTGATTTATTTTTATGTTTCCGTCTTCGATAATGCTGATCCTTTCCTCCATTTGGTTGACTCTATTTCTCAAACTTGTATTTCATTTTTCAACTCTTGCAGTGTGTTCCTCATCTCCAGAAGTTCTATTTGGTTCTTTTTGAGGGTTTCAATCTCCTTGCTTTGCTCATCTAGTTGTTTTTTTTCAATTCTTGAAATTCTTGATAACTTGTTTCGGAACTCACTCAGTTTTTTCAGAAGTACCATCCTGAATTCTCTGTCACTTAAGTCACATATTTCTATATCTGTAAGCTTATTTTCTGGAGATTTTTCTCTGTCTTTCTGAGATGCCTTGTCACCTTGGTTGTTCATGTGTTTAATGACTATTTCTCTGCCTGGGCATTAATGTAAGTGTGTTCTGCTTTTTTTTATTTTTTCCAGAAAGAAGATTTATTATATAATGCTCCCTAGCCTGTTGCAAAGAAGGTATTTTTCTTTAGGTTTCTAGTAGGTGGCATTTGTGCCTCTTGGATCCTTGCTTTATTTAAAGTCTTAATAATATCTTTTTTCCCTTATAGATATTTAATCATGCTAGCTACCGTCAGTCGTAGTTCCTGTCAGTGTTAGTGACACTTTCAGTAGTGTTTGCTCAGATTCTTCTGGGCCTCCATGGTAATTGGTCTTGGAGGGTATGGGGGGAGGGGCCCTCTGGGTTGAGATTTGGGGGCTGTGGTTCAGCCTCTGTTTTGCAACCGGGGCCGGTAAAAATCAACTGTTGTTTCTCTGTGGTCCCTTCCCTTTTCTCTGCCTTCTGCCCTGATGAATAGGACCTGCCGCCAGTTTCATGGAACTTGCAGCAGTTCCAGGCAGGGCTGTTCAGGGAAGTCACCAGGCATTTTTCCCTCCCCTTCCTCCTGCGGGGAGCTCTAGCTCTTTATTTCTCCCAGTCCACTGCCTGACACCCAGGGTTCTGACCTGTGTTAGCTCTTATGTGCAGATCCCACATTCAGACGTGATGGTGTACAGTGTGGATGGGTTTTTTTTTTTTTTTGAATTTTAGATGTTCAACTTATTGTTGTTTCAAGGGGAGAGATCTGAGGATGCCTCTCACTCCTCTGTGTTTTTCAGAATCCTATATCCTTTTAAACAAAAATTGATTATATAATCCATATATCTTTCATTTAATATCCTATAAAGTAAACATCTATTTCATTAAATATTTTCCCCTAACTTAATTTTAATAGCTATATAGTATTCTTCTGTATCAAAATACCAATATGTATTTCACTATTCATTATTGGTGTACTATTTTTTGCTATCATCAATGACCTCGGAGGAAAATTCCTGTAGCCACATCTTTGTATATATTTTGCAGTTTTGGAGTACAAATTTTTATAAGTAAAACGGTCAGAGAACATAGTTATTTTAAAGGCCATTCATAATCTACAAAGGTTGTCAATTTACCCCTACCATAAATGTAAAATAATATTTAATATCTTTATATCTCATTCCAATGTGCTGCATTGTTAAAATGTTTTTGAAATTATTTAAAAATTTTCTTTTAGAGCTTGAGTGAAATGTCTTCTTCATACTATTTTCAAAAGAAAAAAAAACAGTCTACATTCACTAAAGAAAAACTTCTGGTTAAATTACTTTAAAATTTTTAATTCATTTGATTTTATATTTACTATTTACTCAAAATTATAAAATCCAAGCTTATGCTATAAAATAATTTTAAAAAATCATGTCTAAACACAATTTGAGAAGACTTTTTAGAAACATAATGATTTTGTCATGTAAAGAAAGTACCTTTTACTATGCTCCTTTGTTACCTACGGTCTAGGAGACATCTGATGACAGTGAATAGGTCCATCTTGTTTTCTGCTCTAAGAAATTCTGCATGACCTAACTCATGGTAGACATTTATCATATATTTATTGAATATTTGAATTAGTGGTTAGTTAAATAAGTGGAATTAGTGAACTATCGTTTGAGATGATGTTAGTTTTCCTTTGCACCTCATACTTTTTTTCAGGAAACTACTCCTCTCCCTTCCCTATGGTTTTATGAAGTTGTCACTCGTGGCACCTTGACAGCAATACACCATTGTATTGAGAGCATGGGTACTGGGGATTTGCATTTTAATCTTGAGTTTATCATTTACTTCTTACGGTCCTGGGGCAAGTTACCTAAACTTCCTGTACACCTCAGCCTCCTTATCTATGAAATGGAAAAAATACTAGTACCTACTTCATAAATGTGTGAAATTTGATACACATAAGCTTAGAACACTGGCTGCATATAGTAAATGCTTAGTTACCATCAGCTATCATTATTAGATCATTGGTATTAGTATTTTCCTGTGGCCACTGGTAATTTGATTCAGGCCTAGAAAATCCTAAATTCCATATGTGTGGCTGTGATTTTTCCAGGAGGAGTATGATGCTAACAGAACAATTCAGAATTTTTCTAAATATTTAATGTTGGAAAAAATAAATTCTTTTTTTCCTGAGATTGCAAAGTCTGGAGTGTGTATGTCCAGGCTGATTTGTGGTTCTCTTGAACAGGAATAAGGAAGAAATTCGTCTGTAGTAGAAAAAAATGAAAAGAATGAAACTATCACAAAGAGGCTAACTTTTGAGAGGGAGAGCTGAGAGTGTTTGAGAAGGAAAGATGATATATTGTTTAGCTGGCCTTTTAGATAAAAAGACCATTACTTCCCTTTCTACCTAAGCAAGTTTATATTGGGTTTCCATCATTGCAACTGAAAGAAACTGACAACTGGCGAGAAGGTGTGATTCCTATATAGCTCTTAGTTGAGGTGACAGAGAATACTTCTGATGGGACTTGAAAGAGAGCCTTACTCAAGAAAAAAACCTAAGATCCAAGAGAGAAAGTTGTGAAGGCTTTTTACACACTTGAATTCTACCATGTACCTGAATTTGTTGCTTTGAGCATGCTTATGACTGACTGTAAAGCAATACTTAACACCTAAGAAGCCTGTTTAAATCTGTTTCCTGCTTTGCTGGCACTGAATGTTGGGACTGATTGAATAAAATCATTCCCTAATGACTTTGTTAGGGGTAAGTTTTCTCAAAGTATAATATACATACAGAAAATGCACGAGTGCTTTGAACATTCACGTACGTGTCCTTTGATGAACACAGCACAGA
Organism: Cynopterus sphinx; assembly: GCA_030015415.1. NCBI lineage: Eukaryota > Metazoa > Chordata > Mammalia > Chiroptera > Pteropodidae > Cynopterus > Cynopterus sphinx. Next base: position 39,781,862 of record CM057391.1, on the reverse strand, counting down.
TTTCTGTTGGGTATACGCATAAGAGTTGAATAGATGGGTCATAAAGTATGTGTATGTTTGGTTTTTGTTGATATTGTTAGTTGTCTAAACTGGTTGTGTCAATCATAATGATATTTTTTGATTTAGAAAACTCTTGTGAATGTGATTTCTGCAAGAAAGCTAATTCTATGGTTCTCACCCCTTAATCATGGAGGGCCCCATGGTTCAGTTCTTTGTTTGCTTTTCTTCCTAGCTTACACCTACTCCCTTGGTGATCTCACTTAGATCATGGCTTTAAATATCACCTATATAATAAGTGTATACATATATATGTATGTATATATAAATATATATAAAATCATTATATATGTATATATACACATACATATGCTCACACATATACACACATACAAAATATGTATGTATGAGTGTGCTTATATATGTATGTACATATATATGTTTATAGGAGTATATAGATGCATGTAGGAGTGTTTACATGTAATATATATTTGTAAAAGTAATATATGTGTGTATATATGTGTATACACACACTTGATATATAATATATGTAACTCTAACCCAGACTTCTTTCTCAAATTTTAGACTCTTATATCTAAAAAAAAAATCCTTGCTCTAAACAATAACTGCTTGACTCACCTTCTACCTTCCTCCATCTTAGTTAATGACAGATTCACGTTTATAGTTGCTTAGGCCAAAAAATCTGGAGTCATCTGTTATGAATTAAATTACATCTCACCAAAATTCTTGTTTAAGTCCTAATTCCTAGTACCTCACAATGTGATCTTATTTGGAAATAAGGTCATGGCAGATGTAATTAATTAAATGAAATCATTAGATTTGGCCCTAACCCAATATGACTGATGTCCTTATAAAGAGGGGAAATTTGGACACAAGACACATGTGTCCAGTAGAGCACCACATGAGCATGAAGGTAGCCATCTGGAAAGAAGCCACGGAAAGAAACCTGGGACATATACTTCCCTCACATTGAATAAAACATCCTCAGTGGGAATCAACCCTGCTGACACCTTCTTCTTGGACTTTTAGCCTCCAGGACTGTCAGATAATAAATTTCTGTTGTTTAATCCACCCAATCTGTTGTACTCTGTTATAGAAGACCTAATACAATATCCTTGATTCTTCTTTTTCTCTCACACTCTGTATCCACTCCGTTAGGAAGTCCAGTTCACTATTACTTCAGAACCTATTCAAGATCTGACCATTCCTCACCACCTCCACAGCTACTTCCCCACTCAAGTCATCATCATCTCTTGCTTAGATTATTGTAATAGCCTCTAATTGGTCTCTCTGCTTTAACTTCTTGTAGACCTCCTATGAATCTGTTCTCAACACAGCATCTAGGGTAATCTTTTTAAAATCCAAGTCAATGTCCTTCCCCTGCTCAAACAGCTGGCAAGGCTTTTTGCTCACTCAATTAAAAAAAAAAAGCTTTGAAAGGACCTTCAAGACCTCATGTAATTCACCTCCTCTCCCAATTGCCTCTCTTAACAACTCTGTTCCAGCCACACTGGTTTCCTTGCTGTTATTTCAATTCACAAGGTCTTGACTTAGGGGGTTTTGCATCAGCTGCATTCCTTGCCTGGAATACTCTTTCTGTAGTTATCTATATGGCTAAATTCCTCACTTTCTTTAAATTCTCTTTACATATCCCCATAATGAATGAATAAATGGATAAAAAGGCATCAACTAAATGCACCAAAGAGATCCACACTAGTTTATTTCAGAACTCTCTAAAATATGTTATTTCTTTCAAAATGTCAAGATAGAAAATATGGTTACCATTTAAGAGTTTTAATGGAGAGGACAATTCTATCTTATTTGTACATAGAAAAGTGCCAATTAGGAGGGCAGTGATTCCTGGTTATACTTTCTCTTTATCCTCTGCTCTGTTTGTAACTTCAAAAATTATCCTGTTGATATTATCTTTGGGTAGCCACTTTCCCTACAGATTCACATATCTCCAACTGTGGGTTACAGACTATAGGAAGCCAGGCATGGAATGACCACAGCTGTGCTGGAAAGGAAGGCTGGGGTGCACCCCATCTTAGGCTGAAGCCCACGTGCCCAGAAACCAACAAATCTGAACATGGAAGACAAAAGGAGCCAGATGAAGAATAGAGTTTGGACCAAGATTCAGATTTATATATTCAGATTTAAGATTGTTAAACCAGAGAGTAAGAAAGCTTGCAATAACACTTTTGTTCTTCATGTCTTCTTTGTTCTGCATTTCTAGTTTCAGTTGTTTCACTAGGCCCACCTTTTTCTTTCTGCCTACACGCCCTCATAATATCCTTTTCTCCCAATCACCAGGTTAACTTTCATATATCTTTTGAGGCTCTGCTCAATCACAACCTTCTCTGGGAAGCTCTCACTTACCTCTCCTTTCCCCCAACCCAAGTGGATTATGATTCCTCTAATGTATACTTCTATCATTGTGCTTTCACTAAGCATTCTCTTTGTATTTAGTATTCTACTTATTTGTCTGCTCTCTTCTTCATTGTGAACTCCTTGAAGGCCAGGGTGATGCCATATATCTATCTGTATATCTATATCCTTATCCTTATTCGTATATCTATATCCTTAGCACATAGTATAGTACATGGCACATAGACTGATCAATGTGTGATGAATGAATGAATGAGTAAATGAAAATGCAGTCAATTTCAAGGGCTGGCTAGTCAGCTGCTTCAGATGAAAGCTCAGGAGGCCTGTAGATAGCTGAGAATTTGGCAACTTGCTAGAGGAAGGTTTGATGATTTTTTTCTTGGTAAAGGTTGAGTCTGACATTTTTTTAGAAATATAGGGAGAAAAGAACCTAGAAAACTATGAAATACTAAAGTGAAAGTATTTTTTATCAATTATTTTTCAGTCACTACACACAAGTCAAGAAAAATGAAAAGAGACAGCATCCCAGAAATGTTCACATGAGTGGAATATCAATGTAGTGATAATGGTTTATCAGTAGTTCTTGTACTGTTAAATCTTTCTGGGACTCATGAATCTTAAAGGTAGGTTGTGCAAATTGCAAACTGGAAGACTCTAAGGTCATTTCAGTTCTCTCTAGGCTATATAAATTCCAACTCCCCCTTCCAGAGAGGCAAAGAGCATGGAAGGTCTTACTTATATACCCCTGGGGTTTGTGGTAGAGGTGGGAGAAAGCCACAGAGGCAAATCCAGGGATGAATGTACTAGCCAAATGGAATGAAACTGCATAAGCAAAGCAAGAGTGAAAAAAGATTTCTCCCCTCCACTCCTCTCAGACAGCAGAAGGCATTGTGAAAGGAGATCCAAAGCAAAATTAGGAGTCCTGGGACCTAGTCCTTGCCATGCTACTAACAACTAGTGCAACCTTGGACACTTACTTGGTTTTTCTGCCTTGGTTCCCTTATCTGTAGAAAGGCTAGGTTGCCTAGATGATCTCTGAAATCTTTTTTAGCCATAGAATTTTATGCTTCTATGTGATGACTAACCAAGATAATCAAAAAAGAAAAGAGCAAGATTGGGGAAGAAGAATAATGAATTTTATTTTGGAAAGGCTGAATTTGAGTTTCTGTGATACATCTTGTGTCAATAACAAGAACTACTTGAAAGTGGAAGTCTGGTTCTTGGATGAAACTGGGAGTGGAGGTTTGGCAGTTTATCAATAACGGGTAATTAAAACAATAAGAGTTGTATGACCAGCTAAACCAGTTGTAAATAAGTCAATTATGTTCCAGAGTTAATTGGTAACAGTTAAATTCAAAATTATAATTTACTTATATTTGTTTGATTCCATTTACCTTTATTGTATATTTTAATGGATGACAATTGCATCATTTGTTGGTCATTGACTACGTACTAGGCATTGAGGTAAGTGCTTTACATTTGTTCTCATTTAATCTTTACAAATATCTGTATGAGATGGGTATCTTATTCTTATTTTAGAAATGTGGAAAATGAACAATGATGTGCTGGTTAACATGTAACAACTGGCTGGGAGAAGAGAAAGCCCTAATTTGTAGTGGTTGCTGATTTCCATGGTGTAAATACTTCACCTGGCCTAATTCAGGCTATCAACAAGAGACCACTGAACAGGGAGTTAGGAAAATATGTGCGGTAGTACACAGCTATGTAATATTTTCATCATACAGATACAATAAACATAAATATCTTCAAGAGCATAGATAATGGTAACATACTAAAATAATTAAGAAGTGATGCGTTTGAGTACTCACTACATTTAATATAATTTATTTAATTTAAAGTTTATATGATGTAATTTTTAAACTGTCATAATTTAACAACTGGCTCACAGAGTTCCCCTAAATTAGACGATTTGCTCTTTCAAGCTAGAATAAGCTGGCTCCACACACCACTGAAAATGATGCTAAGACAGGGTAAGTAACTTGCCTAAGGTCATACAGAAAAATGCTTGGATCAAGATTTTTCCAGTTCTAAAGACCAGGCTCTTAACCATTAGATTATCATTTGTAAAACTGTAAAGTTCTGTATACTGCGTGTAGTAAAAAGGAAAATTACTGTTGCGTTTTCCAGTTGAAAATACGTATCTGCTCTTAAGTGTCATCAATAAGGAGGATTTATGGTGGAAACACAATCATGATTCAGAAAAATCACAGTGAAACTTCTGCTTCTCTGGATCAGTTCTTGTGCCTCAGTTTTCTTGAGAGCTAAAGGAATGCTTTGTGTCCTTTCTGAATCATAGTCAACCTATGTTGGAAAAAAAATAGAATTTATGAAAATCTTTTTATATTGCTTGCAGATAGGACTCATATAAATTTAAATGGTTTTTTAATTATTAGCTTGAATATAACTTTATCCCAGTCATATTGAAAATAAAAAAATTAATATTACAAATATCTATTATTTGGTATTCATGGTTTAATCTCTTTGTAGGCAAAATGTATAAGGATGTTTATTGCATTAAGTAGTAAAAATATGAAACATCTGGCAACAATTTTTAGACCTTGAGAATAAGATGACAAAGTGATGAGTCTCAGGGGACTAAGATCATGTTTCCCACTCCTGAAAAGCGGTTTGAAAAAATATTTAATGTTTTCTGAAAAAACCATACTTATTTTAGTTCCTTCTTTGTTCTCTATCTTAGGAAGTAACTTACACACAGAATTTCATGAACTGTTCATGAAATTCTACTTAGGTCTTTGGACCTGGATAAAACCCGTGGTTAGAATTGCAGCTATAAAGCCACCATCTAGCTCAATAATTCTAGACAAATCAAGTAACTCTGTGGATCTTATGTTGTAAGAAGAAAGTATTATGGTTGTGATTCTCTCCTTTAAAAAGGAGATAAAGCTCCATTATGATACAAGGGAATCTATGAGTAATTTGGCCATTGGGTGAGGAAAAGAACAAGACAGTGTATTCCAGACAAGAAAGTTAAATTTGGGAAGGGTCAGCTTATGTCTGCAGATCACAGCTCTGAGTCATTGTACAATAAGTGCACACAGAGTTGGCATGCATACTTGCCTTCCTGGAATCTGCAGGCTTCACTAATTTTGTATTCTAGTTGCTCACTCACATTAGAAAATGAAAAAAAAAATTGTTTCATGTTTGGCTATCCAAATGTTTTTAGATAAAAGTGGCAATCTTTAACAATTCATCTTATTGACTACCCCCTCCCCTTTTGGAGTTACTAATTTCAATTTACATTCTACAGATAACTTTTTCAGCTTCTTGGTTTGTTAACAAACCTGTCTTGCCTCATACTCTATGCCAAGCTCTATGTTGTACTTTAAATAGCACAGTGGATAAGATGCTGTTAGTGCTCCTCAGCAGGGATATTAGACATGTGCACTGGCAATTATTATATGAGTCAGAAGATACAAAACTCAAAGTGAGGGCTATAGTCTTTGGTGCTCTGATATGTAAGAGGAAGAAACGGCTCTTCCTAAAGTGATCAAAGAAGGCCACCTAGGAGAAGTGCTTTCATGAACATAGAGGAGAGGCTGACCATGAAGACATATAGACCTGAAAGTACAAGATCATCTGAAGAGAGAGACTGGCAGGACATCAAGAGAGATAATAACCAGGCCTCTCTTCCTGTCTCTACAGAGGACACAATATTTAAAACCCTACCATGCCCTCTTAGCACAGACCCTGATAAGTATTGCTATTGAAAATGGTTGTTGTGGTTGTGGTTCCATAGTGTAGCAGTTCGCACATCTGCTTTACAAGCAGTCAGTCCTGGGTTCATGCCCCAGTGGAGCCACAGTCCATGGTCTATGGCCATGCCACCTTCAATAAGCCCGATGTCTGATCTTGGGAGCTAAGCAGCGTCGGGCCTGGTTAGTACTTGGATGGGAGACCACTTAGGAAGACCAGGTGCTGTAGGTGTAAATTAATAATAATAATAATAATAATAATAATAATAAATGGATACAGTACATTTGAATGCAACAAAACAGAATAAACTGTAGTATTTGGGGAGAAATCTTTGTTTTTCTCCAACAAATCATTCAACTTGCTAAGTCACCTTTCTTTGAGGTCACCAAGAGTTTGTGAAGCATATATGGATATGACTAAGGTCATTATATTACACTTAGTTATTGGTTACAGTGCTGTTAGAATGAGAAAACAGCTGGAAACAGTATGGGAGCACAACTTGGGCAATGTCTACCTAAGATGGGTGTCATAGAAGATCTGTCATAGAAGATCTGGCCTTATATATCTCTTTTCTGTGTTGATGAGCTAAGTAATTCATAGACAATATTGTAAAGAAGGGGTAGAAAGTGGAAGCTTAGTTAGCTGTTATCCTCACTGAGGTAGATTTCATCCTTCTTTTTACCACCTTTGAGCAGCAACGAAAGATCTGAGCTAGTTCTTGGTGCTCAATACTTTGGTCTTCGTTTCGTGTGGCTCACAACTCATTTCCTTCACGGACAGCTCTGTCTTGTCATGCTGATGGCTAGAGACCCACCCAGAGACAGCTGGAGAGAATTTTCCTGAGATTAACAAAGCTTCTCTGTCCCCATCAGCCACAGTAGCTGTCTGTTGGGACTTGAGATTGGAACACCACTGGGGCAGCAAATTTCCCCAACTTCCTAACCAATGGAAGCTTAACCAGCAAAATACAGAGTGGCAGGGCTCCAGATGGTGTCAAAATTGAAGCCAAAATATCACTCACAACTAAATAGAGGCCAGATCCAAGTTTTATTAGAATCCTGCACAGAAAATATACAGATATCAGTTGTGTCAAGGCCTGGTACTTTAACATGGTAAAATATTTTACTTTTTCCCTTAGAGAGGAATTTTTAATTTCAGGCTTACTTCCCATTATTTCAGTGAAGAGAAAGGACAACTAATGGTTGGTTGGTCTGGAATATTCTGGCAGGAATATTTGAGTCATAAAATATTAGCCAAGCATCTTTTTGGATATTCTAAAATAAACTGTGTTGAGAACTAAGCATTTTATGCCAGGACAAAACTAAAGAGCTTTTTCTCAGAGGTTCCCTAACCCCCCTTTTCTGGCTACAGTCTTATAGTTTGATAACACCAAGGTTTGGGCTGCTTTGCAAGGAACCAGTCAGCTGTGGCTGATTACTGCTATCGTTTTTTTTCCCTTGTTCATGAAATCTTACTATGAACGTACTTCCAAGACACAAAGAGAGAAAGAGTTGTTTGTTTGTTTAGGGGAAGCCATTACTGGAGATACTAGTGCTAGGGTAATGGGCTAGGGTCTGAGATAAAAGGGAGGAATGTAGACATTTTATAAAAAAATGATTGTTCCCATCTCTGGATTTACATGTCATGATGAAAAGTGGCCTCTAGCCCTGGCTTTACCACCGACTGTGTGACTTAAGACCGTTCGTTAATTCATTTAACATTTATGAAGCACCTACTCTGTGTTTGAAACGATGTCTGGCACTGAACATACGAAATGAGGAATGAATAAGAAACATGTTCTCAAATCGCTGAACTCTCTGAATACCACTTCTTTATGTTTGCAATGTGAGGGATGCACTAAAATGATCTCTTAAGGCCCTCTGCCTCTAATTCTTGGATCTTTACTTTTCTGTGGGAGCACAATGTACCTAGAAAAGCAGTAATAGGAAAATGGACCCAACGTTCATGCCAGACATTGTGCTAACTAACCAATTTTATATACATTACCCCGTTTTGTTTTCTTAAGATTTTCTTAACATGGGCATTAGAATGCCCATTTTATAGATAGGAAACTAAGCATCAGAGAGGTTCAGTTGGCTTTTGTTACAGGTATGAAAGAGACAGGGCTAGACTGAAACCCAGCTCTGCCGACTCCAAGCCCAGTGTTTCCCCTCCTTTGTTCTCCAGATTTTTAATGTTTATTTATCTCTTCTGGACTTTCCTCTGTGAGTGCTTATGAAAAATTTATTCAAGAATCCATGGCAATCCAATATAAAATAACTCATTCTGGCCTTATGGGTCTTTCATTAACTTTCCCTTCCTCCTTACCTACTAAACTTTTCTTATTCATCCCAAGGGTGATCTTGCCACTTCATTCAAGCCAGTGCTTTCACTGTTTTGCCTTTGCTTGTACTTTACCTTTGACTTAGAATTATTTTCAGTCTTGTCCATTGCCAAATTCTGTACTCTTTCTCAGACTTTATTTGTCTTACTCCTAAATTTAATTTATTCAGTCCCTAATAGTTGTCCAACACAATAAGAAGCTAAAAAAAAGTATAAGGTCATCTCTTTGGGGGTAATAAGAGATTCACAGATTACAGAATAGAACTATGGGCTAAAATAAAGAGTTATAGACTTGTATGGGGAAGAAAACGAAAGTAGCATAATAGCACTAGAGTCATTGGAACTTGAGGAGTAGTTGAAGCTTGATTAGATGAAAAGAAGGGCAGAGGAAAGTACAAGGTCAGAAAAATAGCAGAAAGGTCCACTGAGTATTAGAGAAATTAGATGCCTTTCCAGCTGGAGAAGCTAGGTTTGAAAAACTCTGGAAGCTGGAATGAGACAGCTGAACTGGATGTTATTATTGAAAACTGTTAATCAGAAGGAGTACTGGATTGAAAGTTTGAACATTTGTGTTTTTGCTCTATCAATATGTGATCTGGGAAAAATTGATCAAGGGACTTGAACTTCTGTTTTCTCATCTCCTGAAGGTCACCCCAGTCTACAAGAAAAGTCCAAGCTCTTCAGAATACCCTGCTTTTTCTATTGTTCCCACTTCCAGCCACTTTGTAGTATGTCATTATGTGTAAGGAGTCAGTTATGAGCTGAAACTTTTCATAGCAAGGTATTATTACATTTGCTCTGCAAGAACTCTAATGGTGCTGAAAACCATGATTTCTCACAAAGCTGCATAAGTTAAATAATAAAATTTAGGTCACACAAGTTAAATAATACTCATACACATACATTAAAAAATGGAATGTTTTCCCAACCAATTTAGTTATTTAACTTTAAGAAACTTAAATTTCTTAATTAAATATTTGGGATTGGAACTTCAAGGGCTTGAGGATTTCTGTTTTAACTGACATTGTGAGGCAACAATAAGATCTCAAGGGTTTCTTTTTAGTTATGTCTGGGTCAGGGTGCCAGATAAAGTAGATGGTCTCAAAGATGCTAATCTGGATAGAAATGTGGCCAGGCACAAGCTCTGATGGTCATCAAGGCAAAATAGGTTAGAGCAAACATCATCAACCATGAGTCATAGGAAACATCAATGTCCAAAATCTCCAAAGTAGTTGAGACGGTTAGTTTTATGGTCAACTTGAATAGGCCACAGGGTGCCCTGTTATTTGGTTAAACATTTGAGGTTTGTCTGTTGTGTTTCTGGGTGAGATTAACATTTAAATTGGTAGACTGAGTAAAGCAGATTGCCCCCTACCCCAGTGTGGGTGGGCCTTATCCAACCTGTTGAAGGCCTGAATAGAACAAAAAGGCTGAGTAAGAGAAAACTCTTTATGCTTGACTATCTTCAGGCTAGGACATCAGTTTTCTCTTGCCTTCACACTCAGACTCAGACTGGAACAATACTGTCAACTCTCCTGGGTATCCAGTTTATCAGATGCAGATCTTGGGGCTTTCTACCCTCTATAATTGTATGAGCTAATTCCCTATCATCTACCTATCTATCTGTCTGTCTGTCTGTCTGTCTGTCTGTCTGTCTGTCTGTCTATCTATCTATCTATCTATCTATCTATCTATCTATCATCATCATCATCTATCTACCTTCCTACCTACCTACCTACCTACCTACCTACCTACCACTTGTTTATCTATCATCTTACTGGTTCTGTTTCTCTGGAGAACCTTGACTAATACTGTAGTGTTTGGATCAAAAAGTGAAAGATCAAGGCAGGTGGTCTCTCTGGAGTCTAGTGGCACAAGGTCTTTTGCTTGTTTTCTAATTACAGTAATGCAAGCTGATTTTCTTAAGAGGCAGTATAGTTTTATAACTAAGAGTACACACTCTGGAAGCAAACTGCCTGGATTTGTATCCTGGCTCCACTGTTTATGAGCTAGAGAAACTTGGACATGTTACTTAACAGCTCATTTTTCTCATCTTTAAAAATGGAGTAATTAATATACCTCCCTAATAGGTAGTTCTGAGAAAAATATAGACTGTTATATGAAAATTGCCTAAAGGAATACCTGGCACACAATAACTATTACTAAATGGTAGCTATTTTAAACCCTCCTGGCTTACTGAGCTCATCTTGGTCTCTTATAGAACATTCTGAATCTTCTGATCAGCAACTTTTTTTTTTCCAGTCTATGATCAAAAGTTGGGAGAAAGAGGGAGAGGGATTCCATAAATGTTTTCCTGAACGTTGGAATCATATAACAAGAGACAGTATTCTTTTAGGTCAGGAATCACCCAGTGGCTTGGTTCTTCAATAAGTTAAAAAGACCATTTCCTAGAGCAGAAGTCCTCAGTAGATGCCCACTTCCAGCACACATTAGATTCCCCAGGTATGTGGCTAGAAGCTTACTGTGTGAAGAGAACTGAATTCCTTCTTCTTTCCTTTATTATTATTATTTTTTCTAATTACAAAATAATTGTATGTTTATTAAATAAAGTTTTAAAAATACGAACATTATATAAAAGAAAGTAAAAGTCATCTATAATCCTTGCATCCAAGATAACAGTCAATTTCAAATCCTGATTTTTTTATACAATATTATATTGTAGGCATTTTCCTATGTCACTAAGTATAGTTTGAAATCTTAACTTTAATGCACATCTTAGCAGTTTTCAATTCTTCTACTGTAATAAATTCTATAATAATACATTGCCTATATAAATATTTCCTTATGGAAACAGCATATTGTAAGAATGTAGTAAGACATCATACATGGAAAGCTCTTAGGACAATGCCTGTCACATACAAATATTCAATTTCTGTTAGTAATAATAATAGGTTTCTAGTAGGGAATTACTGGTTGAAAGAGTGTAAATATTTTTTAAGCAATTGATGCCTACCATCTGTTGCCTATTCTCTTTCTAGAGGGATGTCACAGCTTCTACTTCCAACTAGCAGTGTGTGAGAGGGCCTATCTCCCACACCCTGACTTATCTGTTTTATCAATCCAGTTCTGTAACCTTTGCAGGTAAAGAATACCATTCCCAAAATCTGTCATTGCGTTAACTGTCAGTTTTTGTGTGCAATAGTGTTTTTCTATATTTCTGTAGATGCCCTGGTGGAATGTTAGGAGACTCGCAATACTCTGAAATGGAAATTGGACTGAGTTGTAGAGTGGTTTTATATCTTTGGGAGACTGATACAGGTGTATCTCATTTTATTGTGCTTTCTTTTAATTATGCTTTGTAGATATTGTGTATTTTACAAATTGAATGTTTGTGGAAACCCTATACCAACAAGTCTATCAGTTCCATTATTCTAACAACATTTGCTCACTTTGTGTCCCTGTATCGCATTTTGGTAATTCTCACAATACTTCAGAATTTTTTCATTATTATTATATTTGTTATGGTGATCTGTAATCAGTGATCTTTGATATTACTATTGCAGTTGTTTTGGGGCACCATGAATCACACCGATACAAAATGGCAGACTTAATCAACATATGTTGTACGTGTTCTGACTGCTCCACCAACAGGCCATTTCCCTATCTCTCTCCCTCTCCTGGGGTCTCCCTATATCTTTATACACATTAATATTTAAATTAGACCAATTAATAACCCTACAATGGCCTCTAAGTATTCAAGTGAAAGGAAGAGTCTCACATCTGTCACTTTATATCAAAAGCTAGGAATAATTCAGCTTAGTGAGGAAGGCATATCAAAAGACAATACAGGCTGAAAGCTAGGCCTCTTGTGCCTAATAGCCAAGTTGTAAATGCAAAGGAAAAGTTCTTGAAGGAAATTAGAAGTGTTACTCCAGTGAACACAGGAATGATTAAAGAAAACAAAACAGCCTTATATTGTTGATATTGAACAAGTTTTAATGGTCTGGAAAGAAGATCAAACCAGCCACACTATTCCCTTAAACCAAAGCCTAATACAGAGCAAGGCCCTAACTATTTTCAATTCTACAAAGGCTGAGAGAGGTGAGGAAACTGCAAAAGAAAAATTTGAAGCTAGCAGAGGTTGGTTCCTGAGGTTTAAGGAGAGAAGCCATCTTCATAACATAAAAGTATAAGGTAAACCAACAAGTGCTGATGTAGAAGCTGCAACAAGTTATCCAGAAGTATCCAGAAGATTTAGCTAAGATAGTTAATGAAGGTGCCTACATTAAAAAACAGATTTCTAATGTAGATAAAGCAGCTTTGTATTGGAAGTAGATGCCATCTGGGACTTTAATAGCTAGAGAGGAGAAGTCAATGCCTGGCTTCAAAGCTTCAAAGGACAGGCTGACTCACTTGTTAGGGACTAATGCAGCTGGTGACTTTAGGTTGAAGCCAATGCTCCTAGGGCCCTTAAGAATTATGCTAAATCTGCTGTCTGTGCTCAATAAGTGGAACAACAAAGCCTGAATGAGAGTTCATTTGTTGATAGCATATTTAACGAATATTTTAAGCCCACTGTTGAGACTTACTATTCAGAAAAAGAGATTCCTTTAAGAATATTACTGCTCATTGACGATGCACATGATCACCCAGGAGTTCTGATGGAGATATAAAACAAGATTAATGTTGTTTCATGCCTGCTAACATAATACCCGTTCTTAGCCCATGGATCAAGGAGTATTTTTGACTTTCAAGTCTTATTACTTAAGAAATACATTTTGTAAGACTATAGCTGCCCTGCAGAGTGATTCCTCTGATGGGTCTGGGCAGAGTAAATTGAAAACTTTCTGAAAAAGATTCCCCATTCTAGATGCCATTAAGAGCATTTGTGATTCATAGGAAGAAGTCAAATATCAACATTAACAGGAGTTTGAAAGAATTTGATTTCAACTCTCATGGATTATTTTGAGGGGTTAAGACTTTAGTGGGAAAGCTAACAGCAGATGTGATGGAAATAGCAAAGTAATTAGAATTAGAAGTAGAACCTGAACACGTGACTGAATTGCTTGAATCTCACAATAAAACTTTAACAGATCAGGAATTATTTCTTATGGATGTACAAAGAAAGTGGTTTTTTGAGATGGAAACTACTCCTGGAGAAAATGCTGTGAAGACTGTAACAATGACAACAAAGGATTTAGAATGTGACGTATACTTAGTTGATAAAGCAGTGGACTTGAGAAGGTTGACTTCAATTTTGAAAGTTCTGCTGTGGGTAAAATGTTACCAAACAATATTGCACACTACAGAGTCATCATTCGGGAAAGAAAGAGTCAATCGATGAGGCAAATTTTATTGTTTTCATTGTCTTAGTTTAAGAAGTTACCACAGCCACCCCAGCCTTAAGCAGCCACAACCCTCATCAGTCAGCAGTCATCAACATCTAGGCAAGACCTTCCACCAGCAAAAAGGTTATGCCTCGCTGAAGGCTCAGAAGATGGTTAGCATTTCTTAGCAATAAAATACTCTTTTAGTTAAGGTATGTACATTGTTTTTAAACATAATGCTATTGTACACTTAATAGACTATAGCATAATGTAAATATAACTTTTATATGCATGAGAAACAATAAGAATTTGTGACTCACTTTATTGTGACTTTCTCTTTATTGCAGTGGTCTGGAACTGGACCCACAATATCTCAGAGATATGCCTGTATTCTGTGCTATACCCACAGTTAGACCAGTGCTTAGATATTACTATTGGGGACTCTTTTCCCTCACTGTCAATGTGAAAGAAGCATCTAGATATTTTATCTTAGAGGAATTGGCTCAAGAATAAAAGCTCTAGATTGCCATTGTGCATGACACAGTGGTGCCCAGTTGTTTGATCAAATACCTGTGTAGATGTTGTGGTGAAGGTATTTTTTAGATGTGGTAAGCATTTAAATCAGTAAACTTTGAGTAAAGCAGACTTCCCTCCATAATGTAAGACTCATCTGAACTCCAGACTGAGGTTTCTCAAAAATGAAATTCTACTACAAGACTAAAACTTAGAATCCTTGCCCAAATTTCAGCCTGAAGATTTCAGACTCAAGAATGCAACTTCTCCTCTTCTCTAAATTTCTAGGCTTCCATCTGCTTTATACATTTTGGACCTGCCAGCTGTCAGAGCCACATGAGTCGAGTCCTTAAAATGAATCACGTATATACATATATATTTCCTACTGGTTTTGTTTCTTTTTCTCTGGAGAACCCTGACTAATATACTGTCTTTTTTTTTTGCTCAATTATTTTCTCTGCATTAGCACTTCTCAAACTATAATGTGCATGTAAATCACCTGGGAATGTTGTTCAAGTGCAGCCTCTGGGTCAGTAGGCGGTGGATTGAGATTCTGCATTTCTAACAACCACCCTGGTAATGCTTATGCTACTGGTCTACATACAGACCACATTTTGAGTAGCACAGATTTATGTAACCAACTTTTTCATTTAAACTGTATCATGATATCAATTATTCTCCTAAAACTTTATTTGTAGTAACTGTATTGAATTTTATCATAGGAATTGCCATAGTTTATTTAAACCGCTTTAGTTTGGTATAAATTTTTAAATATTATGAAATTTTGCAATGGACACCTTGTATATCAATCTCTATGTCAAGCATTATATCCTTATGATAATTTCATCAAAAAAAAAATCCTGGGCCAAGCTTTAGAAACATATTTCCTAAAAGCTCTTTAGAAAAAATTGTCCAAATATCTTGGTCCATTCAGGTTGCTATAACACAATACCATAGACTGAGCAGCTTATAAACAACAGATATTTATTTCTTACAGCCTAGAGCCTTAGAAGTCCAAGATCATGACACTGGCAGATTTACTGTTTAGTGAGGGTCCACTTCTTGGTTCATAGATAGAACCTTACATGGTAGAAGGGTAAGGGCATCTCTTTGGGAACTCTTTTATCAGCATATTATTCCCATTTATGAGGGCAGAGTCCAATATTATCTCCCGTAGGATCCATCTCCTAATAAAATCTTTTTGGGGGTTTAGGATTATAACATGAATTTTGAGGGGACACAAACATTCAGATCATAACACCAAATATATTGGTACCTGAGAATTTGGTTTCTGCAAAAACTCAAGCTTGCATGCTCAGCCCCTTGCTTTCAAGGGCTTCTCCTGACCTTTCCTTACACTGTCAGTATCTCCAGGGCTTACCCAATACACATAGTTCCCATAATTCATTAATACATTTTCCCATTTATTTATGTAATAATATTACTTGGTTATCTACTAAATGGATGCTATAAGCACCCTGCCGAAAACTGGGGGATAGGGAACTTAGTTCAACAACTAATAAAATTAATATAGTTCTAGTTAAGATGCATGGTGCTATAAGTGTATAACAACAACCTGGTCTAATATAAGGGTCAGGGACACTTCCTAAAGAAGTGACATTTGAGATTAGCTGTGATTCTTCTGAGGATGTGACACTCAGTTTTTTAATTTTTGGCTAGTCCTTTTCCAGTAGGTGGAAGCTCTAGTGCCAGAAACTTGGAAGTTACCTTTAGTGAGAGATAGGATACATGAGTCTCCAAAGATCTCCCAAGAGACCCACTGTAGCTGCTGGTTCTCATTTTCCCTGTCATGCCATTGTGAAGATGACTCTCTAGGGGTGTTCCCTCAAATGTCTGTTCCTGAATAGAGTCTCAGTTTCCCATTACTGAATCTGAACATTGTCTGATTTCCCATCCATTGCCATTTGCTATAGGAAATGGAGACTAAATGACAGGTTATTTTAATGTAATTTATCATAGAAAAATATATATGATCTTTCAATAATTTATCATTTTGACACTTCACCTCTGTTGCTTCTATCAATATATATAATGATAGTTGAAAGAAAGAAATTAGTACTACAAAGTTACAACAATCAAAACAGTGTTCTACATATAGATCATTGAAATAGGATCGACAGTCCAGGAATAAATCTATACTTTTATGGTCAGATGATTTTTTAAAAATTTTATTTTATATTAGTTTTAGGTGTAAAACACAATGATTAGACATTTATACAGTTCAGAAAGTGATCCAATTGAGTTCTGGCAATGGTGCCATGACCATTCAATAAGGGAAAGATTACTTTCTTCAACAATTGGTGCTGGGCAACTGTATATTTTCATATAAAAAAAAATGAAATTGGACCGCTACCTCACACCGTATACCAGAGTTAACTCATTTGCTTAGTTCTATCTATGTTGTCACAAAAGGCAGTATATCATCTTTTCTTGTAGTTGAGTAATATTCAATTATTTATATGTTCCACATCTTCTTTATCCAATCATATATTGAAGAGCACTTTGGATATTTTGGCCACCATGAATAAAGCTGCAAACAACAATGGGTTGCATATATCCTTATTGATAAAATGTCTTAAAGTTATCATGTTAAGCTAAATAAGTCAGACAGAAAAAGTTGAGAATCATATGATTTTACTTATAGGTGGGATATAAAACTGAAAGCAACAGATGAGCAAGACAAATAAAAATTCATAAAAAACAGATAAAGTTATTGGTTAATAGAGGGAAAAGAAGGGAGAGGAAAGGTAAAGGGGGTCAAATATATGGTGATGGAAGAAAATTTGACTTTAGAAGGTAAACAATGTAATATACATATGATATATTATTGAATTGTACACTTGAAACCTATAAAATTTTATTAACTAATGCTTCCCCAAAAGATTTAATAAAATTATTAAATTAACTTAAGGTGGACCAATGCCTTAATTATAAGAACTAATATGATAAAGCTTAGAGGTAAACACTGGGGGTAAATATGACCTTGGATTTGACAATGGATTCTTAAATATGACAGCAAAAGCATGAGCCACAAAAGAAAAAGTAGATAAATTGAACTCCATCAAAATTAAAAACTTGTATATCAAAAGACATTATTTAAAAACCAAAAGACAACCCAAAGAATGGGAAAAAATATTTGCAAATCATATATCTAAGGGTCTAGTATCCAGAATATACAAGGAACTTTTACAACTCAACAACAAAAAGACAACCCAATTTAAAAATAGACAAATGACTTGAACAGACATTTCTCCAAAGATTTATAAATGACTAATAAGTACATAAAAAGATACTCAATATTATTACTCATTAGGGAGATGCAAATCAAAATTACAATGAGGCACTACTTTAAACCCACTAAAATTTTTAGAAAAGAAAAATATGGAAAAATGGAAAATAATTGTTGGCAAAGATGTGGAGAAATTAGAACTCTCATAGATTGTTGGTGGGGATGTAAAATGGTGCAGCTATTGTAGAAAACATTTTGGCAGTTCCCTAAAAAGTTGAACATAAAATTACCATATGACCCAGAAATTTTACTCCTAGATATATACCCAAAAGAATTAAAAACTGGCACTGAAAAAAATAGATGTACACACATATTCATAGTAGCAATATTCAAAATTTTTGAAATATGGAAACAACCCAAATATCTATCAACAGATCAGTGAGTATACAAAATGTGGCATATCTACATTATTCAATCATAAAAACAAATAAGATACTGATACATGCTACACCATGGATGAACCTCAAAAGCATGCAAAGTGAAGGAAACTAGATATGAAAAGTGACATAGTGCATAATTCCCATTGTAGAAAATATTTAGAATAGGTAAATCAATAGACATAACTCAGGTTAGTGATTATGAAGGCTGGGAGAAGGCGAATACGGGGAGCAACTGCATAATCGGCATAGGGTTTCCTTTTAGGATGATAAAATGTTTTGGTACTAGATAGAGATTGTGGTTCACAAAGTTATTTATGGTTAAATGGCTTATTTAAGTGATTAATTTTATGTGAATTTTACCTCAAAAAATTAAATAACTAGATTTATTGTGGCGATCAATTCACAAATATGTATGTAAAATTAAATAATAAAGGAAGAAATCTTTATTATTTCCTTCTTATGTCTGTCATATTTTATGGTTTCAATTTTAAAGCATAGTAGCCAAATCATAACATATCTTTGATTAGTACTACCTTAGGGTTTTATTAGATTTGGGTTCTCCCATCATTTTCACATACTCTGTACAATTCAGATTTCAGTCCAAGGCTTCAAGAACATTGCAAACAGCTGCACTGGAATTATGCATCTGACCATCAATGACATGCCAACTCTGACGGACAACTGTGTAAAAGTAGGTAGCTGGAAAGTACATTTTCTTCTCAGTCCCTTTAGATAGAATTTTCTGTGGCTTGAATAATTGAAAAATAAGAATAGGCTTTGCATTTCAGTTTTTTTTATAGTAAGAAAATCATTTAAAATCTTATGCACACACGTTTTCTTTAAAATTTAGAAATTTTAAATTTAGTTAATGTGTCTTTCTGAAAATATTGAGAAAAAAATGACCTCATTACTTTGCTACATTTATACTGTGGTTAATTTAATCATATATTTTTTTTCTTTTAAAGGCTTTAGTTGAAAAATGTCCTCGTATTACATCAATAATTTTCATTGGTGCACCACATATCTCCGATAGTACTTTCAAAGCTCTTTCTGCTTGTAACCTCCGAAAGATTCGATTTGAAGGTCTGTGATATTAAAAATGTGGTTCAGCATTAACTTACTCTTGTGTAGATTCAAATACAATACTTGTCTTTTCTCCTTTTTTAAAAAAACAGGAAATAAAAGAATTACTGATGCATGCTTCAGATTTATAGACAAGCGTTATCCAAATATTAGTCACATTTACATGGTGGACTGCAAGGGAATAACAGATGGTAGCCTCAAGTCACTCGCCCCTTTGAAGCAGCTTACTGTGTTGAATTTGGCAAATTGTGTAAGGTAATGAATCATTCAGTCATATATTCAAGAAACGCTAAAAGTCTGGAATATGCTAGGCCTTTTTAAGGAGCTCATCGGTTGGTCAAGTAAACATGAAAGTCAGGAGCCCAAGTGGAGGTAAGTGTAGAGTTCTGTGGTAACACATAGGAGGGGCACCCAAGCCAGAATGGCTGCTGGGGGTGCGGGGAGATTGTCAGGGAAAGCTCAAGATGTGTGAAATCTCAGACCCTTCTAAGATAAACAAATTCACAAAAATGCTTATGGGCTATCCTTCCTAGTGAGTGTTTTCTCAGTTGTTCCAGGTGGAAGATCTTTTCTCAAATGGACTTTCTGACTTGCTTATGAGGAACTGTCCTTACTGAAGGATTTCCTATCGGGTACTGGTTAGATTTCTCTTCTGTGTGAAGTTGCTGACAGATGGACAGATGGCAAATTCTTATGAAACTCTTTTTCAGTTTGGTCACTATTGAGTTTCTATTCTGGTATTCTCAGGGGGGTAAGGATCAAACTCTTGCTGAAATCTCTTCTTCTCTTGCCTATGTAGATTTCTTATAGTATTATAGAGCCAGATGATTGCATAACAGCATTTGGTTCACAACAAAGTTGGTTAATATTTGAAGAAACATAAGACAAGTCAGAATAATAAGCTAAGCTACACAAAACCTTAACCTATGTTCCCTATTATTAAGATAGGGAGGCATCCCCTCCAGAGGAGCAAGGGGCCCCAGCCACATACTCAGGGCTCCCCAACCCAGGCTCCCAGTGCAGGGAAGAAGAGTCTCCACAAAATCTGACTGTAATGATCACTGGGGATTCCAGCCAACACGGTGAGACAGAAGGCAGCTGGATATCTAGGCATCCCCTAAAAGGGCCCACACACAGACTCACTTGCTCACAGTCACTTACCCTGGGCTCTGGCAGAGGGACAACGGCTCAAAAAGTGCCAGGGACTAGAGGGAAAGACTGAGTCATGCGGCTTCAGGGCAATAACTGGAGGGACAGTTGCCATTGTCCTTTTGTTGAGCCCTTCTTTTGTGTAGCCTACTGGCCAGTGCCATTTAGCCCATGTTGAACCCACTTTGTACATGACTAATTCTGAATCTGCTTTGGCCGGCTTCATCCCAATGATTCCCTAAGACCTTGCCCCACCCAACCTGAGAATAGCCTGTGGCAATTTCGAGTGGTTACCGGCAATCAGCTCTACTCCACACTTTCAGCAGGAGGTTCCTTTGTAGCAATCAATAGGCCAACAAAGCACCTTAGGAAGTACTTTCAGTGGTGGGCAACCAGCCCCTGCAGTATTTCTTGAACAACTCTTAGGGTTCTGCAGGCCCGAGGTGGGCAATGGCTGGCCTCGGTGTGAGCTGAGACTTTTGAGAGTGGCCGCAGGCTCATCATTGGAAATAAATCTGAATCTGTGCCAACCTGGAAAACACCACTTTCCCCTACCTGGTGACTCCCTGAAATCCCACCTCATTCAACTTTGGTTCCTCTGAGGTTCATTCAACTGCTGAGCCTTAAGGCAGGCAGACTCAGGATTGGGTATGCCCTGGGCCTTTTGCTGAGCTGCAACACAGGCCCAGTACTATTGGCAGTCTGCCTCAATTCATCATATTGCCTCTCCCACATACTTCCAGGTCCAACTGAAGCAGCAACCAAAAAAAGATAGCTTTGTAGCTCCTACCAGGTACCCCTGGGTTGGTCACAGGCAGCAACTGACCTTGGCCTGCATGGAAGCCCCTCTTAAGAGATGCCAGAACCAACACACTGAGAGGCTTGTTTTATATGCCTTGTTTTATATGCTTGTTTTATAAGCACCAATCGAATAGGTCCTACAAGCAATACACCTGAAGAGTGGTCTCAATGGTAACATGAACCCAATGGGGGGAACCTCACTTCATGGGGTTAGCCCCCACACAGCAGCTCATAACATTGTGGGCATGGCCAGTTTTCACAGCCAGTCAACCTGAGAGTCAATCCCACAAACTGACGAGCCAACAACAAAGCTCAACTACCAAAAGAGGAAACACACAACCACACAGGGCTCACTCCTGGAGCATCCAGTGCAAGTGATCAGGGAGACTGTGGCACTGGGCCACACAGGACACCTACTACGTAAGGCTGCCTAGCTAAGACTTAGAGATGTAGCAGATCAACCTAATACATAGGAAAGAACACAGAGAGGCAACTAAAATGAGAAAACAAAGAAACATATTGCAAATTAAAGAACAGGAGGAAACTCCAGAAAAAAAAAAAACTAAATAAAATGGAGATGAGCAACCTACTAGATGCAGAGTTCAAAACACTGGTTATAAGAATGCTCAATGAACTTAGGGGAAGACTAGTGAGCTAGTTCAGTGAGAACTTCAATGAAGAGATAATAAGCATAAACAAGGAAATAGAAAATGTAAAAAAGAACCAATTAGAAATGAAGAATACAATAATTGAAATGAAGAATACACTGGAAGGAATCAACAGTAGAATGAATAAAGCAGAGAATCAAATCAACAATTTGGAAGACAAGATAGCAGAAACATCCAATCAGAACGGCAACAAGAAAAAAGAATTTAAAAAATGAGGAAAGTTTAAGAAGCCTCTGGGACAACATTAGCAAGCAACATTCACACCATAAGGGTACCAGAAGGAAAAGCAAGCAAACAAGGGATTGAGGAATTATTTAAAGAAATAATGACTGAAAACTTCCCTGCCTGGTAAGGAAAAAGACATATAAGTCCAAAAAGGACAGACAATCCCAAACAAGGTGAACCCAAACAGACCCACATCAAGGTACATTATAATAAAACAGCAAAGATTACAGAAAAAGAGAGACTTTTAAAAACAGCAAGAGAAAAATAATTAGTTACCTACAAGGAAGCTCCCACAAGACTGATTTCTTAACAGGAACTTTGTGGAGCAGAAGGGATTGGCATGAAATATTCCAAATGATAAAAAGCAAGGACCTATAGCCAAGACTACTCTACACAACAAGGCTATCAAATAAAATTGAAGATGAAATAAAGAGCTTCCCAGACAGGAAAAAGCTAAAGGAACTCATTACCACTAAGTGAATATTACAAGAAATGTTAAGGGTACTTCTTTAAGAAGAAGATCTATGATGAAGGAGGCAAATGTACAATGGCCTAAAGGTAGTCTATTCAATAAATGATTTGAGGAAAACTAAACAGATACATGCAGAAAAATAAAAATGGACCACCTTCTTTCACCGTATACAAGAATAAACCCAAAATAGATTTAAGACTTAAATGTTAGACCTCCAAACCATAAAACTCCTAGAATAGAACAAAGGCAATAAACTCTGACACTGCGCTTAGTAATATATTGTTTAGATATCTCGCCTCAAGCAAGAAAAGCAAAAGAAAAATAAACCAATGGGACTGCATCAAATTAAAAGGTTTTTGTACCTTAAAGGAAACCATTACAGCTTAACACTCCAAAAACAGACAATCCAATTAAAAAATGGACACAGAACTTGAATAGACATTTCTCAAAGGAGGACATACAGATGGCCAATAAACATATGAAAAGATACTCCACATCACTAATCATCAAAGAAATGCAAATTAAAACCACATTGAGTTATCACCTCACACCTGCCAGAATGGCTATCATCAATAAACCAACAAGCAAGTGTTGTGGAGAAAAGTGAACCCTCATGCACTGTTGGTAGGATTGCAAATTGGTACAGCCACTATGGAAAACAGTATGGAGTTTCCTCAAAAATTAAAAATAGAACTACCTTATAACCTAGCAATTGCACTGTGGATGGGTATCCAAAGAAAACCAAAACACTAATTTGAAAAGATACATGCCTTTATATGTTCACTGAAGTGCTATCTACTATAGTCAAGATATGGAGGCAACCTAAGTGCCCACCAATAGATGGTTGGTTAAAGTGGAGGAACATTTATACAATGGAATATTACTCAACCATTAAAAATAAAATCTTACCATTTGCAATGACATATATGGACCTAGAGGGTATTATGCTAAGTGAAATAAGTCAGATAAAGACAAATACCACGTGATTTCACACATATGTGGAATAGGAGCAAAATGAAAACAGACTTGTAGATACAGAGAACAAACGTGATGGTGTGGTTGTTGAGGGGCTGGGTGAAAAAGGTGAAGGGATTAAGAAGTACATATTGGTAGTTACAAAACAGTCATGGGGATGCAGCATGGAGAATATGGTCAATGGTATTATGGTGATGGTGGGTGGTGCTGGGTGGGTGCTGGACTGGTCAGGGGGATCACTTTTAAATTGTGTGGATATCTGGCCACTATGATGTATACTTGAAACTAAGATAAAATAATATTAAATGTCTCTACTAATTGAAAAAAAAAAGATAGGGAGGCATCATGGGTTGGGATGACGGAAAATATAGGATTTGAAATGGGAAAAACACGGATTACAATATGAGGCTTTCAATCAACAGCGAGCAAGGAATCGGGGCCTCCTGCTAATAGCTGTGTAAGCTTGAAGGGAGACCCTCCAGCCTCAGTCAAACCTTCACAAGACTAAAGCTCCAGCTATTATCTTGACTGTAAGCTCATGAACAAGCTGGCATCTGATGCAATTACAATGTGTGTGTATCTATGTGTGTGTTTGTGTGTATATGTGCATATGTGTGTAACAGCTAACCTTATCTAGATTGATATGTGAGATAAGATTTAATTTCATTCTTATATTTCATTCTTATATTTAATTTCATTTCTTATATTAGTGTAACTAATTTTAAAATAAGTGGAGGTTTTCTACTTCTGGCAGTATACTTGATGAAATATGTCAAAGGATTCTTTGTCACAAAAAATTTAGATCTTTGAAGAAAATATTTTCAATACACTGCTAAGCCCACAAAGAATAAGATATCTAATATCCAACAACCTGATTCTATACCACCCTCTCAATGAACAGACTCCCTGAGATAAATAGTGAATACTAAGCAAACATAAAAGATAAGAGATGCTCTGAGCATGAAAGTTCATTTCAACATTGCTGTTGAGACAATCAGTTTTGAGCAAGACTCAAGATAGAGGAGTGAAACCTGAGAGTTCTTCAAGGCCTGGACCGCTTCAAGGGGGATAAAGTGGTCTCAGGTAGGTAGCACCCAGGTTTCTGAAATAAGTTAGCTCAAAGCTTCTCTGGAGGAAAGCATCATCTGTTTGGCCTTCAGAATTTCCATAGACTAAGATCAAATTTATAGATGCTCATAATTAAAGATCGTCAAATGTGCAAAGCTATGAGTCATCATGAGAAAGTCAACCAGAAACAACCAAATAAATTTGGACTTCAAATCATTCCTTTTATCAAATGTAACTGTGTATGATATTTTGAAGAAATACATAATGGAATCAGATATATGAGCAGGCAAAAAAATATTTAAAAAACTAGATTTATTTGAAAAAAAATAACTTTAAAAAAATAATATATTTTTCAATTACAGTGACACATAGTGTTATTTTAGGTTCAAGTGTACAAGAATGATTCGATATTTATATAACATTTTAAGTGATCTTCCCCTCAATAAATCCAGTACTCATCGAACAGCATACACAGTTATTACAGTACTACTGATTATATTTCCCATGCCATACACTACATCATCATGGCAATTTGACCTCTTAATCTCCTCCCCACTTCACCCATTCCCCACTCCCACTATCTAGCAACTATCAAAATGTCCTCTGTATCTATGAGTTTGTTTCTGTTTTGTTTGTTCATTTATCCTGTTCTTTAGATTCTACATATGAGTGAAATCATATGGCATTTGTCTTTCTCTGTCTGATTTATTCCACTCTACACAATACCCTCTAGGTCTATCTAGGGCATTGCAGAGAGCAAGATTTCAACCATTTTAAATGCTGAGTAATATTCCATTGTACATACGAACCACCTCTTCCTTATTCATTCATCCACTGATAACACTACCAGTTGCCTTTATATCTCAGATGTTTGAAGGAAGCATCTAGGAAATATTAGGAAAAAAGAATTCATAAAGGGTTAGTGATTCACCTAACCTTGCTAATTGATGTCTACAATTTTAATGTCATTACTAAAATCACATTGTTATTAACAATAATTTCCCACAGCTTATTTAAGTCTTCAGATACCTTATATTCAATTTTTATCTACGAGACAAAATCCTGAAGGGCAGGGATGAGGTTGTACTCATCCAGGCATCTCTTTATATCTTGGCTATTGTAAATAATGCTGCCAAGAACATATAGGTTCACATGTCCCTTCTAAGTAGTGTTTTGGATTTCTTTGGATAAATAGCCAGGAGTGGAATTACTGGGTCCTTCTTTGTCTCTTGTTATAGACTGTTTCAAAGTCTATTTGTCTGCTATAAGTATTGCTATCCCCAGCTTTTTTTTTTCATTTCCATTTTCATGAACTATCTTTTTTTCATCCCTTTACTTTCAGTATGTGTATGTTTCCATCTGAAGTGTCTTGTAGGCAGCATAAGTAAGGGTCTTATTATCTTATCTATTCATCTATTCTGTGTCTTTTGATTGGAGCATTTATTTGTGAGTCTATTTTTGACTAGTCAGTTCTTTTTGTTCCTTAGATTCCACATATAAATGAAATCATATGGTATTTATCTTTATGTGACTTATTTCACTTAGCATGTTAATGTTTTTAAATATTCCATGGAACTTAGTTATACATTAATTATATCATTCAAATTTTTATGTCCCTTTGTTTGTCAAAAGCTGAGTTCACCACCATTTTGTGTCTTAATTATGTTCTTTTTGAATTTCTAATTACTTTTGCCTTATTTTATATTTGTGCTATATTATATGTTGCATAAAAATTCATGACTAAAATTACCAAAAGTTACTTTTGGTCATATGTCTACAATTGAAAAGGTATTATGTAATTTAAAATATTCAAAATTCATGTTGTATATTTTCATAATTTATATAAAGCAATTCTAATATGTATATTACTATGTTTAGCACAGATAAGCTAAACTTTGTGAAATACTTAAATAAGAAAGTTAAGAAACTTATGTGAAATAGTAAGGAATTTTATACTTTTAATAAACATAGAAAAAAATTGAAGTTTTTTAAGGCAATGCTCCTTTTACACAAAGCATTAAATTTCTCTATCTTACTATACTCTTTACATTTTATCAATGCTATAAAAAATGGATAAAGTCATTTGAGTGCTCATGATACTACACCATTCTATTATCTAAATGATTACCATACAGATCAATCACTAATTCTGTGAAAATATATGGGGATGAGATAACTAATTTTAAGAAAACAGTCATCCATACTACTCAATGGCAAATATCTGAGTTTTATTAAAAATCAGTACCAAAGAAAATTCTGCCCATTAATCCTATCTTTATGTTTTTTAATACACCATACCAAACAACTTTGGAAATACTGATCAGCATAATAATGAATATGGGCGTTTGGATGTTAATAAATCAGATTTCTCATTTAAAAAGAGAGAGGAGGGAAATATATGTGTTGGAGAGGGTAAAAACTCATCTGACCAGTAATCAAAATAAAATAAACATTCAAATGCAAGGTAGCATGTATGCCTTACACAAGACACTCCAGAAAATAAAATAAAATAAAATAAAATAAAATAAAATAAAATAAAATAAAATAAAATAAAATAAAATAAAATAACCAAAAATTAGACTGACCTTGGATTTCTTCTCCATAACAGAAAATATATTTATAATTGATATTTACATTATTTTAGTTGATATTTTTATATTATAAATATGTTTGATATTTCTATTATAGAGGAAATCTACACACAGATACACACATATTTTTATATTGCTACATTATTATACCATTTTACTGTACACAGTTTTAAAGGGGGAAAGAATATGATCTCAAGATTCTATACCCAATCATATTATCTTCATTGTGGGTGGTACCTGTAATCAATATGAAATTACCCTATTAGTCTTGTTTAATACTTTTCCTATCATAGTATTTTGACTCAATGTAAAATAGCCATACCTGTGTTAATTTTTCTTACATTTGTCTAATACATCTTCATAATTTCTTTTGTTTTTATTGTCATTTAAATTTAAATGTGTTTCTTATAGATTACTGGTAATTTTGACTTTGTGAAACCAATTTGAGAATCTGTCTTTTAAAAAGGAATATTTTCAACTTTATTTTTATCATTATTATAAAACTGATATAGTTGGCCTCCTTTTGCTTCTTCTATATATTCTATTTGTATTTTTTTAAATCTTTTTTCTATTTGTTTTGCCTTTTTTAATATATGGATAATGCTTTGCTATTTTAAAAGCTTTTATGTATCTCTGATTATTACTTTATTTTTATTTATTTTTGTATCTTTGTCAAGAATCCTTTTTACTTAAGAATGGAACCCCAATTCTCTATTTTTTAATTTCATATATTTCTAGTTCTTTTTCTCATTATTTTTGCATTCCAAAAGAATTTTTCAAATGTTTTTTATTTACTAATTTAATTTTTAAAAGGGTCAATTTTGGTTTTGATGTTTTAAATTAGGTTATTATTCTTATCACTGAATTTTTAGTTTCTTTGCCATCTGTTCTTATCTTAGGTGGCCATCTTTTCATCTCAGAATGCATCCTAGACTATATTTTTGTTTCAGCCAGGTTGCTTATTAATTCTTACTCCTCTTTTGCACTGTCCAACATGTTCTAATATTTTTGCATTTTCTTTTTAAAATCATTTTCAGAGGTATGCTTTCTCAAGTCTTACAAATTCCATCCTGTATTTTATTTTCTTTTTAGTGAAAATATTTTTCAATGAATACTCCTGCCCTAGTGTTTGCCAATAGGTGAATTGATCAGTTGATGTTTGGACTCCCTTCCTTCTTGTGCCCCTCCCATTCCCTTACCCCCACGAGGCCCTTATTGCTTTCTCAGGTGTTCTTCTCTTATTAGAGATGGAAAGTGAGTTGATGGGCACAGCAAGCATCCATACACTATGGCCCACTTCTTCCTGTATGTACTGCTCAGTTATTTACAAATCTGATCAAGTACAGGGTATAAAAGATGTCAGCATTCAGCACTTACCACACCTAAGACTCTTCCCATTTGTACACCCACCTGTAGGGTTCTTGTATGTGAAAACTGCCTCTCTTAGGATGCAATGTGCAACCTCCAGTCCTGCTTTATTTTCTGAAATGCTTTTTTGAAAGACAGAATTTGTGGTCTCCAGATGAAATTAGAAATAAAGGTCCCAATATCAGACAAAGAACTGATGGACCAAACAGACCTCTAACCATTTATAAAGCAGGACCTACCTACACTGTTGGGGGATGGCACTGATATGCAGGTGTCTCTGATTAGGGAGAGAATGTAGGAAGACTGAGGTTAAGGTTTTCTCTGCTTCAAAAGGAAAGGATCCATAGGTCACTTATTGGGTTTCCAGTCCAACTAAATTAACCTTGTATTTAGTGCAAATTCCTCCAAGATTCTGGCAGTAGTTTCACTGTTAGTCTTGGTTCTTCCTTTCCTAAGTTTTGGTCTTTTTCTTTTGCAGGAGATTATATCAGGGACTGCTTAACTTGATCACTTATTAGTTCAAGAGAAAGACACCTTAAGGATCATTTGTCTTCTTAATAATTATAATAATTATGCTACCTAATTAAATGAACAAATGAACAGGAATAGCATTCTTAATACTTCTCCCATTGCTATCGTTTATATTTTTAAAAAGTAAACTAGAGCCAAATAATCAAATTTGGTTTCAAAATGTTCTAAAAATACTAATATAAAGGTATCATGCTATTTTGGAATATATTGGGTATAGTAACTATTATTTAAATATTATTCTATATACTTACATATCAAATCTTATATAAAACTTTTTTTACTCTTTCCTACAGAATTGGTGATATAGGACTAAGGCAATTTCTTGATGGTCCGGTGAGCACAAGGATAAGAGAGCTGAATTTAAGTAACTGTATCAACCTGGGTGATACTTCTATTGTGAAACTATCAGAACGGTATGATAAAATCATAGTATTTTACATCACATCATTAGTAATTGTATATCTGCTAACAGGAGAGATCAGAGATAGACCTTCAAAACCATTTGGAAAACATCAGGAATGACCAGAAGCTGGTCCAATACTTGGAACCAAGTAAAAGACTTTGGATTCATAGATTAATCTTTTGATTATATATGAGATCTTTCTTATTAATTTCACCTTAGAGAGAGTTTGGAACGGAGTCATTCAGAAGGTTATAAATATCTAGGCAGGAGTGACTTCTCTGTACTTTTCAAGGATATTATCTCTATGGAAATTTTTACTCCAGCATTTCTCAAGGAATATTCTAGCTGGTGGGCTTATTCATGATTCTCCTTAACTTGTCAGAGGTCTGTGTACACTAAGGGCCAAGCTCAATTCCCATAGCAAACTTGTAGGGGGTAAGTGTAAAACCTAACTCTGCTCTTTCAGGGTCATTCATTGTGGTGCTTACATGATAGCTCTTTGTATGTATGTGATATATTTTTTCTTATTAGAAATTGCAATATGAAACAGAATCACAGAAAGAATGTCTTATGTAATAACCAACCTCCCTTCCATCTAACTTTTCTACTTTTAAGCTTACTTTCTTGTTGAGAAAAGGAAAATTCTTGCTTTAATACCTTTTGCTTTCCCAGATAGTTTTTATGTGAAGAAATTGATAGTCAGTGTGACTAAAAGCTAAAATTAATTTTTCATGTTGCTTTCTTTCAGCTGCCCTAATTTAAACTACTTGAGTTTACGAAATTGTGAACATTTGACTGACCTAGGAATTGAATATATTGTAAACATCCCTTACTTGGTATCAGTAGATCTCTCTGGAACAGACATCTCTAATGAGGTAAAAAAAAAAAAATGTTTAAAACAGTTCAATAACTTTTATTGTTTTCTGTAATATAAATATTTTCCATTTTGTAAACAATGGGGAGAACAAGAATTATTTTTATTTTTTAAACTATTAGATCTAAAATGTAAGTTTAGAAATATTGTTTCTGGAATAGTGATAGATGAGGTTATTTGTAAATTAATGGTCTTTTTTTCTCTTTAAAAAAATGGCAAAATACAGTATTATAAGTAAAGTCCTGACAGATTAGAGTGTTACATGGTAGATCTGAATTTTTTTCACAATTGAAATTTGGTCAATATGGAAATAACGTAGTTTATATGGTTTAAGTTTATTTTTCTTGTGATTGCACCTTGTTCTATTAGACGGAGTGCCTTGAGATCTAAATCTTTAGTTCAAAACTAATGTCTGGAAATGGTCTCATCAAATCTACAAAAGGATACATTTTAAGAAACTAATGAGTTCCTGAAAGCTGCGTTGCTACTCATTAATGTTGAAACTCAGGTCACACCCATCCTATCACTCCAGCACAAATCCATTTACTAATCAAAAGGAAGATAAATCTGGAAAGATTTGCCATATTTCTGAAGGATTTTAATGAGCTATTGTCCCAGCATCAAGCCCCCTTCAATTCTTCAGGCTCTTTTCTCCTATATGCCTTGTTCTGGGCAATTCTGGGTCATGCTGGGAAATGAGAAGAATGTGAGGATTTCTTAAATCCATAGCCCTAGACATCTTTAGCAAACATTTTCCTGCTCTCACATCTGGGTTTATTTGCCCTCAGACTCATGCTTCACCTTTCTAGCACTCTGCTACAAAGTAGCTGACTCGTGGCAGCTAGATTCCAGTTGGGTTTGGTGCTTTTAAGGCTTTTTTGAAAACAGACTGGAGGGTCAGAAGAAGGAAAAGACCAGGGTTTTCTTCTACCTCTCTTTGTATCATAATCAGCAGCTGCATTTCCTTTGTGATGTAGTTGCTCTTCTCAGGCCTGCTGTGGTTCCAGCTTCCCTGGATGCCCTTGGCCCCTGGGCTCCAATAACACCATCTTTCCCTCTAATCCTTCCAGCATAGGATTAGTACCAGCTTCCTGCTAGTGCTAATCTCTAGACTGTGTCCTGACTCCTTTGGTTTCTCAGTTTCTTTACCATCTCCGTACTCAATGCCTTGTCACCGTGACACTTCCTCAGTTTGAAATAGAGTTATTTCTGTTTTCCTCGTTTCTGCGCACAGAAAAAACTCTGATACCTTGTTGCTTCTCACAACCCTACAAAAGAAAGGTGAGATTGATTCCCATTTACTTAGATCTCCAAACCCGTCAGGAGGTTCTGACTTTCTCTCCAGCTAAATAGAGTCCAGGGAGGTCTAGAATAGGGTCCCTGTATGGGGGATCATCCAGCACATTTCTTTTGCTTTCCTGATTCTCTTCTCTTCTACATCTCTTTCCTTTTCTTTCCTTTCCTCCCTTCTCTTCACTTTTCCCCTCATCTACCCCCTTCTCTTTTCTTTAGGCATAGATTCTTATCTAATCTGGGGGTGGAAAAAATGTTCTAACAGATTACATAGTCTTTAAAAATGTTATGCCCCAAGTCTTTCAGAGTTTAGGATTTGAAGCTTAAAAGCCGTAAAAGCGTAAAGAGAAAGGTTTTTTTTTTTCTTCTTCTGTGTTCTGTAAAAACCCTTCTCTGACAAATACAAGTAGAATGCCCAGCTGTTGTCTGAAGGGTCACAGGGTAACAAGAAGTAGAGGATCAAAGCACATTATAAAACACTTCAAAATATAATTCTACCGCAGCACTAATCACAAGTCTGCAGTGTCTGCTGAACATTTGTTCAATGAAGGGAATGAGGATTAAATGCTGTATCTTAGTTTTTAGCTTTGGAGGAAAACTCAGTTTTTATTTTTAAAGACCATATATTGAAATTTTACATACTGAGGACAAATTAAAAACAAATATACCATCAAGTATCATTCATTGTCTTCATTTTTTTTTTTTTGTAAAGAATATTCACAATCTGAGAGCTGTATATAGACATCTGTGGGTGGGGGGCGGAGTACTAGTTGTTTCCTGCTGGAAGATTGAAAATAATTTTTTGAAGATTGTTGGTTTCTTCCTCCAAATCAGTTAAACTCTGATCCAAAAGACAAGTGACTGACGATACAGTACTGTAACAGCGGTGGAAGCTAACCTCAAACAGTCAAATTAAAATGAGTCACCCAGATATCAATTTGGGCAGCTAAACACCAAGCCTAAATTGTAGGTCTGATGAAGTGCAAATTTAACTATGAACTTAGCATTCAGAATTTAAACTCTGGAATGTTACAAATATTTACATAGATTGAATGTGACCAGTTGTGCATTTGAAAAAAGTTTCCTGTTTTCTTATAATTATGTTCACTCTCAAATCTTTTCAATAGTAAGTTTTCAGTCCGATCACACTACTCATTTTGTTAGCAAATAATTATTTTGGCTACCTGAGCTTAGTGTTGGGGATGCTGGAGTGAACAAAACAAACATGGCTCCTCTTCTTAGCACTTACATTCTAGTGGAAGACAGTAATGGGACAAGTGGTTACAAAGTGTGGTGGATGTGGGACACAAAGAGAAGGGAAACTTAACCTAGCTCAGAGAGTCAGAGAAGACCTGACCTTTTCCAGTAGAAGGAAAATAGGTATGGGAAGAACCAAACAAATAGCCTGAACAAAGATACAGAGGTTTAGAACTATGGTGGCATTAAGGATATCTGCACATTTGGAGATGGCTTGAACATGAGGAGAGTGGTGAGAGATGATATTTAAGAGGTAGGCAGGGGCCAGGTCATGAGGGGCCCAGAAGCCAAATTGAGGAATTTATTCTCTGCCCTTTTGGCAATGAAAGGACATTCAGTTACTGTTAATTAGATAGACATGGTCACATCAGCATTTAAAAAAGATCACTCTGTCTGCTAAATAGACATGGTAATAATAGATGGATCAGTGACTGACTGTGAAATAGAAATCTAAGTGAAAGTTATGAGGGTCTGCATTAGGGCTAGAGCCAGGGAAATTGCAAGAGCAAAGTCAGCAGATTTGAGAGACATTTAGGAGGAAGAATCAATAGGAGATAGGATAGGCTGATTATTGGGATAAAGACAAAGGGAGAGAATCAGGAATGATGTCAGATTTTTGGCTGAAGCATCTGTGTCTCTTACTAATACATGTCCCTTCCACAGCAGGAAGAGCAGGGAAATCAGCAAAATTCACTCCTCAGAGGTACAAGAACTTTTTAGCTTTACAGATTGTGAAGGGGTGTTGTATTCTGAAAATCATGGAAACTCATGAGGCAATTACTTAGCAAAGGCAGAAAACAGATATTTAGAAATCTAGAAACATATCGAATTGAGAGAGCTAATTTAAATGGGAGAAGCAAAGAGGAGAACACAGCTATTTCTACCTCTGTATACTTCTTATAGTAATTTATTGTCCTCAGTTATTCCTTTCTAGAAAATAATATATTGTATCATCCATGAACCAAAAGTTGTTTAATAAGTTATCTCATTAGCAAATTTTAGGGAAAGATGAACTACATCAATTTTTCTCTCCTAACATAAAGATACAGGGTTCATAAATGAGGGAAATAGATTACTAATATGATGGTATCTTAAAATATCTTTCAAATTCTTTAATCTTCTATAGCTTTTCCTAATGTCTAATTAAGTGGAAATTCATTCATCTCCTCCTACCCCAGAGGATTATTTGAATATGAGGTTATGTCTCCATTTACATGGGAAAATGTTTCCACCAGTTAGGAGAATTATCATTTACTAAAGACCACAGGATCCACAATTAGGGCACTTTAATCTGTTGCTTAAGTTGCCTTGGTCACTGCCATATTTTTTGTTTAAAGGAAAAATGAATCAGAGTGATGTTCCAGATGGTGTGCTTAGATAGTGGTTTAAGAAAATTTTTATTTGCCTGATTTTCAAAAATTTTCACTATGAGTACTAGATCTTGAGTGACTATTATGTCAGCAGTCTCCTGGAGTTCCCTCACTAGGATGTGAGATCCATGGAGACTGAGACTTTGTTTTGTTCTCTGCTGTTTTCTCAGGGCCTTGGCGGGTAGTAGACTTGATAAAGATTCATTGAATGAAGGAACAAAATGAGTCCTAGGGTTACCAAATGCGAGTAAGACCTGTTCTCTGCAGCCCAATTTGGAAGAGTTAGCATGGGTAATTTAAATATGATGCAGCAGGTATAGTGATAAAGCAGAGGAAAGGCTATCTTAACTCAACCTGGCCGATAAAGAAGCACGCAAAAGCATGCTTGTTTAAGGAACTTCGTGTAGCTTAGTACTAGTGGAACATACCATAAAAGAAGGTGTCACTGAGAGAATTTTATGCTATGCCAATGAGCTAGGACTTGAATAAATGAATGATGAGACAGCACTTAGTAGGGAAGTCACAGTCATAGTCAACCTCCCATTATAGATAGATTATTGGGTTGTTCTCTGGGTTAGACTGGAGAGGAGAAGCACTTGAGGCAGAGGGACCGATAGGAGGTATTTTAGTAGTTAAACAAAGAGATAAATTCTTGAACTAGGTCAAAGGCCAGAACTAGCATGGAAAGAACATACTCAAGAATATTTAGGAAGTAAAAGTGAAAGAATTTGGTGACTAATTCACTGTGGAAGATGACAACCTGGGACTTGGATGGAGGAATAAGAATGATTCCAAAAATATGACTTTGGGTGGATGGAGGTCCTACCTCAAAAAAGTTAGGTAATGTAAGAAAAGTAACAGGTTCTGAGGGAAAGGTGACTTCAGTATTATCAGACTGAATTGAAGTATATGGAATATTTAAGCCAAAGGCTAGAGAGAGAGAGATATTTAAGGGGGGAGATTCAGATATGGGAGTTAATTGAATGTTATCATGTGAGATCCATGTTAATTTTAATTATCTATGTTATAAGTTCATCTAGTTTGAAATATTTCTAGCCAAAAACAATTTATGATGAATAGACTAGAATAGATAGAAGCTAATGTGAGAACTTTGATAATCCCAGGTGTAGTCTAAATATTTCTTATATCTGTTCCCCTCCTTTGTCTCCATCCCTGCTTCCACTGCCATAGTTCAAGCACTATTTCTTCTTACTAACCTCTCGTACCTTAAATATCACTGTTCTCAAATCTATTCTCCACTCTGCTGTAACGTGATCTTCCAGTATGCAAAACTGAACCTGTCACTTCCTTGCTTAGATTACTTCAGGATCCCCATATTATAACAATATAAAGTCTAAATAATCTAGTGTGGAGGACCAAGCTCTTCCCAGGGTGGCACCTGCCTACCTTTATAGCCTCACTTTCAGGTGATTCCCACCTTTCACTTTCAGCTCCGGATGCACAGAACTGACTCTTCTACAGTTTCTCAAAAATGTCATGCTCCCCTTGCCTTCCCATCTCTGCAAGTTATGCTGTCTGTCTGAAACACCCACTCCCTTTACCCCTCAAATTTTAGCCATGTAAAGATCTCCTGAAATTCGCAGGCAGGCTTAGGATTTCCCTGTCTTGTGTTTCTACTGTACTTTATAATGCCTCCACTAAAACAATCAGCTCGTTATATTTTAATATTTGTTCCATGGCTGTCTCCGTAAAGCACTGTATACTCCTTGAGGGCAGAGGCTGGATTATCCCATTTCGGGGTGCCTAGCATAATGCCTAGCATGTAAGAGGCACATAAAATATTTGATCAGTGAGTTAGGGAGTAAGTTCACAAATGGATCTGCTACCATTTCCTTCCTCTCAACCAAACACTTAAGGCTTCTTTAAATTTTGCTATGCTCTGAGCTGGAGTGGGAGTACTTACAGCTGCATGACTTAATCTAACGATACACTTTCAAGAGACCACCCATCTACATGAAACACACACACAAATAAAGCCTGAAGTTCAGTGAAGCAAAACCACTAAAGCAGGAAACATATGAAATCACTTGGGATTTAAAAAATAGCAAGAATAGGAGTTAAAAGGAAGTAGGGTAGCTCAGAGACAAATGGATTTGCCCATAACAAGAAGTCTACCCTATTATTCTTTTTCATATGGAACGGGACCTCTCTTTAGTCCTTTCCAGGCCCTTCTCCTCAGCTCGTGGACTTCTATGAATCTGCTGGTCCCATCACCAGCAATAGTGGTTTTCCCTTATAAAGGTTACAGTCAATTGTCCCCTGTTTTTAGTGAAATACAGACTAAAACATTTCAAGAAGTGACCTACTTAAGTTTGCCACTTCCCTCAAGGAGTCTCTTTGGTGGCATAACCCCCTCAACCTCCACCAGGTGGAGGTAAACAGTCTCAAGGGAAGTTGCTCTGTTTTCAGGTAATGCAGGTGCTGATTTTCCTTCCCTTCATAAATCAATACAGACTCTATTTCTGTATGTTGACCGAAGCCTGCTTTCCTTTAGACTTGTAGGTTAGTAAGTTAGGTCAGAGAGGTTGTATATTTAAAAAAGAAATATAATTACAAAATTCATACTAACAAGTTAAGTAGAAAGAAAGATAATTGAAAAGAAAAGTAAAAATTTTAATTAAATTTTAATTGCTAAGAACTATAAAAGGGAATATCACTTGTGAGGTTATGATACATTTTCAAGGACATTGTACAAGATAGTGTTATCAGTAGTTTTAGAAAGAGGATGTGTTAATTGAGATAAAACATATTTCCAAGTAGAACTTTCATCCTTAATTCAATCAAGAATGTGGTAGGCAGCACCAAACAGGGCAAATCTTTCAGAAAGAAACATAATTATAAAGGGAAATATTCAATCTAAGGATTCTGAAAGTATGCTAGCAAGATGAGAGAAAATTGATTAAATAAAACAT
Organism: Cynopterus sphinx; assembly: GCA_030015415.1. Lineage (NCBI taxonomy): Eukaryota > Metazoa > Chordata > Mammalia > Chiroptera > Pteropodidae > Cynopterus > Cynopterus sphinx. Next base: position 39,744,826 of record CM057391.1, on the reverse strand, counting down.
AATTTTATAGTCTACTCATCCATTCAAATATTCATTGTCAAATGTGTGTCAAACACTATACTAGGTTCTAAGAATATTAAATTTACTGCCATAGCACTGGTCTCAAGGTACAGTCTAGTGCCAAAGCAACAAGAATAACAACACCACTTGGTCAAAAGTTACTAAAAGCATGAGTTCAGAGTGTGGATTCACATCCTGGCTGGTTCCACCATACTATGAGGCCTTGAGAAAGTTATTTAACCTCTCTGTGCCTCCATTTCCCCTCTTTTTAGAACACTGATTACCTTTCACTGGGTCATAATCTGTTGTACATGTGTGTGTTCTATACTGGACTGTGGGCTTCTTGAGAGCAAATACTGTACCTCATTGACCTGTATACTCCCAGTTTCTATTCCAAAGCCTGATCTGTATAATACATGCTAAATAAATATTTATCAAATGAATGATGAATTAAGAATGAATTAATTTTGCCCAGACCTGAGATTTAAGACTTTCTAAAGGTATAAAGAAAGTCTGTCAAATGTTGGAGCCATTACTTGTTTCAGAGAACACCTCATAATTTGGATCATTTATGAACCTCATGGTGCCAAGTAGAACATTTACCTACTTGGTTCTGAAATTCTTTAGGTCATTAATTGGAATAGCTTCTGAGTCAGAAAGCCATTAAAAAAAAGGAATCCCGTGGACTAGAATAGTGTATTTCACTTGTTCAGAGAAGCAGGCCTCCCATAAACAGCATGAAGCATTTTTTAGTGGAGGCCTCAGTTCTCCAGCTGGCTTAGATTTGTTGCCACTCAATTACAAAATTGTGTTTACTTACAGCAGCAAGGCCTTACGATAACTTGTGCAGCACATAAGGATGATGACATATCTTGCTCCCTGTCTTGCTAATAATAGATTGGCCATCTGGGTCTGAGCAATTTCTGTATTCATCTTAGACTGAAGGATGCTGTAGGAGTATTTCTAATTTGTATTTAGTTACACAATTATTATATGAACTCAATTTTTACAAACACCTTTATTAAGATATAATTCACATACTATAAAACTCATCAGTTCGAAGTGTACCAACATTTTCATCACTCCGAAAAGAAACCCCTTCCCATAAGTAATAGGGATAGTCACTCCCTATCCCTATCCTACCTTCCAGCCCACTATAGGCAACCACTAATATGCTTTCTCTTTCTATATATTTGTTTATTTTGGACTTTTCAGTTAAATGAAATCATAGAATATGTAGTTTTCTAGGTCTAGCTTCTTTTACTCAGCATAATGTTTTAAATGTTCATCCAAAGTAGTAGGCATCATTACTTTTTTATTGACAAATAATATTTCATTGTATGAATATAATACATCTCACTTATCCTTTCACCAGCTGAAACATTTGGCTTATTTCATGTTTTTTCTATTTTGAATAATACTGCTAGGAACATTTGAGTATAATCTTTTGTGTTGATATGTATTTTCATTTCTCCTGGGTCCATACCTAGGAGTGGAATTGTTGAGTTATATAGTAAATTTATGTTTAACTTTTTGAAGAACTGCCAGGCTATATTTTAAAGTGACTGGACCATTTTACATTCTCATCAGCAGTGGATGAGGGTTTTAATTTCTTCACATTTTATTATCTGTCTTCTTAATTATAGCCACCCTAGTAGGTATGTAGTGGTATCTCATTGTGGTTTTGATTTGCATTTACCTAAAGGTTAATGATGTTAATTAATTAAATTCTGAGGTCATACATTTTAATTTTAATTAACAATTATAGTGATAAAATATAGCATTCTATTTAATATTAGTTAATATTAATTTTTAGTAATTTTGGATAAAGAGGTAAAGAGATAAAGAGGTAATTTAATAATTAGCAATTTAATAATTAGCAAATTAATAAATTAGATGAATTTAAAAAGTTCTAATTGGGCTACATAAAAGTAAAAAAAGATGGAAACTTTAGAGATAGTTTCATGGGACAAATTCCCCACAGCATAATAAAACTTACTTAGCCATTATCAAGTATAGGGCAAAGATGCAAACCTTGCATCTCTTACTTAATATTTTTATTCAAACAATTGGCACAAATTGGGATATCTAAATCCAATTCTTCTAACATAAATAAAATAGCATCCACATCTGGAATCCAGACCACATGTGATGGCTCCACAGGGCTTGGTCATTCTTTGTTTTGAAACAAAAAGACAGAAAACATAATAACAAAAGAATTCACATTTGCAACAAAATTAAAATAAGTAACAGAGTGATTTTATTTTGGGGTGGTTTACAAAACCATTTAATGAAATTAGAAATTGTAGCTTAAACAGTGGATTCAATTAAGAAGAATTTTATGCACTCTTTTCCTTGATACATATATTTTTTAAATTAAAGGGCCTAATATAAAAAAAAGATATATTTGCATAATAATTTTCAATTATGGTTCAAATGTGTTTAGGATCAATAAAATATAAACCAGTCCTGCAAATAAAGTTTCAAAATGAGAAATTTATATACCATTTTTGGTATTTTTCCCTTCTAGCCAGCTGTGTAATCCTAAAAGCGAACAGGAAGATGGCACCTACGAGATGCATTAGTCAGATCGCTATCTGAATGTTACAACAGTTTAGGGGGGAAGGTACTGAGAAATGGGGACAGCAAGATGAAACCACAATCAGATATCACCTTACACCTACAGAATGGCTATTATAAAAAGTAAACAAACAATAAGTGTTGGCAAACTTGTGGAGAAAAGGGAACCCTCATCCACTATTGGTGGGATTGCAAATTGGTACAGCCACTATGGAAAAGAGTGTGGAGATTCCTCGAAAAAACTAAAAATAGAACTACTTTATGACCCAACAATTCCATTTTGGGGTATTTATCTGAAGAAAACAAAAACACTAAATCATAAAAGTACATACATTCTTATGTTCACTGCAGCATTATTCATAATAGTCAAGATATGAAAGTAAACTTGGTGTCCATCAACTGATGAATAGATAAAGAAGATGTACACACTCACCACAATAGAATATTATGCAACAATACAAAAGAACAAAATTTTGCCTTTTGCAACAACACAGATGAACCTTGAAAATATTATGTTAAATTAAATAAGACAGAGAAAGACAAATGCCATATGGTTTAATTTATATGTAGAATCTAAAAACAAAACAAAACAAAAAATGAACAAACAAAACAAAAGACTCATAAAAGTAGAGATCAATTTCATGGATGCCAGAGAGAAAGGGTGTGGTGGGGATAAGTGAAAAAATTGAGGGGGTGTATAGTTGATATTATTGTGATAAGTTTACGTGGTGACAGATGATTACTAGACTTAGTATGGTGATCACATCGTAAAGTATATAAATGTTGAATCACTGTATTTTACATCTGAAACTAATATAATATTACGTACCAACTACACTTGAAAATATTTTAAATTTTAAGGGCTGAAATGACAATCTATTTTTTTTTCAATAAAAAGAAAGAAGGCTTTTTAACTGAAAAAGTAGAGAATTATTGATGAATATTTACCTGTCTATAAGCCTTTATATAAAGATTTGTTTCTCTCTTTTCCAGTAATTAAACATAATAAAAAGAGCTAAAGAATTAAACATTTTTAGGTTAGGCAAAAATAAGAATTTATTGACAAATAGATTCATTAGCCACATTAAATGTCTTCAAAATAAAATTGTGTGTTTAGGGGTCCTTTAGATTTGTTTATATTGATTCAGATAACATTTCCCTGGAAATAGGTGGCAAGATAAGTAGTATCTGAGATTGTGACACTTTTTGTAAAACTTCAGATGGAGACGACCTGAAAATTTTGTTTAATGATGTTGCCTAAGCAAAGTGATTTTATGATTTGTTAAGTGTAAAGAAAGATAAGACCGAAGCTAGGGTAATTTTAGTTTTTATAATTGGCTGTTATCTTGAAAATGTATATTCTAACTAAATTAGAATTACAAAATGATCTTTAAATTAAATTTTTTAGGCTTTGATGATACTTTCCAGACATAAAAAATTAAAGGACCTTTCTCTATCCGAGTGTTACAAAATCACCGATATTGGAATTCAGGTAAGATAACTAAGTCATTCTGTTAAAGAATTTAGATTGAAAATTAAGCATGAATTGAATAAACTTTGTAAGTCACGGTAGAAAAAAATGTGGATTGGAAATGTAACATTTATGTAATCTTGATTGAGACAATATCAACTCCAGGCCTTTAGTCAGGTCTCTGCCACCTAAGTGACTGAGAGGATTTGTTTTCTCATTTTCCCATCTACTTTCTCCCTTCTCAATGTTAGACTCATAGGATAATTAGGGATAGGTAGACATTTTACTTGGATAATGATGAAATTTAATATGGTAAAGTCTTATCATGTAAGAAGGTATCTGTATATAGAAATGTTATATAATCTAGCCATGAAAATTGGGAGAGTTTGAAAAATATACCAGATACTTAACAATTAGGAACTTAAGTTACTCAAACACAATGAGCAGCATACTTTCCCAGAATGGAAAGCATGAGATAAGTAATTGAATAGGATAAATAATTACATGTTCAATTTGGTACTTCAAGAATTAATGAGAAAGGTAAATTTCTTAGACCTAGTGTTGAGGGAAGTAAAAGAAGTCATAAGGTAGATATTGTGAGCAAGCTACAACACGATATTAAACATCTCAATGTGCTGCTTAGAGAAGAGAAAACAGAATCAAATGTCATATATGTATTGAAGTAGGATAGAATCTGGTTACCTATTAGTAAATCATGGAAGGTAACATTTTTAAAGGGAACCAATAATCTAGGAATGCGGAAACTGTTAAGTACATTGGAAGTACGACATAAAGTGTCCTGAGAGTTCATAACCGCTGCCGCTCATGAAAACCTGAGACTAAAGTAGGAAAAAAAAATGAAAAAAAGAGAGAGAGAAAGAATAGAAAGAGAGAGAGAGAGAGAGAGAGAGAGAGAGAGAGAGAGAGAGACAGAGAGAGAGAGAGAGAAGGAAAGGAAAGGAAAGAAGGAAGGAAGGAAGGAAGGAAGGAAGGAAGGAAGGAAGGAAGGAAGGAAGAGAAAGAGAGAGAGAGAAAGAAAGAAAGAAAGAAAGAAAGAAAGAAAGAAAGAAAGAGAAAGAAAAGAAAGAAAAGACAGAAAAGAAAGGAAGAAAGAAAAAGAATCTCTTACTAAAGTACAAAGATTTATCCTACAAGTAGAAAAATAACACAAGTGATAGTTGAAACGTCCACAGAGCATGGAAACCTTGAAGTTGTCTTCCATTAATTTGAAATGGACTTTACAAGACGTTCTATCATGACTAATAGGAGAATGTTAAAACGTTATATAATCTGGTGATCTATAGAGAGCGCCAGGTCAAATAGTACTCTGGAGCTCTAGAATTTAGCATAAAATTCTAGAGTTCTAGAGCTAAAGGAATCTTAGAACCATCTAGAATTTTATGCTAACGTCTAGATAGAGCTCCAGAGTACTAGTAGTATATTCAATTGTATAAAGAGTTAAAAAAGAACAAACACTATCCTTCAAAACAAAGGTCACAGAGAGGGCAAATAACTTCCATATAAGATAGTGCTGTAACTCTACAATGACAAAAAGGGTTACAAAGCGTTTAGATGTGTGTAACCTACTAGGAGAAAAAACAAAAATGTTCCTCTAAGGTTAAACCATGATTTACTTATCACAGTTCTTTAAGGGTTAAATATGCATTTACACAACACTTTATCCATAAGTATGATCTAGTCAGGATTTCAAAAGGTCTTTGACAAGGTGATAGAACAAAGCTTATTAAAATAAAGTAGTTATATATTAACATTTCTAATATTGGATTATATTTCTTATATGGTGATCAATTACATTTGACCAGTAACTACTACAAAACATTCAGAAGTATTGAAACTTGCCGTGGTGATGGCATAGCCTCTTACTTTTTAAAATGCTCCTTGAGATGAGAGAGTGCTGATCAAAGCCTAAGGCTAAGTATCAGGAAGCCAGCACTTTCTGCATTTCTCTTTGAGTCTTTGGGTTCCAGGCATTTTTATTTTCATAATATGGAGCCTGAAAATTACACAATTTGTAGATGCTTTGAGATTTTAAATGAAAGTATTTACCTATATGTTAACTGTATGATCATATGGCTAAGTTTGGCATAGCTTTAAAAATTGTAATCTTTTAAAAATTGGTGTGCATTTATTTTCAGTAATCTAAAAGAGAAAATAAAAAGTGAGGAATATAGGAGCATGAAAATACAGAATTATTTAATTATTAGTTGTATAAAATCGGCTGTTCAAGTTTACACACAGAAAATTCATCATCCCTCTTTTTCTTTTAGTGTGTGTGTGTGTGTGTGTGTGTGTGTGTGTGTGTGTTGTGCCTTTTATCCTGTTTTACCCCTTCCAAGTTTGCAAGGTTCACACTTCTGGACATGTGGTAATTTCTCCTCTGTGCTTCCTCCAGCCCAATTATTGAGTTCCAAAAGAAATAGGACAAAGAGTGGGAGGAGAAAGTTACACATAAGTCAATTCCACAATTCCTCTTCTTTTACAAAAGAGAGACAAAAGGAGTAAAATAAAGTAGATTTTAGATTTTTTACAATTCATCAAGAATTCTTTCTTGTTACTTTTAAGAGGTGACTACAGGAGATTTTCTTTTTAGCATAAGACATCTAAAACTTATATTCTACATAATGATTTAATGAGAATAATGAGGAAGTAAACATTTTTACCCTTGTTAGGTTTTGCAAGAGTCATAAACATAGTAAGAATAAAAAATTGCCTCATTTTCATGTTTTATTGGAAATCACAGTACATACAGATTGGAGTCTCAGTATTGACTTTTTAGGATCTGGTTTTAATTACTTTAGTTTTTTTTTTTACTGAGATCATTAGACATTCAATGATCATGTTAAATTAAATTTATTGGGTGTTCTTGAAAGACACATATTTTGGAAGAGATATTTAATATTGTCATAATGTAGCATTTCTCAAGTAAATTTTTCCTTGAGCATTTTATGAATTTAATTTGACTGTCAAATTTAGCAAAGAAAAAATGGTTTAATTGGGATGTTATAAAACAGATAAATTAGAAGTTCTGTCTTAAGTTGTACACATCTTAGCATATGTTAGATTATACACATTTGGCAATGTGTCTGTATATTTATTAAACCCAAATTTTATATAGTGATATTATAAGATTATATATATCTAGGCTAAGACCAAATAAATAGTGGTAAATATTCAAAACAAATAGTAAAAATTAGACTGTTAAAGAATTATCTTTTTGTTTATACTTTAATTTTTAAAATTAAATATCCATGTAAATGATAAGGATCTTTTCCTATGAAAGTGTGTGAATTAGCTGTCTGATAGCAAAAACATGGTATAATATTGGGAATGTGGGGCTAACTATAAAAAGTTCTAATTTTTATTCTGATTCTGTCTCTTACATGGCCAAATAATTTTAAGCAATTCATTTAGCATTGTAACAATTCGTTACCCCTATAGCAGTTATAATTGTGAGGCAGACAGGGACTAGCACTCTAAAACAAAGGTCAGCTTTTTTTGTAAACAAGTTTTCTACAAGGGTCATATATAGTTTACATTTTAGGCTATGTAGGCCGTGCATTTTCTGTCACAACTACTCAACTTTGCTACTGTAGAGTGAGAAAGCCATAGACAGTATGTAAACAAATGAGAGGCTGTTTCAATAAAACTTTATAGACAATAAAATTTTACATGTCATAAAATATTATTATTTTTTGATTTCTTTTCAAACCAAAATGTAGAAACCATTCTTAGAGTATGGAACATACATACATAGGTGACAGACTAGATTCGGCCCACGTGTAAAAATTCGGTAGTTTGCCAACGTCTGCCCTGCAACCTGACAAAACTTTCTAATTTTGCTCTGTCAAGTGTGCAACTTTGGGCAAGTAAACTTCCTTTTCTGGGCCTAACATTCCTCACTTTCAAAAACTGATATAATAATAAAACAGTCTTCTTGGTGTGAGGATTAAATAATATAAAACATCTGAGTAATTAGCATGGTTTTTGATACACTGTGTGTGATGACTATTACCTATTAATATTATTATTATTCCATTTAATAGAAAAGAAGTAATATATACCAGCAAATGAAAAATAAATATTTTTAGATAAAACTTGGATAGTTTATTTCATTTAGTTAAATAGTCAGAAAACAAATAATCTCAATAGCCAAATTGTGTTTAATGGTAAGAAAACAGTTTGGAATATGCTCTTGAGAGAAATAATTTACTAATTTTTACATCTGTGAATGAACCAAAGAATTCTTCAGAGTCACTGAAATAATATATGACTAAATTTGTGTATGTAAGAGTGCTTAAAAATTCTATTTCACTACATAAATATGAATTTATATAATTCTCGAAAACAGTATAAGAGAAATAAACCAGGTAAAAAGAAAGTGGATCATTTTTTTTATTGGGATTATTAAACATTTTCCAACATCCTAGTTAATTTAATATACTTAGAATATTGATGTACAAATTTAGGGACTTAATTAATGCTATTTGTTTTTGCCCTAAGTCCCAGATAGGAGTGTTTTTCATCTTTATTCAGCCCAAGTCTGTATCTACTTCTGTTACAATCTCCTAACAGTATACATCATGTAAGTAAGCCACAAATGCAGGCCTCTCTATTTAAGCCCTCTCACCTCCCACCCATGTATGCATAAGACTCATCAAATCTGGGAAGAAAAGGATCTACAGGGCCAACCTGAGCAGATGGAACATTCCTTTTTGTATATTAAATTTATATCCTGCAACTTTGTTATAATTGCTTATTAGTTCCATAAATTGATGCATTGCTTTTTTGTTGTTATTCTTTGGGATTTTCTATGTTATTATCATACCATCTGCAAACAAAGGCAGTTTTATTTCTTTCTTAATCTGTATAGCTTTTGTTGTTCTTGTCTTATTGCATTAGCTAGGACTTCCAGTGTGATGTTAAATAGGACTGGTTAGGGAGAACATCATTGTCATGTTCCCTATCTTAGGGGGAAAGCATCTAGTTTCTCAACATTAAGTATAATGTTAGTTGTAGGTTTTTTGTAAATGTTCTTAATCAAGTTAAGGACAGTCTCCTTTATTCTAAGTTTGCTGAAAGTTTTTCTTGTGAATGGGTGTTGGATTTTTCAAATGCAATTCTACATCTGTTGATACGATCATATAATTTTTTTCTTTAGTCTATTGATGTGATAGATTAGAATGATTGATTTTCAAATTTTGAACCAGTCTTAAATACTTAGAATAAATCCCACTTGGTCATGGTGTGTGATTCATTTTATATGTTGTTGGATTCTATTTGCTAATATTTTGTTGAAAATGTTTGCATCTATGTTCATGAGAAATATTGGTCTCTCATGGTAATATTTATTCATGTCTGTGTGTGGTTTTGATATTAGGGTAATGCTGGCCTCATAAAATGAAGTAATAAATGTTTTCTGGAAGAGATTATAGAGGGCTGGTATCATTTTTCTATTAAATGTTTGGTAGAATACAGAAGCCATCTAGGCCTGATACTTAACATTTTAGAAAATTATTAATTGTTTATTCAACTTCTTTAATAGGCATAGGCCTATTCAGATTATTTAGTTCTTATGTGAATTTTGGTAGATTGTTTTTTTTCACAGCATTGGTCCATTTCACCTATTTATCATATTTGTGGGCATAAAGTTGTTTATAGCATTCCTTTATTATCTTTTTCATGTTTATGGAACCAGTGGTGATGGTCCCTCTTTCATTTACAATATTAGTAATATGTGTTACTAAACAGATATAGTAATTAGTTTTTTTCTTTTGGTTAGCCTAGCTAGAGGTTTATCAATTTTATTGATCTTTTTCAAACAATCAGCTTTTGGTTTAGTCGATTTTCTCTATTGTTTTTCTACTTTCAATTTCATTGATTTCTACTCTAGTTTTTTTTTTTTTCCTCTCCTCTCACTTTGGGCTTAATTTGCTCTTCTTTTTCTAGTTTCCTAAGGTGGAAGCATTGGTTTTTGATATTTTGTCTTTCTTCTTTAATATATGTGTTCAATGTTATAAATTTCCCTTTAAGCACCTTTTTCATTGCATCCCATAAATTTTGATGTTTTATTGTCATTTATTTAAAATACTTAAAAATTTCTCTTGAGACTTCTTTGACTCATGTGTTATTTAGAAGTGTGTTTACCCTTTAAATATTTTAGAATATTCTAGCTATCTTTGTTACTAATTTCTAGTCTAATTCCATTGTGTATGATTTCTAATCTTTTTGTTTCCATGGGAACCCTATTCATGTGGTGATAAGGTGTATGACAGGGAGGGGATGCATTATACCATCATATGATTAGGTCTCAGTCTTTTAATGGGTCTGTGCCCCAGGATTGTGGTCTTGACAAGTGCTTCTTCACCCTCTTTCTACCTCCTGCTACATTTAGGTAAGACAAGGAAGTTAGAGGGGTTGAGTTGGTTATTCCCCTTACTCCTTGTTAAACTGGCTCTCATAAAATCCATGTTGGTTAGGCTCTGATAAAATAGTTTCCCTTGAGGGCAAGTCTTTGTTAGTGAGAACCAGTGCTCTGAAAGTATTTTAAAATGGTACTTTCTCCCACCCCTTGCAGGAAGCGTGAGGGGACTTTTCTCTGTAATTTACTGGGCCTCCTGGAAGTAAATATCACAAAAGTATGGGGGTCACCTAAGGCTGCACCCCCAGGAATTTTTCTCTCAAGCTAGAACAATTTACTCTCAGTTTCAAGTGGCTAGTTAATTACCTTTTAAATGTTCCTACTCATACCGGCTCCTGCGAAGGCTTTTTCTCCTAGAAAACCCTGACTCTCTGAACTTACCTGTCTCTCCACTTTTCAGGGTGGCAATTTGCTTTCTGACCTTAATTATCTGATAGATTAAACAAAACTTGTTGATTTTTCCGTTTTCTCCACTTTCATAGTATTTTGCGAACGGAAGTGATGCAGAATCTTGCTCCAAATAAGCACATAAGCTAGGGTATAAAATATCTAATTCCGGAGCATCAATTCTAGCTATTATGCTGTAATAAGGAAAGCTATAGGAAGATTTAGTTGAGGTACTTAATCCAGCATTGGAATGCCAGGGAAAGCTTATCTGTTGGAAACTCACTTTAATACGAAATGTAGAAGTTAGATTGAAAGGCAGAGGGAAGAGAGGACAGCTCTCTAGATGAAAGGTAGGAATATAAGTTAAGAGATTTTTGTTATGGTCCAGAGGAGAGAGGATGGCAGCCTAAACAAGGGCAGTAACAGTGAGCTGCAGAGAGGTGAATGGACTAGAGAACTTTAAGGTAGCAAATCTATGAAGCTTGATAGTTTGGATGGAGACAAGGGTGAAGACATGGTTAATGATGATCTCCAGGCTCTGACTTGGCTGCCTGGGAGTCTGTGGTACTCTCATTTTCAAGCCTTTTTCCATAGCCAAGTCACATGGCCAGGGCCACTAACTACCACGTCCCATTCAGCATTGTAGCATTTATTGCTGCATTTTCACTTCTTGTGAGTGATTTTGTTTCTGCTTCTTCTAAGCTGTCGTCACCCCTCTACTCTTGTAAAAGAGTCTTTTTAAGCATCCTCTCTCCCATTCTATCTATAGGCTTGCAGTGGCTGCAGGCAGGCTAAGGGAGCTCTGTTGGAATTTGTTTCTATTTTTATGCCACTTTCAGGTAATTAGGAGGTTGTAGCATTCTCTGTTTCCTAGTAATGCTGAATGTATGGATCCCATGTAGTTTTATGTGTTTTCTCTGTGGATTTTATGGTTTGGGGAAGAGGAGGGAGGTTCAGACTTAGATAATTGTCATCATTTTTCAAACCCAAACATGGTCTCCTCATATCTTTTATTATGAAAAAGATATCCCTAACAGATACAGATATTATCTGTTTTTTGAAGCTCTGAAATGAGAATGTAGTGGGTAGAATTTATAACTACGTAAAAGAAATGAGGTGCACTGGTTCAGCCTCATCTACTCCCTTGTGTTTTTCTGTCTAGCTTGTGGCTTATATTCTTCACAAATTGTTATACTGGTACCTTGTGAATGTCACCATTGATGAATTTTAAGAACCTAGTTGTAGCCTAGGTTAATATCATGTTCTCTAATGATCACAAGGTGTCTGACAAATTTTGTTTATGGGGTGTAAGCAGCAGCTAGAATCGCCACTTCATTCTTTTCTTACAGTCCCCTCTTTTTTGAGACCTTCAATCTTGCCCTGTTTGGACATTTGAGATAACAAGTTCCTTTTCTCATTTGATCTTCAGTGTGTTTTAATTAATTCCCCATTTAATCCACCAGGTTACAAACTTCTGGTTTTGCTTTTTATTTTACCTTTAATTTAGTAACAGATTTATCTTGATTTAAAAATAGAAAGGGAAGGAAGTAAAGATGAGAGATCAAGGAAGAAGGGGCTAGGAAGAGTGACCATGTTAAGCCAATCATGAGCTACTTCATAGTTGGGAGAACAGCAAAGCAAGATCCATTGCTGTTCATCTGGCTTTCAGCCTAACCAAGGACTATTTAGTAGGTGAAGTGATGTGGATCTGTTCCAGGCTGAGTCCAAATGCAGACTGAGGGTTCAGGGATCTCAGTCCTGTACCCTGGACTTCCTGTGCTTCTAATTAGTTTGGAGCATCAGGTTGGAAAGTCCTGGGAGTACCACCTCATTCAGCAGCAGCCCTGTTTAAGTCCTCCCTAAGAAGGTCTTAGGGCCAGCCTGTTCTGAACATTTCTCTCTAGAATGTATGAAGTGTTGGATTTATGACTTGCCCTAACAAACATTCATGTTGGATTCGTTCTTGCCTGAACAGCACAAACTAAATTACTCTTCAGGGACTCTTTTCTGATCTTAAACTCTTACTTTGAATCACCAAGCTTTTTGACTATTGCTTATGCAAGATTCTCATCAATCATTCTCATCAGTTGATAGACTCCCACCCCCTAGTGCTTAACCAAAGTTGATTTTAGAGGCCCTTTACACATACCAATTTATAATGCCAACGATGGATCAGATGTGCTGACTCCACATAGAAACAATTTTTTAAAGAACCAACATTGATTTCTGTTCATTTTCCAAGATTAAATCATTCAAGAATTGTCAAAGCATGAGATTTTAATAACTCCACCTCTTCTCCAGGGATAGTTATGCTTCTGGGTTCCAAGGAAAGCAAATGTAGGATTCCTTTCCAAATGGCCTTAATCCCTAGCCATTGGGGCAGTGGAAGCTCTGAAATCTCCTGTATGGGAAGATGGGACATCCAGATGTCTGAACACTTTGTATCACTTGGCCATTCTGCTCAGGAAAATTCTTTACCTTATCTAATACTCCAGGTTACTATTAGGAAATAATTGACTAAATTGTCTGTGATAAAGATCCCAGTAGGTCCCAGTCTCAGAATAATTTTACATGGTCTTGGGAGAGGGAACTAAGGAATTCCTCTGGTAGAATTAAGAAGGGAGTATCTGGTATATTGTAGAAAAAGCAGCTTTCACAAAACATGCAATAAATAAGAACTTTGTTACAAAAACTGTGCTTCGTGGCCATCCATGCCAAGAATGGTCTCTTATAATTTATAATCAAATAACATACCCTTAAGAGACCTAATGCATCTAGAATCAACTGAGAGTCACAGACAAACTTCTGCCAGGATACCTAGGCATTATTTTCTCTTCAAAAACTGTGAGCAAAGGAAATAAGCTCAGTATTCTGTTGTTCTTTATACTAGTATGTTTCCAATTGCATAGGCAATTCAATAGGCTTAGAAATTTGCTAGACTTCAAAAGATGTAAAATTTGACAGTTTGTCATTTTCTCACAGCCTCTAAGTTTCCAAGGGATGTTGGAGTCATGGGTACCATGTTTTCTTGGCTGATAAACAGCTGACTCTGAGAATACCCCGACACCAGTTCTGGCTTCTTGCCCACTCCCGCTGGGGAGAACCATTCTCAGACAACTGAAGGCTCACTAAAAGAATGTGCACATCTGTTATTTTCGTGTTGAGCATCCATAGAGAATAACTGTGAATAGAATGTGTTAAAAGGAAGATAATCCTTTGGGGGCCTCTACCAACCTTTAAAGAACATTAGTTTATCCTATGTAAATGAAACTTGCCAAGAATTAAACAAAACCTGTCAAAACGTCATAAGGCAAAAATAAAAAGGTAGGAAAAATAAACATCAGAATCCTACTTTACTGTAAGAGTATAAGTTTATGCTCTTTTTGCTTCTTAAATTGAAGTGGCCAATCTGTTTTCGACCTTTTATGCTACATGCTTGGGCTTCGCTCATTGTGCTTCACCTGACACGAGTTGCTGTGGTATGTCTCACCGGATTTCTCCCTGTTATGACTTCTAATAACCCTCTCTTCTCAACTTCCAGTTACATTTTGTGCATGATATTTCCTCATCCCAAAGATTTCAGCACTTTAGACATGATGAGGTAGTGTTCTAAGGTTTTAAACAGCAGATGAGATTATTTCAAGATCTCTCTGGTTCCACTGCTGACAAAAGCCAGATTTGTTTAGGGTGTTATGTCTGCCAAGTGTTTTTGGAGAACACATTTTCTTTTCGACTTCCAATAAACCTGTGAGATAGGGAGACAGTTGTTTTCACTCTCCTCTTTTGATGAGGAAACTTAAGGTTAAGTAACTTGCTCAAGGTCACAGACACAAATTCAGATTTAGGGCCCTTTGCTTTTCTACTAGACCAGTAGCCCTCCTTGATTATATCATCTCTTTTTCTACATGCTCTCAAATGGGAGATAAAAGCAACACTGATAGTCCATGAACTCATTGTTTCCTAGAGATCCTTAAATGGAAGAGGTCACAGAAAGATGGTGTGACTTTGTCCTTAGAGTCAAAGTTCTGAGTTGCTATGTCTGGGAAATAATGAGAAAGAGAACAGGTGGGGTGGCTGATTGTGCAAATAGAAATCCAACAACTGGTTAATACAGCTTAAGTAACTTCTATGCCCTTCTTGTCCCACAGAGGCTCTTAGATAAGTCTCAGGTTATTGGGGCACTGGACACTCATTTTTGTTTTTTGTTTTTATTTACTTACTTACTTACTTACTTACTTACTTACTTACTATCTTAGAAAAACAGAAAAAGTGTGAGCTATGCCACAGGCCACAAGAAAAACACCTGATTGACCTTTGGGTATTTCAGCCCTGATTCATTTTTATTTTGTAGATAAAATATAAAGCCTAAAATAGTTCTGGATTTTTTTTCAACAAATCTTAATTACAAATTATTATTTAAATATATTTTGTTGTGTTCTTTTCCTGGTCTTATTTGAATTGTACATTCTCTTTTACTGCTCACCCTTTCCATTCTTTAATTTCCCCACATTTGATGTCTTTTTACACACTTGTTACATTCTATATTTTAAAAGTAATCTTCTGTTTTTATCAAATACCCAGGGTCTGTGCAGCTAGTAAGTCATTAAGGATTACTGACAACCAAAGGTATACTGTTGAGTCAGTTTCTCCAGAGAAATCACTTACTTTGGCAAATTAATAAGATGATCTATTTCAGTGTGACAAGAAAATATTAGAACATCTATTTGGATTTATTTTTATCTCATACATGTTATTTGTTTTTATGTGAGTAGACAAAAAAGAGGTTCTATAACAAATCGAACTGAAAGTAACCTCACAGTGTGACAAGATCAAAAATTCCTAATAGAGCGGGTCATAGTGGTTAGTCACACTCAAGGCCTATAACTTTTTGAGCCGGCCCTGACCATCCCTCTTGTGCATCTAGGTTAACATGCCTTTGAAATGCCAGAAATATTCCTCTTTCCAGAGCCCTCAAAGGCATAAGCATCCTCAAGGGAGCACATACTCTTATTGCCTATTCTGTACCTTGCTCTCTCGCACCTTCATGTAATCTTCTTTACATTCCCTTCTTAATTCCAAATATATTTTTTAAAAACTGCAAAATTGTTATTCTCTGAAGCATTTAAGATCTTGCCTCCTGGCATGTTATCAGTTTGGCTCAAATAAATTCATAAAAATTCTCTACAAGTTTGGTCATTTCTTGTATCAACATATACTTCATAAAATATCTATTTAAATAGCTGTACATCCGTATAATTTGCAAGTACATTAATATATATTTATTGAGAGTGTATGCTCAAAATATTTTTACTATGGTATGAATGATTTAAAAATTTTGGCAATCGCCACTGCAGAGAACATTTCTGTCACCCAGGGGACAACGGGGATGGTGCATGTGAGGCTGGCACCAAGTTCATTCTGTCACATCAACTCTGCAGCCTGTGTTGCCACTAATGAAATAAAGAAATACAGTAATAAAAAAGAATTCCCAATCATAGCCATAGAGAAGCAGTAAATACAACTAATAGTACTAGTTACTATTTACTGACTGCTTACTATGTGCCAGGTACTATTCAATTGCTTTATTCATATCAACTAACTTAATCCTCCCCCAAAATCTATGAAGTAGCTGCTGTATTAAGGTTCTATGTTATTCCCACGTTGCAGAGGATATCATTGTGGAATCAAGAGGTTGGGTAATTTATCCAGAAACAGAGAATTTCTAAGTGGTAAAATTTGAACTCAGGCTAGAGAGCTCCAGACTCTGCTCTTAACCATCCTTGTACACTGGCTCTGGAACTTACTGAACAGAGTGGGAGGAGGGACTGGGGTTGGTGTTCTGAGAGTGATCTGTGAGAGCTCATTCTCCTCCTGTGCTAAGTGGCATTCTCATTCCTTTGGACACTCTAGCATATTGAATCTCTTCTGCGGGTCAGATGTTGGGGTCGCAAAGATAATTTAGACATGGATTCTGCCCTCAAGAAAAGTCAGTGCAGAAGAAAAGACAATTTTATAAATAGTTACAGCACAAGTAGAAAGTGAGAAAGGAAAAATAAATAAATAAAAGCTATAGGAATTTGGTAGAGGCATTTCTTCCAGAGGGAAGAATTGAAGAAAACTTTGTGGAGTGAGTCATATTTGAGCTGGCTTGAAGTTAAAGGTTATCCTCCGAATCACCATATAATTTGGTAACAAATTCATCATGAGAGTATCTTTGCAAATACTTGTTTGGGGTCTTGGTCTTGCCCTTTTCCCTTTCAGAGTCCTCTCCATATTTAAAAGCAGTATGGTCCTCAGATTGGGCCTTAGCTAAGCTTGTCTCAGCCTGGTTTCTTTGCAAGGAGGGTGGGAATTCATCCCAGCAGAGGGGAGGCCTCAACTCTGCATAATTTGGTTTTGGTAACAAGGCTCAGATTTCCTAGCTCTGTTTGCCCAGGACACAACCACTCCCATCTGCTCTGATGCCTAGTGGGAACAAGGCTGTCTTTGGTGAAATGAAGTTCTACACCTCATGGAATATATATGAGGCCCAGGAAACTAGTTTTAAATTCAGTTTATAACTAAAAATTATGAAAGTTGTATTTCAGCTTCTGAGGCAGTCAAAAACCATCTTCATTATACACAGTAGTCCTTGATAGTACAATATTTCCCCCAGAATTGTTAATATTAAAAAAAAAAACCCATAAAACTGTGTACTGTAGTAGAATTAATCAGAACCAATGAGGCAAATAGTCAAGAGATGATGTTATGAGCATTCACAGTGTGGTGAGCTTTTTTAAGGCTTAGAGCTGCCCACCTGCTGAGATGGTTTAAATCAGGATTTTGGCAGAAGCACATTATTGTGACAGTAAGTAAATGTGAGTAAAACCCATTCTCATTTACCTACCCAATTTAGGAATGCAGTCATTAAGCCCCCATACTGTGACTCAGCTCAGAAGATACAGAGAATGTTTAGCTAAGCGATTTGGAAATTTTCGTCAAGATTATTAACTCACAGCAAAATTGGTTGATATGTGAGATGGGAGCCAAACTTGTTAATTTTTTCATTTTCCTTCCATCCTCACTATAAAAGATTTCAACTTGGAAGAAACTTTGTCTACCATTTTCTAAGAAAAGAAAATCAATAGCATTGATATATGCATGCTTCTGCAGCACTGGAGCCAGAAAAGCATATAATAATCTTATCTGTATGGGAGAAATGGAATTTCATGAGTGATTATGTTGAAACATGCCTGAATACTTAAGTACTTAATATGACTTACATGTCTCTGAAGGAAAATATGAATTATGAGAGAGGAAAAGTTCTGACTTATTTCTTAGATCTGCATTGATTTATGCCAAGCATAGAGCTTTGGACCAATCTTTGTGCCTCAGACTTTCCATGGATGAGAATGCTACCATGAATGTATCATAAATCTTCTAATCATTTTTATGTTATTGTTTAATTTAAACCTCTGAGAAAGTTCAACTTCAAGAGATATTAGAAGTTATTTTTTTAAAAAAGCTTAAAGAAAAACTGATTCAGAGTCTAAAACATTGACAGATGCTACTGAAGAGGATTTTCAAACACCAAGAGCCTTGAATCTCCCATTACAACTTCTTTTATCTACTAAATTATTCTTATAGTTTAAATATTCTTTCTTTCTTTAAATTTTTTTTCTAGTTCATGAAACTCTATTCATTCTCTAAGTAAAAAACAATGTTATCCTACTCCTTGTGACATAAGAATTCCTGTATTATTAAAATCATATTCTTTATATCTTTGAAGACACTTATAAGGATTGATCAACTAACTAGTATTCATTGAGAATCTACTGTACTCTAAATATGATGCTTGTGAAAGGGGTATAAAACGTTAGCAAAATTCCAGACAGTAACTCTGAGAGACTTCTTATTGAA
Source organism: Cynopterus sphinx (assembly GCA_030015415.1). NCBI lineage: Eukaryota > Metazoa > Chordata > Mammalia > Chiroptera > Pteropodidae > Cynopterus > Cynopterus sphinx. The sequence goes on along the minus strand of CM057391.1, from coordinate 39,726,050 downwards.
TTCTTACTGCATTCTTATTGAAAATCTTGTTGGATCTCTGAGCTGAGGTTCAAAACCACTAACTCCAATACTTCAAAGCTATATTCTCTGTATCACACTAGATGTGCCCTCTATGCTTGATTATCTCTAATGAGAGGGACCTCACTATCTTCTGACAAGCTGCCCCTTCCACTTTTTAAAAATTTTATTAGAGAGGGAAAAAAAAGGCATACATGATAGAGGCTCTGATAATCCCTCTGGAGACCAAATCAAAGTTATGATGGAAACGAGGAGCAAGCAGCAAGGAAAAATGACCTGGGATCTAGAGGAATAAGCCATACAAATAGGGAGAAATCCAAGAAAGTACCCTACAATGGCAGAAGGTAAGACAGGGTGAGGACGCAGGGCTGCCCGGTCTTGAGTGGCTGAGTGAGATGGAGGCTGCTGCAGCAGCAGAAGCCTCTTAAAAGGGCCATGTCTGTGAGCAGATTTTCACAGGGACGGACCTGCTCATTCTGAGCACCAGTGCCTATTCGGCTCCATGCAGGGGGCACCAGGGACTTGCAGGGGGCACCAGGGACTTACAGAGAGACATTGTTAGAGTGAGGGCTGAGGCAAGACTCACTCTGTACAGAAGTGCCAGTGGTAACCATTGTTCCTGTTGAGCCCTCCCTACTCCCAGTGCAGAGGTATAGCACTGCCATAGCCGTGAGGTCATCAAACTGGATAACAGAGGTCACTCTACCCAGAAGATTCCCTGAAACTCTGCCTCCCCCAATTCACAGCTCCACCCAAGCTACATCCAGATGTGTCCTCACTTAGTCAGGTGCCTCTTGCTGAGCAGCGCCTCGTACTGGACTCATACTGGAGGCAGCTGGCCTTGGTTTCTGGTGTGACCTTTTGAGGTGACTGTAAGCACAGCATCTGTGGATTGCTCACTGAATCTTAACAGCTGTCCTTGGAGGGGCAGAGGCTTGGGCTACATTTGGCCTGCAGCTGAACCCCTCTCAGGACTGTGCCACTGGACACCTGCTACACAAAGCTGATCTAATAATACCAGGAGACTTAGAAGCTTTGCTTAGTACATAGAAACAGACACAGAAAGGTGGCCAAAATGGAAAACAAAGAAGCAGAAACCATGTGAGAGAACAGAATAGAGATTTAGATATAACGAAGTCAAGTAATCTAACAGGTGCAGAGTTCAAAACACTAGTTATAAAGATGCTCAATGAACATTTGGGAAATATAAATTCAGTGAGAACTTCAAGAAGGAGGTAAAAAACATAAAAATAGAAATAGAAATTATAAAAGAGAACCAGTCAGAAATGAAGAACACATTATTTGAGATGAGAAGTATATAAAATGGAATAAACAAAGGAATAAACAAAGTGAATAAAGAAAAGGATCAAATGCCCTATCTAGAGGATGGGAAAGCCAAGGACACAATCAGAATGGCAAGGGATGAGATGCCAAGACTATAAAAATAATTTAAGGAGAATATGGGGCACTATTAAGGGTCCAAATAATTGTCTGATTGACATAACTGAAGAAAACAAGATGTTGAACAGCTGTTTGAAGAAATAATGATGGAAAACTTCCCTAACCTGGTAAAGGAAATAGACATAAAAACCTCAGGAAGCTCAGAGGATTCCAAAAATCAGGGATCCAAAGAGGCCCACACCAAGGCACATTATAATTAAAATGCCAAAGGTTAAATACAAAGAAAGAATATTAAAAGCAGTAAGAAAAAAACAAATAGTTACTTATAAAGGAACACCCATAAGACCGGTGGCTGATTCCTCGAAAGAAATTATGCAGGACAGAAGGGCTTGGCAAAAAATATTCGATAAGATGACCCATGATCTACAATCAAGAATAATTTATCCAGCAAAGCTATCATTTGGAGTTGAAAGACAGATAAAGAGCTTCCCAGACAAAAATAAACTAAAGGAATTTATCAACACCAAGACAGTATTCCAGGAAAAGTTGGAGGGTCTTCTTTAAGAAGAAAAAACATGTATCAAAAACAGGAATAAAGAATGGTAACAACTACATTCCTATCCATAAGTACCACAAATGGAAAAGAATTAAGTGCTCCAGCTAAAAGATAGAGTGGGTGAATGGAAAGGAAAACAAGACTCTTTCATGTTGTCTGTAAGAGACTCACTTCAGATTAAAAGACACACAGACTGAAAGGAAGGGGATGGAAAAAGATATTGCTCTGATGGACGTAGAAGGAATTTAAGTCAGACAGAGAAAGGTAAACACTATATGATTTCACTTATATGCAGAATCTAAGGAATAAAAAGAACAAACTAATCAAAAACAAACTCACAAATATAGTGGACAATTTGATGTGGACAGAGGGGGAGGAAGTTTGGGGAGCAGGGAGAATGGGGTGAAGGGTTGAAATACAAATTAGTAGTTGATGGATGGTCATGGGGATGGGGAGCACAGCCTAGGGAATGCAAATGGCATTAATATGTTGGCTACATGAAGTGTCAGGTAAGGGAAGGAGCAATTGGGGGGATCATTTTAGGAACTATATAGATGTCTAACCAATGTACTGTATACTTGAAACTAATTTAAATAAAGAAATTTATAAAAAGCAAAGGAATTTAAAGTTATCCAGTAACTTTACTACAAAAAAAATTTTAATTAAATTAATTGGTGGATATTGGTTAATAAAATTATATAGATTTCAAGTGTACAATTTAATATCATGTCATATGTATATTGCATTCTGTATTCATCACCCACAGTTAAATTTCCTTCTGACACCATGTATTAGGCCCCCTTTACCTTTATTTACTTCCTTTCTCTCCCCTTCCCTCTGGTAACCACTGAACTCTTGTCTGTGACCATGAGTCTGTTTGTCTCGTTCATTTATTGCTTTCAGTTTTATATCCCACATATGGGTGAAATCATATGGTTCTTGACTGTTTCCATCTGACTTATTTCACTTAGCATGATATTTTCAAGATCCATCCATGTTGTTGCAAATGGTGGTACTTCATATTTTCTTATGGCTGAGTCTTAGTCCATTGTATATATGTACCACTTCTTCTTTATCCAATCACCTATTGAAAGTTGTTGCCAGGTTTCGGCCACCATGAATAACGCTGCAATGAACATCGGGGAGCATATATCTTTACAAATAAATGTTTTCAAACTTTTCAGGTAAATACCCAGAAGAGGGATTGCTGGGTCATATGACAATTCTATCCTTAAGTTTTGGGGGAAACTTCATACCATTTTTCATAGTAACTGTACCAATTTATATTCCCACCAACAGTGAATGAGGGTTCCTTTTTCTCCACAACTCACCAAAACTTGTTATTTCTTGTTTTGTTGAGGATAGCCATTCTAACATGTGTGAGGTGCTATCTCTTTGTGGTTTTGACTTGCGTTTCCCTATAGTTAGTGAAGTTAGGCATTCTTCATATACTTGTCGGCTACTTGCATATCTTCTTGGGAGAAGTGTCTGTTTAGGTACTCTGTATATTTTTTAATTAGATTGTTTTGTTGTTGTTGAGTTGTATCAGGTTTTTATATATTTTGGACATTAACCCCCTAATAAGAAGTGATATTTGCAAAAATCTTCCCCTATTGGTTGGTTTCCTCTTTGTTTTATTGATAGTTTTTTTTTGGTTTTGTTTTCGTTTTTTTTTTTGCTGCACAGAAGTTTTTAAATCTGATATAGTCCCATTCATTTATTTTTGCTTTTACTTGCCTTGCCTTTGAGGTCAAATTCATAAAATCCTAAGACCAAGATGCATAAGTTTCTATGTATTTTATTGTTTCAGGCCTTATGTTTAGGTCTTTGATTCATTTTGAGTTAATTTTGGTGTGTGGTGATTGATAAAACCTATGTCTTTCCAAATTTTCCAGCACAATTTATTGAATAGGCTTTTTTCCCCTCTCCATTGTATGTTTTGGGCTCCATTATCAAAAATTATTTGCCCATACATATGTGGGTTTGTTTCTGGTTTCTCAATTCTGTTTCATTTGCGTGAGTGTTTTTCTACCAACACTATGCTGTTTTGATTATTGTCACCCTGTAGTATAATTTGAAGTCAGTAAGTGTGACACCTCAAGCTTTTTTTTTTTTTTCTCAGCATTGCTTTGGATATTCAAGGTCTTTTGAGGTTCCATACACATCTGATGACTTTTTATTCTATTTATTTAAAAAATGCTGTTGGGATTTTGATGTGGTTTGAATTAAATATGTATATTGCTTTAGGTAATATGGTCACTTTAACTATGTTGATTCTTCTAATCCATGAACACAAAATATCTCTCCATTTTTTGTGTGCCCTTTTCAATATTTTTAAAATTTTAAAAAATTAGAGTTGACATCCAATATTATTTTGTATTAGTTTCAGGTGTACAACATAGTCTAGTACCCACCTGGTACATTACACAGTTCTCACAATATTATTGACTATATTCCCTATGCTGTACCTCACATCCATGTGACTATTTTGTAACTACCAATTTGTACTTAATACCCTTCACCTTTTTCATCCAGTCCTCCAAATTCCCCTCCCACCTGACAATCACTGGTTTGTTCTCTGTATCTATGAGTCTGTTTTCATTTTGTTTGTTCATTTATTTTGTTTCTTAGATTCCATGTATAAGTGAAATTATGTGTCTGATTTATTTCACTTAGAATACCTTCTAGGTCCATCCATGTCATTGTAAATGGTAAGATTTCATTTTTTTTAATGGCTGAGTAATATTCTGTTGCATATATTTATCATTTCAGCTTTATCTAATTGTCTATTGATGGACATTTAAACTGCTTCCATATCTTGGCTATTGTAAATAGCACTGCAGTGAACACAGGGGTATATATATCTTTTCAAATTAGTGTTTTGATTTTCTTCAGATAAATACTCAGAAGTGCAATCGCTGGGTCATATGGTACTTCTATTTTTGCAATGCCACCAACAGTGTATGAGGGTTCCCTTTTCTCCGCATCTTGCCAAAACTTGTTTGTTGATTTATTTATGATAGCCATCCTGGCAGGTGTGAGGTGATAGCTCATTGTAATTTTAATTTGCATTTCTCTGATGATTAGTCACATTGAGTATCTGTATGTCCTCTTTGGAGAAATGCCTTTTCAGGTCCTCTGCCTGTTTTTCTTAATTGAATTGTTTGTTTTTTTGGTGTTGAGTTATATGAGTTTTTTTTTAATATAAATTTTGGATATTAACCCCTTATCAGATGTGTCATAAGCAAATATCTTCTCCCATTCAGTAGATGGTCTTTTCATTTTGTTGATGGTTTCCTTTGTTGTGCAAAACTTTTTAGTTTGAGGTAGTTCCATTTGTTTATTTTCTCTTTTGTTTCCCTTGCCCCAAAAGATAAATCAGAAAAAGATATTACTAAGAGCAATGTCAGAGAGTTTACTGCTAATGTTTTCTTCTAGGAGTTTCATAGTTTCAGGGCTTACATTTTAGTCTTTAATCCATTTTGAGTTTATTCTTGTATATGATGTAATAAAGTGATCCAGTTTCTTTCTTTTTCTTTTTTTGCACTTATCTGTCTAGTTTTCCAAATACCATTATTAAAGAGACTGTCTTTACCCCATTGTATATTCTTGCCTCCTTTGTCATATATTAAATGAGCGTATAGGCATGAACTTATTTCTGAGCTCTCTATTTCATTGATCTATGTGTCTGTGTTTATGCCACCAACACGCTGTTTTTATTATTATAGATGTGTAGTATAGTTTGATATCAGGTAGTGTGATACTTTCAACTTTGTTCTTCTTTCTCAAGGTTGCTGTGGCAATTTGGGGTCTTTTAAAGTTCCATGAAATTTTTGGATTATTTGTTTTAGTTCTGTGAATAATGCCATTGATATTTTGCTAATTGTATTGACTCTATAGATAGTTTTGGATAGTGTGGGTATTTTAATGATGTTAATTCTTCATATCCATGAGCACAGTATACGCTTCCATTTATTTGTATTTTTTTCAATTTTTTTTCAATGACCTATAATTTTCCAAGTAAAGAATTTTTGCCTCCTTGGTTTAATTTATTCCTGGATATTTTATTTTATTTTGTTGATGCAATTATAAATGAGATTGTTTTCTTAATTTCTCTTTCTGATAGTCCATTATTGTTGTAGAAAATGTAATTGATCTTCAAATATTAATTTGAATCCTGCTACTTTACTGAATTCATTGATTAGTTCTAACAGTTTTTTGGTATAATTTCTAGATTTTTCTCTATATAGTATCATGTCATCTGCAAATATTAGCAGTTTACTTCTTTCTTTACAATTTGCATGCCTTTTTATTTTTTCTGGTTTGATTGCCGTAACTAGAACTTCCAATGCTATGATGAATAGCAGTGGTGAAAGTGGACATTCTTGTCTTGTTTCTGATCTTAAAAAATACTTTTAGCTTTTCTCTATTGATATGATGTTATTTGTGGATTTGTCATATATGGCCTTTATTATGTTGAGGCATGTTACCTCTATTCCCACTTCCTGAGAATTTTATTATAAATGGATGCTGAATTTTGTCAAATGCTTTTCTGTATCTATTGATATCATCATGTGATTTTTATCTTTCAATTTGTGGTGTATGACATAAATTGATTTGCATATATTGAACCAACCCTGCATTCCAGAAATAAATCCCACTTTATCATGGTGTATGATCTTTTTAATAAACTTGGTTTGCCAATATTTTTTGAGGATTTTTGCATCTATCTTCATCATGGATATCAGCTTATAATTTTATTTGTTTTTAATGTCTTTAATGTCTGGTTTTGGAATCAGGGTAATAATGGTGGTCTCATAAAAAAAAATTGGGGAGCCTTTCCTCTTATTGAACTTTTTGGAATAGTTTGCAAAGAATAGAAGATAATTCTTTGTTTGGTAAAATTCACCTGTGAAGCTATCTGGTCCAGGACTTTTGTTTTTGAAGAGTTTTCTGATTACTCATTCAATTTCCTCTATAGTAATCAGTCTGTTCAGATTTTCTGTTTCTTCTTGACTCAAGCTTAGAAGATTGTATGTTTCTAAGAATGTATCCATTTCTTCCAGATTGTCTAATTTGTTTGCATATAAGTGCTTACAGTATTTTCTTATAATCCTTTGTATTTCTGTGGAATCTGTTGTCATTGTCACTTCTCTTTCATTTCTGATTTTATTCTTTTTTTCTTGATAAGTCTAGTTAGAGGTTTATTAATTTTTTAAATCTTTTCAAAGAAGATGCTGTTGGTTTCATTGATCTTTTGTACTTTTTTTCTGGACTCTGTTTATTTTCACTCTGATCTTTATTATTTCATTCTTTCTTCTCACTTTGAGCTTCGTTTGCTGTTTTTTTTCTAGCTCCATTAAGTATAAGGTTGGATTGTTTATTTGAAATTATTCTGTTTCCAGAGTTAGGCCTATATTACTATAAATTTACCTCTTAGGACTGCTCTCATTGTGTCATAGATTTTGAGTAGTTGTGTATTCATTTTAATTTGTCTCAGTGTATCTTTTGACTTCTTCCTCAATCTCACTGTTAAGCCATTCATGGTTTAATAGCATGTTATTTAGCTTCCATGTATTTGTGTATTTCTAAGTTTTTCTCTTGCAATTAATTTTTAGTTTATACCATCATGGTTGAAGAAGATGCTTGATATGATTTCAAACTTATTAAATTTACTGAGACTTGTTTTGTAGACTAACAGGGGGTCTGTCTTGGAAAATGTTCCATGTTACTTGACAAAAATGTATATTGTGCTGTGCTGAGTTGAAACATTTTTAAAATATCAATTAAATCCATCTGATCTAGTGTATTATTTAAGGTCATTGTTTCCTTGTTGATTTTCTGTCTGGACGATTTGCCCATTGGTGTCAATGAGTGTTAAAGTCCCCTAGTATGACTGTATTACTGTCACTCTCCGTTTATGTCAGTCAATATTTGCTTTATATAGTTAGGAGCTTTTATGTGGGGTGCCTAAATGTTTGCTAGGGGTATATCCTCTTGTTGGATTGGGTCTCTCTATCATTATGTAATGTTCTTTTTTGTCTCTTATTATAGCTTCTGTTTTAAAGTCTATTTGTCTGATACAACAAAATTTATTGCTATCCCAACTATTTTTCCATTTTTATTTGCATGAAATATCTTTTTTTAGGCTTTTACTTTCAGTTTTTGTGTGTCTTTCAATCTGAAGTGTCTCTTGTAGACAGCATATGTATGGGTCTTATTTTCTTATCCATTTGACTATATTTGTCTTTTGATTGGAGCTTTTAATCCATTTACATTTAAAGTGATTATTGATAGATACCTAGTTATTGCCATTTATTTTTCACATTTATGTTCTCTTTGTTTTTCTTCCCATTCTTTTTCCTAAAGAAGTCCCTTCAACATTTCTTGTAATACTGGCTTGGTGGTAATGAATTTCTTTAGGTTTCTCCTGTCTGGGAAGCTCTTTATCTCATCTTTAATTTTAATCAATAGCCTTGCTGGGTGGAGTAGTCTTGGTTGTAGCTCTTTGCTTTTTATCACTTTGAGCATTTTGTGTCAATTCCTTCTGGCCTGCAAAGTTTCTGTTGAGAGTTCAGCTGACATTCTTATGGTAACTAGCTGCCTTTCTCTTGCTGCTTTTAGAATTCTCTCTTTGGATGTAACATTTGCCATTTTAATTATAGTGTGTCTTGATGTAGGCCTCTTTGGGTTCACCTTGTTTGAGACTCGGTGTTTCCTGGATTTGTATGTCTCTTTTCTTCTCCAGATTAAGGAACTTTTCTGTCATTATTTTTTCAAATAGATCCTCAATACCTTGCTTTCTCTCTTCTCCTCCTGGTACCCCTATATGTGAATATTATTATACTTGATGTTGTCCCAGAGGTGTGCCTTAAACCATTCTCACTTTTTAAAATTCTTAAAATTCTTTCCTCTTGTTACTATTCTGATTGGGTGCTTTCCTCTACCTTATCTTCCTAATCACCAATTTAATTCTCTTCTTCTCTAATCTACTATTGATTTCCTCTAGCATATTCTTCATTTCAGTTATTATATTCTTCATTTCTGTTTTTTTTTTTTATTATTTCTATGTCCTTTTTTATGCTTACCATCTCTTTGTTGAAGTTCTCACTGAGCTCATCTGTTCTTCCCCTAAGTTCATTGAGCATCCTTATAACCAGTGTTTTGAATTCTGTAGCTGGTTGGTTGCTCACTTCTATTTTATTTAGTTCTTTATCTAGAGTTTCCTCCTGTTCTTTCATTTGGGACATGTTTTTTTTGTTTTCTTATTTTGGCAGCCTCTCTGTGTTCATTTCTATGTATTCGGTAGATCTGCAATGTCTCCCAGTTTTGGCAAGTGGCCTTTCATAGTAAGTATCCTATGTGGCCTAGTGGTGCAGTCTTCCTGATTGCATCTGCCAGGTGCTCCAGGAGACTTGTGTGGTTGTATGTGTTCCCTGTTGTAGTTGACCCTAGATTTCTGTTGGCATGTCATTAGGTGGGATGGACTCAAGCTGACTGATTGTAATAATTGGCCTTGCCCACAGCATATGAATTGCTATGTTGGGGCTGACTTCCTGGAGTGGGATTTACCCAAGTCTGATCATGTGCCTGTTGATACCACCCAATGGGTATGCCACTTGCAGGGCTAATTAGGTGGTGCTCTGTTAAGGTCTAACACCCATCTCAAGTGTTTTGGTTCTGGAGCCCTTGGGTGGGGCTCCCATGTAGGTGAAGGTTAGCTGCTGCCAGTGATGAGCCCAGGGCTAAGTGGTAGGAGCTACAAAGTTTTCTGTGGTTGGTCGCTGTCTGTCTTGGACCTGAAGGCATGTGGAAGAGGCCATGTGGTGAACCAAGGCAAGCTGTCATTAATACCAGGACTGGAGCAGGTCAACAAAAGGTCCGGGGCATCCCAAGTTCTGAGGCTGCCTACCAGCTGCCCGCAAAGCTCAACGGGTTGAAGAACATTGGGCAGAAGGTAAGTTGGATGAGGCAGGGGTCTAGGGAGTCACCAGGTTGGTGTAGATTCAGATTTGTTGCCAGTGCTGACCTTGTGGCTACTGTCAAAAGGCTCAGCTCACACCAAAGCCAGCCAGTCCCTGCCTTGGTTCTACAGACTCTTCATAAGAGTTGTTCAAGAAATACTACATCTAGAGCTGGGGATGGTTGCTCACTACCAGGAGTGTCTCTCGAGGTGCACAAGCAGAGGCCTGTTGATGCGGCTGAAGGAACCTCCTGCTGAGAGTGCAAGGTAGGGCTCATTGCCCAATAACCACCTGAAATTACCACAGGCAATTTGTGAGTTGGTGGGGCAGAATCTCAAGGACTCACCAGGGCGGAAAAGGCAGATCTCACCAGGCCAGTCCAGATTCAGTTTTGGCTGCGTGCGGGGAGAATTCAACACAGGCAAGATAAGATGGTGCCCACCTGAAGCCTGCACAAGAGAAGGGCTCAACAAAAGGACAATAGTGGCTGTTCCTCCAGCCCTCGCCCTGAAGCCACATAACTCAGTCTTTCTCTATATGTCTCTGGCACCTCCAAAGCTACTGTCCCTCCACCGAAGACCAGGATGAGTGGCTGTGAGAGACCAAGTCTTTGTGCAGGCCCTTTAAGGGGACATCTGGATTTCCAGCTGCCTTCTGTCTCACCTGGACAGCCAGAATCCTCACTGATTTTCACAGCCAGATTTTGTGGGGACTCCTTTTCCCCGCAATGGAACACTGGGCTGGAGAACCCCAGTGTGTGGCTAGAGCCCCTTGCTCCTCTGGAGATATTCTTCTCAATGTTCAATCATACATGGGTGTGGGACCAGCCTGTTTTGTGTCTCCACTCTTCCTACTAGCCTTGATGTGATCTCTTTTTGATGTCCTTAGTTATAGGACTTCTGTTTAGCTAGTCTTTGGATGTTCCTCCAGGTTGACTGTTTCATTATTTAGTTGCAAATGTAATGTAGTCATGGGAATAGGCATGCATAGCATTTACCCTCGTCTCCATCTTGACAGGAACTCAACCTCAATTTCGATTAATAATGTCTTGTTTTCAGTTTATAGTTTTCAGTTTATAGGTACTTCACATCCTTTGTTAAGTTTATTTTTAGGTATTCCTTTTGTTGCAGTTGCAAAAGGAGTTGTTTTCTTTTTTTTCTTTTTCTGAAATTTCTTTGTTAGTATATAGGAACATGATGAATTTTTGTGCCTTGATTTTGTATACTGTAACTTTACTGTATTTGTTTACTGTTTCTATAGTTTGTTGGTGGAGTCTTTAGGGTTTTTATATAAAGAATTGTATTGTCTGCAAAAATTGACAGTTTTACTTTTTTATTCCTGATTTAGATGCCTTTTATTTCTTTCTCTCACCTGATTTCTCTGGCTAGCACTTTCAGTATTATCTTGAATAACAGTGGTGAGAGTAGGCCTCCTTGTCTTGTTCCTAATCTTAGAGGAAAAGCTTTCAAATGTTCACCATTAAGTGTGCTATTAGCTGAGAATCTGTCATATATGACCTTTATTACGTGGAGGTACTTTTTTTCTATACCCATTTTATTGAGTGTCTTAATCATAAATGATTATTATCTTGTTAGATACTTTTTCTGTATCTATTAATATAATCATGATTTTTATCCTTTATTTTTAAGTGTGCTGTATCACACTGATTGATTTATACATGTTGAACCATCCTTGCACCCCTGTAATGAACTCCACTTGAATGTGATGTAAGTTCTTTTTAATATATTGTTGTATTCAATTTGCTAGTATTTTGTTTAGCATTTAAAGAATTTTTAAATTAAGTTTATTGGGGGTAACATTGGTTAATACAATTATATAATTTTCAGGTGTACATTATCATTTGACATCTATATATTCTATGGTGTGTTTACCACCCAAAGTCCAGTTTCCTTCAGCTACCACGTATTTGATCTCCTTTATCCACTTCACCCTGCCCCTAAACCGTTTCTATTTAGGGTGATTATTGATGTATGATGATTTCCTATAGCCATTTAATCTTATGTCTTCTGGTAGCTCTATGTCTCCATTATTTCTTTTCCCTTGTATTTCTGCCTATTATTTTAGTTTTGTGGTATTTTTTTTTTCTAGTTTTTAATGTTATGTCTCAGTTCTAGACTTTTGTGTGTGGTTACCATTAGGTTTATGCAAAACAAAGTTTCATGTGTACAGTAGTTCTTTTTCTTCAGAATGCATCTTATCTCCATTCCCCTTTGCAAATTCAGACTCCTTTTATATTTTTGTTGTCACAAATTATCCCTATTTGTGCTTTGAGTTCTTTTCAGATTGCAGTAGCTATTCTTATCTTTTTAACGTTTTTACCTCTTTTAACCTTTATGTTATATTTAAGTGTATAATACCCTATTTCTGAATAAGGGTTGTAATTTCCTGCTGTCAGTTAATCATCTTGCTCATAGTTTTATATCCTTTTGTCTTTTTGTTTCAGGTAGAATAATTCCTTTTAATCTTTCTTGTAATGAAGCTCTTGTGGTGGTAAATTCCTTCAGCTTCTGTATATATGGAAAAGTCTTCATATCTAAAAGATAACTTTGCTGGATATATTACTCTTGGCTGAAAATTTCTCTCTTTCCATAGTTTGAATATTTGATTCCACTCTCTCTTAGCTTTTAGGTTTCTACTGATAAATCTGATAAGAGTTTACTGGGATTTTCTTTATAGGTAATTTCTTCTCTTTCCTGGTTGCCTTGATAATTCTTTTTTTTTCTCACTAATTTTTAACAATTTTAATACAATGTGCCTTGGAGAAGGCCTTTTCGTATTGAGATAATTAGGTGTTTTTTTGTTGTTGTTGGATTTGAGGATCCAGCTCTTTCCATAGGTTTTCTAAATTCTTTTTGGTTATTTGTTTGAATAGTCTCTCTGTTCCCCTCTCCCTTTCTTCTCCTTCTGATATACCCATTATTCCTACATTGCTTTTTCTGATGGAGTCAGATAGTTATTGTAGAGTACTTTCTTTTTTCCCCCCTTACTCTCAAGTTTCTCTCTTCTATCTGCATCATTTGTAGATTTCTATCTTTGATATCATTGCTTCTTTCCTCCATCTGGTCAGCCCTACTTCCTAATATTGTTAGTTCCTTCTTCATCTCTTTTATTGAGTTTTTCAGCTTCAGAATTTCTATTTGGTTCTTTTTTTAAAGTTTCAATCTCTTTGGTAAAGTACTCATTTTGTTCATTAATTTTATTTATGAATTTATTAAACTGCTTGTGTTTTCTTGTATCTCATTGAGTTTTTTCAGAACTGCAATCTTGAATTCTCTGTCATTTAAATCACATATTTCCATGTATTTAAGTTTATTTACTGTAGACTTTTAATATTGTTTTTGGAGCTGTCTTGTTACCTTGGTTGTTCATAGTATTTGAAGGATTATTTCTCTGCCTAGGCATTTATGGAAATAAAATCTGCTTTGTTGTTAAGAGTGATACCTCTATTTAGTAGGTTGATAAGAAGAGGTCTTTATTTTGTTTTCCAATAGATGGTGCTGAAGTGCAAGTGTTTTTTGTTTTTTTTTGTTTTTTTTTCTCTTGTACTGCTGCTCCAGCTTCGATGTCTGCAGGGCGATGGAAAATACCCTGTATTCTCTAGGGAGATGGAAATCTATCTATATGACCAGGTCATCTCGGTCTAGGTTTCAGGGCCCCACCCTTATGGTGGTTGATGGGCTTCGGAGCCCATGAAATCCCGGCGCTGCCCCCAGTAACCAGACGCTGCTGGAGGTTGTGGCACTTCCCGAGGTGTCCCAGGTCCCCCACTGGGATTAGTGGTGATGGGTGGAAGAAGGGTGGGCTGAGAATGGCTGCTCCTGCATTTATGGCTCCCCTCCCCCTGTATTGGCAAGTGTCAGACCTCAGCTGCCTTGCCTCTGTATCTCCACCCCTGTTACTGGGATTAGCCTCAGTGGGCAACTACCAGCCAAGAACCATCTCTTCAGTTTCAGGGCTGCAGAGTGTGCTCTGTAACCTAACACTCATGCTACAGTTGCTTCTGGGGCCCACAGCTAGCTCTGGGAAGGTGAGGGGAGACAGCAAGACTCTGTGGCTTTGTTTGCTTCCTGACAATGGTGGTTGCTAGACCACAGCTGCCACTGGTCACTGTGTTCTCTTCTCTGCCCTGGTCACTGGGTTCAGCTGCTGTATTTACTGGCCATTCAGGTAGGAATGCTCAGGGCTGCAGAGAGTGCATGCTGCAACCTGATTCTTCCCCTCTCCTGAGATCCACAGTGAGCTTTGGACTGCATCTTTGGCATCCATCTCTGCTCATCTCTTTCCACCTCCCACGTATTCTCTGATTTGCCCACCTTCAGATATTTCAACATGTGTGTTTCTCATAAGTGTTTATGTCTTGAGCAGGGAATCTTTTGTTGAATTATAGCTGTTTGACTTGTAAATTCAAGGGAGAGACCAGAGGGACCAATGACATCATGCTTCTCTATCTGCTCCTTCCACATTTTGATATCATTTAGTTGCTAGAGTAAACAGAGCTCTATACAAAGTTAGCAACACTACAAGAATAATTCAAGTACTATAATTGCGGAATCAGTTGAAAAGGACAAGTTCTGCATGAGATCAGAGGAAAGAGAAATCACTCTTGGTCATTATGGTCAGGAAAAGATGACAGTGTAGGGTCAAACAACCAAATCTTTGAGTGTTCTTCAAAATAGAATACAAAATTGCATTTTTATTATTTTTTAAATTTTATTTATTCTTTTTAACATTTTAAAAATTAAGTTTATTGGGGTAGCATTGGTTTTAATACAATTATATACTTTTCAAGGTGAACATTATAATTTGTCATCTATATATTCTATTCTGTGTTTACCACTCAAAGTCCAGTTTCCTTTGGTTACCATATATTTGATCTCCTTTACCCAATTCACCGTAACTCCTATATTTGACCTCCTTTACCATATCTACCTCCCCATTCCTCAGCCATCCCCAGCCCTCTGGTCCATGTCTATTGTCTATATTCATGAGTCTCTGCTTGTTTAGCCTGTTCCTTTGTTGCTTTTAGGTTTATAATCCCACATGTAAGTAATATTATGTGATTTTCAACTTTTTCTGTCTGGCTTATTTTGCTTAGCATGACTATCTTGAGGTTCATCCATGCTGTAACAAATGGCAGTATTTCATCTCTTCTTATGGCTGAGTAATATTCCATTATATATATGTGCCGAAGCTTCTTTGGCCAATCATCTATCGTAGGACGTTTCAGTTGCTTTCATGTCCTGGCCACAGTGAATAATGCTGCTATGAACATCGGTGAGCAAATATCTTTTCAAATATGGGTTTTCAAGTCTTTGGGGATAAATACCCAGTAAAGAGATTGCTGGATAATATGGTTGATCAACTCTTAGTTTTTTGAGGAACCTCTATACTGTTTTCCATAGTGGCTGTACCAATTTGCAGTCCCACCAGCAGTGTATGAGGGTCCCTTTTTCTGTGCATCCTCTCCAACATTTGTTATTATTGCTTGTCCTGTTGATTATAGCCATTTTAACAGGTGTGAGATAGTACCTCATTGTGGTTTTGATTTGCATTTCTCTAATATCTAGCAGTGTTGAGCATCTTTTCATATATTTGTTGGCCATTTGTGTGTCTCTTCAGGTCCTCTGCCCATTTTGTGATTGGATCATTTTTTTGGTTGTTGTTATCGAGTCATATGAGTTCTTTGTATATTTTAGATATTAGGCCCTTATCAGAAGTGTACCTTGCAAATATATTTTCCCATTGAGATGGTTGTCTCTTTACCTTGTTGATGATTTCTTTTGCTGAGCAGAAGCTTTTTAGTTTGATGTAGCCCTGTTCATCTATTTTTGCTTTTACTTCCCTTGCCTTTGAGGTCAAATTCATAAAATCCTGTTTAAATCCAAGCCTTTGAGTTTAGTTCCTATGTTTTCTTCTATGCATTTTATTGTTTCAGGTATTATATTCAGGTTCTTAATCCATTTTTAGTTAATTTTGGTGTGTGGTGATAGACAGCACTCTAGTGTCATTCTTTGCAGGTGGCTTTTCCAGCACCTTTTATTGAGGTTTTCCTTTCTCCAATGTATGTTTTTGGCTTTTTTGTCAAAATTATTTGCCCATATCAGTATGAGTTTATTTCTGGACTCTTGATTTTGTTCCACTGGTTTGTGTGTCTGTTTTGCTGCCAATACCATGCCCTTTTGATTATTGTCACTTTGTAGTATAATTGGAAGTTGGGCAGAGTGATGCCTCCAGCCTTGTTCTTTTTTCTCAGGATGGCTTTGGAAATTCAGGGTCATTTGTGCTTCCATACAAATATGATGATTTTTTGTTCTATTTCTTTAAAAAATGCCGATGAGATTTTGATGGGGATTGCATTAAATACAGGTAATATGGTCATTTTAACTATGTTGATTCTTCCAATTCAAGAATACGGAACATCTTTCCATTTCTTTGTATCTTCTTCGATTTCTTTTAATAGGGACTTATAGTTTTCATTATGTAGGGCCTTCACATGTTTTGTTAGATTTATCCCTAGGGATTTTATTCTTTTTGTTGCAATTGTAAAAGGAATTATTTTTTCCACTTCTTTTTCTGACACTTCATTATTAGAGTATAGGAGCACTATGAATTTTGGAACATTGATTTTGTATCCATGAAATTTGCTTATTGTTTCTAGTAGAGTTCTTGTGAAGTCCTTAGGTTTGTCCATATAGGGAATCATGTCATTCACAAATGACATTTTGTCTTCTTCGTTTCCTTTTTGGATGCCTTTTATACCTTTCTCTTGCCTGATTGCACTCTTTAGGACTTCCAATGTTAAATTGAATAACAGTGGTAATAATGGACAACCTTGTCTTGTTCTTGATCTTAGGGGGAAGGTTTTAGTTTTTCACCATTAAGTATAATGTTGTCTGAGGGTTTGTCATAGATGGCCTTTATTATGCTAAGGTACTTTCCTTCTATACCGACTTTGTTAAGTGTTTTAATCATAAATGGATGCTGTATCTTGTCAAAGGCTTTTTCTGCATCTATTCATAAACCATGATATTATTTTGTAATTTATTTATGTGGTGTATCATATTAATCGATTTGTGTATGTTGAATCATTCCTGTGCCCCTGTGATGAAGCCCACTTGATTATGATGTTTAATCTTTCTAAGATGTTGCTGTATTCAGTTTGCTAGTTTCTTATTTAGGATTTCTGCATCTGTTCATGAAAGGTACTGGTCTGTAGTTTTCTTTCTTTGTGTTATCTTTACTTGGTTTTGGTATCAGAGTAATATTGGCCTCCTAAAATGTGTTGGGAAGTATTTTCTTCTCTTTTATTTTGTGAAAGAGTTTGAGGAGAATAGGTATTAAATTTTTGAATGTTTTGTAGAATTCAGTGGAGAAGCCACCTGGTCCTGGGCTTTTACTTTTTGGTAGGTTTTCGATGATTGTTTCAATTTCCATACGGCTGACTGGTCTATTTAGATTTTCCAGGTCTTTTTGATTCAGTCTAGGAAGGTTGTACCTTCCTAAGTACTGGTCCATTTCTTCTAGGTTATTAAATTTGGTGTTATACACTTTTTGATAGTATTCTTCTATGATCCTTTGTATTTCTGCAATGTCTGTCATAATTTCTCCTCTTTTATCCCTGATTTTGTTTGTTTGTTTTTTGATTCATTCTGCAACTCTGTGCCTTTTTATTGGTGAGTTCAGTCCATTTATGTTTAGGGAGATTATTGAAATATGAGGTCTTCTTATAGCCATTATATCTTTTGCTTTCTGGTAGCTCGGTGTTTCCATTGCTTCCTTGTCCTCGTGTTTGTGTTTTCTTTATTTTGGTTGGCTTTTGTGGGTTTTGCCTCTAGTTCTTCTTGTTTTATGTTATATACTTCAGTTCTGAATCTTCCATGTGGTTACCATTACAAATATGTAAAGGATAGTTTTATATATACACAGTTGTTCATTTTCTTCTGCACGTACCTTATTTCCATTCTCCTTTGTGAAAGTGGATCTTTGAATCCTTCCCTTTTCAGTCATTGTTATCTCAATTAGTCCTATGTATGCTGAACATTCATTACTATGTTGCTTTGGCAATTCTCTTCTTATTATTTAAGCTTATAATGCCCCGTTCTTAGTAAATGTCACACTCCTCTGCTTCTATTTGCCTGATAGTCACTTCACTTCTAATTATGTTTTTTTTTTTTTTTTTATCATTTTGTTTTAGGTGAGCTGACCCCTTTCAGTATTTCCTGTAGTGCAGGTGTCATAGTAGAGAATTTCCTCAATTTTTGTATGTCTGTAAAGGTCTTACTTTCTCTTTCATATCTAAAGGAGAGCTTAGCTGGATACATTATTTTAGGCTGGTAGTTCCTTTCACTTAATAGTTTAAATATTTGATTCTATACCATTGCTCTGAGAAGTCCAATGATAATTTAATGACTTTTCCTTTATAAATTACCAACTTCTTTTCCCTGCCTGCCTTGAGATTGCTATCTTTGTCATTAATTTTTGATAACTTTAATACAATGTGTCTTGGTGAAGGCCTTTTTGGGTTGAGATAATTGGGTGTTCTGTTGACTTCTTGAATTCCAGCTCTAGCTCATTCCTTTAATTTGGGAAATTCTCATCCACTATTTGTCTGAAAATGTTTTCTAGTCCCTGCTCCTTTTCCTCCCCTTCGAGAATGTCCATTATTGTTATGGTATCAATAACAATAATGTTATTGGTATCCTCTCCTAATGGTATCAGCTAGTTTTGGTATTACTCTTTCATTATTTTTCATTCTTCAGTTTCTCTCATCTTTTTTTCTGATTTCTTTCTAGAGTTTTGTCTTTTGCTCCTGATCCTTTGCTCCATTTGGGTTACTTTATTTCCAGGCTTGGTATTTCATTTTTTCAACTCTTGCAGTGTGTTCTTTATCTCCAGAATTTCTATTTGGTCCTTTTTGAGGGTTTCAATCTCCTTGCTCTGCTCATCTAGTTGTTTTTTCAGTTCCTGAAATTGTTAATATAACTCGTTTCAGATCCCACTGAGTTTTTTCAGAAGAAGCATCCTGAATTCTCTGTCACTTAAGTTGCATATTTCTATGTCTGTAAGCTTATTTTCTGGAGATATTTCTCTTTCTTTCTGAGAAGCCTTGTCACCTTGGTTGTTCATGGTGTTTAGTGGATTATTATTTTTGCTTGGGCATTAATGAAAACATATTCTGCTTTTTTTCCAGAAAAAAATTTATTATATAAAAATCTCTCTTTAGCCTACTGCAAAAAAGGCATTTTTCTTTTGGTTTCCAGTAGGTGGTTTCTAAGCCTCTTGCATCCCTGCTTTATATAAAGGCTTAATAATGCCTTTTCACTTTCTTATGGACATTTAATCACACTCACTACCCTCAGTTTCAGTCCCTGTCAATGATGGCAACAGTTTCAATAGCATTTGCTTAGAATCCCCTGGGGCTCCTTGGTGTTTCATCTCTAAGAGTATGGGGGATGGGTCCCCTTGGTTAGGTGCTGGATGCTGCAGCACAGCTTCAGTTTTGCAACTGCAGCCAGTAAAAATCAACTGTTGTTTCTCTGCTGGCTACTTCTCTGCTTTCTTCCATGATGACTGGGCCCTACCTTTAGCTGTGTGGAACTCAAAACTCTCCCAGACAGGGATGTTCAGGGAACTTGACTCACCTTCTCCCTATCCCATTCCTCCTACAGGTAAGGTAGCTCTGGTGGCTGCGAGATGCATCTTCTTTATTTCTCCCATTTCACTGCCCAACATCTGCGGTTCTGGCATGTGGTGGCTCTTATTCATGCCTAGACATGCCCGTAAGCAGTTTGGCTGTTTTTTGTTGAGTTTTAGATGTTCAACCTATTGTTGTTTCAAAGAGAGAGATCTGGGGACTTCTCTCACTCTTCCATGTTTCTCCAAACCTTGCATCTTTATTATTATTGGTGTCATATACAATTCTCAATAATTGTTAACATTTATTGAGTGCTTACTCTGTCAAGAACCAATCACCTCTCAAATAACATGGTATATACAATTTTATAGTTAAGTAGGTAGAGAATCTACTTTGTGCTAGGAACTACAACAGGTATACATAAATTATTTCATATAATCTGCACAACTATCTTATGATACCAGTATTATCATTCCCATTTCACCGAAGGAGAAGCTGTGGCTCAGAGAGTTTCAGTAACACACATGCAGCAGATCAATATTTCTAATCCTGCTCTACCTGATGTCACAGTTCTAGTTTTATCTTATAAGCTTAATTGTTTCTTCTGGAAATTTTCCTTCTTCTATTAATTTGCTAAAAAAGTACTTGACTGACTTATTCTTTCCAGTCATCCTTGGGGCTAACACAAGGCAAAATTAGCATACTCAGTGGGCAGGAAGCCCATTGGTGGTTTTACCTCTCAGGTCATCCTGATGGCCATGAACCAGTCCAACAGCCTACGTCCTTCCTTCAGTTCTGAGAAGAAAATGATGTGTAGTCTGAGGACATCCATTTTCACATATAAATAAGAAATGCCTTGCTAATAACCTACTATGATTACTAAATTCTCATATTTATAACTAAAATTAATGGTAAATTCATTTACTGAGGTCTCTAATTTAGCACTCTTAGAATTTGAGCTGCTTCACAATGTTGACTGAACACATGTTGATAGTTGTAATTCTTACAATTTAAGGGAGGGAGTTTTCTTATAAGTACAGTATTAATACTATCTTGAGTTGGTCACTTGGTTTCCAGTTTCTACTCATCTTGACTTATTCAAATGATTTTACAATTACTGTTAGGTTTACTTTTGTACATCATTTTGTTCTTGCATAACTAAAGTTGTAAACTTTAGGCTCTTATTTCTTCATGGATTCTTCTTATCATTCAATTCTTTTTCCTTTCTTTCTTTTTAACTGAAAAGTGAGAATAAAAATTAAGAACTACCTAGATAAAGGGAATGATTTTCAATGATTTCCAGCCTTTTCTTGCCTTATAAATGTTAGATGAACATTTGGGCAGTTCAGAACAATTCTAGAGGTAGGGTAGATATTACAGTTGACATATGCCAAACTCACAGATATGGACGGCCAAGCAAGGGATTTGCACATCCACAGATTTTGGTATATGCAGGGGTCCTGGAACCACCCTTCTGTGGGTATTGGAGGACAACTGTATTTTCCCTAATTTAAAGAAGAGAAAAATGAGGCTCAGAAAGATTAAGTGGCTTGTTAAGTTTTCAGAGCTAATAAGGAAATGAAATTACAACTCAGGTCTCCTGATTCCAAAACTGTGTTCCTTCCATTACATTATACTATCAACTCCAGAGTGTTTGCTATCTAATCCTCACCTACAGATTTCTTTCCCTCTGCTCATTTGGCTGAATATAACTCTAATAATTACTGACCATGTAGTAGAATTTAATGAGCATTAACTTTGGGAAAATTAAATTCTTTTATCAGGTATTCAAATATTACTAAGCTGTTAAGATGGTGTGTATTTTTTGTTCTAAAGAATTTTTTTTTGCAACAAGATGTAACAGATTTATATTTACAGCCCTGAAATGGATACCAAGTAAACTGCTATGGGTAACATGGCTCTGGATGTATGCAACATTTGAATAAAGAATAAGAAAAAGAAAAAACTTTGACTTTGGAATTTCTTGCAGGCATTCTGCAAAGGCTCACTGATCCTGGAACATTTGGATGTCTCTTACTGCCAACAGCTATCAAACGAGATTATTAAAGCACTGGCCATTTATTGCAGTAACCTCACATATCTCAGCATAGCTGGCTGTCCAAAGGTATGCGCAGAAATCAGAGCTCAGACATGTAAAACTGAAGCACTGCCGAAGAACTCAGGCAGGGTAGCAGTTCAGGGGTTGGAGTCAGCATAGAACTTGTTTTCTTTGCCATGTCCTAGGTATTCATTAGATTTTTTTCTTTTCCCAATTGGAAATAGCTTTATGATTTTATTTGTGTCAATACAGAATTTTTAAAAAGTTTAAAACAATCCTCACACAAATATAAAAATATGTCAAAGATGTATTTAATTCATTAATGAGAAAACCAGCAAAGTGGTAAAGCCAGTTCATAGAGCATTTGATCAAACCAGGTATTTATAGTAACTAAAGAAAGAATGTTGGAATGTATTTTTGGGTTAGATCTAAAATTGATTAATGACCTATAAGGTAATAAATCCATAACCTTGGAGCTATCGTTTCTACAAGACAAAAATAATTTGCATCTCTCCTGTACGAAAACACAATAAGTTATAACATGTAACTTTACTGATTTTGAGCCCGAATAATAAATAGTTTTATCAAACAAAAGCATAATTCCAAACAGAATTCCTCAGATGAGCCTGTTAATGTTCCAGTATGACACTGAAAGTAGATACAATCATCTTTTGTCTTATTTTGAAATATTCAACGATTTTCCTCGACACTGGTTTATAAAAGAAATATGTACTCATTGTAAACTATTTAAACTACATATAAAAGCATAAAGGAGAGAATAAAAATCCATTGTCATACCATGATCCAGACATAAACTTTTGTTGATATTTTATACTTATTCTTCTAGAATTTTTTTCTATGTACAGAGATTAGAAGTAGTTATAGGTCTTTAAAAAAAACAAGAGACTCATACTTTCCAAAATACATTGTAACCTACTTTCTTTTCTCTTAATATGCTATAGACGTGTTTCTATGTCAAGAAACAGAGGTTTCAGGGTCTGGATTAATGTGGCAGATTGAATATACACATAGAAAGTTATTCCCTTTTGAAACCCTACCAAAACTGCAGAAGGATGAGGGCCCATATTGATAGAGAAAAGAAGACAAAAGCAACAAAAAATTTGGAAGTCTAAAATAAATGGACTAATTTAGCAGACCAGATATAGGTTTTTTGTTTTGTTTTGTTTTGTTTTGTTTTCCAAAAACGATACTATGATCTCTCATGGCTTCTATGAGTCAGAAATTCAGGAAAGGCTCTGTTGTGTGGTCCTGCCTTTGAGATCTCTCATGTGGTTATGATCACATGGGAGCAGGAGCTAAACCAGTGGAAATGGCTAGCCATCTCTCTCCTCATAGGATATCTCCTTTTAGTCTCTTCATGGCAGCCTTAGGGCATTTGAAATGAGTACATTAAAGCTGAAGGCCTTAAAAATGACTATTTCAGAAAATAAGTTGGAAGCTGCCTTGTCTTCTCTGAGGTAACTCAAAATTCACACATCTTTTTTCTTCACGTGCACAACACAGTAGTTAGACATTTATCAAACTTATAAAGTGATCACCTCAATTAATCCAGTATTTTTATCTGACAGCATTTATAGTTATTACAATATTATTGACTATATTTACCATGCTGTACTCTACATCCCCATGACTATTTGTACCTCTTAATCCACTACCAACTTTACTCATTCCCTCAACCCCCTCCCATCTGACAATCATCAAAATGTTCTCTGTATCTAAGTACTTGTTTCTGTTCTTTTTTTCCTTTATCCTGTTCTCTAGAGTCTACGTGTAAGTGAAATCACATGACATTTGTCTTTCTTGTATGATTAACTTCACTTAACACAATACCTGTAGGTATTCATCTTGTTAAAGGCCAACCTTTTTAAAGGCCAAGTAATATTCCATTGTATATATTTACCACCTTTTCTTTATTTGTTCATCCACTGATGAACACCCTGGTTGCCCCTATACCCTGGCTACTGTAAATAATGCTGCAATAAACATATAGATTCAAATGTCCCTTCAAAGTAATGTTGCGGGTTTCTTTGGATAAATAAGTGGGATTAGTGGGTCTTTTTTCGTCTCTTGTTATAGCCTTTATTTTAAAGTCTATTTTGTCTGGTATAAATATTGCTACCCTAGCTTTCCCTCCCACCAATTTTATGAAATATCTTTTTCCATCTCTTTACATTTAGTCTGTTTCTTTTGATCTGAAGTCTATTGTAGCTAGTGTATGTAAGAGTTTTATTTTCTTATGCATTCAGTCAACCTATGTCTTTGATTGGAGCATTTAATCCATTTACATTTAAAGTAATCACTCATAGGTATGTAGGTATTGCCATTTTATTATTCATATTTTTTGTCTTTTTTCATTCTTTTTAAAGAAGTCCTTTTAATATTTCTTATAATATTAGTTAGGCATTGATTAACTCCTTCAGCTTTTTCTTGTTTGAGAAGCTCTTTGTCTTTTGATTCTAAATGACAGTTTTGCTGGTTAGAGTAATTTTGGTTATAGATCCTTACTTTTCCTCACATTGAATATTTTGTGCCAGTCCCTTTGGTGTGCAAATTTTCTGTTGAGAAATTAGCTGACAGTTTTATGGGGAGCCCCCTAGTAGTTAATTAGATGCTTGTCTCTTACTGCTTTTAAGAGTTTCTCTTCTCTTTGTCTTTAACTTTTAGCATCTTAATCCTGATATGTCTTGGTATGGGTTTCTTTGGGTTCATCTTGTTTGAGACTCTCTGTGCTTCCTGGGCTTGTATGTCTATCTTTTTTTCCAGAAAAAAAAAAAAAATTATTCTGTAAAGGTCTCTCTAGCCTGTTGCAAAGAAGGCATTTTTCTTTTGGTTTCCAGTAGGTGACGTCTAAGCCTCTTGGATCCCTGCTTTATAAAAAGCCTTAATAATGTCTTTTTTTTTTCTTATAGATATCCAATCATGTTTTGCTACCAGGGTCTCAGTCCCTGTCTGTGTTAGTGATTGTTTTGGTGTGTTTGTTCGGATTACCCCGGGGCTCTGCATGGTGTTTCGTTTCAGAGGACATGAGTGGAGGGGCCCTCTGGTTTGGTGGATGCGGGCTGCAGTTCCACCTTGAATTTTGCAACCGCAGCTGGTAATAATCAACTTGTTTCTCTGCTGTCCTCACTTCTCTGCTTTCTACCCTGAACACTGGGCACTACTGTGGGCCGCATGGAGCTCACAGCTCTGTCAGGCAGGACTGTTCAGGGAACCTGCCACATCTTCCACCTTCCCCCTCCTCCTGTAGCGAACTCTGGCTACAAGGGGCGGATTCTTTGTTCCTCCCAATCCACCATTGGATACCCAAGATTCTGACCTGTGGTAGTTCATATTCGCTGATTCCTCACTTAGACATGCTGTGTGCAGTTTGGGTGTTTTTTTGTTGAGTTTTAGATGTTCAGCTTATTGTTGTTTCAAGGGGAGAGATCTGGGGACATCTCTCACTCTGCCATGTTTCTGACTGTCAGTTGTAATTTTAATGTGGTCATGGGAGGAAGCAAGCACAGCATTTTCCTACTGTACCATCTTACCCATGAGCCCTGTCAATTACATTACAATAAAACTAGAGAAATAAAATAATACAAATTGCATTCCCTAACTATAATGCAATAATGCTAGAAATTAATAGCTCCCCACCCCCAAAGAAACGGTCTGAAGCTAAACAATTTAGTTCCTTCTCATATGTCCCTGGCAGCTTTCAAGCTGCTGCCCAGCACTGGACTTCAGAGACAGTGAGTCTCTTTCCAAGTAAGTTCTGGGCTTGGACCTTTTAGAGATGCCTGGAACTCCAACCACCCATCATCTCGCTCAGCCACAATCTCTGCTGTTTTTCACAGCCAGAAGTCATGGGGAATATCTTCTTGGTACCAGAGCCCCGGGCTGGGGAGCCTGGTGTGAGGCTAGTGCTTCTTACTCTGCAGATGAGATATCCTTCCTGATTTTTAACTGCTGTACGTGGGTGTGGGACCAGTCCATTCTATGTCTCCACCCCTTATAACAGCAGAGACAGCTTAGCATTCTAAGCCAAAAGAAGAGATAGCTGGGTTATAAATTTTGTTTAGACCATAGTCTTCAAACTTGGCAGCATTGTGTACCTCTGGAGCTGGTTTTACAGGATGGCTAAAATAAGAAAGATCAATTAAAAATTCTTGCAAAGTAAATAGATTTCTAGATCTCCCTTACTCTACACCTCTGGGCAACTAACTGCCCCTCCCTGCCCTTACTAGAAGATTGGGTATTAATTTCCTGGAGCCAGATTACTCAAACTTGGCATTATTGATATTTTGGATGAGATAATTCTCTGTAGTGGGTGGTGGTTCTGTACACTGTAGGATGTTCAATAGCATCATTACCCTTTACCCACTGTATGTCAGCAGCTCCCAGGCCCCTAAACCTCCAGTCATGGCAATATAAATGTCTCTAGATATTGCTAAATGCCCTATGGGGGAATGAAAAATCATTCTACTGTTTCCTCTGCAGATAGTAAAACAGGGTTGCTGAGCTGAGAGACATCATGTATAACTGAGAGCTTGGGTACAAAAGTGAAAACAGGAATTAAGTGACTAAATGCTGAATGCAGAGACACTCAAGCACGTTTTTAAAATTGCATTCAGAATTTGGCTGTCAGAGATTTCCCTCCTGGCAGGAGACTGGAAGCTTCTTTTCTGGGGACTCTGACTAGCTCAAGACGAGAGACTGAAAAATACTGACCTTTGGGGTTTTCCCAACAAATAATCCATCAAGACCATTGATGCTTTAAATAGACAAGCCCCACACCATGCACTCAGACTTCCACCATCAATCATGAGCAGTCAGTTAAGAATTATCAGACATAAGAGAAAAGCCCCTAATGCAGAAGATAACAATCAAAATGAACTGACAGGGAAAACTTGATAGAAGCAAAAATTGCAGAGGAAAGAAAACTAAAAAATCTTTTAAAAAAATCCTCAGAAGTTACAAGATTAACAACATTGTTCTCTTTTGTTGTAGACACTGATGGGTTTCTCTTAACTAAAGCATCAAACTCAAGATGCCCTGCATTCTAGCGAGCCTAAAAATATAGCTCCTCAGTTGTTTAGTTTATATGGTGAGTGGATTAAGAGTGTCATGCTAGAACCGCCTAATTCCTCTATAGTTTAGAAGGAAGAGGCAGTGGTGGAAAAGACGTGGTAAAGCTTGACAAAATTAATCTAGAAAGTTCACAGCAAATTCTTTTTATTTAATATGTACTTGTAGAACTAGAGAAATCAGATGTCTTTCTGGTCAGAATCATCTGTTTCTAGAAGCAAGTGGGGTCAAGGAACTCAGCACCCAAACAGCACTGACCATGGACCCTCTGCAGCCTGAGCACTCACAACTTGCAGGGGTTTTGCCTTCATTGCTCACGAACAAGTGGACACATGGGCAACACATGGCGCACTGGAAACTGCTGGCTAAAAAGCAGGCACATATGGAGACTGGGTTTTATAGTGCTCTACTAATTAAGGAGGGAAGTTGGAGAATGAGCAAAGGAAAGACTCCAATAAGAACAGAAACTGAGGTAGAGAATTTTTTTTTCTTTTACGTTTTTTATTTTTCCTCAAGAGAAACTAAGAGAATTCCTTCTACTAACTGTGCAGTGGACACTGTCCTGCAGCCTCCAAACTAAGGAGGGTGTTATACAAAATTATGAAATAAATCACGCTACATCAAATATCTAGGGTGAGAAAAAAAAGAGAAGTAGATTATTTCAGAATCTCAATGTAAGGGAGAAGGGTTTAGTTTTACCATCTATGCAAGTCAAGGAGTATCCTGATTCAGAAGATGTGGTGACAATAACTTGGGCTGATATGAATACTCCTTGTCCGGAAACCATAAGGCTGTGGTCCAGTCTAATATATTCCATCTATATTGCTTTTGATGAGCTAAAAAACACACTAGTCTCATTCTAGACTAGGTTTCCAAAAAGCCCATGAATAAATCTTGAATGGTCACCTATCCATCTCCTAGGCCAGCTCTTTTTTGCAACCAGCTCACCTCCAAGATCAGTGAGCAGTACTGTGACTTCATTGTACCCAGCACTAAAATGGGAATAACATAATCTCTGCCCAATGGGACTGAGATTAGGATTCTGTATCTGGGAGTCAAGAATGTAGCTAGTTCTCTCTACTTCTAGTTCCCAGCCTCTATTAGTCACAACAACCTTGCCTCAGTCATTGAGTATCTTGAGATTGAGTATCTTGAGCTTCTGATCTACAGAAAATGTCAGGCTCCGTTTTAGCTTCCCTAGTATCAATAAAACCTAGCACTTTGATCTCCAGCTGTCCTGAACTTTTCTATTTCCTCATTTTCTTTCTTTTTTTCCCCTAGAATTCTGAGGGCATTTTTTGTTTGTTTTCAATGGAATCATATCCTCAGAGACAAACACAGTGAGGCAGGAATGTCTAAAAGCATTTTTGTAAGAATCAGTTGCATTGTTAAACCTTTGTTCTGAGCATGTTCTGGAAACAGGGCACGCTTAGACAGTGACATGTATTTTTCCAAACTTAAAAAGTGTACATTTCAAATTGAAGGTTTTTCTGCATAATTCTCTCAACTTTGTTAAAAACAAGAGTCAAGCCTCATGCATATTTTTAGAATGTTCACACATTTACAGCAAGATATTAAATTCAGTTGGAAAGCAAATTTCTTTGGGGAGAGTAATCAGTTGATTCTGTAGTGTCTCAGTTCAGCTATAAATTCAAAAGCTAGATCCTGAGTGTGAAATAATCTTAAGTAGTGGAATTGAATAACTTCTTTAAAACATTTGAGCAAACTTTCAAGATGCTAGAATCCTCAGCAGAATTTCTCAGAGTGAGATTCGTGTAGTCCCCGTATCTTCTGCTCTTCTTTCTCCACTCTGCCTACAAAAATGTCTCACATACTTGTCCTTTGATAGAACCATGTGACTTCACACACAAACCATCAGTGGTGTCCAGACCTTTTCTCTTAGCAACCTGAACCTGTCTTACAGTTTAATTTTAGAGGAGATATGTATGTGTGTGTGTGTGTGTGTGTACACATATATATGTATGTGTGTGTATTATATGTATATATATATATGTATACATAGAGGAGATATGTATGTGTGTGTGTGTGTACACATATATATGTATGTGTGTGTATTATATGTATATATATGTATACATATATATATACATATAATACACACACATATATATGATGGAATGTTATTTAACCACTATATACATATATATGCATATATATGTATATGTATGTGTGTGTGTATATGGTTTTGTAACATGTGATGCCATAAATCCCATTACTACAGTGTTTCATAAGTTACCCATATTGATATGACAGGTATTATTAAGAAAATTTTGATGAAGTTTCCCATCCATACCAGAGAACCCTAAAAAGGACAGCAAGATCACAGATTCTGTTGGAGCCACTTGAAACATACATTTTATTGTTCTGGAAACACTTAGGTCACTACTTGAATATAGACTTATCATGTGATAAGCTGATTAAAGAGAATTTGCAGGGAACCTGATTCTGTTTGTTATAGACTAAATGTTTTGTCCCCCCAAAATTCATGTTGAAATCTTCATTCTCACTGTGATAGTATGAGGAGATGAGGCTTTGGGGAAGTAATTAGTTTTAGATTGAGGTCACAAGGGTGGAGCTCCAAAGATGAAACTAGTATCCTTATAATAGGAAGAAACTAGAGCTCTCTCTGCCATGTGAGGATATAGCAAGAAGGTAGCTATCTGCAAATCGGACACTGAATCTCTGGGCACCTTGATCTTGGCCTTCTCAGCCTCCAGAACTGTGAGAAATAAATGTCTGTCATTTATATAACCCAGTCTATGGTATGCTATTAGAGCAGCCCAAACTTACTAGCATACTATTCTTCCCTGGAATAGAGGTCACCATTCATCAAAATAATCAATACTTACTTTGGCTGTGTGTTAAGATTAGTGACTCAGCAATGGAACTGTTATCAGCAAAATGCCATTACCTACACATCTTGGATGTTTCCGGTTGTATCCTGCTTACTGACCAAACGCTTGAGAATCTTCAGATAGGCTGCAAACAACTTCGGATCCTAAGGATGCAATACTGCACACTTATTTCCAAGTAAGTATGTACCCGAATATGAAAAGCTATGAGAATTGCTTTTTGAGAAAACAGAATAGGTGACTATGGCATTCATAATACATAGTGGCTATCAGAGTTAGGAAGCTGCATTTCATTTTTTGCCTAATTGAAATTTTGAGCTGAACCAAGGAAAGCTCTCTTCTAAAATGGTCTCTGTGGTTTCATACACCTTTCCTAGTAGCCCTTCTACTTTACGCACTTCTGCTTCCTTGATCTTGCAGATGTCCAGAACCTTAACTCTTCTTTTGTAGAATTATGCTAGCTCTTCCTTTCCTCATCTCTCAAAACATTTTCATTCAGTTAATCTCCCTTAGGGATTAAGAAATAATTGGATTAATTCAGCTCACAATTAAGTTCAAATTATTAACAGTCATCCTAAGCCCCATCTTTCCATAAACTATTTGCTTGATAGTTGCTTTTCATTTAACTAGAGATTTCCTGTAAGATCTAGGGCTCAGAGTAAGATATTCTGACTTGATTGCTACAGGCCAAATACCTGTTTCCTTAACTCACAAAATGTTTCCATTGAAATAACAGTTGGGTAAATAAGCAATCTGTGAAGGTAGAGATGGTCTAGAGTATCTACCTTGTGAGATTTTATTTTATTAAATTTATTGGTGTAACACTGGTCAATAAAATTATATAGGTTTAAAGTGTACAATTCAATACTATCTCACATGTACATCTGTGTTCACTACCCAAAGTTAAATTTCCTTCTGTCACCATATATTAGATCTCCCCGTCTCTCCTTCAGTCTGACAACCACTAAACTGTTGTCTGTGACCATGAGTCTGTTTCTTTGTCTTGTTCATTTATTACTTTCTGTTTTATATTCCACATATGGGTGAAATCATATAGTTCTTGAGTTTTCCATCTGATTTATTTTGCTTAGTATAATATTGTCAAGATCCATCCATGTTGTCACAAATGGCAGCATTTCATCTTTCTTATGGCTGAATAGTATTCCATTGTATATATCTTCTTTATCCAATCATCTATCAGAGGGACACTTCAGTTGTTGCCATGTCTTAGCCATCATGAATAATGCTGCAATGAACATTGGGGTGCATATGTCTTTACAAATAAATTTTTCAAAAATTTCAGGTAGATATCCAGAAAGGAGATTGCTGGGTCATATGATAATTCTATCCTTAATTTGGGGGGGGGGGGGGCGGAGACCTTCATACCATTTTCCATAATAACTGTATCAATTTATATTGCCACTGACAGTATATGAGGGTCCTTTTTTCTCTACAACTTCTCCAGCACTTGTTGTTACTTGCTTTGTTGAGGACAGACATTCTAACAGGTGTGAGGTGGTATCTCATTGTGGTTTTGACTTGCATTTCCCTAACAGTCAGTGAAGTTCAGCATTTTTCACATATCTGTTGGTTATTTACATGTCTTCTTGAGAGAAGTGTCGATTCAGGTCCTCTGCCTATTTTTAAAATTATTTATTTATTATTTTTTTATTTCAATTTTAATCAATTTTATTGAGATATAACTTACACTAAAATGTAGACATTTATAACATACAGATCAGGAGAGATGTAAGAAACATGATGGAGAGACATGCCTAGATCTCTCCCGTTGAAACAACAATTAGCTGAACATCTAAAACACAAAAAAAAACCCAAACTGCACACCAGCACTCTGAGCATGGGATTTGCACATAAGAGCTACCACAGGTCAGAACCCTGGGAGTCAGCAGTTGACTAGAAAAAACATCTTGCAGTTGGAGCTCCCTGTAGAGGGAGGGGGATGGGAGAAGGTGCAGCAAGTTCCCTAAGCAGCCCTGTTTGAGAGAGCTGGGGATGGTAGAGAAGTGGGGAAGGCAGAAAAACAACAGTTGATTTTACAAGCCGTGGTTGCAAAATGAGGCTGATCTGCAGCCCGCCTCCCCTAAACCAGAGGACCCTCACCCCATATCCTCATAGACCGAATACCATGGAACCCCAGGGGAATCTAAACAAATGCTAATGAAACTGTCTCTAACACTGAAAGAAACTGAGACTGAAGGTAGCGAGCGTGATAAAAAGTCTATATTAAAAAAAAAGGCATTATTAAGGCTTTTTATAAAGCAGGGATCTAAGAGGCTTAGATGCCACCTACTGGAAACCAAAAGAAAAACGCTTCTTTACAACAGGCTAGAAAGACCTTTACATGATATATTTTTTTTTTTGGAAAAAAAGCAGAATACATTTCCATTAATGCCAAGGCGAAGAAATAGACCATTAAACACCATGAACAACCAAGGTGACGAGGCAGCTCAGAAAGGAAGAAAAAAATCTCTAGAAAATAAGCTTACAGACATAGAAATATGTTACTTAATGACAGAGAACTGAGAATGGTACTTCTGAAAAAACTCAATGAGATATAAAACAATTCATATCAACAATTTAGGAATTGGAAAAACAACTAGATGAGCAGAATAAGTACTTTAGCAAGGAGACTGAAATCCTCAAAAAGAACAGAATAGAACTTTTGGAGATAAAGAACACATTGCAATCTTTGAAAAATGAAATAACAAGCTTGGGAAATAGAGTCAACCAAATGGAAGAAAGGATAGGTGATATCAAAGATAGAAATCTAGAAATAAATCAGAAGGAAGAAGAGAAAAATCAAAGAATGAAAAATAATGAAAGAGAAATACAAGAACTAGCTGATACCATCAGGAGAGGAAACATAAGAATAATAGGCATTATTGAAGGGATGAAATGGAGCAGGGACTAGAAAGCATTTTCAGACAATTCATTGAGGAGAATGTCTCAAATCTAAGGAATGAGTTGGAGCTTGAAATTCAGGTGGTCAACAGAACTTCTCTATTAAAAGGACTTCTCTATTAAAATTATCAAAAATCAATAACAACAGATAGAATTCTCAAGGCAGCAAGGTAAAAGAAAATGGTAATTTATAGAGGAAAACCCATTAGATTATCATCAGACTTCTAGGCACAAACCTTGCAAGCCAGAAAAGAGTGAAATCATATACTAAAACTATTAAATAAAAAGAACTACCAGACAAGAATAATGTATCCAGCTAAGCTCTCCTTTAGATATGAAGGAGAAATAAAACCTTTCCAGACATACAAAAATTGAGGGAATTCTCCACTATCAGGCCTACATGAAATGAAATACTGAAAGGGGCCAATTCACCAAAAACAAAATGACAAAAAATATATACACATACATATATATATACATATACATATATATATACGTGTATGTATATATATATGTATATGTATATATATGTATATGTATATAATTATATATATATAATTAGGAGTAAGGCAACAACCAGGCAGACAGGAGCATAGAAGTGCAACCCTTACTAAGAACAGAGCATTATAACTTAAGAAGAAGAGAATTGCTATAGCGAGATAGAAATGAATGTTCCGCATACATAGGGACTAACTGAGATAACAGTGCCTGAAAAGGAGAGGATTCAAAGATCCAAATTTGCAAAGGGAATGGAGATAAAGCACATGAAGAAGAAAATGGATGACTATATGTGTGTGTGTGTGTATGTACATATATATGTGTGTGTACACACACACACACACACACACACATATGTAACCTTTACATATTCCTAATGGTTACCACATGCCAAAGATTCAGAACCATTGTGTATAACATAAAACAAGTAGGACCACAGGAGAAACCCACAGAAGCCAACCAAAATAAAGAAAACACAAACACGAGGACAAGGAAGCAATGGAAACACAGAGCTACCAGAAAGCAAAAGATAAAATGGCTATAAGACCTCATATTTCAACAATCTCTCTATATATAAATGCACTGAACTCGCAAATAAAAAAGCATAGAGTTGCAGACTGGATCAAAAAACAAAAACCAACCATATGCTGCTTCCAGAAGACACATCTCAGCTCCAAATACAAATACAGACTCAAAGTAAAAGGGTGGAAAATGATATTCCAAGCAAAGGCATTCAGAGAAAAGAGGAAGTAGTGATACTAATATCCGATGAAATAGACTTCAAAATAAAAAAGGTAAAGAAAGCTACTGAGGGACGCTTCATAATGATAAAGGGAATCATGCACCAAGAAGACATAACACTTAACATCTTGGTCCCAGTGAGGGAGCCCCGAAATATGTAAAGCGATTACTAACAGAACTAAAGGGAGAAACGGACCAAACACTATCACAGTAGGGGACCTAAATACCCCACTGTCAGATATAGGCAGATCATCCAACAGAAAATCAATAAGGAAATAACATCTTTAAATGACGCATTAGACCAACTGGACATAATTGACATATACAGAGCCTTCCATCCCAAAACAGCTGCTATCCATTCTTCTCTAGTGCACATGGAACATTTTAAAGGATTGACCACATACTGTGACAGAGAGACTGCCTCAACAAATATAAGAGGGTTGAAATCATACCAACCATATTCTCTGATCATAATACTCTGAAGCTAGAGATCAACTGTGAAAAAAAATCAGGAAGAATCACAAATACACGGAAATTAAATGACATACTACTGAAGAATAACTGGGTCAGACAGGAAATAAAGAGATCAAGAGACACATAGAAACAAATGATAATGACAGTATAACATATCAAATCTTTTGGGACATGACGAAAGCAGTTATAAGAGGAAAGTTTATATCATTACAGGCCTACCTCCAAAAACAAGAATGAGCCCAAATAAATAACCTAATGCTTCATCTTAAAACTAGGAGAGGAAGAACAAATGAAGCCTGAAGTCAGCAGAAGGAAAGAAATCATCAAAATTAGAGCAGAAATAACCATTACTTTGCTCTTTTGCCTTTTAGATTAGTGATTCCCAAGCCTTTTTAAAGATCTAACATTCCAGAGATTTGATCAAGAAGGGGAAGCATGTGATCTGTTGTACCCAATTTACTGATGCATAAATAAGAGAGGCTGCTGATTATGAGCAGTCTCTGGTTTTGGCTCCAACATGCACACCACCCCCTTTTTGTCCTATTCAAGAAACTAGAAGGACATGTGAGTGAGGGCAAGTGATATTAATACAGAGATAACCTTGAATTGACTTTAATTTACAAAAGACAAAATCACTAACAACTTCAGTATGTCATTACTATTAACCATCTCATGTGATATACTTTACTGTTTGTGGTATACTATGTTTGAAAATCACTGTTCTATATGATTCAAAGAAACCTCTCTCCCTAAGTCAAATGAGTAATGATGATTAACCAAAACAGTAGACTAGTTCAATTCCCAAATTATCTCATAAAGTTTTGGAGTCACTTAGGCCAAGCCAGAGTGGAAGGTAGTCAAAAGATACCATATGAAGCGTAAGAAACTCATAACATATGTTCATTCCTAAATATATATTTTCTTTTCAGTATTTCCTAGGGCACCAAGGAGAGAGGGTGATGGAGAGAGAGAGAGAGGGAGGCAGGAAAGAAAAGAGAAAGGAAGGGAGAAAGTTAGTTGTTTCTAGCAGGAGCATTACTTTCTACATTTTCAAGTTTCCTAGTATTTTTCAAAAGTGCATGTGTGCAAACACAGCTACACAGGATGGTGTGCAAAAGAACTCAGAGAAAGCTGCCATCAGTATCATCATGCTGGTCTTTTCTCTTGTCCAGATCTTAGGAGTCTGCCCATGAATGGATGTCAAATGTCCTAGTAAGGTGGTAAAGACAGGTATTTCATGGGCTAAGGATTTTCTGAAGGGTGGAGGAGAAGTGTACTAGGGAAATCTACACTAGCATATAAATTCTAAAAATAATCTCAGATTTCTCCAGGGTAGATTCAAATTTTCAGTTTTTCCACATGATCACTCTTGTGTGAAAGTGCTTTTAGGACTAAAACAGGCCCTAAACATACACACTGGTGGAAGCTTTAACCTGGCATTTGGGACTGGGGGAATAAGGGCTTGAGGCCTAACCTTTGGTATTCAGTCTCTAAGCATGACCTCCAATGGCCAGGGGACCCTGAGATGATTAATTTAATCACCGAAGCTGACTCTGGTAGAATGGAGAGCAGCACTTACCAATAAGAGTTAAGAGAGGCACAGAGCCAAGAAATGAGCAAATTTAAGAAATGTGTGTCTCACTGGATACTTCACCCATGGCTGGGACTCAATATGCAGTTCATTCTGCTTCTGTCCCATCGAGCTGAATTTAGTGTAGTCTTCCCATTTATTTCCTATTTTCTTATCTATATTAAGTCAAAATCCTCAACCTTCTTTTTTTATTTTCTTAAATTCTCAATATTTGCTAATTGTTTTAAATCACAATTACCATCTAATTTACCCTGGCTTGTAGTTGACTGAGGAACTGTATGACTCAATATTTCTGTTCCCAAACTTAGCTCTGAGTACTTAACTTCTTATCAGTTATCTAGAATTCTTAAAAACTATTGCTCTTCCGAGGCCAAAGGTTACATATAATTTGGTCAACTATTTACAAATTTTTTACTCCCCAAATATGTCCTTTTCCTATAGGTCAAGACCACTGTTGCCTCTAACCGCAGTAGTGTTATCATCAGTGGCACTGAATCATTACCAACAACTGTGAACTATAGTTGTGTCTAGAGCTCTGCTCTTTGGGAGGCAGTAGGCAGGAGGGTGTTGAAAATAGAAACTAAGAATGCCCCTTCAAAACCAACAAACTAGAGGAAGATGAGAGAACTAAAGGACTTTCTTTCTTGGTATAAGTTGCTGAAATGTCTTTTTTGCTGTTATTGCTAGGTTTCAAGGAAATACACAGGAATGTAAGATATCCTTAAATAATTTACTGCCTTCTTAAGCAAAAGGAAAATAATAAAGCTTAAAATAATAAACAATGTTATGAAGCTATGTACTGGAAAGAAATTAATTCTATGATCAACTTCCTACTGAAGTTTAGAGGGGGAAGGAATTGGATTTGGGTCTTTACACTCTTGTGGATTGGTTTGGAGTTTTGAAAAACATATAAAGTTTAGAAAGGCGGATGTAATAAGGTTAAGGGTAACAATGGAGCTGTTGCCAAAAGTGTGTTTTACCCATTTGAAACTTATGGTGCAAATGTTTTATGCTTCAGATTCCCCCGACATTTGGTATTATGTTGTGGTATAGGTCCTCAAAGGAAAACAATCTCACCAGAAAACACCTTCAAAGACATGGCAACCTCAACTCTACAGAACTGAAGAAAAAAATCTTCAGAAGATGAAAATGGGAAAGCTATAAGACTATTATTTTTGCATAAATATGTCCTTCGTAGAGGGCATATAAAGATTATATAAGAAGTTTAAAACATAGAACTACACTAAAATTAGTATAACAATCTATTTTACTCAAATTGTTCCTTAAACTTGTATTAAGTTTTATGTGAGTGCAAATATATAAACCAAAAAGCAATGTGGTGACAGAATTAGCAATACTTTGGTTGTCTGTCACAATTTTAACACTTTTAAGGTTTGATTCAAGTAAAACATTTTAAACAACTGATGTATCTTACTTAGTCTTTTCCAATTTCATTGCTCTACGTGAATCCATAAAGCCACTGAGCACAAATTTAACTCCAAGTATATGGAGTTAAATTTGCCTCCCTATCAATGACTGTTTCCAGACTTTTACAATTAATAACTCATTGTAATATGTGGAAATAGTGGGCAAAGTAGCTCCTTTATGGACAAATTTTACCCATTTATGATCCTACAGAAGCTGCCAATTACTAATTTCCTTTTAAGTACTTACTGGTTTCAAGATTCAAACCAACTTTCTAGAAAAACCCTTCCATCCTCAAATTGGCATTGTTTTCAAGTTAGATATACCATTTTTCTGATGCTGCAATACTGATATTTATAAGAAATATATATTTGTTCAAATAACCACTATATAATTTTCACGTATAGTCTTCCTACATGGCTCCTGGCTCACAGCTCACAAAATTCTTGGAATTTCCTGAGTGATAAGAATTAAGGGAGTGTTCCTTATGTCTCTTGTCCTTCATTCCTAAAATTGGTTCAGGGCCATAAAGATTAAATGGGTGTCTTATTATTCATAAAGAGGCCATATCCAACACAACTGGGTTTGATAATAATGTGACTTTTGGAAGGAATTTAAGGATAGGGGCTGGTTGCCAGGGGAACCAACCATGAAGAGATGGGTGGAACTTTTAGTTCCATCCTGATTTCCAGGGAGGGAACAGGGGCTAGAAGTTGAATCAAGCCAATGATTTAATCCATAGTGCCCATGTAATGAAATCTCCATAAATACCTAGGGGGACAGGGTTCAGAGAGCTTCTGGGTTGGTGAACATGTGGAGATTTGGAGAGATAAACACACCCTTTCTGCATACCTTGTCCTATGCATCTCTTACATCTGGTTGTTCCTGAGTTATATCCTTTTATAATAAACCAGTGATCCAGTGAAGTTTCTGAGTTTCTGTGAACAGTTCTAGCAAATAAATAAAACTTAATAAGGGGGGTGTTGGAACTTCTGCTCTATAGAGCCAGTTGGTCAGAAGCCACTAACAACTTGGACTTGTGATTGGCATCTCAGGTGGGACTGAGCCCTTACCTTTGAAAACTGATGCTGTCTCCAGGTAGACAGTATCAGAATTGAGTTGAACTGCAAGAAACTCTGTGGGTGTCTGAAAATTGCTTGGTGTTATGTGGGAACTCTTCCTGTCCCACAAACACACACACACCCTTGTTGGAACTGGGGTCTAGAACAACTTTTACATGACTTTGCTTTCTTCCTTACTTCCATCTAAGAAAAATGGCATTTTTAATCTTTTGGTCATGTATGCTTTTGAGAATTTGATGAAAATCGCAAAATTTCTCTGAGAAAAAAGTATATTAGATACAAACTGCATGAATTTTCAGGGAGTTTGTGAATCTCCCTGAAATTCATCCACATATCTGTGGACTTTGGATTAAGAGCTCCTGCTCTGGTGCACAAGCAGCCTTCATAGGTTGGCTGGTAAGAGTCCTCCCTCAACAGAGAAACTGGAAATGCCAGGCAGAGGGCTCACTCGAGCAGAACAGATTGTGCTCAGTATTCCTACTCTATGACTGTGCAGTTGCCTTACCCACTCACTGTGTCTGTTAATCTCTGAACTGGCTGAACTAGAGAACTACTGAGCTACTTAAGCTTTGGGATCCTGAATAATAGCACAACTATGCATACTATCCCTCAGTAAAGCAAGAGAGCTGTGAAAAGTGAATTCAACTGCTAAAGGTGAATTCTTTAACTCTAACTTTGATCTAGCTTAAAATTCTGCTCTAGTGATTACTCTAGTGCAACTAACTAATGCTAATTACTGTTATTACAGGGAAGCAGCTATGAAAATGTCATCTATAGTTCAGCAGCAGGAATACAGCCCTAATGACCCTCCACTTTGGTTTGGCTATGACTGCAAAGGAAAACCTCTTCCAGAGCAACAGGATACAACACAACTTAAAGGTTCAGAATTGGCAGTGAAAGAGTCAACATACAGTAATGAACAGGAAGCAGTATGACTTTCAGCATCAAGCAGGAAGAACAAAAAATCTAGAACTTTGCAACGTCATTTAACCAAGTAGTTTTCATTAGCCTAGATCTCAACAGTATAAACAAACAGCAAATCATCTCCCGATTCTTAATCCAACTACAAATGTTTCTAAATACATTAGTTCTAATAATCATCATTAAACAAAAAAAGCCAAATCATGTACTGCTACTATGTAAGTTTTCCATTTTTTTACCTTAACCAAACCAATAGTTTTGTTGAGACTATCAAATCTGAGATTACAGTTATATAAAACATTCCTGAGAGGTGTGACATTCTTGATAAGGAATTTAGAAGCTTCTTTATAGAAAAAAAAGTAGACATGGCCATATAAGTCAGAGTAAGAATATGAGCCATGATTTTAAGGATCTGTGAAGCTTTATCGTAAAGCACATAGAGACATACAGTTTTAAAGAAAACAAGGCTTTTTTGTGATTTTATATACTTAGCAACAAGAGAACCAAATGCCAATTGACCCTTGACTCATCTCAACATCTGACTTAACAGTCAAGGGCAAATTAAACAGAAACAGGAACTATCTGTGAATAGAAAGGACATCCCTGCAACATCACAAAAAGATCTCTTTTTAATCAAATTAGCACCATAGGGGAATTATTAAACTATAGTATGTCAAAAAAGATGCTCTCCCAATTTAATGCTAGGAGATATGGGTTATTAATTGCATATCTACAAATTAATTTTTAATAAGCTTTCATGTGTAAATTTTTACTATTCTGGTAAAAGATAATTCTTTTAGATTTTAATAGAATTCAAATGATCATATGCCAGTGTATCATTATTTGATACATGAAACACTAACTACTGTTGATAGACTCCAGAAGAAAGCAAACTGCTCTGATCACAAAGAAACTGTGTTGGTAATGTTAGGTCAGTTTTTTAAGCTTTCTACTTCCTGTTATCTTTTAAATGGGGTTAATCAACAGTCTTTTTGTACCCTATAAATATGAAATGAGTATAAAATTTAAGGTAAAGATATGAAAATTACTTTGCTAAGTTTTAATAGGGCTCTACAGGTATTATTGAAGGGTACTCTATATTAGCTAAATGCTTTTTAAGAATTCTCCCCTTTCTTAAGTTGATTTTGAGAGTTTTTGTAATAAGGTAGTATCACTTAGCTGTGGAATGGTTTCTGAAAATGGAAAACAAACAGGGGAATTAGGTGAGTAGGAAGTTTTTAAGACCTGAGCTAAGAGATGAGGATTATTGTAAGAGAGTGATTTTTACCTAAATTTGGAAATTTCTGGCAGCTGCATAAAAGTTGACTTCTGACCCTTAAGTGTCTCAAGCACACAATTGGAGAAACCTATAAAAGAGGCAATTGCTTTCTAAAGTAATAACACCTGCATGGGGAAGACTGGGGCAAGGAGAAACACATCCTGTTATGTTCTCTAGAAACCAAGCAGAGTGTTAAATCGTCAAAGCTTGCCTCAAAACCTTTTCAGTAAAACCCTCTTTTTAAACAAGAACAGGAGATAATTTTGTTCTTTATGGGAAAACAAATTTTATAGCTACAGAAATGAAAGAAAATGATTAGGTCTTAGAAAAAGTGGGCTATGAAAAAGAGATCAAGAAATAGAGTGACTAAGTGGCAAAATCTTCAAGTTCTCAGTGCAAAGTACTAAAGGTATCAGCTCTTAAGCATTTGACATATATATGGGTCTGTGTTCAAGAGAGCAAAATACAGCAGCTTTACTTTTCTGTTTGGACTTGATTACAGTATCCATAATACGTACAATCCCTTTAATAATTTTAAATTCAGTTGACTGCTGTTATGCTCATGACCCTTCTGATTGTTGTTGACTAATTTCATCAACATTATTTTTAGTCATGAAAATGTTTATATAATTTCATGAGTGAAAAAATATTATAAAAAGTGCCTCACTGCCTCTATTTCCTTTACTTAATAGTTTAACACACACATCACAACCACATCACACATACTATATATAATGTGAGTATCACCCAAACTTGTACAAATTTTGATTTCATTAAGGGTAAAGTGAAGGGAGACTTTGGGATATCAGCCACAGCTGACTTTTTGTTTCCCAAATAAGTTAAAAACAGACAACTCTAAATTAAAAAAAAATTAACGAGACTACTATAACAATATTTGGAAATCAGTGTTTAAGAATTGATGTATACTAATCACAAAAAATACATAACCTAATATTTCTTTTCAGTGTTGTATAAAATATTCCAGGATTATATAAATAAGGTTTGAAAGAGAATTCATAAAATAACTTTATACAGTACACCATTATAAAAGTGAAAATCTATCTTCATACATAAGGCTATAAAATAGCTAAATGTTTTTCCCCCACTAATGAGTTATGTCTTAAATTATGCAAAAAAAAAATCAGTAGAAATTACATTACATTAATGATTTGTTTTATTCAAGCTTAAATTTACACTGATGTTGTAAGTACTAAGTGGAAAGCATGCTACGTGAGAGCTGTGGTACAAAAAATTCTAAGATAACTCCTCCCACCATCATCTTTGTCTTTATATAATCTCCTCCTCTTGAATATGAATGGAAACTGAATACGATCAGATGTCACTCTCATAATTACATTATATTACATGGCAAAACAAAGATTATTCTGGATAGGCCTGACCTAATCCAGTGAGCCCCTTAATAGCAGAGTTTTCTTCAGCCGGTCGCAAAAGCGGTCAGATATTCAAAGCATGAGAAGGACTGAATGCATCACTGCTGGCTTGAAGATGGAGAGGGCCGCATGAGAAAGGATGTGGGTGGCCTCTAGAAGCTTAGAGTGATCTCTTACTGACAGTAAGAAAACTTCATTCATACAGTCACAGTGGATTTAGTCAACAATATGAATGAACTCGGAAGTAGATTTCTCCCTTGAGCCATCCAGGTGAGAACTCGGCAAAGCCAACACCTGGAGTCCAACCTTGTGGTTACCCTAAGCAGAGAATCCAGCCATGCTGAGCTCCTGACCAACAGAATTGTGAGCTGATAAATAAATGGGTGTTATTTTAAGTTGACAGTTTGTGGTAATTTGTTACAAAGCAATAGAAAACTAATACAATAGCCACGTTTAAATTTTGAAAAGCCCCCTACCACAAGACACTTCATTAGTACACATTCCAATTTATTGATCTGTTTTCGATATTTATGTGAATGGTGATATTTGCATTTTTGTAGTCATGGATATACTAATCATTGCTAAAAATTATAAATACAAACCATTCTCAGTCCTACAGTTTCAAGGACTGAAACCAGCTTTGACTTCTAAAACTTACAGTACCATTGGGGGCATCAGCCTTAATCCATTTTTCATGTTTGTTTGCTTGATTCATGAGCCCTGAAACACAAAATTGCATTAAGTTATATCTTGATTGACAACAGCAATATTTGACTACATAGATCCTAACACCACATTTCTAAAACTGAAAACATTTTGGAACAGCAAAATCTTACTAAAGATAGTCTGAACTGGGAAAGAGTTACAAAGAGGTTACTGGGGTTGTTTCCTCCTTTCATTTTCTCACAACTCTCAAAGGGAAGCTACTCTGTTTTTTTATTTGTATTTTTTATATGTGGGTTTTAAAAAGAGCTTCATTTAAACACAATTGACAAAATAAAGTACATGTATTTAAAGTATGCAATTTAGTAAGTTTGACATATGTACACTGTAAAACCATCTCTTCCATCAAGATAATGAAGATATCCATTACGCTTAAGTTTCCTTGTGTCCATTTGTAACCTTTCCCTCCTGTTCCTTCCTGCCTGTCACTTCCAGATACCTACCCACACCCCCAACCGCATCCCTTAGCAATCACCAATCTACTCTGGGTCACAATGGATTAGTTCCATTTCCTTAAATTTTAATAAATGGAATCATACAATATGTACACTTTTTTCAAAATCTGGGTTCTATCACTTAGTTTAGATTCATTCGCATTGTAGCATGTTATCAGGTATTTTCACACACGTGCCGATCAGTACTTTGCTGAATGATCATGGGTGCCCTATGCAGCTCCCTCCTCCCTGGAACTGGAACTCTCTTTTGTGAATTCTAGCAGCCCTGGTCTCCGATGCTTACCTCAGTCTCCTCCACTCAGGTAGTATGTGGGGCTCTGCCTATCCCCCCTGCCCTACAGTCTGGAAATTCTCTCAAGGTAATAGGATGCTGCAAACACTGAGCTCACCTGGTTTGTTTCCCATCTCTATTCTTCTAGTTCTATGTTTTTCCTTTCAATCAAGGTAATTCCATTGCAATTCTGGATTTAAGAAACCAGTTAAATCTGAACGGAGTTGGGAATATACTATTTCA
The DNA here is from genome assembly GCA_030015415.1 of Cynopterus sphinx. Lineage (NCBI taxonomy): Eukaryota > Metazoa > Chordata > Mammalia > Chiroptera > Pteropodidae > Cynopterus > Cynopterus sphinx. The sequence goes on along the minus strand of CM057391.1, from coordinate 39,682,420 downwards.
ATTTATCATATACATTTTCTTTGTTGAATCCATGCCTACAAATCAGGAAACAATCCTCTTCTTTAATATAGTTTTTCCCTCTGTTAGTACTATTTGATGTTCCCAGCTGATAAAAGGGTGCTTTGTACCAACCAATCTTTGTGTCAAGTGCTTCTTTGATACAAATTCTTCTCTAAATTCTTGCCTCTCCCCTTTAATCTGAGCCATAATCTTATATATAATATGTCTTAAGAGTTCATTTCATTTTTCCCAGAACACAGCTGAGTATTCAATGATTTCCTCTAGAGATTTCCCTTTTACTTCTCTTGTTCTACTTTCAATATATATCATCATGATTTCATTTCTCATTAAACTGGTCAAATCTCTCTCATTCCAACTGGTAAATCCTTGTGTTAAAAGCTTCTCTTTTTCTTCTAGCTCTTCATCACTAAAGGGTTCAGCTTTGTCGATTTTAATCTGTTCTTTTTGTGCCTGTGCTGCATTTGGTAGGTCAGTATTTCAAGCTATCAGTACCCTATCAACAGAATTTCCTATAAACAGAATTTCTATGTCTAATAATTCAAATTAAATACATTGAAATAACTAAAAATCCTGAACATTGGTTGCTCTATTATTTTTTTCTACCATTTAGTATCAATAGTAAAGAATCAAAAATAGTAAGGTTTTCCCAAATATCTGAGATCTTTTTCTTGATATATTGTTTGTCATCTTCCAATCATGCATTTCTCGCTTATGGAGAAAGAAGCCAATTTACCCACTGCCTTCTGCAGAAGGAGAGGCCACATATGGTGCTGCTGATACTAACAAAATGAACACACAAGCGATTTTAGCTTAGGGACAATACTCAAAAAACAAAACAGTTTACAAAATTCCATTCAGGTTGCTTGAAAATATCTTTTTCTATCTTGCCAATAAGTAATTACTGCAAACTCGTCATACTTTGGCCTGAATCTGTGGAGACTCTAATTTCTAAAATTTATAAATTCCTTCCCACAAAAATCTTGCAACATATATTGAAACTTGGGGTTGCAGAAATCTCACTCCTTATTTAATTTCCTTTGCTAGTAAAAATCAGACAATGCTTCTTTGACCAAGAAATGGGAAATGACTACCCAATCTCAAAGTAGTTTGATGTCTATTAAGTGAGAGGAAAGCTTCTTTGCAGGACATGTTTTTAAACTGTAGCATTTGCTCTCTAAATCTGCCTTCTACAAATCTATCCAAATATATGGATCTTCAAGTTTCCCTCCCTCCCTCCCTTCCTTCCCCCCTCCCTCCTCTTTCCTTTCCTCCCTTTTCCTCCACTCCCCTCCGCTCCCCTCTCCTATCTTTTCTTTCCTCCCTCACATCCTCTGCTCTCCTCCCAAAAAGCATTCGTCATTAATTAACCCCAAATGCACCTGATCTAATCAGCACTAGCTGGACAAAAATAGGCCTCTAAGTAATTTGCAGAATTTAATTCTCTGGTTTTAAAATGGGTTTAAAAACACTTCTTGGATTAGCTTCTCCTGTACTACTTTCCCAAACCTATAACAGACTATTCACATTTGGTTCAGAGGGATAATGCTGGTGCTGCCTTAGTAGCAGCAAATTAAACTTCAGTGTATCATAGCTAGAGGATTCCCTCTTTTATATTATAAATACTACTGACCACCCACTATGGGAAACACCATGCTAAGTATTTTAGGGAGGGTCAAATAATGAAAAAAAGACATGCTAATACTCTCAAAAAACCATCTGGCTAGGAAATTAAATTATACACTTATGAAACAACATGTAAATATTCTGAAATTTGGTTATTTTTAATGTGTTTCACTAACAAAACCTCTACTACCACACGGGATTCCATAATAAAGTATTTTTTTGTTAACAACATTCTTTAACTGTTTACTCTTTCCTTGACAAAAGTATAATCCATCTTGAAAACAAATTTTTACTGACAAGAAAATATCTTTGAGTTTTAATGATGCCTATCATTATATTTTCTCTCAAATACCTGGGACAATACCAAAGAAAACCATACTTTAGGTTTTGAGCAAGTACAGAATTAATCACTTTTGCTCAAGAAATATTCTTGGAGAGACTTTTTCTCCCTCAAATCTTCTATGTCTAATCCCATCCACTGAATTTTTCATTTCAGATACTGTAGTTTTCATTTCTAGAAATTTTATTTTGACATTTTTAAATATCTTCCATGTCTTAACTTTATTCCAACATGTGAAATACAATTATAACATCTATTTTATTTTCCTTCTCTAATTCTAACATCTGTGTGTTCTGTGTTTCAACTGATAGTCTCTTCATTATGGATCATATTTTCTTGCCTCTGCATGTCTGATAATCTTTGACTGGATGCCAGATATTGTGAATTTTATTTTGTTGGGTGCTGGATATCTCTGTATTCCTATAAATCTTCAGCTTTGTTCAGAGACGCAGTTAAGTTACTTGGAAACAATTTAAGCTTTTCATCTTTTGGAATGTTAGGAGTTCTGGAGGGGTGCTTGGCCTAGGGCTAATTGTTTCTAACAAATCCTCTACCTAATATCTCATGAGTTATGATATTTTCCAATCTGGCAAGTGGCACAGGAATTACTCTTGGACTTGTATGAGTACCAAGTCCTATTCCTTCTGCTATATTGTTCTGTAAACTGTAGCTGTCTTGATCTATGAAGAGTCTCATCATGGTCTTAACTCAGGGACTCTGCTGGGTTCCACATCAGAACTCTTTCCCTTTGTACTAACTATAGCCTGGAGCCTCTTTCAAGGCAGTAAGCAGGAGCTTATTTTGTTTCTCGTCTCTCAGTGATCCCTTTCTTTCATTGCCTGATGCCCAGTGTCTTGGAAACTGTTTTTCTTTTGTCCGTTTATTTTATCCGTTTTAAAAGAATCGTTGTTATTGTTTTACGTAGAAGGGTAAGTCTGTCCTATTTACTTGACTTCTTCCCTTGAAGCCTTCGTTATTTCTCTTTTCCCCTCTCTCCTTCCCTCCAACATGCATGCACATGTGCTCTCTCTCTCTCTCTCCCTAACTTGTGTTAAATTTAAACTCATATAAGAAGATGTAGAAATACTACAAAAAGGTCCTGTCACCTATGACCCAGTTCCCCCAATGGCCACATTTTATATAACATTAACAAAACCGGTTGGCAAAGTATAATTAATTAGACTACAAACCTTACTCAGATTTCACCATTTTTTGCATATATTAACTTTTTTGTATGTTATATGTATATTTTTATGATATTTTATCCTATGTATAGATTCACATAACCATCATTATAATCAAGATACATACCTGTTCTGACACCACAAAGGAAGCCCTTTGTGACACCCCTTTATAGTCTTATCCTCCTCCTCCTTCCCTAACCTTTGACAACTAGTTGTCTGTTCTCCATTTCTGTTATTTTGTCATTTCAAGAATGTTAAATAAATGGAATCATACAGTAAGTAACATTTTGAGACTGGCTTTTTCACTTAACATGATTCCCTTAAGTTTCATCCAAGTTGTATGCATCAGTAGATCGTTCCTTTTTATTATCAAATAGTATTCCATTGTATGAACATAACACAATTTGTGTAATCATATACCAGTAGAAGGAAATTTTATTCATTTTTATTTTGAGACTATTACAAATAAAGCTATGAATATTTGTGTAAAGGTTTTTATGTGCACATTAAGTTTCATTTCTTTAAGATAAATGCTCAGGAATGTAATTGTTAGGTCATATGGTAGTTTCATGTTTAGTTTTTAACAAACTGCCAGACTGAATGCAGATTTGCTATAACATTTTACATTTGCAACCGCAGTGCAAGAGAGATCCAATCTCCTCACATCCTTCAGCATTTGATTTATAAGTGTTTTTCATTTCAGCCATTCTAATAAGTATGTACGAGTATCTCATCCTGGTTTTAATTTGTACTTCACTAATGGTAGGTGATGTTGAACATGTTTTGTGTTTTTATTTGCCATCATATATCTCCTATGGCTGTGTTGTTTCTTAAATCTTGCATGATTACACTTTGATGGGCACAAATTGTTTTTTCTTCACTATTGGGAAGAGTTCATTTAGAGTAAGAATTGGTTGTGATTTAGTATTTCTTAAGTGACTAAAAGAAATACAAAACCAAAAACAAAACAACCAACCCAGACATTACAAACAGAATTTAAATGCTCTAAGATGGGGCCTAAACTTTGATCTCTAGTATTTGGGTCAGCAAACTACAGCCAGATCTGGCTAAACAAAACCTGTTTTGTTTGGTAAACATTAACAGAAAGTTGATGCCTAATTATCTGTGACACTCCCAGGATCTTATACTTTGATAAATGAAGAGGAAACAAAAACACCATAAAAGTAGTTCCTAAATTAACTCCTTATCAAAGTATTTTTAAGCAGACAACCATAAACCTATAGTATTCTTCATTCTGTTACTCAATTTCTTCAATGTCATCCTGAAGTATATCTGTATGACTGAAAAATCCATATGCTATAAGCTTGGAGAAAACCAAAACTTCAGTATGTTCTTAAGAGAATGTATTTCTAGAAGTCATATCAAGAGACTAGATTTTCTTCCCCCCCATTTGGAGAGAAAACAGTGTCTCTAGATTTGAAAAGGGCCATCCTGTGGGCTTAATTCCATTTCAACGTCTTTTCCAACTCTTGAACCAATTTTCCATCATAACTCACAATACCATTAAATGTATAACTCTCAGGCCTAAAAATAAGCTGAGTGAGAACTCTAACTTGGTTTATTTTCATCCTGAAATGATTTTTTTTTATATGTGTTACATTTCCAGTTTGACCAAAATAAAGTGAACCCAGTAGTACCACCTTCCCTAGTACTATGACTGTGGCAAACAACAATCATTTAACTGGCAATACACTTTATCTCTAATATTCTCTCCACATCTGAATTGGAGAGCTTTAAGACAAAAGGACTTTGTACTATATAAATTTTGGGAGCTTAGAGATTGGCTTGATATACCACACTCATATCTAAGTTGATGAACCAAATCTAAAGCGGAACAGAGAAGACAACTTCCTGGAAATATCTTACCTAAGCCATTCACTATTGGTTGAGTTTGCCATATATAAATAGAGCCAAGGATTTCATAAGGATTAGAGAATGCACACCAAAGAATACACACTGTGCACAGCTTTTTAGTAGGTAAATGTTTCCGCCTGAGAGAGTCCCAGGCTTTCTTTTGACCTTGGAATAGCACATAATACTTGTAAACCACTTTAATAATCTTACAACATACAGTTATTTATCAGTGACAGCAATTGCAAGGGAAACCATGAAGCAGGAAATTAAATAAAATTATAGGGCTGAAACATCAAACCCTGTGGGAAGCCCGAGCCCTATGGACTAAATTTTATGACGTGGCTTCTTGTAGAAATCATGCATAAGTCATGCTACAGATACAACCTAGACCTCTTAGCAATGAGAACATGTTTTTATGCTTTATAAGCTCTGTGGGAAAGACTCAGAGGAGAGGAGCTCACCTGCCTAAAAGAACTCACATATAAAGCTGCTCATTACTTCCAAAATTGGGTTTCAGATTGGAAATCTCCACAGAAAAAGCATGTCCCCTAATTTCCTAGGTCTCTTAAATTATTCCACCTTCTTGACAAATAAGGTCTGTTGCCTACTGGGCATCTAACAGTTTTAGAGTCAAAATGAATTATGAGGCACAGCTGGTCAAGATGTCATAGAAGATAGATGCTGTGCTCACCCCCTCTCATGACCGAATTAAAATTACAGTGAAACTACAGAAGAACCACCATCACTGGGGGTTACCTGAGGTCTGGCTAAACAGAAGTCCTACAATTGGGACATACATGAGGTTACATCAAGATTGGTAGCGGGGGTGGAGATGTAAAATGGGCCATTCCCACAACCATGTCAGGTGGTTGAGAACTTGAGAGGGATATCTTGGCTAAAGAGCCTCACCCCTTTGAAGGAGTGAGGAGGAGTGAGAGGCCCTGGTTCCACACTGGGTTCCCCAGCCCAGGTTGCCAGCACTGGGAAGAGAAGTTCCCACAATTCTGGCAGTGTAAACTGAAGTACTAGAGTAACTCCATTTTGCTATGTAGACTCCAGATTAAATGAAGAAAAATTCCCCGAAAAACAACAATCAGGGACAACACCCTGCTATCTGGTCAAGCCGACCAAAGCCATTAATCAGTAAGCCCTTAAGGCACCCACACCCTGTTTCCTTTTGCACACATCCTCCTTATTGCGCACAGCCCTCTCTGCACCTGGCCCTTTTTGCACACTGCCCTACTGCACATGGCATTCTGTGCTCACAACCCTCTGTGCGGCCCTAATAACCTATTACCCAGTCTCCTTAAAGGTCAACCCTAACCCTCCAATCAAGCAACGCCAATGCATCTCCCCAAGGCTTGCGGTTTTACCCTTTAAATTCGATCCCAACCCCTCAGTCGGCGCTCCTCTCACCCACTGCTGCGTCAGTGAACGAATGGGGTCCAAACTCGAGTTTGTCAATAAACTCCCTCTTGTGCTTACATCAGTGTCAGTTTCCTTCTTGGCTCGTGGAGTTCCAAAACAGGGCATTACATAAACCAGCAGAGATTGTGACTGAGTGACACAGAGGGCTGCAGGAGAGTCACAGATGTTTCTCTTGAGGGGCCTGCACACGAACTTACTTTGTGATGGACTCATTTACTCTGAGCTGCTTGAGGAGTGTGAGGGACATATAGGGAGGAAATGAATTGTCTGGCTTCAGTGCAAGGGCTGGAGGGGTGGCTTTCTTCCGGACAAAAGTGCTGGTAGAAACCACTGTTTCTTTGTTGAGTCCTCCCCCTACACAGCCTGTGGACACAGGCGGCTGCCATATCTGAGTCTCCATCAACCTGGTCACAAAGGTCATACTGCCCAGGTGATTCCCTGAGACCCCACTTCTTCCAACTTATGTAGCCACCCAAGCAGCAACCAATGTTTTATTCTCATACAAATAGCCCATCTTGGCTCATGCTGAAAACTTTCCTAAAATCTCTCAAAGGTTCATAAAAGCAAAAGAAGTACAATCTCACCTCAGAGTGCCCCAAGTGCTATCTCTTGATGAGCAGCCCCAAGCCCAGCACTAGAGGCAGCTGGCCTCAGTTCCAGGCTTGACCTCTTGAGGCACCTGTAAGCCCAAAATGGATGGCAGCCATCTGTGGATTGCTTGGTGACTCCTACCAGGTGGTCCTGGAAGTGCACAGGCTGTAGCTCAACTTGGCTTGCAACTGGGCCCCTTAGACCCAGGACTGCATCTAAGGACACACCCAATGGGCAGACTGGGCAGTCACCAGAGCCCTGCTAAAGGGAATCTTGTTCTGTAGGATTGGCCCCTCACCAGTAAATCTTTACAGCCAATCAGCCCAAGGGTCAATCCCTCCCTTTGACATGTAAACAGCAACCAAAGCTCAACTACAACAGAAGGGACACGCCTTTAGCACCTGGCTCAGGTGGCCAAGGAACACTGCACCTCACAGGACACCTGCTACATAAAGGCACTCTACTATGACTGGGAGATTAGGAGCTCTATCTAATACAAAGAAATAAACACAGGGAGGCAGCCAAAATGGGAAAACATATCCCAAATGAAAGTACAGAAGACAGTTCCAGAATAAAACCTAAACAAAATGGAGACAGACAATCTACCAGATGCAGTTCAAAACAATGGTTTTAAAGATGCTCAATGAACTTAGGAGAAGAGTAGATGAACTCAGCGAGACCTTTACAAAGAGATAGAAAGCATAAAAATGAAGATGGAAAACAAACCAGTCAGAAATGAAGAACACAGTATCTGAGATGAAGAATACGTGAGAGGAATATCTTCTTGGGCAAAGGAAACAAAAGAAAATTAAACAAATGGGTCTACATCAAACTAAAAAGTTTTTGTATAGCAAAGGAAACCATCAACAAAATAAAAAGACAACTGACTGGTAGAAGATATTTATTAATGATACATCTGATAAGGGGTTAATATCCTAAATATACAAAAAACTTATACAACTCAACAACAACAAAACAATCCAATTAAAAAAAGGGCAGAACACCTGAACAGATACTTCTCCGAAGAGGAAATACAGATGGCTAATAGACACATGAAAAGATGCTAAAGGTCACTAACCATCAGAGAAATGCAAATTAACACTAAACATCAGAGAAATGCAAATTAAAACCACAATGAGATATCACTTCACACCTGTCAGAATGGCTATCATCAACAAATCAAAAAACAAGTGTTGGCGAGCATGCGGAGAAAAGGGAACTCTCATACATTGTTGTTGGGATTGCAAATTGGTACAGCTGCTATGGAAAACAGTGTGGAGGTTTCTCAAAAAATTAAAAATGGATATATCTTTTGACTCAGCAATTGTACTGCTGGGTATTTAGCCAAAGTAAACCAAAACAATAATTAGAAAAGATTTATGCACTCCAATATTCATGACAGCACAATTTACAACAGCCAAGATATAGAAGCAACCTAAATCCCCATCAACAGACAATTAGAGAAAGAAATTAAGGTTCATATATACAATGGCATATTAGCCACTAAAAAAAATAAAATAAAATCTTACCATTTGCAACAACATGTATGTATTTCAAGGTTATTATGCTGAGTGAAATAAGTTAGAGAAAGATAAATATCATATGATTTCACTTATATGCAGAATCTAAGGAACAAAAAGAACAAACTAATCAAAAACAGACCACAAATATAGTGGACAATTTGGTGATGGACAGAGGGGAGCAGGGTTGGGGAGCTAGGAGAATGGGGTGAAGGGCTGAAGTACTAATTAGTAGTTGATGGATGGTCACGGGGAAGGCGAGCATGGCAAAGGGAATGCAGTTAGCATTAATATAATGGCTAGGCAGAGGGTCAGGGGAAGTAGAGAGTAATTGAGGGGATAATTTTATGAACTATACAGACGTCTAACCAATGTACTGCATACCTGAAACTAATTTAAATAAATAAATTAAAAAAAAAAAAGAACAAGGCTCTGAAATTAGGTGATCCAAATCCTCAGTAATCCTGTGACAATGAAAGGTAAAGTTTTCTATGAGGTTATTACTCTTCCTGTGTAATAACCAGTACTGTTGGGAGCTCGCATAAAGATGAAGAATTAAAGGATACTTTGTGTATTATACTCTTACTAAAATAAAATACACCAAAAAGTACATACACACAAAAAGAATACATTAGAGGGAATCAACAGATTGGATGAAGCAGAGATCTGAATTGGTGATTTAGCAGAAAGGGTAGCAGAGGACACCCAATCAGAATAGCAAAAAGAATAAAGAATCAAAAACAATGATGATAGTTAAGGAGCCTCTGGGATATCAAGTGTAACAACATTCGCATCATAGGGATACCAAAGGGCGAAGAGAAAGGGCAAGGAATTGAAAACATATTTGAAGAAATAATGACAGAAAACTTACATAACCTGGTGAAGGAAATAGACATACAACCCCAGGAAGTTCAGAGAGTCACCAACAAGATGAACCCACTGAGGCCCACACTGAGATACATCATAATTAAAACGCCAAAGGTTAAAGACAAAGTGAGAATCTTAAAAGCAGAAAGAGAAAAGCAATTAATTACCTACAAGGGAACTCCAATAATACTGCCAGCTGATTTCTCAACAGAAACTTTGCAGGCCAGAAGGGACTGGCATAAAATATTCAAAGTTATGAAAAGGACCTCTATCAAGATTATTCTACCCAGCAAAGCTATCATTTAGAATTTAAGGACAGAAAAAGAGTTTTCCAAACAAGAACAAGCTAAAGGAGTTCATCACCACCAAGCCAGTATTACAGAAAATGTTGGAGGGACTTCTTTAAGAAGAAAAAAATGTATATAAAAAATATGATTAATAAAATGGCAATAACTACCCATCTAGCAACAATTACTTTAAATGTAAATGAATTAAATGCTCCCATCAAAAGTCAGGGTGGGTAAATGGATAAGAAAACAAGACCCTTGCGTATGCTGCCTACAAGAGACTCACTTCAGATCGAAAGACACAGACTAGAAGCAAAGGGATGGAAAATGATATTTCATGAAACTGAAAACAATAAAAAACCAAGGGCAGCAATATTTATACAAGACAAAATAGACTTTAAAACAAAGGCTATAAAAAGAGAGAAAGGACATATTTATATGAAGAAAACCAAACTACTACTTTGAAAGGACATGTGCATCTATATGTTCATTGCAGCATTATTTACAATTGCCAAGATATGGAGGCAAACTGGGTGTCCAATAATGGATGAATGGATAACGAAGAAGTGGTACACATATGTGATGGAATATTACTCAGCCATAAAAATAAATGAATAATAAATAATTAAAAGAATGAAATCTTGCTATTTGCAACAACGTGGATGGACTGAAAAAGTATTGTGCTGACTGGAGTAAGTCAGATAGAGAAAGACAAATGCCATGTGACTTCTCGTACATGTGGAGTCTAAAGAACAAAATAAAACAGAAATAAACTCATTAATACAGAGAACATTTTTAAGGGTTACCAAATAGGAGGCGGGTTGGAAAGGTGGACAAAAGGGGGGAAGGTATTAAGAAATACAAATTGGTAGTTACAAAATAGTCATGGGAATATAAAGTACAGCTTAAGAAATACGGTCAACAATATTGTAATAACTATGTACAGTGTCATGTGGGTACTAGATTTATGAGGGTGATCACTTCATAAGTTATATAAATGTCTAATCACTATGTTGTACACCTGAAAATAATATTATATACGAACTATAATAAAAAAATTAAAAAATATAACAAAAAACAAAATGAATTATGAAAGTTCTAAATCCAATAACTTGTTCATACAACTCTCTCCAAAAGAAACTGCTGTCTTTACCTGAGTTCTTTCTGTATTATCACTCTAATGAATTTAATCTGAGACAACCTACAGATCTGGGGCCCAATCTTGCAGCATACCATGTGCTACTCTATGAAAGAATTCTGCTGATGAGTACCTAGATTCTTGCTCTATGAACAAGAAATAAACTTCATTCTGCAATTTGAGCCTTCCTGGTTTAGAAAGTAGGGGCTAGAGTATAAGACAAATAGCCAATAACACACAAAAAGAACTAAATAGGCTGAGAAGCTTCAAAATAACCAAAGAAGCATGCATCTTCCTCATAGCATCCATTTATCTATTTCTTCAGCCAAAATTTGTTGAAGCCTTATTTAGATGTTGAGTTGAAGATAGATCACTGTGAAGTCAAGGCCTCTAAACTCTTTCTCCTGAATTACTGCAGTAAACTGCTAGTTAGCTTTTCCTTCATTCCACCATTGTCTTCCAATCTTTCCCCACTCAATATTCAGTGATCTTTTTAATACACAGATGTGAATCCCAGATTAAAACCTTTCAGTGTCTTTGTAATGCACTTAGTATAAAATCCAAGTCAGGCCTATATGATATGACCCCCTTCCAAACTCTCCAGCCTCCTTTTATGCCACTTTCCCCCTTACTCTCTATACACTAGCTATACTTGACTTCTCTCACTTCCTCAAACTCACAGTGCTAGTCTAATTTAGATATACCACATACATGCTCACACAGTACCACATCCATACCTTTATTATAAGATTTATTCCACTTTATTGTATTTACTGGTTTGCCTTGTCTCACTATGATGTAAGCTCCTCAGACTGGCAGAGACACCATACTTTATTATCTTTGCACTCCTAGTGTCTCTCAGTGCCTTACTCAATAAATGTTTGTTGAGTGAGTGACCAAATGAAGTAAAGTGCAGAAGACAGCAGGAGGAGGAGCTAGGCTAGGGAAAGGTAATGTTTGTTTTAAAATACATTAAGTTTGAGGTGGTACTGCTTTAGTGGAATGGAAATGGGCAATAATTCAATAAAGAGATCAGGTTTGCAGATACTGATTTTATCCAACGTCAGAACTAGTAAGTGTTCTCAAATGATTTAATAAGTTCTAATGGCTGAAGTGATGAGAACTGGGCTTTAAAATTGGATTAAAACTATTATGCTGAGTGAAGTAAGTGAGACAGAGGAAGATAAATACCAAATGATTTCACTTATATGCAGAATCTAAGGAACAAAAAGAACAAACCATCAAAAATGGACTCACAAGTAAAGAGGACAATCTGGTAATGGGCAGAGGGGAGGAGGACTGGGGTACTGGAAGAATAGGGCAAAGGGTTAAAGAAGTACAAATTAGTAGTTGATAGATGGTCACAGGGATGGGGAGCATGGCATAGAGAATGCAGTCAGCATTAATGTAATGGCTAGCTGGAGAGCTAGAGGAGAGAAAGAACAATTGGGGATCATTTTATAAACTATATAATTGTCTAGCTAATGTATTGTATACTTGAAGCAAATGATAAAATGAAATTTAAAAAATAAATCTACATTTCAGAAAGGCATGGGTAACAGAATGAAAAATGGCACAATAACTATATAATTTAAATACTCTAAACATATGTAAAATAATTTGACTATGCTATCATTCAGAGCATTATGAAATATCTTTAGATTACTGAGACCAAAGAAGGTAATTCTACTGGGGCCTTATCAAACTCACAAGATTAGATTACTAGAAGTTTATTCTTACCACATTTAATACACTTGAAATTTTCATCAAACTTGCATTTTGTAGCTAAAAGTGTGCCCATTAATCATTGATTTAGATCTTAGAGTGTACAGGTATTATTTTTATTGCTGTTATGATTTTTGTTAATATTTTTATGACATAACAAATTGTTTTCTTAACTTTTATGACACACAAAATATATAAAACTGAAACTTGATTTTATGAAGACACCTCGCAGCCACTACCACCACCATACCACCATGCAAACTTTCTTTTTCTAGATATTAGCTCATGGGTGATCCTACAGTATACATGCATGTACACACTTTAATTTCAATGTCTTTCTTGATGCTGATAAAATTTAAAGGAAAAACTTATCAGCATGAATTCTTTTTCTTTTTTACTATGTATATATATTATCTATACAATAAATATTTTAAAAAGTAGTATCAGGCATTAGTGTAGCAGAGGTAATTAAAAAAAATGAGCAAAAGCTATTCACTTTTTTAGGACTTAGAATTTGTTATACTAAAAGAGCAAGTTTACAATACACAAAATATGAAACCAAATGCCTATTTATTATCATCATGCAAAGTTAACTTTAAATCTTGCATTATATGTATTTAGTTGAATTTTAAGACCAAGAATTAGAAAATACCTGTAATAGAAAAAAAAAATTTAATGACTAAAAAAATTTCAAATTATAGCAAAAAATACATAACATAAAATTTACCATCTTGAGCATTTTTAAGTTTATAGGTTAGTAGCATTGAGTACATTCACACTGTTGCAAAACAGCTCTTCAGAACTTTTCATCTTGCAAAACTGAAACTCCATACTCATTGAACTCCCCATTTCCCCTTCCCTCTCTATTTCTATAAATCTGATTAATTTAGATATCTCATATAAGTGAAAACATATGATATTTGTCTTTTTGTGACTGAATATACTTAGCATAACTATCCTTAAGGTTCATCCATGTTGTAGCATGTAATAGGAACTTCTTCCTTTTTAGGGCAGAATAATATTCTAATATATGTAGAATATACAACATTATATTCATCCATTTATCTGTCAATAGACATTTGGGTTGCTTCTATCTCTTGGCTACTGTGAATATTGCTATGAACATGGTGTGTGAATATCTCTTTGAGATACGAAAAAATTTTATAATCAGTTTTATCCAAGTGATAGGACTACTGAGTATTTCAGACTAAATGTGTGCATTGTTACTGATAAGCAGTTGGAAGAAAAAAGTGTCAAAACACTACAATGTGACAATGGAAAGAAAGAAAAGACTAAAACTGCATTTAAGTGTACCATATTTCAACTAATGTATGAAAATGCAGTCTCCTTACCAGTAATTATTATACCATCATCTTTATGGGCTTCAGCTATTTCTTGAACATGTACTTCTGAGTTCACATCAACCTCTTTCCCTGATAACTGTAAATAAGCTTGAAGAGAAGATGTGACCTTCACAAGAATAGAGCCTGTAATAAGTTTAAAGGAGAGTTTATTAATGCAAAGAAATCAAAAGTACAAGAGCCTATTATAAAAATGCTCCTGGTACACTGTCTTTACTCCTTAGCAGAGTTTATTTAAAAAACAGTGTCTTTTCCTTATTCCCAGGTGGTCATTACCTTCCTCCCAAGGCACTGACAGTAACTTCTAGCAAGAGTATGAGTCATTAGGACATTATGCATTACTATTTCTTCTTTTGCCAATAGCCTTCATCACCTTATCCAGTACCAGAAAGGAGCAGTTTACTACACATGTAGCTTATAAACAGGATTTACCGCTGAGAATATACGAAGAGCCAGGTACCTTAATTACATTATCTCTTTTAATCTCATATCAACTTCAATGAGGTATTATTATCTCAACTGCACAGATGAGAATTTGCTCAAGTTCCCACTAGAGCTAGTGTTGAAATCTAGATCCAGTTCGATGACAATGAAGCCCATGCTCTTAACCACTATTGTATGCCATATACTGCTAGCTCATCTTATTATAGGACTTGTGACCTCACCGATATCTGTAACACAGCTAGAACTCTGAGCTCTTGTGCTTTCAGTTGTACCTGGGGGTGGGGGTGGGGTAACAATAATAAAAAAGGAATATTTGAATTTCAACTGACTAATGTTTCTTTTCAATGCATTATAATCTTTTGGATAACTGAGGCAAGACACTCAACTTTATTTCCTTATTTCCATTACAGTTTTGTAGTAATCCAAGCTTCTAGAGTAGGTAATAAGAAAAACTACTGTTAGCTAAGAAATCATTTTTCAAAACAATTCTGTGGGTTGCAGTATAGACTCACCAGCACACTCCTGTTTCAGAAGTTTTTTCTTTCTGTTTCTCATACATCAAAAAAGTAAGAGGCCCCTGCCATAACACAGTAACCCCAGTTCTGTGGACACAAATGGTCAGGATGACATCTATTGTGAATACTGTAAAGATTCCTTTTACAATGCATTTACTTACAGGTCACTGTTTGCCTCCTAGTTGGGTTAACATCAGCTTGTCTCCCTAAGTAGTTTAATATCTTCTCAGCCTTCCTAACTGGAGCGGGAAGTTTGGGGTAAGGCTAATAAACTCTCATACTGATTACTCAAAAAAAGGGGGAAACGAAGAACATCACTACAGCTGGTTTTATTTAAAAAAACAAATTGCTTTTCAGAGTTTAAATGTAAACTACTGACAGAAAATTTCCCATAGCAACGGATGTAAGGGCCTTAGGGGGAAAAAAAAAATCAAACAACCCTGAAAATTTTCCAGAACAGAAGATACATGTTTTTCTACCAAAACATACTTTAAAAAGTAGAAAATAATAGATTTTAAAAACTTTATTCTAGGACTTTATGTCTCTAAATATATCAAATATAATTTTATGAATACCTTTTTTGTTTTTAAATAAATGTCTCAAATCTGAGAGCTTTAAAAATGTTAAGCAATACAGTTTTATCCTCATATCTTTCTACATTCTTAAAAAACAAAACCCATCACTACCAAAATTCTACTACTGTTAGCAAATGAAGAATTCTCATGACTTGCATTCCCAAATGTCTCCTTTAATATTATCTTTTTAGAAAGAAGAGTTTTTATTATATCTTCAACCTCTTTTCATTTCAAAAGCTGTTTCATGGTTATTAACATCATTACCAGTCTTTTTAAATTAAAAAGTTAGTATTAAAACTAATAACTAATACCACATCATTTATTGAAGGCATATCATATTGAGATTAGAGGTTTATCAAGAACAAATTTTAAGTAGAAAAGTCAGTATTCAGATGCAAGCCTGACTATCAAGACCAAACACAGTTTCTGAATGAATGAATAAGGTTACCATGCTGACTTGCAAAGGGAGAGAGAAAACAAGCATTCTTTTTCACATGGCAAAATAGAGAAGACCTAAGAGACTCAAGAGGCTGACTCTTGAACCCTATAGCAAGACACTGGCAGAGTTGTAAAGGATTCCAGATGTGTTCACTAAACATTAAACAACGGAATAACTTTCCATTACTCTAAAAAGTTACCGTTTCCAAATGTAGTGAGAATTAAGAGACCTAAAGATAACTGCTTCCAGTTATCTTTTAAGCTTCTGCCAGGAACATGGTTCCAGCAGGAGAAAATACAAAATTGTAATCTTAATCAAATTTTGCAACAAAGTTTGCAACATCATATGCCATTTCAGTAGGTTACTGAAACAACATTCCAAATAATATTTAAATATATTTCAGGTGAATGAAGATGAACAATGTTTTTTGTTTGTTTTATCTTTTCATCCATACAACTCAGGAAATAACTTTCACATAAAAGCTTTTAATCTATTACTAGTTACATTAAATGTAGTAATGGTTTGTTTTCTTCTCTGTGTCTTTGTAATAAGAGAATGCCGTTATATGACTTTCATGGCGTTTACAAAACTCCCTGAATAGCATTACTGAAGCTCTTAGAAATTTAGTGAAAACACATTATTTAAAGAAAAAAATGTGATCTTGAGAAATCAAATCACATCTGTGTGTCAGCAATAAGTTCAGTTTCAGACCTCTGTGTTTGTAGTTTTGATACTCTGACAAGTGAGCTTCACTGACAAAAAGGAATTAAAGCAGTATGGCAAAGAAATTACTAATGGCAGGAAGAACTGATCTCTGTAAGGAATTATTTTTCTTGTTATACATATAGCCCTGTTATGTCTAATATGAAAGAGCTTCTAGACTTTCTTTAAAAAACTTTTTTTTAGGCAGAGCTCCAGTTTTTAACAACTTTGTCACCCAGGCCACTTCAGTCCCTATGGCCAAGATACTTCAAATACCCAAGCCACTTGCAACCATGCACTTCTGCATGTACGCAGATTCATATTCAGTTTTCAGATGACTAAAAAGTTTGTCATTTTTAATGAAAGATTTGGACTCTTAAAATAAGCTATTTGTATTAGAAATAAGATCATAGAAAGAGACATGTCATATGTCTTGATACTTCAAGAGAGTAAGTCAACAATCATGTTAGAAGACCTTCCTGGGGATAGCCTTATTTCAGTATCACATTTCGATAAGTACTTCTCTTGAGCGATGGCCTCTTACAGACTGGTAGAAAAACTTCCAAAAGAACATATGGGGAGCATTTTCCCTCGAGAATATTCTATTTCAAACCTAAAACTAAACTGAAAAACCCAAACACTAACACTAAAAAATTTCACAATAACAAAGAAGAAATATAGTACATTTTGTTTGCACTATAAAGTGAAAGATAGTCTTATTGGCCATCTGTCCCAAAAGATTCAAAGATCACTGATCTAGGAGACTAGTATTCCAGTCTTTAATTTAGGTTTTACCAGAAAAAATTTTCTTGAAATCACTGTCAGTACTATAGATACTTTGATGACCTGTTTCCTGAATGTTATATGAAAGCTTCCATACACCATGTCAAAATAAAACATTCCATTTGGCTAACCTTTATGAGATTTCAATTCCACTTTTCCCAGTTGGCTGACATAAACATCTAAGGCACCCTGATGAGTTGAGGCTGTTAGACTTCCAGAGGATGAATCTAGGAGAAAGGAAAAAACTATAAGCATAATTATTCTCATGTGAGTACTTAGAATTATAAACTTGAAACAAAAAGCTCTGCTTTAACATTTGGATAAGGAGCTAAGAGTCTTGCAAGGTTTCTTATTTTCCTTATAATTATGCCATCTGCTGCTTTAAAACAAATACAGAAACATAAATCTAGAATTGTACCCCTAGACAACTAATAAAAAAATCCCTACGTCTATAGTAACCTGCATAACTTCTCTCTAAACATCTAAGGCAACCTACCTAAACATATTTACTCAAAAACCTAATGTGTAGGAAGGACCGTAGGTAAGCAATGGATCCTTGATAGCCAAGACCATTAAGCGTCATTGATAGATTTTGTTTACTAGTAACTTGCAATATTTACCAAAGAATTCTATCCCATGTTAGTCACATATTAGCAGTAGCAAAGTTAATAAAAATCAAAACCTCTGTATTTTCTCCTTTTAGCAAATTTGCTAGTACTAGTGCTGCTAAGAGTGAAAGATTATGCAAGGTTTGGTTGTATTTCTTAGAGGAACAGAAAGAAGGAGGAAATCACTTGAAGAGTGGGTGAAGCTTACTTATATCTAAATATTTCTTTCAGGTTTCTAGAATTGAATAGGTATCTCTAAGTCAGGAAAAGAAAGTCAGAATTAAGGCGTTCCTTATTTGACAATCAAAGTTCCTTATATGATCATTGACTCCTATTTTCAAAGAACCAACATTTCAAGTTCAATGAAAAGCTGGTAGTCAGAGATAAAAGAAGAGAATGATGTTGACAAATCAGTGCTAAGTAGCTTTCTTCTTCCTCCTTTCCCATGGCAACTGAACCTTTAATTTAATATTCTATTTGACTGCCCTGAGGAGGCCAAAGCATATGTTTTTTAGAAAGTTCTTTTTAAAAGCATATTTTATCAGGAGCTCTTATTATTTCAAAGTGGAAACTAAGTAAGTAAGGAGACTGATAAACCAATGCCAAAATGATATTTTTTATAAAATGTTGAGAACAAACATTTGTACATACTCAAAAGAGCCAATATTTTTCTTTAAAATAATTTTTAGAAAATAAAAAATAACAACTTGAGACTAAACTGTTTAAAATCTGACTCTAAGATTATTTATAATCATTTATCTCCAATCTAAATGAAAAATGGCCTTTATCAGGACTAAATTATTTAACTTTAAATTTAAGTACAGTTGACATATGCTATTATGTTAGTTCCAGGTATACGGTACAGTGATTCAACTATTTAATTTTTAAGTGTCAAAAGTAAACACTGATACTGAGAAATTAAGCTACTAGAGATAAATGATACAGAATAGCTGGATAAAGATAAACATTCCTTTCTTCAAATACCAATAGGAACTCCTTTTAAAGCTTCTTACTGAATCCTAAAAGAAGCTAAATAAAAATATATTACGGTAAAAAAAACAATTTAGACTACACAATGTGTGCATTATCTCAGGCTAAGTAAAAACAAAACATTTAAAACATTAGTGTGATTTCTTGCCTTCCCTATGGGGAAAAACACAAAATTCTTTTGTGGCTCACAGAAAATACTTTTAACAATCACGTCCCAGTGGGAAATAAACTTAGCTATATAATTATATCCTAAGCCACTAAGTAATTACATCTTCATGTTATCAAAGTTGAGCTCTGATAATGGTCCATCCCTTGGAGACTGTCAAAAAAATTAAAATTCAAGATGTGTTTTCAAGAGAGAAAGCAATGGTGATACTGAAAAGGCTATGTAGCAAAAGATATACTAATTTCCTTGTTTTCTATAATGCAAATGGTTGGAACTAAAAATTAACTATCAAGAGTCAAATTAAAGCTCATTCATATTTTGAAGATTCACATAATAGAGAAATTCTGTAGCTTTTAGAGTAAGCCTTAAGGGAAATAAGTATTAGAGAGTGATTAAGATGTGAACAGAAATTGTTAGTTCAGACAGCAGTTGGAATAAGTAGACTCCTACAGTTTTCTATCATCACAATTTTGGACAAAGATCTTGTTTGTCTGACAGAGGCCACTGAGTTTTCCTGGAAAATTACACATACAAATGGGAAAAACTGATGTCAACTACCAGTTAACACAACAGGCAACCAAAGAGATACCTAATATGCACTTTGCTAATAGCAGACAATAACAAATAAGCTTGAAAGGTTAAAATTCCAAACTGTGTTCTTTTCCTTCAGATAAAGAAAGTCTCTCAAAATTGGTCATGCATGTTCAGAAAGTTCTGAATTTCTATAATCCTACCTCAAGTTTCAACATGTAGATACTAAGGAACAGTAACACAAAAGATATTTCTTGATTTCTGCAACTTTATTTCTGTACTTCCAAAACTACATTAACTGCAAGAACAAGGAACAAATTTTATATGTAGGGCTAAATATATAAAACTTCATTTGATTCTTAAGTTAATTTTTAGTTGTAATCATTTCTTTTATAATAAAGTGTTTGCAAAGGCAAAATTTTAAGGTTACTTCATGGAAGTGTTCTAAGTTAGTGTCCTGCCTAAGTATTCTGTGTTAGGGAAGGAGTATGTAGGAGATTGGGCTTGAGAGATGCAGTCTGCCCCACAGCCCTACCCTGCAAAAAAAAAAAAAAAAAAAAAAAGGACATTTTTTTAAAAAGATATAATTACCATTACACAACTTCTGGTAGTGCGTTTCAGAAGAGACAACATGGAATAGAGAAAGTAAAGCTAGGTGAGCAACTCTATTAGCATCCCCATCCCACCATTATTTACTAACAAGGGCTGCTTTCTCCTGATGAAAGTTTTAAATGGAACCTGACCTAGTGTTCCAGAAGAAATTATTATTTTAAGAATATAGGTTCAAGGAAAATCAGAGTTTTGATAATTAATTTTTTTTTATAGCACTTCAACTTCTGAGAGAGCTCTGTATTTTGGAAATTAGGAAGAACAGGGTTTTCGGGGGTAGGTAGGAATGTATATTTACAAAATTCAAATGACTGATGAGATTACTTATCAATTATATTATCTAAACTAGAAATAAAGGACCATAATAGCACATATTCTTCTTAATAAAGGAATCATGGAGAGGACACTGAGTCTATTTTCCTGAAATCAAATAGTTAGATGATACCTAAATCATCTTAAGTCTGTTAATATTCCCACTGAATATTACATAACCTTTTCTCAACACCAATTCCAGTATTTTGAAGCTTCTGCTATTCTATCCCTCAGGTTCCTACAAATCACTTTTTGTTTCTTTATAACTGTTTTGCTTCTACTAATCTCAATTCCTCAAAATCCAAGTTACACAGCAGATTTTAATTAGGTTGTCATGATTTGTAAGGGCTGCCTTCAAATTTCTCAAGCAAATCTTCTGTTTCAAGAAAAACACCAACCAACCAATCAAGAATGTTCAAATAAACATTACTTGCAACCTTTGGGATTAAGGCATCAAACTTAAAATTTCTCCAGAATCATAACAGTAATGGTTTTTAGGCTAAACAGCAGGATTGGCAAACTATAACCTCCTGTGTTTATTAGTAAAGGTTTACTGAAACACAGACACATCCATTTTTGTAATGTCAATGGCTGCTTTTGCGTTAAAATAACAGAGTTGCATCGTCCAGATAGATTATGTGGCTTACAAAGCCAAAAATATTTTCTCTCTGGCCCTTTACTCATACTCTGCCAACACCTACAGCAGACATTTTGTTTTGAGGAAATAATCTTTTCTCCCTAAAAAAAAAAAAATGTAAAATTTTATTCTATTTAAAATAGCTCTTTTTAAGGTTTATATAATATACAGTTAGGTATAAAATTCTTACTTATAGAAACAAACAAACAAAAACTTGCCTGAGGCAATTCTAGCTTTTCATTCTCCCTGATGGTTCACCATTAAGAAAATACAGAGAGAACAATATCTGAGAAAAGATTTGCTCTCAAAATATATAAAAAACTCCTGCATCTCAATAAAGACATATAATCCAATTAAAAAGTAAATGAGTAAAAGATCTGAACAAAACTTCACAAAAGAAGATATACTGATGACCAATAAGCATATGAAAAAGTGCTGAATACCACCATTCATCAGGGAAAATGTATATTAATACCACATATACTACTATTCACACACCAGAATGAGTTAAATTAAAAATACTGACAATGCTTGTTGGTGAGGAGGTAGAGCAACTACAATTTTCATACATTATAAGAGGGAATATAAAATGGAACTCTGAGGATAAGTGTGGTAGCTTATCACAAAACTAAACATATACATACCTACTCAATCCAGCAGCTCTATTCCTAGGTATTTACCCAAGAAGGAAAAAATATATTCATATCTGTATCTGTATCTTTATCTATATATCACCATAAAATAACTTGTCTAAGAATGGCCACAGCAGCTTTATTTATAATTGACAAAAACTAGGAACAGCCCAGGTATCCAGCAATAGGAAAATGGATAAACAAATTAAGCTTTCTAGTTAGCTGCTTCCACTTCTGCACCCCTCTGGCACATTATGAAAAAACAGGTAGGGAATGTTCTTTTTAAATATAAATTGTATATCACTTCCTTACTAACACCCTGTTATAGTTGGATTACAGTTCCAATTTTGACCATGTCTACAAGACCTGAGGTTCTAGCCCTCGCTTACCTCATCTCCCAGAACTCTGTCCACAAGTCTTCCTTCTGTACCACAAAAATGATAGACTCATTCCATTTTTAGGACTTGCACTGGTTATTTCTCTATCTGAGGAGCTCTGTATCTGGAATGTTACATGCCTCTTCCCCATTATTCTGGCCTTAGTTCAAATGTCCTTTCTCCAGACCCCCCCAGATTGCTAACTGAAGTAGTTTTCTTTTCCCCAATTTCTATCCCATTACTTTCTCTCATTTATTCACTGCACTATCTGAAATTATCTTTTGTTACTGACATACTTATTGTCTTTCTTCTCAGCCAGAAGCTGAACATGGAGGCCTTGTTTGTTGACCTGTTTATTCCCCAATACCTAAAGAGCTCCTGATATACAGTAGGCACTCAGACAACTAGTTTCTGCCATACTCAGTGTTGTCTTCAAACGCTAACACAATTTGAGATCAATAGACAGTGATGTGATTTATATCTTTATTTCTTTCAAAGTCTTAATATAGATATTTGAGAATTAAAGGAACTTATGTTTCTCTTATAATTACGATTAGAACACAGTGGCTTAATAGTTTTATATTATAGACAATAAACTGGAAGAGGAAAGACTAGTTTATTGAATGACTACCATGCACTGGGCTGTACTTTATATACTTTATTTATCAACAAATCTTGTGTTATATGGGTTGTATTCCTTTTATGTATTAAAATGTAAACTCTGACAGATTTAGTAATTTGCTCAAAATCACACAGTAGAACCAAAATTCACAATCAAATCTACTTCTAAAGTCCATGCATTTCTATACTATCACAGATCAAGTTATAACAAACAAATGCATACTTTTTCTTTATTTTAAGAGATTTTTCCAAAATAGAACTCAAAATTTATCAATGATGTTTATAAAATAAGAAACAAGCTTTATTTACCTTCATTTATTGTTGTGTTTTTAAGAACAGCCTAAAACATTTTAAAGTTTTTAAAAACAACATAAAACCACAATTTATATTTCATTAAAGAAAATTAGAAAGGGTCATTATTTCTATAATTTCAGTCTATCTATAAGATATACATATAACAGATATAGATATATACATATATATGTATATATACACGTACATGATATCAGTCTATATCTTAACACTGGGCTAATTTTCTTCAAGTAGACAGAGATTTATATAAAGCAGTAAACCATTTCTGAAGATGTAAATTACTATACATTTCATTCTTGCTATTAAAATTCTTTTCCTGTATGGACAAATAACCATTTGTTTCCAATTTTAGAATCATTTTTCCTTTATGTTTTCACATTTCCATCTAAGAATAACATTCGCATTTTTATATTATGTTATATTATATTATATTTATTATATATAATTAATATAACATATTCATATTATATTTATTATATGATATGATATGATATATGATATATTATATTATATTTTTATTATATTTATTATAATATCAATTATATTATATTTATTATATATAGTCCTCAAATTCACATTTGCCTAAAGGGCTGTGTTAGCTGGAGAATTACTGTTCAAAAATTAATTACTTGCTAGAAATTACTGTTTGGCTATTGCCATAGGAACATAGGCTACTAACTATGGAAACATAACATTCTAACAAACTTTCTGCTTCTGTACCCTGGCTTGCACACCTAACCAGTGGGTTGACAGGTAATGAATAGAAGAAAAATAGACCTTTGTGTTCAGACAAAATGAAGAATGGGATTTTGGGCTTAAAAACCTTGTACCTCTACATTTCGGGGCTGCTTAATTTGGGGTCTGCGTACCCCTGGCAGACCCAGCTGGCTGAATAAAGAGTGTGATTCCTATAACTCACTGAGAGTTCTGGTGGTCTGTGTGTCTTTCAGGGGCTGGAGGCCACAACAGGGCCACTAGTGGGTAGTGAACCTCCCTGTGCCTTCCAATTTGAAATATTGCCCTCTCTTTCCCTGCTTCCCTTACTGCTACAAACTCCACCCATGTCTAAGACTTCCCCCCAGCTACTCAGCTTCTTGCCAGTGTACTTTTTTGTTCACCCTAGAAACTGCCCTTACTATTCCCAGATATGTCCTCTGATGAAATGGCCTGAAGAGTCAATAGTAAATCTTCATTTCCCAATGGAACACAGGTAAATTCTTCTGTCATGTCTTAGTTAAAATTATTTATAATTATCACTGAGGAAGCCTTTATCTTCTACTTATTCCCCATTCAACATAAAAGTTACAATCTCTAGAAAACTTAAAGAAAGATGTATACTTTAAGGCAGAAAAACCCAGAAGTGATAGTGGAAAGGATTGTTGGACATATTCACTACTTCAAACAGCACAAAGAAAGGGAAAATATAAAATATCAAAAAAGACAAAAACACAAGGCCCTAGACATTCATAATGACTATAAGCGACAGCTCCATCCACAAAGACCCCAGTTTCCCAACCTGAACTCCTTACCTTCTAAGGCCTAAAAAAAACAACCATCACTCTTAGAACTCAGTGTGCCTTTGTCAACGAGGCAAGCAAATGTTACTTGGGATTGAGAAAAGCTCTATCTAAACTATTCTGAGTCTCTTCTCCAGCAGGCACACCAACAGATGTGGTGATTAAGTCTAAGGTACCCTAGACACTATTAGTTCTGGCCTAGGATTAGAACAATAACAATAAAATGGCTATTATTTATTGAATTTTTACCATATGTCAGACACTGTGCTAAAGTACTTTATATAGTTTAATTCTAATAACCCTACATGATTATTTTTTTTCAGTTGTTGAAACTGAGGCACAGAAAAATTAGGTAAACTGCCCACGTATAAAAAGTTATGAAATCAGAATTTCAACACTATTCTGAGTGATACTAAACCTATAATATATACTATATTTACTGGATGATGAACCAATGAATTTCCAGAAATAATTCCACATATTCATACATAGGGGTCTGTATATATTTGACTTGCTTATCAGGATCCTATCAAGTCATCAGCGAAACTGTAAACTCTGTTTACCCTAAGAAAATATCACAAATATAGCTATTTTAAAAGCATGCAAAATTTACCAACTAGCATCTTAGCACATACCTACTGTGATGTTACCCATCTTGCTTTGTAATGTTATATTACCTAGAAAAGAGAGAAAAAGAAAAACAATTTTATATATTATGGGTAATCTGGAAAGGAACTGTTATACGGTATCTGAATACATGCTTAGATATCCTCAATATTATTTAATAATGTTGTTATTGTTGTTGGCAATTTTTCTCAGTATCACACACCAATGACAGATTTACTTGCAACTCTGAAATAAATAGCTTTAGGCATCTATACAAACTCTCTTCCACCACTCCAGCTTAAGCTTTTATAGTGTAACTATAAGACATACCATATGACATACTATAAAACATACTATAGGACAGTCTGGAAAACATGGAAGAAAAATGATACTCCTAAAATCTATAAATGAAAAAATTACTTAAATGCACTATGCATTTTCAACCTAAATATCACTGTATTTAAAATTTTAAAAAAATTTTTATTAGTTTCAAGTATACATTGGTTAGACATCTATATAGTTAGCAAAATGATCCCAATTGCTCCCTCCCTCCCCTGACTTTCCACCTAGCCAATGTATTAACGCTAACTGCATTCCCTATACTGTGCTCCCCATTCCCGTGACTGTGAGCTAATAATTTGTACTTCTTCAACCCTTCGTCCATTCTCCCAGCCCCTCAAATCCCCCACTCTCTGTCCGTCACTAAACTGTCCACTATATTTGTTAGGCTGTTTTTGATTAGTTTCTTTTTAGTCCTTAGATTTCACATATAAGTGAAATCATATAGTTTATCTTTCTCTGACTTAAATACTTTCTAAGTTCATCACAGTGATATCTTTTTCCATTCCCTTCCCTTTCATATGTAGGGGTCTTCTTTTCTTATCCTTTTAGCCACTCTGTCCCTTGGTTGGAGCACTTAATTCTTTCCATTTGTGGTACTTATTGAAAGGAATGTAGCTGTTACCATGCTTTACTCCTGTTTTTTGATATGTTATTTTTCTTTTTAAAGAAGTCTCTCCAGTCTAGAGTCATGCTACAAAGAACAAAGCCTGATCCCATCTGATCTCAGAAGCTAAGCAGGGTCAGGCCTGGTTAGTACTTGGATGGGAGATCACCTAGGAAGAACAGGTGCTGTAGGCATTAAACATAAAAAATAAGGGATTGTAAACTGACAAGGTCCTCGTAATTTGTGAGGCCAACCAAGGGTTGCCACACCTAAAAAAAAAAAAAGTCCTTCCAACATTTCCTGTAAGTCTGGCTTGGTGGTGATAAATTCTTTGGTGGTGATAAAAGCTCTTTATCTGTCCTTCAACTCTAAATGATAACTTTGCTGGATAAATTATTCTTGGTTGTAGATTCTGGGTCTTCATTCTGTCGAATATTTTTTGCCAAGCCCTTCTGTCTTGCATAGTCTCTCTTAAGAAATCATCTGCCAGTCGTATGGGTGTTCCTTTACATGTAATTATTTGTTTTTCTCTTGCCACTTAAAAATTTTTTTCTTTGAATTTAACCTTTGGCATTTTGCTTATGATATGACTTGGTGTGGGCCTTTTGGGATCCCTGAAATTTGGAATCCTCTGAGCTTCCTGTGGTTGTATATCCATTTTCCTTGGTTAGGAAAGTTTTCCATCATTATTTCCTCAAACAGCTGTTCAACATCTTGATTTTCTTCATTTACGCAGATCAGATGAATATTTGGACTCTTAATAGTGTCCCATATCTTCATTAAATCATCTTTATAGTCTTGGCCTCTTTTTTTTTTTTTTTTTTTTTTTTGCCATTCTGATTGAGTGTCCTGATTGGCTTTCCTGTCTACTAGACAGGGTATCTTCTTCATTATTCACTTTGTTTACTCCTTTATGTATTCCATTTAATATACTTCTCATCTCAGATAATGTGTTCTCCATTTCAGACTGGTTCCTTCTTATAATTTCCATCTCCATTTTTATCTCTTTGTTGGCATTCTCTACATTTCCCAAAAGTTCATTAAACATCTTTATAACCAGTGTTTTGAACTCTGTATCTGTTAGATTACATGACTCCATTATATCTGGATCTTTGTTCTCTCATATGTTTTCTGCTTCTTTGTCTTCCCATTTTGGCTGCCTTTCTATGTTTGTTTCTTTGTATTAAACAAAGCTCCTAAGTCTCCCATTCTTATTAGTGTGGATGTATAAAGTAAGAGTCCAGTGGCACAGTCCTGAGAGGGGTTCAGCTGCAGGCCAAATTTTGCTCAAGACTTTCCTCCTCTGGGGCCACCTGTCAAGATTCAGCAAGCAATCCACAGATGCTATGTTTATAGTTGCCTCAAAGGGTGACACCAGAAACCGAGGCCAGCTGCCTTCAGTGTGAAGGCAGCAACGTGCACCTAACTTGCTGAAGATACACCTGGATGTGGCTTGGGTGGGGCCCTGGTTAGGGGAGGCGGGGTTTCAGGGACTCCTCTAGGAAGAGTGACCTCTGATATCTAGTTTGATGACATCACAGCTATGGCTGCACTGTGTCCGCGCACTGGTAGTAGAGAGTGCTTAACAGGGAACAATGGATACACCACCGGGCACTTCTATACCAAGCAAGTCTCACTTTGACTCTCACTCTGACAGTATCTCCCTGTACATCCCTCGTGCCTTCTGCGCACAGCCAAATGGGCACTAGTGCTCAGAGCGAGCAGGTCCATCACTCTGAAAATCCAGTTGCAGATGCTGCCCCTTTAAGATGCTTCTGCTGCTGCTGCTGCTGCAGCCTCCATCTTGCTTAGCCACTGGAGACCTGGCAGCCTGCATCCTCTCCCCATCCTACCTTCTGCCATTGCAAGGTGCTTTCTTGGCTTTCTCCCTAGTTGTATGGCTTATTCATCTAGATCCCAGGCAATTTTCCTTTGCTGCTGCTCCTTGTTTTTGTCAGAACTTTGATTTGATTGTCAGAGAGATAAACAGAGCATCTATCACCTATCCATTTTTTTCCTCCTCTAAATATCACTGTATTTATTAGACCACACAAAGCCAAGTTTGGAACCAAGTAATATTAAAATAGTCTATGATGAAAAAAAGTGATTACTATTATTTTCAGGCCAGTATGTCATGTCTATATGTTAGACTGAAGTGGTTTTTGTGCCAAGAGTTAGAGGTTTGGGCAGGAATAATAAATACACTGAAATATGACTAATGAAGAATAAAGTTTCAAAGGTTTTCATCCTCCAATGAAAATATATTTTCTCAGGACAATACTGGACATTGTAACCATTCTTCCCAGCTCTCCTCCAATACCAAAAACAGAAGAATTTTTCTTCATATGTGTGTTTGTATGTATAATTACTCTGGAGCCATACTACCTACATTTACACTGATAGTGTAAGCAATATTATACTTGTAGCATATTTCCAAAACTACTCTAAAAAGTAAAAAAATAACTTATCTCAAAATTAATCTAGGGTAAGTATACTCATTTATTTCATTTCATGCATCTCGGAAATACTGACAAGTATCAGTATGTGAGAAAAAGCAAAAAGGTATGTGATTCCTTTTTTCAATAGTCAGATGTGCTTTAATTGCAAAATCTCTCTAAAAGTCTTGTATTCCATTATACTTCATTTGAATATATGAACAGGGGGTATATTTGTGTAGAAAAAACTTGGTTTGTATTGAGCTCATAACATTTTCAGGTCTCAGTAAGTTATAAGGCTGTAAATGAACTATTACATGTGTCATGTAAATATTTCATTGATGTGTTCTAGACATTCCTCTAATATGCAAACCCAGTAAATGCAGATTTGCCATCACATGCAAACAGTGGCCAGAGATCCTACAGCTGCTAATGGGGATTCCAATCATCCCTGTCTCCCAGTCCTTGTATAATTTCATCCCCTCACATGTAAACTGGACCTAATGATTTGCTTGCAACAAAGGAAATAGGGCAACAGTGATGGGATATTATTTCCAAGGTTAGGTTACAAAAAGATTCTGGCTTCTGTCTTGTTAGTTCTCTTTTGCTTTGATGGAAACCAGCTAGACATATTGCCAAATACCCTATGAAAGAGGCCCAATAACAAGGAACTCAAAGAGACCTCCACCCAACAGGATCTGAACTGTATTCTGCCAATCACACAAGAGAACTAAGAAGCAAATTCTCCCTTGACTGAACCTTCAAATGAGCCCACGACTCCAGATGACACCTTAATCACAACTTTATGAAGAATCGAGGCAGAGGATCCAGTTAAACTGCTCCTAGGTTCCTGACCCATCCAAACTGTAAGATAATAAATGTTTGTTTTCAAAGCTGCTAAGTTTGGGGAAAACTTGTTACACAGGAAGAGGTAACTAGCAAAGATGTTGAAAGTTAGAAGTGGGCTGCTGCCATAATAAATACCCCAAAATGTGGAAGTAGCTTTGGAACATGGCAGTGGGCAGAGTTTGGGAAGATTTCTCATTGGCATGTTAGAGAAGGCCTAAATTGCCTTGAACAGACTATTAGTATGCTTCCCACAATGGCTCCAAAGTCATTAGAATATTCAAAATGGACCTCTTACCTCAAATACTTTGTGAAATAAGACAAAATATTTAAAAGTACACAAATCAACAAAATGAGCATTACTAGCACAATTTTCTATATTTTGGTTCACCTATTTCATCGCCAATCACTAAAAACCAATAAACGAACCAACCATCTAAGAGGAGTAGATCTTTGTTAAAGCCATCTTTCCAATAAAGAAGATGCCATATGATCTGTAATAACTACGTGTGCTTACTATACTCTCAGTTACATAATTTTCCCACAAACCCCAGTGTTAGAAAAAATAGTTTTTCTTAACTGGCAACAATTCATTCCAGCATGGCCAGAGGGAAAAATAAACTCTCAATTTAAAGATACATATTATTTTTCTTCACTAAAAGAAATGTGATTATGGGTAAAACAGCATACATACTCCAATAATCCAAATAGAGCAATCAAAGATTTATCTTTAAAATTAAAGAGTTTTATCCTTAAAGGTTAAATCTTTTTTGTTTTTTTCTTTGGGGGAGGGGGAACAGAAAGAGGGGCACTTGCTATTTGCAAGCCACAGTGCTAAATGTTAGGAGTATAGAGATGGAAAAAAACATGATTTTTGATCCTGAATTTATAATTAGGCAAGAGCTTACTGGTTAGCTTACTGGTTAATGAAAGGCTAGAGATGAGGAGAGGATGCTTTGGCTGAGTACTGAAAGATTACTAAAAGACAATGAGATAAAACTGAGAAAAACATCTTAGGAAGACTATAAACAGAGTAATTAAAGGCTCTGATCAAGGACTCAGAAGTATAAAACAGGTAAGAATATAAACAGGATAAAGTAAGAGATTATATAATTCCGGAAGACAAAGCATAAGGTCAGAAGGGGGAAGTGTTAAGTTAGCCAGATCACTGAGGCAACAGGAAAAGGTCTGAGCAAGAGAATACTATGTTCAATATGCATTTCTAATAAACAACCATAGCTATAGTGAGGAGGACAGATGTGGAGAAAGCAAGACTGGAAGCAAGGTTATTGTTCAAGTTGAGACAAAAGATGGCAAGAATCTGAAATAGAACAGTAGAAATTAGAAAGAAAAAGCTGAGACAGGTTGAAGAAATACTTAGGTGACAAACCTATCAAAATCTGGTGATTGATTAGATGTGAAAAGTGTGTGTGTGTGAGAGAGAGAGAGAGAGAGAGAGAGAGAGAGAGAGAGAGAGAGAGAGAGAGATAGATATTGAGATTTAGTACATTTATACTTCATTTTATTGTGCTTGGTTTACGGTGCTTCACGGGTATTGTTTTGTTTTTGTTTTGTTTTATTTTTCCAAACTAAAGGCAAGACCCCCTCCCCCCCACCAGTAAAAAGATTAGAACTCACTTTATTGCTATACATGGTGATCTGGAACCTGCAGTATCTCTGAGTTGTGCCTGTATTATTTCTAGATTTCTAGCTTGGGGAGTCAGATACATGGTAATATCAGAAACTGCAAATGAAAATAAAAACGGAGAAACACTTTATGGATAGATAGAGTTGGAGGGGGCTGGAAAAGCAGGGGGAAAATAAGTTAGAAATGTGGAGTTTGAGATGCTTATACAGATCCAAATGGATGTATAAATTGGAAGTCAGGGCTAGAGGTATAGTTTTGAATCTTTAGACTACAAGGGAAGTTAAAACACCAAAGTGTATAATATGCCCAATGAAAATAAGGAAGGGAAAGAACAATGAAACAAGGATGAAATCCTGGAGAATATTGAGGGGGTGGAAAAATGAAGGACTCATAGAAGTCCGAGAAAGAGCAATTATAAGATATGACAAAGACTACCAGTGCATGCTTTTCTCCTTCCTTAGAACACTGCTAAACTCTGTATCTCAGGCTCTTGTAGTTAAAGTCACTGGAAAATATTCTGGCTAAAAGTATATGACAGAAGTAACGTATGTACTTTTAGGCTTCGTTCTGAAACTTATTGTATGATCCTCAATGACCTTTCTTCCTTTTGTGGAAACTTAGAAGCCACACAATAAAGATGGTAGCAGCATCTTTATAGAAGGAGGCAGGTTCCTTCAAGGACCTGAGCCAAGACCAAACTATGCATGGAATAGCAACATTTAGTATTACATATCTAAATCCTGGAAAAAAAAAAATTATGCTGTCTGTACCACAAAAGGAGCTGTAATTCCTTTCTAGTATTTCATATAAAAAACTTTCAAGTCCAGATTCAATAATAACATAAAACTATCATATGTCAAAATAATTAAACCAAAACTTCACAATGGACTTACTAGAATTTGAACAAAGCATTTTCTCAATGAAAGTTTCTTTCTTTTAAAATTTTATATTATTTCAGACTTTCTAAATTCACAAGGCAGATTTACAAATTCACCAGTGACTACATATCCTTCTTAAATCAAATTGGGATATTTCATTATAAAATTTTCAGTGCTATCAAAGTTATTGAGTGTGTTTGTAGAGTTAAAGTAACTTTTTTTCTGTGAAAAGTTCTAAAATCCAAAGTAGTTATTTTAGGAATAATTTAAGTATGCACATATTGCTAAATCTTTGGGGAACAAAGGACTTTTGAAATATTTAGAAAAAGAAAGAATACTCAGCAATTTATATATCAAGATATATTCCCAAAGAACCTAAAATAGGACTCAAAGTTATATAGGGAATCTAAATATTTAAAATGCAATTTAATTAATCACTTATTCCAAATAATAAGTTAACCGTAAAACACTAAAACTGTCATGAGTACGCTTATGTATTAAACCTAATTAGTTCATTTAAATTATGTTATAAATAAAACCAATCCCAGCAAAACATTTCAAAGAAGCTTTTTTTATCTCTAAAGGAGTCAGGAGACTATGTATATATTTATATTTAAAAGCATGCACTGGTAGTCTTTGTCATATCTACTAAATATATGTGCATACATATGTATCTTACATATACATGTATAAAATTCTTTAAAAAGCAAATATTCAAATAGCAGCATATAATAAAATGTACTTAACATAAAATATAACTTTTGATAATTTACAAGGAAATCAAGACAATAAACTATCACAAAATTTTATAACTAAAGAGAAACTATGATGTACCTATTCTTTAATAGATCCCAGTGCCAGAACAGTGAGGAATATTTGTTGAACCAATGAATACACTGGTTTCTTTTGTATTAGAAGGCACACTTAATAGATGTGATTCAATCAATCTTACAAATAAATATTACTAGCCAATTAGCTTACTCATTTTCTTACCTAGAAAACATAGCTATATTTAAAAATTCCATTTGGAAAAACATTTAGATTTTTTTTCTTCTCTACACATGAGGGTCAATTTACAAAGCCAGAAGAAAACATATCACTACTTTCATTATTCTTTTCTCCATTACTGGGCATCCTCTAATTATTTGGTACTACATTAAATGTTCATTTGCAGCAGGGTATATGAATAAATACAAAACACAGACAAGAAATAAATTTCATGCTCACTCTTCCTTCCATGGAAACCTTAGAAGCCACAGAATATAGCAGCGTCACTTTTATGGAATGAACTAAGTCCCTGAATGCCTCTGTGAAGCTAAGCTGTACCTGAACCCTGTATGGAACATTCAAATTTTGTGCCAGATATCATAAGACATAATACATTATCTGAAACTGGAGTTTACAATATAGAGCACAGCAGAAGCAGTGTACCTGTGTTACATTGCTGTTTGCCTAGCAGAAACATCTCTATAGAGCGAGTCAGGAAACCCTGAAACTGATGATGGAATTTTGTTTGCAATCAAGAAGTTCACAAGTTTGTCTGAACACTATTTAAAAGCATTTCCTAGAAAGTCAAGAAAGCAGGATCAAATCCCTGCTCTTCCACTAATTTATTTATAATTGAGAGCAAACAATTACACATTTCAAAGTTCTATTTTCTTCATCTGTAAATATCCAATTGTCCATTAGGTGAAAGAGGCAGGCCTACTTAGATATTCAATAAATGTTAGCTTTCAACATGCTTTCAAAACTCACCTACCACCTACTGACATCAGGGATCCAAACTCATATACCTGGTAAATCTAAAATATGACAGTGATTGTCATCATGTCTGTGACATAAACAAGTTTTTACAACATCTGTATGTTGGGTTTTTAAAAATTTACCTGAAAAAAAAAAAAAAAAAAAGAGTTGGTCTAAGCCTCAAGAAAAAAGAAGCCAAACTAAATAAATTCAGAACAGGCAGGTCTTAGAATGTATATGTTCTCCAAGTTTATTTTCTGTATGTCAGATGTTTAGAAATAGTAACATATTTTCCCATAAAAACACGTTTTAAGATTCCTAAGGTAGGTTATTTGAATATAGCTAAACTGTATACCTCATTTATGTTACATGACCATCACCATTTATAATAAAGGATTCACCAGAATATATATTCAGAGTTCCAGTTTGGGATGATTGTCGGGATATATCTCTCCCTACTAAAATCTCAGCAGCTACAACAAAGGGACTTCCTTTCGTGGGCCATGACTCTAATCTCACCTACTAAAATGCCGGGCTAGAACACTAACTGTTTTACCATATCCAGCCTACCTCCAAACTCCAAACTCCAATAGCATGCTCCTATAATCCCTTAGAATAAAGATAGGAATAGGTAGGGATGGCATTAGGAGGGGGAGGCGAAAAGCAGGTTTATCTAAAAGGTGATTAAAACCAGTAGATAGGCATGATGTGTGACTAAGAAATTGGAAGGGTTTCTTTCTTACCTCTTTTATATACTTACTACTACTAAAAAACCAAAGCAGAGTCAGGGCCAAGGACTAGACAGGGAAAGCGAGGTTGAAAAACATGGAAATTTTTCTACAGTGGCAACTGGATCAAATTTTTCCTTCCCCTACTTCTCACTGCTGTACTAGTATTATAAATAAGGAAGATGACATTCAATCCTTCCATGATGGTGAGTTCTTTAAGAATAGGTAACACCTCCTGTTCAATTTTATATCCTTGCTGCCAAAAAATCTGGCACAAAGTAAGTGGTCAATAAATGTGTTAAATGAATCAATAAATACAACTGTAGTGGATGATGTGATTCATGACTCAGAACCCCATTTGTAACTGGAGAACTTATTTGAGAGTAAGTACTGTTGGCAGACAGCCCTCCACTGTCAACTCTCTTAAAGAATTATCTCAGACGAAGAGTAATTCTGATCATACTCCTTCCTAGAGCAGCTTGTATCTAATGATTGGGATATAAAGGTCCAACTTCCCTCGCCCAGACTAGAGACAATTTTGAGGACCATCCTGCTTCAGAGCTCCTCTTGGGATTTTTAAGACTGCACCACAATCCAATTCCTCCCATGGAAATTGGACTTCCTTATTTTGCATGGCATTGGTCCCAAAAGGCCTCACTAGTAAATTTGCTACATTCTAATTTCCATCTTAAGAGTTTTCTTTCAAGAAACCCAACCTGAGATAATAGTGCAAAAGAGAATCTAGGTCTGATCCAGATTTAAACAGTCCAAGGAAAGGTATTTGACTTAATATTAAAAGTCAGTAAATATAAAAGGCTTTCAAAAGGCTAAAAATGAACTTTTTATCCCCAGCAATTTGTTTCCATTTCAGCTACTTGAAGTAATCAAGAGACCTACAGTGTTTTGAGGACTGCCTCAAAAAGTACATCTATTTTACTACCATGTAAGCTATTAAGGACAAATTGTACCAAATTCAATTCTTGTCTACCTTAAAAGAAAGCAAATAAACAAACAAACAAGCATTAATGAATTTAGTATAAACATGGTATAAAGCACTGTTCATATAGAGCTGTTTATATCATGGGTGTTAATATCTGACTTGATAAGAAATTGCTGTTCCACTAAAAGCTATTCAATAAATTAAATATGGTATTTTTAACTGCAAATACACAGAAAAGCAATGCTTACATAAAAGTCACTGTTTAAAATATGAAGGGTTAATAAAAAAGAATAAAAAATAAATTACGAAACCATTTGCTTTATCTGGATACAGCCCCATTGTACTCATGCTATTTTGGGCTAAATAATACCTTAACATTGTAAAAATGAATGATGAGACTTAACTATTAAATTGAGGTTTAAGAATTATTTCAAGAATATAATTTCTCGGAAAATATGGCGGAGTGAGAGACGTCCTCAAATCTCTCCCCTTGAAACAACAATTAGCTGAACATCTAAAACTCAACAAAAAACACCCAAACTGCACACCAGCACGTCTGAGCGTGGGATTTGCGCATAGAACTAACATAGGTCAGAACCCCAGGTGTGTGTGTGGAGGGTGGACTGGGACAAATAAAGACGCTGCCTCTCCAGCCATCAGAGCTCCGTGCAAGAGGAGGGGCAGAGGTGAAGGTGCGACTAGGACTTCCCTGATCATCCCTGCCTAGAAGAGCAGGGACTTTTCTACACAGCTGTAAGCAGGACTCAGTCATCAGGGCAGAAATTAGAGAAGAGGGACAAGATCATAGAGAAACACAGTTAAAACTTCTACAAGCTCTGGTTGCAAAATGATGGCTGAGCCAAAGCTCCCAACACCCAAGCAGAGGGACCCTCCCCCCATACACTATGAGACCAATCACCAGTGGAATCCCAGGGGAATCTGAGCAAACTCTACCTAAACTGCTAGGAATCCTAGAGGCTTAGACGCCACCCACTGGAAACAAAACGAAAAGTGACTTCTTTACAGCATGCTAAAGAGAGACCTTTATTTAATAAATCTTCTTTCTGGAAAAACAACAGAATACACTTCCAAGCTGAGAAATAGTTCATCAAACACCATGAACAATTAAGGGAACAAGGCATCTCAGAAAGAAACAGAAAAATCTCCAGAAAATAAGCTTACAGACATAGAATATGCAACTTAAATTACAGAGACATCAGGATGGTACTTCTGAAAAAACTCAATGAGATCCAAAACAAATAATATCAACAATTTCAAAAATTACAAAAGCAGCTAGATGAGCAGAGCGAGGAGACTGAAACCCTAAAAAAGAAACAAGTAGTATTTCTGGAGATTAAAAACAAAAAACAAAACAAACAAACAAAAAAACACCCACATACACACACAACCCAAGAGTTAAAAAATAAAACAGCAAGCTCAGAGAATAGAGTTGACCAAATGGAGGAAAGATTCAGTGAAATCGAAGACAGAAACCTAGAAATAAATCAGAAGGAAAAAGAGAGAAACAGAAGAATGATAAATAATGAAAGAGAAATATCAGGAGAGGAAACATAAGAATAATGGGAATTATTGAAGGGAGGAAAAGGAGCAGGGACTGGAAAACATTTTCAGACAAATGGTGGACGAGAATTTCTCAAATCTAAGGAATGAGCTGCAACTTGGAATTCAAAAGTCAACAGAACACCCAATTATCTCACCACAAAGAGGCCTCACCAAGACACACTGTATGAAAGTTAACAAAAATCAACGACAAATATAGAATTCTCTGGGCAGCCAGGGAGAAGAAAATGGTAATGCATAAAGGAAAACCCATTAGATTATCATTAGACTTCTCAGTGCAGACCTTACAAGCCAGAAAAGAATGGAATCAAATATATTAATTATTAAGTGAAAGGAACTATGAGCCTAGAATAAGGTATCCAGTTAAGTTCTCCTTTAGATATGAAAGAGAAAGTAAGACCTTTACAGACATACAAAAATTGAGGAAATTCTCCACTATGACACCTGCACTACAGGAAATACTGAAAGGGGTCAGCTCACTGACAACAAAATAACAACAATAACAAAAACACATAATTTTGAGTAAAGTGACTATCAGGTAAATAGAAGGAAAAAAGTGAAACCCTTACTAAGAACAAAGCATTATGCTTAAATAAGAAGATAATTGCTATAACAAGACACTAATGAACATTCAGCATACATAGAAACAAATTGAGATAACAATGACTGAAAAGAGAAAGATCCAAAGATCCAAATTTGCAAAGGGGAAAGGAGATAAGGCACATGCAGAAGAAACTGGACAACTGTATATAAATAACTATCCTGTTCATATTTGTAATGGTAAACACGCACCATAGAGTCAGAACTGAAGTATATAACATAAAACAGGAAGAATCAGAGGCAAAACCCACAGAAGCCAACCAAAATAAAGAAAACAGAAACACAAGGACATGGAAGCAGGAAACATGGAGCTACCAGAAAGTAAAAGATAAAATAGCTATAAGAAGACCTCATAATTCAATAATCTCCCTAATGTAAATGGACTGAACTCACCAATAAAAAGGCACACTGTTGCAGAATGGATCAAAAAACAAAACCCAATCATATGTTGCCTCCAGGAGACACATCTCAGCTCCAAATACAAATATAGATTCAACGTGAAAGGGTGGAAAATGATTTTTCAAGCAAACTGCATTCAGAGAACCAGAGTAGCAGTACTAATATCAGATGAAACAGACTTAAATAGAAAAAGTAAAGAAAGATACTGAGGGACACTTCATAATGATAAAGAGAATCATGCACCATAAGACATAAACTTCCTGATATCTATGCTCCCAAACAGGGAGCCCTGAAATGTGTAAAGCAATTACTAACAGAACTAAAGGAAGAAACAGACCAAAACACTATCATAATAGTGAACCTAAATACTCCACTGTCGAATATGGACAAATCATCCAAACAGAAAATCAACAAGGAAATAACATCCTTAAATGACACATTAGAGCAACTAGACATAATTGACATATAAAGAGGCTTCCATCTGAAAACAGCTGCTTATACTTCTTCTATAGTGCACATGGAACATTCTCAAGAATTGAACACATACTGGGACAGAGACATAGCCTCAACAAATATAAGAGGGTTGACATCATGCCAACCATATTCTTTGATTGTAATACTCTGAAGCTAGAAAGCAACTGCAAAAAGAAATCAAGAACAACCACAAATATATAGAGATTAAATAACATGCTACTGAAGAATAACTGGGTCAGAGAAAAAATAAAAAGAGAGATCAAGAGATACATAGAAATGAATTATAATGATAGTACAACATATCAAAACTTTGGGGACATGACAAAAGCAGTCATAAGGGGAAAGTTCATATCATTACAGGCCTACCTCCAAAAACAAGAATGAGCCCAAATAAATAACCTAATGTTTCATCTTAAAAAACTAGAAAAGCAAGAACAAATGAGGCTTAAAGTCAGCAAAAGGAAAGAAATCATCAAAATTAGACCAGAAATAATGAAATTGAAAACAGAGAGAGAGAGAGAGAGAGAGAGAGAGAGAGAATACAAGAAACAGATGGTTCTTTTGAGAAGGTTAATAAAATTGACAAACCCCTGGCTGGACTCACTAAAAAAAAAAAAGAGAAAGGACACAAACAAAATCAGGGATGAAAGAGGGGAAATTACGATTGACATAACAAATACAAAGGATCATGCAAGAATACTATGAAAAAGTATATACCACCGAATTTAATAACCTAGAATGAATGGACCAGTACTTAGAAAAATACAATCTTCCTAGACTGAAACAAGAAGATCTAGAAAATCTAAATAGACTGATCAGCAGTATGGAAACTGAAACAATCATCAGAAACTTACCAAAAAGTAAAAGTCCAGGACCAGATGGCTTCACCAGTGAATTCTACCAAACATTCAAACATGATTTAATTCCCGTTCTCCTCAAACTCTTCCAAAAAATGGAAGAGGAGGCAATACTTCCCAACTCATTTTAGGAGGTCAATATTACTCTGATACCAAAACCAGGTAAAGATATCACAAAGAAAGAAAACTACAGACCAATATCTCTCATGATCAGATGCAAAATTCCTAAATGAGAAACTAGCAAACCGAATACAGCAACATATTAAAGAGATTCTACACAAATCAAGTGGGCTTCTTCCCAGGGGCACAGGGATGGTTCAACATACACAAATCGATTAATGTCATACACCACATAAACAAATTCAAAAATAAGAATCATATGATCATATCAATAGATGCAGACAAAGCCTTTGACAAGATTCAGCATCCATCTATGATAAAAACACTTAACAAAGTCGGTATAGAAGGAAAGTACCTTAGCATAACGAAGGCCATCAATGACAAACCCTCAGACAACATTATACTTAATGGTGAAAAACTAAAAACCTTCCCCCTAAGATCAGGAACAAGGCAAGGCTGTCCACAATTGCCACAGATATTCAATATAACATTGGAAGTCCTAGCAAGTGAAATCAGACAAGAGGAAGTTAAAAAAAGCATCCAACCAAATAGGAAACAAAGAAGTCAAACTGTCATTATTTGTGGATGACATAATTCTCTATATAGAAAACCCTAAAGACTCCACAGGAACACTACTAGAAACAATAAACAAAAACAATAAAGTCCCTGCATACAAAATCAACATTCAAAAATCCATAGCGTTCTCATACTCTAATAATGAAGCATCAGAAAAAAAAGTGGAAAAAATAATTCCTTTTGCAATTGCAACAAAAGGAATAAAAAACCTTGGAATAAATTTAACAAAACATGAAAGACCTATGTAATGATAATGACAAACTCTATTAAAGGAAATTGAAGAGGATACAAAGAAATGGAAAGATATTCTGTGTTCTTGGATTGGAAGAATCAACATAGTTAAAATGACCATGTTTCTTGTATTTAATGCAATCCCCATCAAAATCTCATTGGCATTTTTTTTAAAGAAATAGAACAAAAAATCATCAGATTTGTATGGAAGCACAAAAGACCCCGAATTTCTAAAGCCATCCGGAGGAAAAAGAATGAGGCTGGAAGCATCACTCTGCCTGACTTCAAATTATACTACAAAGCAACAGTAATCAAATTGGCAGGAAAACAGACACACAGAACAGTGGAACAGAATCGAGAGTCCAGAAGCAAATCCATATTTATATGGGCAAATAATTTTCAACAAAAAAGCCAAAAACATACAGTGCAGAAAGGAAAGCCTCTACAATAAATGGTGCTGGGAAAATTGGAAGGCCATCTGCAAAAGAATGAAACTAGACTGTTGTCTATCACCATATACCAAAATTAATTCAATATGGATTAAGGACCTAAATAACAATAAAATGCATAAAAGAAAATGAGGAACTAAACTCAAGGACCATGGACTTAAAGAGGATTTTATGAATTTGACCTCAAAGGCAAGAAAAATAAAAAGAAGAATAAATAAATGGGGCTACATCAAATTAAAAAGTTTCTGCTCAGCAAAAGAAAAAAGAAAGTGTCAGCAAGGTAAAGAGACAACCATCTCAATGGAAAAATATATTGGGAAGCAATGCCTTGAAAAAGGGCCTAATATCCAAAATATACAGAGAACTCATATGACTCAATAACAAAAAACAAAACAAAACAAAACAACAACAACAAAAAAACTGATCCAATCAAAAAATGGGTAGAGGACTTAACTGACACTGCTTTCTAGAGGAAATACAAATGGCCTACAAACATAAGAAAAGATGTTCAACATCACTATCTTTTAGGGAAATGTAAGTCTAAACCACAATGAGATTCCATCTTACTCCTGTTAGAATAGCTATAATCAATAGAACAAGTACAGCAAATGTCGGAGAGGATGTAGAGAAAAAGGAACCCTCATACACTCCCGGTGGGACCGCAAATTGGTACAGCCACTATGGAAAACAGTATGGAAATTTCTCAAAAAACTAAGTATTGATTATCATATGATCCGGCAATCCCTCTACTAGGTATTTACCCCAAAGACTTGAAAACCCATATTCGAAGAGATATTTGTATATACATGTTCATAGCAGCACTATTCAGAGTAGCCAGGACATGGAAGCAACCGAAGTGTCTTACAACAGATGATTTGCTAAAGAAGCTGTGGCACATATATACAATGGAATATTACTCAGCCATAAGAAGAGATGAAATACTGCCCTTTGCAACAACATAGATGGACCTTGAGATAATCATGCTAAGTGAAAGAAGCCAGACAGAGAAAGCTGAAAATCATGATATCACTTATATGTGGGATATAAACGTAAAAGCAATAAATGAACAGGACACAGAGACTCAGGGACATGTACAATGGACTAGTGGTTACTAGAGGGTAGAGAGTGAGGGAGGAGGAGAGAGGGAGACGAGTTAAAGGGGATCAAATATATCATAGCTGAAGGAAACTGGACTTTGGGTGGTAATCACACAACAGAATATATAGATGTCAAATTATAACATACACCTGAAAATTATATAATTTTATTAACCAATGTTATCCCAATAAAGTTAATAAAAAAAGAATGTAAATACTCATTTCTTAAGATTTTTAACACTATAAAACTACTTGCCAATTGGTTACACAGCACAGCTAGCAGTAACCCTGCTTTCTAATATCACCTAATAATTCATGCTCATTACTGAAATCTGGAGATTTTGCCAAAGTATATAGATCCCAATATTCATCTTTATATAGAATTTAAATGAGTGGTCTTATAAATGGGAAAAGTTTCAGTCAATACTTCCTGGAAAACGGTACAAAAGGCATTTAGCAGATGTGTATGTACTGTACTTCTTGTTGGGACACATGACCCTTAAATCTATCTGTATATATTTCAGAAAATGTACCTAGACTTGAATCATCTGCTTTGTGAAAATTTAAGAAGCATGCTGAGTGACAGTGAATACCAACATGGCCTTTTCCATGTTACTTTACCATCATGCTCTCTTCTTTTCTTTCAATAACAGGAGTTAATATTACTTGTCTCTAGAAACAAGTTTTGAAAGTCACAAGATAATATTTAATCAAAGAAAACTGAAAACAGCAGGGTATTGAGAGACCTGGTACCAGTACTAAAACACATAAAGCATTTTAGTTCACTGAGTTGCTATAATTAGATTCCACATGAACATTTCATTAATTTATTTAATATTTAGCTTTCACAACATAATAGTAACTATTTAAAATGCATCTTTATTTTTAACACTGCTTTTATTTCATTGTTTTTCCTCTGAATATCTCCTGCACATATTTCCTTGTTTGTTTCCTTCTGTAATGAAATGCATTAAAAATCAGAATTATTATTACCTGCATGTATCAAAGCCTAATATTCAATTTCCAAAATAAAATTAAAATTAAATAACTTCTGGGTCATTTTATTTTATATATTTTTTAAAAAAGGTTGGTCTAATTAATTATTTAGAGGACCAGCTTTCTAATGGCAGATCCTTCAATTACAGAGAAACAAAGTCACCTCTTAAAATTGACATGTGAAAAATTTGAGATATATTAGGCCTTTATCATCTTACCATGAACACTTCCTAATGTAATATCCCCAGCAGCAGAAGATAGAAATGACGATTCCGTATAAAGATACTTGGCTTTCAGCAAACCATCTTCAGTAGATATATTAACAGAACTTCCCTGCAGTTTATCTACGGTCACAGTCTAGTAAGAGAAAGACTCAAATCAGTTCATTATAAAACAAAGACTGGTAAAAAGCCAAAATGACACCTACAAAATTCATAGGCAACTACATAAAAAGTTACTGCCTACTACCTAGCACACAATCACTTTGACTCTGACCCTCTAATTCTATTACAAGATTGTAAGCAAAAGAGTATTCTCTGCAGAATGTGGAATAGACCCATTATGTTCCTTCATTTATTTAGATCTTAATTTCTCTTAATTATATTTTATATTTTCTGTGTAGAGTTCACCTTTATCTTTTCTTAAATTCATTCCTATTTGATATTTCCTAAGTGCCATAAGAGTTGTATTTTTTCACTTCATTTTATATTAACTGGCTTTTATATTTGACCTTAAATCCAACAACTTCACTAAATTCACTAATTCTAATAATTTACTCAAATTAAAATTTTTTTTCTACGTATATAACTATGTTGTCTACAAGTGATAGCTTCATTTCTTCCCTTCCCATCCTTATATTAACATTGCTTTTCTTGCTCTTTCCTCTCTCACTATCTGGCTCAGGCTTCCAATTCAACAAAGAAGAGAAGCCATGGGATAGACAGCAATTATCTTTACCCTATTCCTGTTCTCAGAGGTTAAGTTTAATCACTATCATTGAGTATGATGTTTGCTATAAATAGCTTT
This sequence comes from Cynopterus sphinx, assembly GCA_030015415.1. Taxonomy (NCBI): domain Eukaryota; kingdom Metazoa; phylum Chordata; class Mammalia; order Chiroptera; family Pteropodidae; genus Cynopterus; species Cynopterus sphinx. The sequence continues at coordinate 39,638,514 of CM057391.1, read as the reverse complement.
TATCAGATTAAAGACGTTTCCTTATACTTCAAACCTGTTTTGTTGTTTTTGCTGCTGTTTAAATTATGAATGGGTTTTGAATTTTAACACAGACTTTACCTGATTTTATTAGATTATCACGATTTTTCTTTCTTCTCAATGTAGTGAATACACTATTATTTCTAGAATTTTTCCACCTTACATCCAATAAGAGTAGCTTTCCACTCAAAAAAATAGAAGAAATTTTGTATTTATCCCTGTTTCCCTAACAAAATTTAGTATGTATTTATGTCTCAAACACTGAGCTCAATGTAAAATGAAGATATCTAATTTAGGATTCCAAATCACCTTTACAGTATTTTAAGCAAAAGTTTATATAGTGAATGTTAATATAAAACTGACATAAAACTGAATCACCAGAAATATTTGCCATAGTTCTTAAAGAACATCATTGTTTTTGAACATATGGACATCAGTGTAATATACTCCTAATATGTCCTTCAAAAACTGTTAAGAACTTAAAATATTTTTAATAAGAATTGAATTCCAAGAATATTAAAATATTAGAAGACAAATCAAAATATGAGAAGAGAAAGGAAAGTACCCTTAAGTTCTTATGGGAAGCAAATTAGAATTACTTTGCCCTCTGGATTTGAAAAACATCTCTTTTTTAGTGGACTTTTATTAAATATATAACATGAACCCAACTGCTTCTTACTTACTAGTTTCTTTTAAGCTAATTATGAACTCAAAGGAATTGTTACTTTAAATCTAGTTTCAGTAATTCTGTCAAAGATATTTTACCTACATTCAAATTTATATGAATACAAATATTTTGCATTCTTCAGTGTTACAGTAAAGGTATAAAATTACTGAAAAAAAAACCCTTTACCTACAAAATTTCTTTATGAAAAGTTGTCTTACACACATTTTCAAATTCTTCAAGTTTCTATAAAGTAGACAACAAGTAAGAATACTCTAGCTATTTATAGATAGTGAAGCTGTTTTAGGGAACAGCAAAAGATAAATATCGAAAGAATATTTGAAACATAATTGATTTGGCAAAGGGGCACTTTTAACTAAACTCTCCCCACAACCAAATAAAGCCTTTAATAGACTCCTGAATACCTGGAAGATGTCAATGATTTATTTTGTTTGTTAAACACTAAATATTTTACTTTGTAGGAAGCTAGAAAAACATTCTCTACTGCCCCACCAAAGCAAATGAAAGCAAGTGAAAGTACACTTCCCCCACCACAACAATATAGCTATTTTAACCAATTATTTCATAAAATTAATTTCAAAGAAATTCAACATTCACTGAGCCACATAAAATACACTGTAACAGATACTAACTAGAAAAATTAAACTTAGGATAACACAGTTTACAGCAAAATATTGAGGCTCTGATCTACAGTTATTAATGCTAATGGAACAAACAGCCATAAATAGACTCTTCGGATTGAACTATATAGCTTGCTTATTAACTGAAATAGCTATTTAAAGAAAAAAAAAAAAAGTAGATCCAAAAATCAATACCTTCCTGACAGGGATATTTTCTACATAAGAAGAAAACTTTCATAAATTTGGTTATTATAAATCAACATTACACATAATGAAAACTAAGTTTTAAGGAAGCACTGTGGCTTTGTAGCACAAACTAAGAAAGAGATCAACTGACAACTATGTCATCAATTTAACCACCAATCAGATAAACTGGATTTCTATCATCTCTTTACCAAATAGGATACTGAAATTAATGATACAATTTAAAAATAGCCACATCATATAAAATAATATGTAAAGAATGCTATTGAGTGTTTATAGTGCTCATTTGATTTTCACAAACCTGTTTAGTAGGAAAAACAAATATCATTCCTGTTTTATGAATAATGAAACAAAATCTCAGTAAACTATTAGAACTAGGATTGGTCAAATTATATTTGTTATCTGTTTTATTTTCCTGTATCATCATTATAATAAACACTACATTAGAGTTAGCAAAGTGTCAGATATTATTTTAAGTAATTTGTCTCTATTAACACATTCGATCCTCATAACCACCCTCTGAATTAAGTACATTACTATTATTACATTTACTAGAAAAGGAAGACACATAGAAATTAAGTAACTTGTCTGAAGTTAAAGAGCTTAAAATAGCTAAGCCAGGATTCAAACCCAGGTAGTTTGGTTCTCAGTTCAGTGCTCTTAACCAATTCTCTGTGCTGCCTCTCAAATATGCAAAGCACATTTCTGTGAACTTTGTATATTAAAAGTTAATACTTCATATGTATTTATTTTATATAATAAACAAAATTAGAAATATGCTTTAAAAATTAACACTACATATAATATAGATATATCTAGACTGCTTTAGTACAAGACAAAACTCAAACAAGAAACAAAATAGTATACAAAGTGGGAATAAATATTCAATAACCATGAAAGCTAGAACAAATAAACAATGAGTGGAAACAGTGGCTAAAATATTCAAAATAGCAAATAAGAGATGATTTAAATTCTTCTTTGATACTTATATTTGAAAGCTAATATGTAATATTCTTGTAACTTAGATCATATCAAATACCACAAGCTATCATGTAAAACAGGGGTCCCCAATCCCCAGGCCAAGAACCAGTACCAGTGAACCAGGCTGCACAGCAGGAAGTGGTGGGCCAGTGAGGGAAGCTTCATTTGTATTTGTAGCCGCTCCCCAGCACTAGCATCACCACTTCAACTCCACCTCAGATCATCAGGCATTAAATTCTCATAGGAGCACCAGCCCCTGGTGCAAAAGAGGTTGGGGACCGCTGATTTAAAGGACAAAAGGAGCTGTGAAGTTGTCCAATTTCCCTTTGCACCTCCAAGACCACAGTGATCTGAGAGGTTAAACTAAATGACATCTCAAAAGAGCTGCCACATAAGGCAAGGCAGTGTCTTTTAATACTTTCCTAGTTAAATTAAAAAGATAAATTTTAACGTGTGTGTTTAAATAGTCTCCCACAGGTTGATGATAGAAAATAAAAGTGACAACAGTAGAAACAATTAGTGTTATAATCTACCTTGTTTAATTATGCCAACAACATTCTATAACATATACTTATAACTCCTCCCTATCAATTACCTGAGAATTAAGCTGAGTGTGAAAATTAACAAATTTATAACAAAAGATCCTGCAAACTGTACAAATGACTTAGAGCTTTCTCAAAGATTTAAAACATTGATCATGTTAAAAAATGTGACAATTTACACTTTAAAATTATACCTTTACTCTTACAACTATGCTAAATCACAAGAAGCAATAAAAATTGATTAAAAAACACAAAACTATCTTATAACAACCAAAATCCCTTTTGGAAAACAGTAATGCTATCTATGGTGCCATCTTGTGGAAAATACTAAAAAGTTGAGTTTTGAAACTCCTCTTTCAATTGTCTAAATGTAAAGTAAATAGGTCTTGAAAAAATACTCAAACCTAGCATAAAAGAAAAATTTAATCCCAATTATGGTGGTGTCACTTAAAGATAAATTTTAATCAATGATCATAAAAACAAAAATCTCTTTAGAACTAGAATATTAAGTATTTCAAGATGTCACTAATTCCAAATAAGGAACTAAATAACTGTCAAAAGTATTAAATCACAAACTAAAATGTCAATTGTACAGTTAATCACCACAATTTGAAATCTGAACTTACTAATGAACTATGGATTAAAGGACTGTAGTCCCACAAATTTTGTAAGACGACCCAGTATATAAGCCAACTTGATGCAAAATTGCAACTACTAAAATTAGAAAGTTTCGATCTTACACTTTTATCTGATGCACGAATATCTATATTTCCATAAACTGTTCCCAGACAGATCACTTTGCCTCCTTTTGTTTGAACATGTAATTTTTGACTCTGAAAGACAAATACAAAAACACATATAGAGAAAAAGAGAATAAATTTGACATATACTAATAAAAAATTTCTAACATTTTATACTTTTTAAATAATAATAAAAAGCAAAATAATAACAACAAATGAAGAACCAGGAATTAAACAGACTTGCACTGTTTGAAATAATAACATCAACTAGAAAAGAATGTCAACTGCTGTTAAAGGGATTAAATAAGCCATCTGGACTCAAAAGGAAAAATAGCTACTTGGGTGTTCTAGCAGTTTCACTGAAAAAGAACTTAGGAATCAAAGATCACTCTAACTAGCTAACTAAACATAAATGGTGATAAGGATAACAATAATCACTGTTACTGTTCATTGTTAATAACATTTATTTGGCATTTTCAAATACAATGTTCACTACTTTACATGAACTATCTTCTAATACAATTCAGAGATATGGGTATTATATTTTCCCCATTATTAAGAAGAAATCTAAGAATCAGAAAAGATAACTTTATGAGGTGACACAATTAGAAAACAACAAAAATCTGACCTAAAAGAATCAAGTTCTATATAATTTCAAAACCCACACTCTTATGGCTGAGACCATCTAAAGAAGGATACAGTCACAAGGTAACAGTCCCCTGACTGCTTTCTAGAACAACAAACCGCAGAAACTAGAACTAACTGAAAATTCCTCTAAGCACAAATAAAACAGCCATCACAGTTAGCCTCCTCTGCCAGACCAAAAAAAAGTGTCTGTGACAGAGAGACAGAGAGAGAGAGAGAGAGAGAGAGAGAGACACACACACACACACACACACACACACACACACACACACACACACACAAAGTCTTGATTTCACACTTGGCAACTGTGGCAGAAACTACTATAGGCCCACAAAAATCCACTTTTCCTCCAAAGTAATAGTATAGCTGGGCCCAAGAAGAGATATTTTCCAGCTTCCCTTACTCTTTAGGTGTTACGTTTCCAGGCTGGTGCTTTTAGAAGAGTCAGTGAGCCTTCTCTGTGCCCTGCCTCTTTCACCAAATGAGTGCAGATTACAATAACACTCTATGAGATGTCAGAGTCAGAAGATGAAAGGAACCTAGAATCACTGAATAGAAAAGAGCCACTCACAAGTGAGAAATAAACTATAGGTGTACATTAGCCATTATATGTTTGGTCTATTTTTTAGAGTAGCTTACTTTACCTTAACCATTTACATATGTCTTCAGTTCTGCCTAATTATAAAGAGAAAATAGGTAAATACCAGAAGAATAAAAATAGCAAAAGCAAACTCACCAATATTACTATGTATTACAGCATGGTAGACTACTTCATGTCTATAGAGACATAAGTCTAATTGTATATAATACGGTCTTTGTCAAGCAGACAAGTCTTTGATGAACTGCAGAAAAGAGTATCTCCAAAACAAGTTATTCTATATCAGGAGTTCTTAACCAAGCCTACATGAATTTCTACAGTCTATGAAACTTATGAAATTATAAGGAAAATTTCATAAAAATGTGCATTTTTTTCCTAAGGGGACAGTCATCAGGTTTTCAGAGAGGTCTAAGGCTCAAAAATGCTAAGAGCTATTGTAATAATTTGAAGCTCATCTAGTTCCAAAAAAATGTGAAGTAGTTACAAAATGTTTAAAAATATGTAAAACAAAATAATTAAAATAAATGTTTAAATCATCAACTATTTAATATAATACAATATAAACTATTATGCTGCACTAAAAAATGCAAATGTGTGGCATTCAATGGGTTAAGGGTCTGTTGCCTAAAAAATTTACTTAGTTATTCCTTAAGAGTGCTGAATAAATGTAGTATATTTTGCTTGGATAATAAAGAAAGGTGGAAAAAACATGAACTTGAAAAATCAGAATGACCCAGGTTCAAAATTCAGTTCAATTTATTAGCTATATGAATCTAAATGAGTTCCTCAACCTCGGTGCCTCAGTTTCTTCCTTGACAAAAGGAGATAATTCAAGGATTAAATGAAGGCTTAGCTAAGTTTTCTGTACATAATAAGGTTAGTAAACAGTAGCTATTATTATTGCTATAAACATTTTATTACATAAATATATTTCAAGTCCTTAAGATGAGTGGAAGAGAAACTTCTATTAATAGGTGATGACTGATTCAAGATAATGATATTGCACCATATTTAAAACTTAAACCAGTTTATTTTACCAAGTGTTTCCATTTGTGAATTTAAGTCAGTTAAATTCTAAGATCTCAAGAATAAATCTCTTAACCCTTTATATATATACCATGAGGATCCAATGGACTCAATTTTAGTTCCTAAATTTCTTTCTTAGCTATTCAATTTGTAAGGACTGATAGTTATGATTTTTATTCTTTCTTATAGGTCTTCTAAAGTACAAATATAAAATTCATTTATTTTAAAAAACGATAAAACTTATTTTATTTTAAAATTACCTTATCAGTCCACTGAACTCTTTTGTAAATCTAAACTATATTACAGGATCTTTGTGTTCTTATTTTTCATATATCTTATAAAATTTAGCTATGACATTATCCTAGGAGTTATTTCATCATTAGTCAATTATTCCCACCTATGCTAAAAAGAGGACAAAAATCATAAGACAACGGAAGAATGACAGACTTGCCCAAAATGGTAATTCTCACTAATGGCAATTTTATTCCCAAGAAGACATCTGGCAATGTGTGGAGATATTTTTCACTGTCATTACTGAGGGGTGTTCTTTTATAGTCAGTAGAGGCCAGAAATACTGCTAGACATCCTACAATGCACGGGTCAGCCTCTGACAACATAAAATTATCTGTCTGGCATAAAATGACAATAGTTCTAAAGTTAAGAATCCACTTTCACTTTACGCCCACAACGGCAGAAAGAAGAAAACTGACAATAATATCTTTCAGAATTATCAGATGAATCAAAAGATAAATGACAGCAGCATACCAGCTTCTAATTTTGATTGTGAAACTGAAAATCTAAGTCTTTGAGTCTTCAAAGGACAATATTTTATATGAATTTTCTGAAACTCAAGCATTAATGAGTAAACAATTTCTAAAGAAAAAGGAACTATGGTATTCTCACCCAGTTGGTCATTCAACATGAAGATTTCATTATACAACCTTTTACAACAAGGACCTGAACCATCTCATTGGTCTAAAAGAATATGTTACAGTATTCTTTCATTTTTAATGTTATTTGGGCAACTAAATTTATTTAAAATGGTTCACATGTGGACTGATGCTAAAGGCAGGTTTGCAAATAAAGGTGATTAGAATGAAATAATGTAAAAGTTTAAATATATTAATCATCCTGATGATTTTATGAATCTAAAAACAAAAATGTTTTGCAATTATGAAGATGACTGACTTCTCTTCAACAGTTACCTGCCTTCAAAGTTCACAAAAGTATTGTTTTGAATATCAAAGTGTAAATATTACCAGTAGTAAGGATAAGCTAGAAAATATCAGAGATGTACTCGACATCATTTTGAGCTGAGACCCATTTAATTTTAAGAAAATTAAATATAAAAATGTTATTGCAAAACAAGATGAATCGTTTGGTATTTAGCACAAATAGCCACTTAATACTTAAGTAATGAGCTACCTATTACATTAAAAATGTGACTTAGTATTTTTAAAACGTACTATTAGTTTCACTATACACTTCAAAATGAAATCTAAAAGGAATACAAGAAAAAGTCCTTCAAAGTTGTTACAACCTTTACTTTCAGAATAGAATTGATTTCAAGGCAAAAGTTTTGCAACTAATTTCTGAGTGATGAATAAATGATACTCAGTATTCTCAATAAATGATACTTGAGTAACAGCTTTAATGTGAGATGGCAGTTCATAGTTTAAGGGGTTTTTTTTTAATGATATTAAAACAAAATTAGAAAAATGCTTATACCTTAACAGACTGTAAGATGCTAGTTCCATACTCAGTTTCAATTTTGCAATTATCACATTCAATATTTTGGACTTTTATACAACCAGACCCTGATGACTTGATATTCAAATCTAGAAATGAAAAAAAAAGAAAAAAAACAAGTTAGTACTATGGTTAATGGGCTCCAAAGTATTTTAGTACCCCTCTAAAAATCCAGCTCCTCTGTTATGTCCATATTACTGAACCCTGGAGATGGCACAGTTGTCAGCAGTCTCTTAAAGGTAAGGGGTCTCCACCATGGCAACAGGACCAAACACAATGTTCTTTTCTGCCAATTTTTAGAAATAAAGAGTTATTTCTGTTGGCCTATATCATCTAAAGAGACAAAGTAACATAGGAGGGAAGTAAATAAGGTCAGTAAATAATTCCAAATCTTATAGGCACTCTTGGAAAAGATCAGAGAAGCTTCATTCTCACTGAGAACACACAGACACACACACACAAGTAAGAATACAGCAAGTTAATAAGTCATTATGGAAAACTGGATAAGTAAGTTAGCCTAGTCTCTTTTAAACTCATGGGGATTTAAAATTCGTTCTCAAACCTCCCCCAAATAAAAAGTATTTTGCAGGAGTAGCATAGATCAGTATTTCTGACCATGACTTAGTATTTCAAATCTTATCTCTAATCTTACATATCTAAAAATGAGGATATGACAATGCAGCTCTATCACAAGCATTTGCAGTAATAAAAAAATGGGAACTTTGAAAAACCTAGTACTAAACGGTATTAAGACCTCAAAATTGTGGCTTAAGAACAGTATTATCTGAAGAAAACTGAAAAATAAGGAGTCACAGGTGCCATTCTCGGCTGTTAATTTAAGGCATAACCTTAAGTGTCTACGTAAAAAAATTTTACAAACTGATATTTAATACCTAATTGAAATAGTGATGATTTCCCTTAAACTGGACTAGAGAAGTAAATACTATGCTGCCCCAAACACAAACTACTGGGGCATAACATCAAAAATTCAATAGCTATGGCACAAAAATCAATTTCTACAGTTGTATATGTCACCATCTGTAATCTATAAAGATTTAAAATAATAGCAACATTTTGGTTGGGATTAATCTAAAATACATAAAAAGACAATTTTACCCCATACTTAGATGGATGCAAATATAACTGCAAAATTTTTATCCAGTTAAGTAGTGTTCAACATAAAGCTTGATCTAAGACAGCGTTGATAGACATGGAGAGAAGGAAGAGATTCTAAACAAACCCAACCATCACTAGATATGTAGACAAATTAAAGCTAGACACTGAGTGGTAGTAATCCTACTCTCACCCATTCACTGAAATAGATGTAGACAAACTGACGGAGCAAGTATGAATAAAACTGAATTATGTAGATTTGAGGAGCTCATGGAATAGACACATGGAAACAGTAAATTAGAAGTGGGGTTCTGGCTCTAAAAAGTGGAATCGACAAATAATGAGATTTGAGATCACCAACACAGGTAGTTTCATTTTCATCGTGCTGCCACAAAATTTTGTGCATCTCTATTTTAATAATCAGTCTATTGGTACTACAATAGTATTGGCAAATCTTCCTCCCTAACCCAGACTATTAAATTTTGAGGTCAGGGTCTCTTCTTCATCTAAACTAGTTAGAAGGTGAGAAGCATTAAGCATAGTAGTTAGGCAGACTCCAGTTAGTCCAAATCCCAGTTCCACCAGTTTATCTTTGAAAGCAAACAAGCATGTTTCTTGATCTATCCCCTAGAATGTAAATTTCATGAAGGCATGGATTTGTTTGTTCACCCACGATAAATATTCAGTGAAACTTGCTGTATCTCAATTTCCTTATATGAAACGATGACAATAACAATGATCTATTTTAAGAAAAGATTATCTTAGAAGTGTTAGCTGCTGTTAACACCAACAATATCCTTCAGTATTAACAAGGAGTAGAGTCTGGGGAGACTTTCCTACAAAAGTGCTGGCTTGCGTTTGAGAAATAACACACAATCCAAATATCTAGGAAACATCCTGCAGACATTAACAATCGGAAGTTTCCCAGGCAGTCTCACTATGCGTTTTTCTTCAAAACCTGCTAATCTTGGAAATTTTACTTAGGCCAAAATGAATAGAGACATCAGTTAAGCCGGGTACCTATATGAAACCAAACATTTGGTCCAGGTTAGAAATGGAACATCCAATACAGGGCTATTTGGGGATATTCCCCAGACTGTGAATAAGGGAAAATGTGCATGGACTGCCACATCATTTAAGGGATTATCAAAAAACATCAACCCTGAAAAATAAATCACTTTGCTATTGACAGAGTGCAGTGACAGATATAGGAACAAAGTGCCAAAGGAGAAAATAAGGTGCGCCACAAATGTTATTTCACGTATATTATTCCAAATCATGTTTTCATTGATTCATGATTTCTATAATTGTGAAACGAATTCATAACTACTACTCGGGCACTCATAGTACAGGAAAAGAGGCAGCTTCGGAAACCGGCGACTGTAAATTAGGTTAGGAAGTCAGATCCAAACTGACTAATTAAAAGTGCATGAAGGCCTAATTTAAGAAGGTCGCTGAGTGTGCCCTGGGAACCAAACCCGTTTTACTGTCACTTGCCAAACTTCAGGGGTGCGTTCACCTCCACCGTCGCCTGGGGATCAATGGTGTCGGACACGATGGCCACCTCCTTCAGCGCCTCGTCGTACTTCACCTGCAGGCGGGCCGGGTCCTGCGCCCCGCCCTCCACTCCTCTCACCGCAACTAGCACTCGGTCGGCGTCCGGGTAGGTAAGGGGGTCCAGCGGCCTCACGCACAGGTGGCACGGGAGCCGCGCCCGCAGCCGACCGAACGGGCTCACCCGCAGCGCCCACTCCTTCAGAGGCCGGCCCGCGGGGCCAAGCCCTGAGACCTCGGGGTCGGACCCAGGCCAGCGCTCGCCCGGACCCGCACCGTACAGCCGGGCCTGGCAAGCCCGACGAGCCCAGCGCCCCGCGGCTTCGGCGGCCCACACCTGGAGCTGACCGAGCTGGAGGGAGCCGAGGCCCCAGCCCCAACGCGGAGCGAACATGGCGCGCCCCTCTCGCGCCCCCTCAGATCATCTCAGCCGCAGGCCAAGTCTCAATTTGTTACTGCGTCGGCTCACGTAAGAAGGGTAAGCTGAAGTAACAGCAAGACGGCCCGCTATACCCCGCAGTTTAATTCTTAGCCCCGCACGACGCAGCGACAAGCTGACATTTCGAAGCGCCGAAGTTTCCCACCCCGACCCGGCCTCCTCGCCTACCACCGCCCCTTTCGCAAAGGCCGGCGGGATCGGTAGTTCCACAGGGGGACAAGCGGCGAAAGGTTCTGGGCCGCTCAGATCAGAAACTACATATCCCAGGAGGCAACGCGCAGGGTGGAAAAGCGTAGTGAGCGCTAGACTGGGCTCGGAAGGAGCGCGTTCTTTGCCTCAAACCCATTAGCCATTGGAGGGATGGAAAGGAAGCTCTACGTGGGAATTCAACTGGCCAATGGAAAGCGCGGAGGGGGCAAGGAGGGCAAGGCTGCGTAGTTTCCTTGGATACCGAGGACGCGACTTTTTTGGAGAGGGTGGAGCTTTGGAGTGAGATCTGGAGGAAAATAGGCGCCTAAATAAGGATCAGTGCCAAGAGAAGGGACAAGAAATCGCATTTTAAAGGTGAGAACTAGATGCAAACCAGGAGTACCGTCAGTGGGTGGTTAGGTCCCAACTTCACTAAGCCAGAACCGGGTACCCTGGGATGGAGAGAATCCGTAGGCGAGAGGACAAGGAGCCAGAATGGGACTTTTTGAGGGAACTCTCTGACAAAAATATAGGAATACCGTGAGAGTCCTTCCTCCTGATTCTCAGTGATCTCAGGCCAGTCATTGGATGTTTCTGGGTTATAACTGCCAGCTCTAAAAATGAAGTCAGTAAAACCTTCCTTGTCTTGCCTCAAAGGGTTTTTGTAAGGATCAGAAGAGATGATGGACGTGAAGGCCGTGCGCGGGCTATGAAATTGCGATGTAAAGTACTGTAATTTTATTCTAGGGAAAACGTTGCCTCTAAGTTACGAAAAGAAAACCTGAGAGGTCAGGACTTGTGTTGACAGCAGCGTTGATATCTTTGACGACAAATGATCCTCGGTTTTAGAGATAAAATAAGATACAAGAGGGAGTTGGAGAGGGAGAGGAGGAGGGAAGTAGTCAACATAGTGCGATGGAAATCACATGGGACCGATTATTTTCCTTGCTCTGCCACTGGTTTATTTGTATCACCTGGACCTGTTTCTTCAACTTTAAGATGAAGAGGGATTATACTAAATGACCCTACCTTTTATTATTCTGTGAGTAGTTTAAAAACGGAAAAGATTTAGTTCCTTCTTTCCTGTTTATTTCTCCTTTTCTGTGCCACTTCCTCCTCCTACAAATTATTCCCTAAGTTCTGTAAAAAGACAGTGCAATGACGTTTAATAAAATGCAAGGGCAGAAACTGAATTCCTTAAAAAAAATGAAGCCCTTGGACAACAGCAATGACCAGAATAACTGGGAGATATAGTGAGAGAGATGAGCTAAAGTCCTTACCGTCCCAAGTCACAGAGTTCTTTGCTAGCCATTACCTTTTTAAAAATTCATTGTTTTGTTGAGTTATTCTTTCCTTTCTATCCTCCTAATCCTTCCTCTCTCCTTATTCTTCCTCCTAGTGAAGGCTCACAATAGGTGCTAGCTTTTAGATCAACCAAGTTCCCACTGAATACTTGTCCTGTCTTTGGCTTTGTGTTTCATTTGGTCAAAATTATTCAGACTAATCTTCAAACTGTCTTTTTAGTGAAAACCCACAGGAATAATTTTGAAAAGAATTTTAAAAAGACATTGGTTTAAGCAAGTTGAGGATGCACTGAAATTTGTTGCACATGTTCCAACTATCTTTAGATTAAAAGGATTCTCTAATAATTTTGTTTCTATGGTAATTTTTTCTTTTCTGAAACAAACTAATAGAAATGGCAACTGAACCTTTATTGTCTATGTGGCAAAATAATTCTTTTATTATTTTGAAGTAAGCATAATAATAAAACTAAAGTAAATTGACTAAAGAAATTACTTTTCTGATCATATGAGTTTAAAAATGGGGAAATTATTGATAATGAAGATTGATATAAGATATGAAAAGGTTATCGGTATTTTTAATTAAGTTTATTGGGTAACATTGGTTAATACAATCATATAATTTTCAGGCGTACACTATCATTTGTCATTCTGTATATTCTGTTGTGTATTCACCACCCAAAGTCCAGTTTCTTTCAGCTACCATATATTTGATCCCCTTTACCCACTTGACCCTCCCCCTATTCCTCTATGTTTGATCCCCTTTACTTCATCTAGCACCCCTTTCCTCTCCCATCCCACTAGTAACCACTACTCTATAGTCCCCTGATAACCGCTAGACCATGGTCCACGTCCATGAGTCTCTGTTTCTTTATTCTGCTCATTTGTTGCTTTTAGGTTTGTATCCCATAGATAAGTGATATCATGTGATTTTCACCTTTTTCTCTGCCTTATTTCACTTAGCATGATTATCTTGAGTTCCATCCATGTTGTCTCAAATGGCAGTATTTCATCTCTTCTTATGGCTGAGTAATATTCCATTATATATATATATATAACACAGCTTCTTTAACTAATCATCTATTGTAGAGCTCTTTGGTCGCTTCCATGTCCCGGCACTGTGAATAGGGCTTCTAGCAGTGTTCTTGTGGAGTCTTTAGGGTTTTCTATATCATTTCATCCACAAATAGTGACAGTTTTACTTCTTGTGTCCTATTTGGTTGGATGCCTTTTTAAACTTCCTCTTGTCTGATTTCACTTGCTAGGACCTCCAATGTTATATTGAATATTGGTGGCGATAGTAGTGGACAGCCTTGCCTTGTTCCTGATCTTAGGGGGAAGGTTTTTAGTTTTTCACCATTAAGTATAATGTTGTCTGAGGGATTGTCATTGATGGCCTTCATTATGCTAAGGTACTTTCCTTCTATACCGACTTTGTTAAGTGTTTTTATCATAGATGGATGCTGTATCTTGTCAAAGGCTTTGTCTGCATCTATTGATATGATCATATGATTCTTATTTTTGAATTTGTTTATGTGGTGTATGACATTAATCGATTTGTGTATGTTGAACCATCCCTGTGCCCCTGGGAAGAAGCCCACTTGATTTGTGTATAATCTCTTTAATATGTTGCTGTATTCGGTTTGCTAGTTCCTCATTTAGGAATTTTGCATCTGTGATCATGAGAGATATTGGTCTGTAGTTTTCTTTCTTTGTGATATCTTTACCTGGTTTGGGTATCAGAGTAATATTGACCTCCTAAAATGAGTTGGGAAGTATTGCCTCCTCTTCCATTTTTTGGAAGAGTTTGAGGAGAACGGGAATTAAATCATGTTTGAATGTTTGGTAGAATTCACTGGTGAAGCCATCTGGTCCTGGACTTGTACTTTTTGGTAAGTTTCTGATGATTGTTTCAGTTTCCATACTGCTGATCAGTCTATTTAGATTTTCTAGATCTTCTTGTTTCAGTCTAGGAAGATTGTATTTTTCTAAGTACTGGTCCATTCATTCTAGGTTATTAAATTTGGTGTTATATACTTTTGCATAGTATTCTTGCATGATCCTTTATATTTGCTATGTCGGTCGTAATTTCCCCTCTTTCATCCCTGATTTTGTTTGTGTCCTTTCTCTTTTTTTTTAGTGAGTCCAGCCAGGGGTTTGTCAATTTTATTAACCTTCTTGAAGAACCGCTGTTTCTTGTATTTATATTCTCTCTCTCTCTCTCTCTGTCTTTTTTTGTTTGTTTGTTTTCAATTTCATTTATTTCTGGTCTAATTTTGATGATTTCTTTCCTTTTGCTGACTTTAGGCCTCATTTGTTCTTGCTTTTCTAGTTTTTTAAGAGGAAATATTAGGTTATTTATTTGGGCTCATTCTTGTTTTTGCATGTACGCTTGTAATGATATGAACTTTCCCCTTATGACTACTTTTGTCATGTCCCCAAAGTTTTGATATGTTATACTATCATTATCATTTGTTTCTAAATATCTCTTCATCTCTCTTTTTATTTCTTTTATGACCCAGTTATTCTTCAATAGCCTGTTGTTTAATTTCTATGTGTTTGTGGGTTTTCATGATTTCTTTTTGCAGTTGATCTCTAGTTTCAAAGCATTATGATCAGAGAATATGGTTGGTATGATTACAACTCTCTTTTATTTGTTGAGTCTGTCTCTGTGTCCTATGTTGTCAATCCTTGAGAATGTTCCATGTGCACTAGAGAAGAATGGATAAGCAGATCTTTTGGGATAGAAGGCTCTGTATATGTCAATTATGTCCAGATGGTCTAATGTGTCATTTAAAGATATTATTTCCTTATATCTTATATATTATTTCCTTATAGAGTTTCTGTTTGGATGATCTGCCCATATCTGACAGTGGTATATTTAGGTCCCCCACTGTGATAGTTTTTTGGTCTTTCTTTCTTTAGTTCTGTTAGTAATTGCTTTATATATTTTAGGGCTCCCTGTTTGGGAGCATAGATATTAGTAAGTTTATGTCTTCTTGGTGCATGATTCCCTTTATCCTTATGAAGTGTCCCTCAGTACCTTTCTTTACCTTTTTTATTTTGAAGTCTATTTCACCTGATATTAGTACTGCTACTTCCACTTTTCTCTGAATGCCATTTGCTTGGAATATTATTTTCCACCCTTTCACTTTGAGTCTATATTTGTGTTTAGAGCTGTGATGTGTCTTCTGGAGGCAGCATATGGTTGGATTTTATTTTTTGATCCATTATGCAACTCTGTGCCTTTTTATTGGTGAGGTCAGTCCACTTACATTAGGGAGATTATTGAAATATGAGGTCTTCTTATAGACATTTTATCTTTTGCTTTCTTGTAACTCAATTTTTCCATTACTTCCTCGTCCTTGTGTTTCTGTTTTCTTTATTTTGGTTGGCTTCTGTGGGTTTTGCCTCTGATTCTTCTTGTTTTGTTATATACTTCAGTTCTGACTCTATGGTGTGTGGTTACCATTAAAAATATGGAAAGAATAGTTATATACATACACAGTCATCTATTTTCTTCTGCACGTGTCTTATCTCCATTCCTCTTTGCAAATTTGGATCTTTGAATCCTTTTCAGTCATTGTTATCTCAATTTGTCCCTATGTATGCTGAATGTTCATTGCTATCTTGTTATAACAATTCACTTCTTATTATTTAAGCTGTAATTCTCTGCTCTTAATAACGGTTGCACTCTTCTGCTTCTATTTGCCTGATAGAGACTTTACTCATAATTATATATTTTTGTTGTTGTTGTTGTTATTTTGTTTTCGATGAGTGACCCCTTTCAGTATATCTTGTAATGCAGGCCTCATAGTGGAGAATCTCCTCAATTTTTCTGTGTCTGGAAAGGTGTCAATTTCTCCTTCATATCTAAAGGAGAGCTTAGCTGGATACATTATTCTATGCTGGCAGTTTCTTTTACTTAATAGTTTATGTATTGGATTCCATTCCTTTTTGGCTTGTAACGTCTGTGCTGAGAAGTCTGATGATAATCTAATGGATTTTCCTTTATACATTGCCATTTTCTTTTCCCTGCCTGCCCTGAGATTGCTATCTTTGTCATTGATTTTTGATAACTTTCATACAATATGTCTTGGTGAAAGCCTTTTCGGGTCAAGAGAATTGGGTGTTCTGTTGACTTCTTGAATTCAAGTTGCAACTCATTCTTTAGCTTTGGGAAATTCTCATCCACTATTTGTCTGAAAACACTTTCTAGTCCCTGCTCTTTTTCCTCACCTTTCATAATACCCATTATACTTATGTTTCTTCTCCTGATGGTATCAGCTAGTTCTTGTATTTCTCTTTCATTATTTTTCATTCTTCGGTTCCTCTCTTCTTCCTTCTGATTTATTTCTAGATTTCTGCCTTTGATATCATTGAATCTTTCCTCCATTTGGTAGACTCTATTTTCCAAGCTTGCTATTTCATTTTTCAACTCTTGCAGCGTGTTCATTTCCATAAGTTCTATTTGGTTCTTTTTGAGGGTTTCAGTCTCTTTGCTCTGCTCATGTAGTTGTTTTTTTAATTTTTGAAATTATCAATATGGTTTGTTTTGGATCTCATTGAGTTTTTTCAGAAGTGCCATCCTGAAGTCTCTATCATTTGTCTCATATTTCTAAGTATGTGAACTTATTTTCTGGAAATTTTTCTCTTTATTTCTGAGATGCCTTGTCACCTTGGTTGTACATGGTGTTTAATGGACTATTTCTCAGCCTGGGCAATAGTGGAAGTGTGTTCTGCTTTTTTTTTTTTTACAGAAGGAAGATTTATTAAGTAAAGTTCTCTCTTTATCCTGCTGCAAAGAAGGTGCTCTTCTTTTGGTTTCCAGTAGGTGGCGTTTAAGCCTCTAGGATCCCTAGCAGCTTAAGTAGAGTTTGCTGAGATTCCCCTGGGGCTCTGAGGTGATTGATCTTGAAGGGTTTGGGGGAAGGGGCCCTCTGGGTTGGGGATTGGGGGCTGTGGCTCAGCCTTGGTTTTGCAACCGGCTGGTTAAAATCAGCTGTTGTTTCTCTGTGGCCCCTCCTGGATTCTCCACTTTCTCCCTGATGGCTGGGCCCTTAGGTCGGCTGTGCACAAGCCTCAGAACTTCCAGGCAGGGTTGTTCTGGAAAGTTGCTGAGCCTTCACCCCTACTTCTCCTCCTACAGGGACCTCTGGTGGCTGCGATAGTCAGCTTCTTGATTACTCCCAATCTACTGCCTGAGATCCGGGGTTCTGACCTGTGGTAGCTCTTATGTGCAGATCCCACAGTCAGACATGCTACTGTGCAGTTTGGGTGTTTTTGTTGAGTTTTAGATGTTCAGCTTATTGTAGTTTCAAGGGGAGAGATCTGAGGAAGTCTCTCACTTTGCCAAGTTGATATTTTTAAAAGTGTAATCACTTGTGTATCAAATCTGTCCACATGTCAATAATGACTAATAAAAATACTACTGTTGCAG
The DNA here is from genome assembly GCA_030015415.1 of Cynopterus sphinx. Taxonomy (NCBI): domain Eukaryota; kingdom Metazoa; phylum Chordata; class Mammalia; order Chiroptera; family Pteropodidae; genus Cynopterus; species Cynopterus sphinx. The sequence continues at coordinate 39,620,670 of CM057391.1, read as the reverse complement.
AATCACCTCCCAAAATCCAGGTTTGTGTGCCTGATGTTCAGGCAAAGCCAAACGTTGAAACATCAGTGCTTGAAGATAAAGAAGGTTTACTTGATTTGGCTTAGGCAAGAGAACAGTAGAGCAAAATCTCTCAAATTCTCTTCAAAAAGTAAAAGTGGGGAGTTTTTATGGGGCTAGGGAGTAAGGGAGAGGAAGTTTCAGGAAACAGATGTCTGTGTTTCTGTAGTCATAGATGACGCTTTTTCATGTCAGACTCCTGGGCGTCAGCAGCTGGTCTCAGGTACCTTGGAGACATTCTTTTCGTCTACAAAACAAACTTAAAAACTCTCCTATGGTCCTGGAATTATCTCCATCTGCTTGACAAAGAAACAGTACATCAGCAATACAAAATTATATTGTGAGAACAAGGGATGCTGGGTTGAAGGACAAAGATTCTGCAAAATATCTCATGACTGTGCATCAGTGATGTTATCTTTAAAGCAAAAAGCAGAAACTAGACATTTGACGACTATCACTATTGAAGCTAGTATTGTTTTGTGTTTTACTAGCTATATTTTTCTATTATCTCAAGCAAAGCGTACCTTTAAACATTTCTCCCAGAACTTGATTTACAGGCAATCCTTCAGAACACAACTAACATACTTTCTTAATCTTTGACTACACGCTAGGTGACAACTAAAACAATTGAAACATTTAGTTAAAGCCGATACCTATATCCTAATTAAGAATTAAATTATTTAATTCTAGTTACCAAAAATACCAGGGGCATTGAAATCACAAGGGGCCCAGCTACACTACCTTCTATGACATTACAGTTTTCAAAGCATGTTTGCACGTATCATAGTTACCTCACAAAACGCCCTAGTGTTTAGCAGGGCAGTGTTATTATCCTCACATATAGATGCAGAAACAAATACAGAAAGTTTAAAATTAAACAGTTAGATGATCTGGCCCTTATAGCACTCTCCCAAAAGATCCTTCTATCTTCCTGACACCTTTGAAGAAAAATATTATTCATCAAATGAATAAAGAATCATAGATAACTTTTTCCCTTTTTTTTTAGAATTTACTTGTAAGGTATTTTTTACACCTTCAGTTTTTTTTTTAAAAAGTTCTTCCCATGGACATGAATATATACTGATGGTGGGAGTATAAATTATTCCAACTATCCAGCATTCAGTTCAACAATATGCATAAATTACCTTTAAAATATTCATGACCTGGAAATTGTACTTTTTGGAATTCAATGGAAGCATAAAATTAGGGATATTCAAAAAACTTATGTTTAAGGAATTTTGTTTTACAAGGTTATTTATGATAGTAAAGAATTGAAGCAACTTAAATGTCCAAAAAGAGGAAGGTGTTACATAAATCAGTATACATCTGGAATATTAAAGAACAATTTGAAAATTATATTTTGAAGACTAATGATATAGGAAATTTCTCATAATATAATTATAAAGGGAAAGCCTTTGATTATCCTTCTGTATGTGTACTCTTTACTCTCACACTACTAACCACACTCACGACACTTCACTTCTGACACTCTGGTTACCAATGTGGGACTTCTTTCCACAACAAGCAGTTTTCTTGCACATCAGCTAGGTGTCTTATAATTTAACTCAATTGTAACACTATGTGGAGAGAATGTCAGATTCCACAAGTTAAGGGCTTTGTCCCAGAAGACTCCTCTCACCCACTTTAGATGCCAATCACAAGTAGTATATCCCCAGGTTATTCACAACTTCTGATTTGGCTACAAATTGATGGTTCCCATGTCCCCCTACTCGGATTCAATTAGTTTGCTAGAGTGGCTCACAAAATTCAGGGAAACATTTAACTTACATTTACCAGTTTATTAGAGGATATGATAAAGAATATAGATAAACAACCAGATAAAGAAATAAATAGTGTGAGGTCTGGGAGGGTCCCAAAAGCAGGAGCTTTTATCTCTGTGGAACTGAGGTGTGGATATGTTCACCAACCTGGAAGCTCTGAACCCCACACCATTTTATGGAAGCCTATCACATAGACATGATTGATCATTATCTCCATTTTCAGCCCTCCTCCTTCTCTACAGAATGGAGTTCAGGGCTAAAAATTTCAACCTTCTAATCATGGCTTGTTCTTTCCAGTGACCAGACCTCATTCAGGAGCCGTCCAGAAGGCCACCCAAAATTGCCTCAGTAGAACAAGACACTCTTATCACCCAGTAAATTACAAGGGTTTCAGGACCCTGTGTCTGGAACCGGGGCAGAGACCAATATATATATAATTCTATTAGTTCACAGCAATATTAAGTGAAAAGAGTAGAATACCAAGTTGTATGTCTAGTATAATCCCAATTCTGTAATAATAATAATAATAGTAATTTTAACATAAAATTATATTTAAAAATATATTCCACAGAAACAATTCCAGAGGAATATATACAACTTGATAACAGTGGTTATCTCTAAGAAGAGACTGATTTCTTCTTTCTTTTGTATGTGTTTTCAATAGTGAACATATATTGCATTTATAATTTAAAAATTTTTAAAGCATTTCTTAGCATTTATTGCTTTCTTAGACTGACTCAAATATATAGGTGGTGGATTTCTTACCTTCTAAATGTAAATGCCCATGAATATTTTACTTCACTTAATAAGTTTTATTCAATAGATAGACAGCAGAGGGCACAAAAGAATTTTCAGAAAAAAATGTACCCTAAACAAAAGATTCTGAAAGTCAACTTGAGTTAGGGAATCCCTGAGAATTTGCTATCTTTCTTAATTATAACCTTTTAAAATAAATATATATAGTGACTTCTATTTGTATGAAATCTTAAACTCAGTAATCTAAACTCACAACTAACAATACTAAGAAGTATTTAATGAATATGTAGGTAGTCCCATTTGAAATCTAAATCACTATGAGATACAACTATACAACTATTAGAGGACACAAACCATAAAAGAAAACAAGTGACAAATTGGATTTCTTCAAAATTCAAAACTTGTGCCCTTCAAAATGACAGCGCTAAGATAATAAAAAGACTGGAAGAGACTGAGAGAAAATATAATTACAAAACATATTGATAGGAGACTTGTATCCAGAATACACAAAGAACTCTTAAATCAATAAGAGAAAGAAAAGCAACCTGATTTTTTTAATGGACAAAAGAAAAAAATTTTGAATAGACCTTTCACCTACAAAGATATATAAATGACTAATAAACCCATTCAAAATAATAAGTCATTATGGAAATGAAAATTAAAACCACAAATTAAAAATTAAAATTAGATATCACTACACACCCACCAGAATTGCTGAAGCTAAAAATACTGACAATGCTAAATTGTGGCAAGGATGTGGAATAATGGGTACCCTCATGCATTGCTGGTCAGAATAGAAAATGGTACAGCCACTATGGAGAACAATTTGACAGTTTTTTTACAATTAAACATATTCTTACCCTGTGACCTAGCCACTCCACCACTAGGTATTTACACAAAAGACATGCAAATGTGTATTCACATCAAGACTAGTACTCAAATGTTCATAGCAACTTTACTCATAATTACTGAAAATGAGAAACAAGTCAAATGTCTATCAACCAGATAAAGGCAAATAAATTATGATGTATTTGTACAATGAAACAGCACTCAGTAAAAAAAAAAAAAAAAAGAGGAATGAAATGCTGGTATCCACAGCCATATAGATGAACCCCAAAAACCTTATGCTAAATGATAGAAGCCAGACATCTATGACTTTATTTACGTAAAATTCTAGAAAAGGCAAAACTACTGATGGTTACCAGGTGCCTGGGATGGAGGGGTAAGGATATGAGGGAATACTGATTGTAAAGGGGCACAAGGAACTTTTTAGAGTGATGGGAATGTTTGTGGCAGTGATTACACAACTCAATATTTGTAAAAATTCATCAAATTGTACACTTAAAATTGTGAGTTGTATTGCACATAAACTTTACCGCAATAAAGCTTCTTTTAAAAAAATAAAACTTACTCAATTCATGTTTCTCTTTTCCTCTCCTCCTCCTAGGTATGAGATTCCAAGTTCAGGGTTATTAGGTAGCGTTATGGCTTCAGGGTGGTCATCTGGCCGGTGCCTAGTATCTACCACACTGACTTCCCCTGAAATGTGCATCCACCTGGGTCTTAGACATGGGTCTTCATGCTGGCATCTTCTGAGAATTCTGATCCCCACCTGGTTCTCAGTTGTATGGTCCACAAAGTTTTCTGAAGTAGTGTCTTTTCATCACAATATCAAGGGCTCTTGGAGTGCAGTACACCCAGCCAGCCTCAACACCTCTCCCACACTACTGTGTACACTCCGGCTCTTTCTGCCTAGATAGTTCTCTCCGCTGCATCATACAAAGGAGTAAGGTTGATGGTGGCTCTGGAACCTTGTCACTTTCTCCAAATCCTACCAGAGAAAGGAAGCACATTATCTCTCTGAAGTTCTTATATGTCCAAGTTTCACTATTTCATTTTCTGAACCTGGTCCTGAGTGGACAGAGTGCCTAAGCAGCTCATGCCAACTGGTTTTCTCACCAACTCTCCTTGTTCCCCAAGTCAAAGAAAGGTTTTTTAATTTTTATTTTTAATTTCCTCTTCCAATGTAAAATAGGAAGATTGGCTTGGTAAATATTCTTCTAACCCTATAATTAATGTAAGAAACTTTGCCTTTAGAGGAAGGAAAGAAATTGAGTAAGGGAAGCTGCACAAGGTAAGGAAGACTAAAGTAGAGATTTGCCTAGGGCCAATGGGAAGCCTGAAAACAGGAAATCTTATGCAATGAAGACACTATGAAATTTCTAGACATGGGCGAGGGAACATTGCCTGCTTTACTTAATTTACTAAAGCTGGCTCTGCCCATACTTGGATTTGACACATATTCTTTTAAAAACTTTTTCAAAAAATGTGTTGTTTTCTTTCTCCCTCTCCAGTACCCAGTGTCTTAGATGGCCTTTCTTATCCTAGATTTAAACATTTCACAGTGGGACTCTCACATCAAATCCTAAGTAGTAGTACTCTGGGACAATTCATGCTGAAAAGGACCTAGATCCAATTTTCCTGAAATATTTTATCTAGGCCCAAGTTGACCTCTTTTGTGTTCCCTAACAAAATGATTTAAGGCATGTTATATGTGAAAACAAGAGAACCAAGAAGTGATGTGAGGGAGCTAACATTTGTTGAGGATTCATGCTGACTTTGGGCTGAGGCTTTACGTGCATTGTCCCACTTAATCTTCATAATTTTTAAATCAGCTTGCAGTTAAGAGATTGAATATCTTGCCCAAGGTCACACGGGAAGGAGAAGAATGAAATTCAAGCCTAAATTGATGAACTTCAAAGTACTCATTTTTATTATCTCATGCTGTCATCCTGGTAGATAATTTAAAGCCTCTAATCACAGTCTTAGCTGAAATAACATGAGGAGGAAGAAGGAGGAAAGGAAAAAAGAAAGGAAGAAAGGAATGAACAAAGGAACCTGAGCTGATACAAATCGAAAGCAGTGATAGCCCATATTTTATGAGTCCTTTGCTAAGAAAAAAAAACAGCTATCTAGACCATCAACGGTCCCCAACCTTTTTGGCACTGGGAATCAGTACCCCTATGAGAATCTAATGCTTGATGATCTGAGGTGGAGCTGAGGATGTGATGCTAGCACTGGGAAGCAGCTGCAGGTACAGATGAAGCTTTGCTCACTTGCTTGCTCACTGCTCACCTCCTGCTGCACGGCCCAGTTCCTAACAGGTCACAAACCTGTACTGGTCTGTGGCAGGGATGTTGGGAACCCCTGAGATTCTAGACTCATAGTTCCTACTAACTAGGGTATAGAGAAGAGAAAAAGGGTATGAAAGAGCAGGTTTGCAAGGAATGGCCTGATTAGATAGGATATATAGACTATTATGGCAATGTTATGAATAAGCTTTGTGGTATCATTTTTTAAAAATTTAAGGAAAGACAGTGGAGTTTGGAAAGCATATTTTCATAGCTGTAGTGAGAAGTGGCCTACAATGTGAGGGTTCTAGATTACATGCAAACATGTAGAATCTCTGCTTTATAGACCTTCTGGAAGACTCAGCTTTAGAGCTACCGGGGTATTTTCCAAACCTCCCACAGGATTTGGAACTCAGTCTGTTCACTACTAAATTATTTGGGAACTATTAAGGGAACTGACACCCTTTGAGTGTCTGAAGCCTGAATGGACTTGCAAAGACTAAGTTATTTCAACTATAAAGACCAGTGTTTCTCCCCATAATTCATATATGTGAAGGCTTTCTGTTGATTTGTAACTATAGCAACAAGTTCTATAGCTCATTGTTTTCCACAGCTCAATCTTACCACATCACGGACTGCCTAATCACTCTATAAGAATGAATTTGTCTTCAATTGAGATACACTGTATTAGCCTGCTCTTTGCTAAAGGGGTCCTAACCTTATACCTTTGTGGTAACAGAAGTTGAATTCCATCAGCCTGACTATATTCTTTATCCTGTTTTCCATTACTGGAGACAAAGAAAAATGGACTCTGCTAAGGCCATGTTAAGAGTACTGTACAGTGTAATAGGAAAGGGTAAAGGATTTGGAGACAGTAGATGTGGATTTGAATAAATACTACTATTTATAGTTGTGAGATCTTGAGCATATCATTTATATTCTGTGACCTTCAGGTTTTTTATCTATAAAATGGACATAATTAATTCTTATGGAACATGGTTATTGTAAAGATTAAATGAAATACTATAAGGGAAAGGGTTTTTTTGTTGTTGTTTGTTTGTTTTGTTTTGTTTTTAAGTGAGGCAACCCTTGGTTGACCTCACAGATGGCAAGGACCTTGTCAGCTTACAATCCTTTATTTTTTTATTTTTTATGCCTATAGCACCTGGTCTTCCTAGGTGTTCTCCCATCCAAGCACTAACCAGGCCCAACCCTGCTTAGCTTCTAAGATCAGATGAGATCAGGCTTGTTCAGGGTAGCACGGCTGTAGACTAAAGGTATTTTTTCTAATTGTGAAGAGCTATATAAATGTTGTTATCAGATGCACAGGTGAATTACCACTGAGCAGGAGAGTCTGCCTGCTGATGAGGGTGAGCAGGAGGATATGTTAGGGACAGAATTAATGTTTGTTTCTATGGCAGTTTTTTCATATGGATAGTGCTCCCCCAGATGACCTTAGATGTTATACCCACTAGAAAATGAATAATGTAGAGTTCCTTTTGACTGTGTAGGTTTCTGAGAAGAAATGGGGAAAATATACAAGTATCTTTGGAGAGAGCATAAACAACTTTTCTTGGGTCTATGTTTCGGAGTGGGCAAAGGGAGGCAAAAGGAGAGAGATGAGTTGGGGGAGAAGGCTTAGCATACTTTCAGCATCCTTCCATCCCAGGGACAGAGCTTATTCTGTAATAGAATCTTAGATTCTCCATGATTGTGAGCAATTAACAGGTTCCTCATTGATTGCACATGCATATAATTAAAGATTTAACTATCTAATACTGTGAAGTTACTTTAAAGCCTAGATATGTACTTGGAGCTTCTTCTCAAGAGTTTTGTTTTCTTTTATGTGTATCTATGTTTTTAATTAAAGCTAGTCCAAACCACATTTGTTACTTTAACACTTCGATTATGAGGCAAATTTTACTTGCTGTAGTGATTTTATTTTTCTCTGTGTCAGAATGGTTTTTTTTGGCAGGATTTTTCTTTGAGGGTTTTTTTTCTTTTTTTCTTTATTTTGAAACAGAAAGAAATTGAGGTTTGATATGTTGGGTCTTTGAATGACAAAGCTTTTCTACACCCTCTTTGTAAAAACATGACCTGAAATCTGTATATCTTTTTAAAAAGTTTCAAGTCTGATCTTGTCTTTGTATAATAATAATAGTTATTACATAATAGGACATAGAAAAAAAAGATCTAGACATGAATAACTGCAACAAGTGTATTTGTTGCATTTAGGTCTGCCCGGTTGGTAGTATCTGACGATGATGATATTGGATTAAGTGAATTTGAGGTAAATAACTGTAGGTTGCATTTCTGATTGGCCTTCCAATATTTTAAGCCTCTCATATCGTGGACCAAAGGCCTTTCAGAAAAGGCCTTAGTGTAGACTTTTAATGTTATCTCCAGAAGAGAATATATACATACATACACACACACGTGTGTGTGTGTGTGTGTGTGTGTGTGTATGTGTGTGTAGTCACAGAGATATAGTGACAGGATTGAAAAGAACTTGTCATATAACTTTAATTATATCACAATTTTTGTAACTCCGTTTTCACATATCTGTTTTTTTTTTTTTTAAATAAATTAAGGGAACTGAAACAAATGAGAAGTCCAGCTCTGAGTTACTGTAGAAATGGTATGTAACTAACCTATAGCAATGGGCAGCTGGAGAAAGGAGCACATGATCATATTTCCAGGGTAGTTAGGAGAGCTAAATTACAAAAAAAGAATGCTCAGGTTCTGTGTGGAATTAGGAGAGAAATATTATGTTTAATGTTATATTACATGGATAGTGCTTCTCTACAGGGAGCAAAATTTGTGTTTGTTCAGTGACAAATATCAAAAGACAACATGGTTTCTGTACATCTGTCTTAAAGCAAACATTGCCATTTTACCTTCACAAAGTCACTTCGTTTGTGTATCCTGCCCCATTCCCTGGTGCATAGGGTATTTGATTTTGGCACGTGCTCCTAGTAACTGTCAAGAAAAATTTCCTTAAGAGTTCGAAATCAAAACAAAATGAAGATCACCTCTTTCGCTGGAGAAAAGAGGAAGTAGTGGTATATCTTACAAAATAAGGCATACCCTGCAACGTTTATTGCTTAATATTTCCTTGTGCAGCTTCTACTGTAGTTTTATCTTTTGACTTCAAGATGAAGTGTGAATGATAGAGGAGTTCAGTGTTCTTCTGTAATAGGGTTAAAGCTTTATTTACCAATTCCCTTATTCTCCTTCCTAAAGCTCAGTGCGTGTGCATGTCCTATTTCTTCTAGAAAGCCTCATAGAACCATGTCTTCTTTTCTTTGGATTCCTGCAGTTAGATCGTACTACCTTTGCTCAGGCTGTCACCACATAACCTTCCAGTTGGGGCTGCTTCACTGCAGAAGTTCCCATGTGAATGGTGCCGCCAGAAGTGTGCTTTGCACAGCAACCCTGCTAGTCCAGGCTTTCATAGCACCTGTTTCATTTATACATGTTTTTTGCAATTATCTTAATGATTCTTTGATTAATTTTTGCCTTTCCCACCAGTCTGTGAGCCTCCCTGATGTCAGGGACCTTGTCTGGTTTTGCTCACCTTGAATCTATTTACCACCCATAGCACAGTAGCTGGGACATAGCGTCTAAATTGTCTCCTTGCCTCCAAATTCACACCCTTTACAAACCTTTCTTCTTATTGTCACCAGCATCTTTACAAACTCAGATAAGTCCTCTGCAAGTTATGTACTTGCTCTCAATACCTATAGATTAGATTCTAGGCTACAAGCTGCTTTTTAAGCCTGTCTACCTTCCTAAGAACATTGCTTTTTATTTAGGCTTGTTTTATACTTCTTTATCTGATATAGAGCTAGTTATTTCCCTTTCTTCCTCTTTGAATTGTAAATTGCTTGCATCTTTGTAAACTCTCAATCTTCATAAAATTTAATTAATAGTTGTTTAATTGGTTTAGGTATTATGGAGATACAATCTCCAGAATTACTGTACTCGATAGTTATGTAGTTCTTCCTATACCACAAAAGTAAGATGTTTTATAAATATTCTCATATTTATATCACTATAGACAGAGGATATATTTTATTCTATTGTTTTATTTACAGCTGTCAATCATATTGCCTGCAGCATGCTAATAGTAATACAATGGGCTTTGCAATCCTATATTAATAAAATCTGGAATATTTGTTTTATCTGTTAAACTTTGGTATCTACTTAAGCCCTTAACTTATTATTTAATTAAATTAATTAGTGTTTTAAATTCGCACGATACTTTTGTATCTGTCTCTACTGTGTTTTCTTGCATTCTTATCCACTCTTTCTTTTCTAGGAGTTATTAAAGTTCATCTGACACTGTCCATCAGAACTCTGTCATAGTGTCTTTTAGTTGCTTCCCTATGTAAAATGTTTTGCCTGCTTTAAAATATTTAGAATGTTTTCAAGATAATTGAAAACTTCAACAGACCGACGAAATTTTACAAATTCAACATAATACCTGTCTTTTGTTGCCTTACGTAAGTTGTACCGTATTTAAAGGTGCAGTGCTTTGAGATTGCCTGAACTTAAGTTTTCAAAGTTAATGCCATTTTGATTATAAAGATTCCGAGAGCCTTTTAAAAATATTTTTAAATAAATACATGTATTATGTAAAACTGTAAAAGCCGAAAACTGGAAACATTCTATATGTTTATAAATTGGGGGTTATTTGAATAACTTGTGGTACATCTGTGCAAAGGAGTGCTATCCAGTATTGAAATAGAATCAGGACTATTATATTATTTTGCAGTTCTTCAGGATATATTATTAAGCCTAGGTACCTAGATTTTGCTTCAAAATGATATAGAGAGTGGAGAGGAAAAGTGGAAGGGTTTAGACAAAACAAAATTTTTTATAAATTGATAGTTATTGAGGCTAGTTGATGAGTACTTGAGGATTCATTATACTATTATGCTCTTTTTGTTTATATTTGAAATATTTCTTAAAAAGAAAGCTAAAAATAATAGGTAAAGTCTAATGTTCTGAAGGAAATATTTTTCTGGGATAGTCGTTAACATTTGACATCCATGAAATGATTGAACGTACGTATCTTATCTTATTAAACACAAATAAATCTAGATATATAACCAAACCATTTTCCTCTCCCTGATGATTTAAACAATAAACTGTGACTACTTACCAAATGTCAAGTGTTGTGATGCCTTAATTATAAGTTCTTTTTAAAAACTACCTTGTCATTGAAAAAAAATAAATGTGCTAAAAGAGGCAAAATCCAAATGATATCAGTGTCTATTAAGATTACATGAAGACAGCCTGATATTTAGTTGCCTCCTGATAGAAGTACGTGCTACCACCTATGAAGTATTTTTGTAGCAGAAGGAGGAAAACAAAAGCATATGTAATTTATAGCTTTGGCAGAATATTGGAGATAGCAGACTGGAAGCCAGCAGTCCAGAGTCATTATCACATTTAATCTGCATATATTCTTTATGAAGCAGAAAAATTAGTTACTGTTACTCCCATTTTAGAGAGAAAAGAGACTTAGTGAATAAATGACATGCCTGTGGCCACTTGTCTAATAAATTCAGAAACCAGAGCCTACCATGACTTCTGCATTCATGTTATAGAACATGATTTCCCTATTAAAAGAACAAGGATCCTTATGATAAAGGAGCAGCTAATATGATAAGGTAGACATGAGAGATAATACACGTTCAACAGAAGATCTAGACCTTAAAATTATGACATTTGGAGTTATCTTCTATGGCAAGAGAAGAGTGCAGGTATACTCTTCTGTTGAGTATAGATTTATATATTTCAGAGATCAAAAGGGCCAACGATAAATTGAGATTTTCTTGTGCAAAGGAGGGGCAGCCATCCCAGTGCCAACAAAGTGGGCCAATAGAGACATTGCAAGCTGAGATAGGGGTCCTTTTAGAAACTTCACTGGGTCCACTTAAATACACGAGCAATCAATGGCCAGTGCACAGGGCTGGCTTCATATGTGTGTGAACCATGCAGTCATATAACTACCTGCTCTCAGGAGGGTCCTGCATTTAGTTGAATGTTTGTGTCACCATCTTGAAATTTTTAATTTTTATTTTTGAGCTGATGCTTTCTTAGTGAAATCTGATAGGACATTCATCGTGTACATGAGCAACAGAGATAGACCTGGTGGCAGCGCGTACAAGCATAAGCCTGAGCTGTGGTCATAGCAGGCAGTGTGAATGTTGAGCAATTAGCTTGATGGCCTGGTGTGCTGGTGTGTGTCTCAGGCAGTATGGGACACCACAGCATATTTGTTTTTATTTTTTTAATTAATTAACTTTGTGTTATATTTTAAGGTGAAGGTTATATTTATTTACTCAATCAATGAATAGTAATTGAGTGCCTACTACAACACCCAGTAAACAAAATTAGGTTTTTGCCCCTATGGAGCTTATATTCTAGTAGTATATATATATATGCAATTTCCAATTAATGCAATAATAGCCTACTTTTAAAAATTAGAATATGATTTGTGTCAAATTAGAATATGATTTGAATATGACACAATTAAGAGTATCTTCATAACAAAGCAGAATTTTGAATGATGTAATTATAGCTGGTTCCTGACCTATAGTTTTGTTGGAGAATAGCTGATAGCAGTTAGTTTTGCTTGCTTTTATTATTTTCTGTTAATTTTACTTTATAAGTGAAGTCATCCCTAAATAGCTGAATATAGAATAATTTTATTTTAGAATTGTGAAAAATGGAAGACAGCACCACAGACACAGAACAAGAAGAGGAGGAGAAAAATGAAAAGGATCAAGAAGACCCCATTTATGCCATAGCACCCACAATCAACACCCAAGATGAGCGGTTAATTAATTTATCTACATCTCCAGCTTTCATTTGTCTGCATGAGGTACATTTCTCTTTATAAATTAGTATACTACTAAGACCTGAATCATCATCTACTTAAAAATTCAGCTGAAGTTAATACTATTATCAAAATAATTCATTATGTGTAACCTGCAGGCAATATGTATTGTTTGAAGCACTTTAAAATAGTTTCTACCTTCTCTTCTAAGAGCTTATGTAACCCTATGCTAACACAGTAGCATTGGTTCTGATACTTTTATAGGATAATAAATATTTACATATATGCAGTTAGTTAATTACATTCTGTGTGTTGGTTAATGAAATAAAATAAGTTTATTTTATTATTGAATATACTACATTTACTTCCATAAAATGAAGCTAAAAGATCTTGTCATATAATGATAGAAACAATATAGGTTTATCTAACTAAATGTAGTTACTTCAGTAGAGCACTGAAACCTACTGTTTCCTATCTGCAGAGAAGTACAAAGGGGAATATGGTATATATTTTCATTGTCTGATTTTTTTTTAAAGAGTGAACATTTAGGAAGTACCCACATGTGAAGATTTTAAAAGAATGTTAACTGACCACATATGCAACTGTATTTTCTAAGTTGGACCTTCTATAGAGTTACTGATGAGTTTCTTGAGATAATCCATAAAAAAATTTTAAATATTTTTCAAGAATAAAATGTTTTCTGTTTCTCTCATACATGAGTTAGTCAAGTAACTGGTAACAAAATCAAAATCTAAGATCCCTACCCCCAAGGAGCTTACAGTCAATGTAGTTTCAAGTATGTAATTTTGACAATGATTTCATGAGAAATAGAGGTTTGAGATATCATTATTTCCATCTTGAAGGTTCTGAAAGTTGAGACTTGTCTTAGGTTGCACAGCTGGGCGAATGCAGAGCCAGGCATGGAGCCCAATGTCTTGTCTGCTATCTTAGCACATTTTTCACCTGACATTCTTCACTTGACATTCACACATCTAAACACTGCTATTTTAGGATTTAAAAATTTACTTTTTAAGTAAACTGTATATTACAAGAAAAAAATTATAAGTATTTAACATGCTATTTAAATGTTTCTCCTTAATCTCCCTGTCCTTAATTATCACACCTCATTAATAGCTATATTTAGAGGATACACATTTAAAAACTACTAAATCTCTTTAAAAAATCTTTCTACAAGTCTTTTTTTGGCATGTTTTTACTTTTCCTTCACACATCCAGGCAGCCTTGCCAATTTTTTTTTGTTTAATTGTCAAGAAACTTTAAATAGACTGATAATTTATTAAACAATATAGATAGGTTCCATTTTTTTCATAATTTTTGTTCTGTTTTGTTGTTTTTACTCTAACAGTAGATGGAAATTTTAAAAGCCTGGCAATATAGAAGAAAATCTTGGGAAATGCCTGTAGTGCACTAAATAATTTGAGGTATTTACATGGCTCATATCTATTTACAAAGATGAAAGAGTTTTAGTAGAATTAGTAGAACGCAAACCATATTCCACTTTGCAAAGTAGATTAACATCCCTAAAATCAGTCAGTAAAATTGCACATTGCAGAAGAGATCATGGTGAAAGAAAAGAAGATCCCATGTTAGGGTATTCTTATACTTGGTATTTTTAAAATGAAGAATATGAAGATTGATTTTGGCCAGGAATCTGGGTGGGGTATGGTCAGAAAAACTCTGCCTCTGTCATCCAAACAGGCTGTGATCAGTGGCAAATGGGAGTCAGAAGAATGTTGACTATTAGAGACAGAGAAGAATCAACAGTGCTGCCACTTATCTATGGGTTATCTTCTTTTACTCATTCTGCTAACACATACACGCCAGACTCAGGGCTAGGAAGCAGAGGAAACTGCTGCAGCCCTACCCTCAGCAGCTCATTTGTCCCTTTATCTGTGTGGTTAAATTTTCTTTGATTTCTCGTTCTCTTTTTCACTTCCTTTACTGACATAAAGAGGACATAGTTCGTGTTGTGTGCACTTCTAAGTGTTTATTTTTAATTATATATTTAACAAAGTTTTAATTACCTCTTTTTCATTACTTCTTTAGCTACTATTTAAGCAAGTTGATTAAATATTAACAATTATAATCTAAACTTGATGCTGTTTTTTTAATAGTCACTGTGAACAGATGTTGCTTTTTAAAATAAGGATTAGGAGAAATACTTAATCGTGTTGTTTTCTTTTTTGAGAAAATACTTTTGAGAAAGTACATGGCTCTCAGTAGAGAATGTGCATCTTGTAATCCAAGAACTACAGTCATGCACCATTTAATGATGGGGATACATTTTGAGAAATGTGATTTCCTCGTTGTGTAAGCATCATAGTGTGTACTTACACAAATCTTGATGGTATAGCCCACTACTCTAATTGTATGTGCTCTATTTTTATAAGACTGGCAGCTCAGTAAGCTTGTTGACATCAAACATGTGAACAATTTTATTATAAACTTGGACACTTGGCTTTTCTTTTTGTAATGCAATTGCCTGACTTAAATTGTGGAGGCATCCACTTCAAAGAGGCATGCACTTCAGCAAAGGCTACCTCGAATAAACACATTACCAGCCACACACTAGGTAAAGAGCTAGGCCACCTCCCCAACCTTCCTCACCCCTCCCACCCCTCTTCCACACCTCCTGCTGAAGGTCCCTTGCTTTAGAGATCTTGGTTGATTTAGATAACCAACCATTTAGGCTCCTTGTTCTTTCTCTTCCCTTGCTTTAAATTCTTGATCTTATGTTTTAAATTCACCAATAAAAAGTGAGTCCATGAAACTGATGCAGGACAGGGCAAATTCCCCTGTGTGCAGGGAGACTCAAGTCCTGCGCAGAGAGAAGAGAGTTCCTGGAGCGTGTAAGAAAGAATTGAAACACGCCAAAGTCAGAGTAAAAGGGACAGTTTATTAGAAAAGCGGTAACACTCCATAGACAGAGCATGGTCTCCTCTCAGAGACAGAGAGTACAGAGCCTGAGGGGACTCAAAGGGATAGAAACAATAGAGACGAGTGCAGTGAGAGAGACAGAGTAAAAGCACTGAGGAACTGAGAAAAAGACACTTAGAGGGACCCCAAGTGTTGGGAGAATTCAGTTTTTTGATCATTCTTTAGTTCCTGTGGGTTACAGTTTAAAGACCTTCTTTACCGTTTTCCTTTGATATGATTATACAGCGAGGAAGGGGGAAGGGAAGAGTATTTAGTGTGAAAAGGAAAGAACATGTAGAGTGGAAGGTCTGCTGGAAGTTCCCAGCCCTTAATCCATAGGTTCTCTATGGTTTTAGCCATAGAGAATGAATGATTTTATTTGTGTAGAGCACCACTTAAAGGCCCTGTGTTTTCTTTTTCCTCTTCACAGTGTAGGAAATGGGTTATTAGCAATCCCAGCAGAAATCTGCCTTTGTTCGGCAGATGTACTTGAGGCCTGGTGTCAGGTCCTATCAGCATATTGCAGTCTCTGAATGTAGCTTGTATTAACATTTTAGTTCTTTTGTCTCCTCCCTACATTAATATCAGTAAATGAGTCAGCAGTAGTGAACATCAGGATATTCATCTAAAACAAGGCAATCATAGTTTTCATTAGGTAAGCAAGATCTGGGTCTCAATGGTCAAGTGGTGAGATATAAGCCATAGTAGGAAGTTAAAGAACAGAGTACCAGAGAGCCAGGTAATAAAGTTTTTTCAGCCATGAAGTTATTTTTTTAAACTATTTTTAATACATAAAATATGCCATAGTACAAAATTTAAAAGGTACAAAATAGTATACTATAAAAAATAAGTGGCCTCTCACCCCATCCCACAATCCACACCCTCCTGCACAGAGGCAACCATTAAGTCTCTTACATAGCCTTATAAAAGTCTATGCATGAATAAGCAAGTGGTAAAATAATATACATGCTTGCTTTTTTCCCACATAGATATACAATTTTTATATTATTGTAATGTTTATATGTATTATTTCAGTGCATGAATGGAGCATACTTTAACCAATTCCCTGTGATAAGACATTTAGTTCATTTCCAATCTTCTGCTCTATGGAAATAAGAGAGTAATAACCATATGCATGCTTCTTTTCCCACTGGAATAATCATAATAAAAAGAGAAATTCCTAATAGTGTGATTGCTATACCAATGGGTTTGCTCATTAAAAAAAACTTTAGTTGTGGAAAAATATACATATCATAAAATATACCACCTTAACTATTTTTAAAAGTACAGTTCAGTGGTGTTAAGTATATTTACATTGTTGTGCAACCAATATGCAGAACCTTTCATCTTGCACACTGGAACTCTATCCACATTAAACAATAACTTCCTATTTCCCTCTCCTCCCAGCCTCTGGCAACCACCATTTTACTTTCCGTTTCTATGAATTTAACTACTATAGATATGTCATATGAGTGGAATCTTGTAGTATTTGTCTTTTTGTGACTGGCTTATTTTACTTAGAAAAATACCTTCAAGTTTCCTACATGTTGTAGCATGTGACCAGATTTTCTTCTTTGTTAAGGCTGAATAATATTCCATTAGATGTGTATACCACATTTTGTTTATCCATTCATCTGTCAGTGGACACTTGGGTTATTTTCACTTCTTGGCTATTATTAATAATGCTGCTATGAACATGGTGTTCACATACCCCTTTGAGATCCTACTTTCAATTCTTTTGAATATATACCCAGAAGTGGAATTGCTATATCAGGAGTTTTATGCATTTCAAAATTTTGTTTTTACTGACAAGGTGCTCTCCATAGATGTTGTAGTAATTTATGTTCCCACCAAATGAATGTCTCTTTACTCATACCAGCACTGTGTACTAACTTTTTGACTTTTGTCACTCTGATAGGGGAAAAATATATATCATCCTAGTCTTTATTTATATTTATCTTAAAATGAGTGGAGTAGGACTTCTTTTCATTTTTAAGACAGTTTTAAAATATAATATAATATAATAATAGAAAATATGAGGTATAGGAAGGCCAACAAATCAGAGATGGTTGCCATTAAAACAATAGTTTATTTCTCACAGTTCCTAAGAGAAAGTTCCCAAGTCACAGGGGGCAATGTGGGGGAGCACTGGGTCAGTCAGGAGGCAGAGGGAGAGGGAAGAACTGTGGGCAAGAGCCTTTATTGTGGTTTCCTTGTAAAGGAATGGGGGGATCAGGGGAAGCAGGTTTAGGATTGGCTATTTTGAATAATTTCAGTGCATAGGAGATGTTTCTGGTGCCTGTCCCTGGGTGATCAGGACAAGTGTGAAAGAGCCTGATGAAGGAGATGTTTGAGAGTGTAGACTCTTGGATTAGTTGGTTTGTATTTGAAAAGTGTGCCCCAGGGAGGAGGAGTCCTCTCAATGTCAGGGGAGGGTGACCAATAAGGAAGGGCAGGAAGCCAAGGCAAGGTGGCTCAGGCATATTATCAGGTTGTCTAGAACAAGGCATATCCAGCATAAGCATGTAGGGCAGATTTTAAAGTATCAACTTTACAGAAGCTAGAAACATGGTTAATACAAAGACCTATTTGTACTTCCTTTTTTGTAAATTCTATTCATATCTTTTTTTTTCCATTTTCTACTGTGTCATTTTTTTTCTTATAGATTCAGAGAAACTCTTTATACATTTAGAAAGTAGGCCTTTGTACAGTATGCATTGCAAAAATCTTTCTCTTAGTTTGTTGGATTTCATTTGAGTGTGTTTTTTCTCCATGTAGAAATTTATTTTTCTGTGTGCTTTTCTTTTACAGCTTCAAGATTTTGTGTCATACTTAACAAGATTTTTGTTACTCTGAGATGATAAATTTGTTTCCTGTGTTTTCTCCTAGTACATTGGTAGTTTGAGTCATCATATTTTAACCTTTGTTGCATCGGCACATCTGTCGGTGTAAGGGGAAACAGAAAGGAGATGCCAGCAACAAGCTTAGAACCTACTGCCAAGTCTGTTTTCTTCTGAGGCAAAAGTTCTTTATTCATTCTCAGCACATACATGCCTGGCAGGAGGCCAACAGGAGTACCTGGATAGCATCAGAGAAATGAAATAAGGGGGTATAAAAATTACTGGACAACAAGTAATTACTGGATCTTGGATTAAGAAGATAGGAATTTTGCTGTCTGTAAAGACTATGTCTGAGAATGGATAGGTCCAAAGTATCTTAAATCTTAAAAAGTTGGAAAAAAAATTTCTGGTCGAGGGTGAGGAAGTGGTTCAGTAAAAATAGGTCTTAGTTCTCACTCTGCACGCACTAGCCATTCAGCCTTCAGCAAGTACCTAAGTTCTCTGAGCCTAATTATACGCTAATAGTACAATTCTCAGCTTACGATCCTTCAGGGGTACCTCACTGGCTTCCATGGTGGTTTTCAGCCTCTTTTAAAACTACTTTTATCACTTCTTTCTCCCCCGTGGAAATCTTACACAGAAGCATGTTATGTAAAAAGATTTGGTTGTGATGGACATTGAGGTGAAGGATGCAGAAGTGAAGATCCCCTGTTCTCTATCTTCACATCTACTGTCACCACCAGCACCACTTTCCTAAGCCTCCTGAGGCACCTCTGTGGAAACTCCATGCTCTGTACAGATAGTTTTAAGACTGAATAAAGCTGAGCCCTCTCTCTCCTGCTTTTAAACACATCTCGGCACAGCCAAAAGGAGACAAATCTGTCTTCAGAAAACCTTGAAAAGCAATTTGACTATACTGAAGTTCCCTTTAGAATAGAAGCCCTCACATCATGCAGAAAAACTTCCTAAAATTTCTCATCACAGCGGATGCTTCTCTCACACACTCCCTTTTAAAAATTCTCCTAGAAACTTGTTTTCATGCCCCAGGCTGTTATTTTCCCTCTGTATTTCCATCCATCTTCTCCTTTTATTATTATTTTATTATTTTGTAAAACAGTCTTCAGAGTTCTTTCCAGTTTTTCTTCCCACTCAGCATCTTATCATCACCTCTCAGACCCAGGCACACAACTGAGCAATCAACAGGTGGCAGAGGAGGTTACAGATACTTAGATTTGAATTTTCCTTGCCCTATCATAAGTATATAATGTCACCTTTTTGAACTTATAGTCAAATCCCTCTAGTTTAGTCTGGTCCACCATTCCTTTCTTCCTTCTGTTACTGTCGCCTCCTATATACTCCATGCTCTGACTAAACTAGATATATTGCTGTTTTCCTAACTAGCTCCTGATTTTCCAACCTGCTGATGCCTTTCCTCCTCCTATACCTAGACCAGGAATATACTTCACATTTTTGTGCTTCAGATTTCTACTTGTCTTTTAAGAACAGCTCAGATCCCACCGTTCTCTTGAAGCATCCTACTTCCTGACAGTGTGATCACTTCTGTTTCTGTAATGTCCCTATATTGTGCTTTTACTTAGGCTTACTTACTTATACTTATTTTTTTCTGTTTTTTTAAAGTTACTCAATAGTATGGTATTCCTCTTAATATTCCTTGCAAACTCTTAGCTCACCATGGTGCACGTAGCCATGCTATTTTCAAAAGAATGAGGTACAAAGTAATTAGTAAAGCCCTCCATCAAAATAATCACACTATGAATCACTATTTTACAAGGCAAACTTAAAAAGGTGAAATTTCTTCCAAATTTCTGCATATATTTTCCGCATCAAGTCCACTTGAATTTTCAGATATTTAAATGTTTAATATTAGAAATATACCATTGGAACTATGCTGTATCTATATCAGTTTTATTATTTCTGGCTGAGTTCCCAAAGGGATATGCAATGGGAAAGCACTGATTTTCAAGTATTTTTTGAAAACAAAGCCAAACCATTTCCTTAAGTGAAATTGAAAATGGAGCCCAAAGGTATAAAATAAAAGCAGAAACTGCTCAAGGTGAACAGTGTTTCATGCATCATACGTTCTCCTGGCTTTCTCATTTTCATGACATATGTCATCAGAACTTTAGGGCTGCTGGGGACACCTACTCCGGCAGTTTAGCATAATAAATACCAACAGTCTTTCTGTCCAGCTTCCATAACTATCCATGATATCAGAGTCTATCTAGATTTCTAATCATTGGCTCAGTCAGATAAAGACAAAAATTTTACTTGGTATATGATAGAAATAAAAAAGTCACCTTCACTGACATCATTCATTTGTAAATTGTAGTCACATTTTAAAAGAATTGTTTTATGTAACAAATGAAAATAAGAACTTTGGTGCTTACATGAGAAATCTTTCAGTTTCCAAAAAACTTGCAAAGTGTTTTGAACTTAAGGAGAATGTTTTCATCAGTGAATTCTGCCATGTAACCATGGAAGTAAAATAGTGTTTGGAGAGCATAGAAACTTGTTTGCCTTTTCTGTCAGAGTTGTTATAAATTCTGACTTAGCTACAGGAAAATGATTTTTAACCAGTAGGTTAAGTAGGGACATTAACACAATTGGAAAATATATTAATTTTTGAAATATCTCCTGTTAACAGAATATTATGTAATGGTTTTGATAATACAAAACGAGATGTTTTATTCTAAGCTAAGATTAAATTAGAATCATTTTCCACTTTATAGAGTTACACAGAAAGTCAGAGCAGGGGTGATAATAAGGTTTGTTATGTGTGTATTTCATTGTGCAATTACGATGGGTAATATATCATAGAAAATTAGCCCACTCTATGAGAAATACATCAAGAAAGCAAGGAAAGCTGAATGAATAATGGTTCACACATGATATATAGTTGTAGATAACAGAGGTTTGTTTGGGTTTTTTTCAGGGAAGACTTTAGTGAGCATAAGACATTATCTCCCTTCTGCAATATTAATCACAGCAGCAATAACATTGCAAATGCTGTTAGGAAAGTGTCTAGCACATGGTTGGCACTCAGCAATTGACACCTGCTCATTATTAGTAATATTTAGATGTGAAAGTATCTAAACAAAACGTTTTAAAGTTTATGTAGATTAATTGAAAAAAAAATGATACTAGCATTACTTAATGGGAAATAAATGTAAGCAACTAGTTTCATGGACTCATTTTTTAAAATAAACTTTCACACATAAGCACAAATTATTTTCTTCTCATAGAAGATGAAAAACTTTCCATAGATAGAAGCTCAACAAGTCTTCACATTCTGTGTGATCCAAAATATTCTAAAAACTTGTATGAATCCTTTGTAGTAGAGAAGCAGTTCATCTTAAACTGAATTTTTAATCACTCAGAGAAAATTTTGAATACTAGAGGTTAAAATAAGATTTTGAGAGTTTAGAAAGTTATTTGGAAAATATCTTATTCAAAATACTTTGATAAGCATATAGCACCATGCTAGGCATATAATACGTAAGTAATAAATATTTATTGGATTAAATCATAAATATAAATATAATAGTTATCTTAAAGGGCTCAGACAGAAAAAAGCTGTTTATTTTTAAATGTGATTTCTTTTTTTTTTTTTTTGCTTTCAGAAGAAGAGCATATGTTCTCAGAGGTTTAGTGTAGATGCCTTTTGAAAACGGCTAGTAAAACATTATAGATCTTTCTAACAGACCTGTGATGTCTGTAAACATCTGGTCACAAGTTTAAACTAGCTCATAGGTCTTAATTTTTATTTACCCCTGGGATTTTAGGATTTTAGGTAAGAAAAGATGCAGAAGCAGAATTGAATATGGGCACAGGGTCAGCAGGCTGCTGACCTGATAGAGAAGTTGTCAAGGAGTAAAGAGAGAAAATGGGGTTGTGAAGGAAAAGAGTAGTAAAGAAGGAGCCATACACTTACAGTCAAGATGGTGTAATAGATAGCAACTGTGCTCACCATCTCTCACAAGCACATCACTATTACAACTAAACTACAGAACACCCATCATTGGAAGTTGTCTGAGGTCTTGCTGAACAGAAGTCCTACAACTGGGGACATATGGAAGAGGCCACCTCAAGACTGGAAGGAAGGGTAGAGATGCAAAACAGGCTGGTCCCACACTCATGGGTGGCAGTTGAGATTTGGGAGGGATATCTCAGCTGAAGAGGTACCCCCAGGTGTGTGAGGTGTTTCAGCCTCACACTGGGCTCTTTAGCCCAGGGTTCCGGTGCCAGAAAGAGATGTCCACACAACTTCTGGCTGTGAAAACCAGCAGAGATTGTGACTGAGTGAGACAAAAGGCCAAGGGAGTCGCAGATATTGCTCTCAAGGGACCCGTGCACAGTTACGCACTGAAGGACTCACTCACTCTGAGCTCCAGCTGGTGCAACTGCTCAAAAGAAAGTGCCAGGGACAAATGGGGAGGAACTGAATTATCTTGCTTAAGGGCAAGGGCTGGAGAGGCAGCTTTCTCTCAGACAGAAGTGCTGGCAGAATCCATTGTTCATTTGTTGAGCTCACCCCCCATGTGGAGTGCAGACATAGGCAGCTGCCAAATCTGAGTCTATCAAACTGGTGATTCCCCGAGACCTGACTCTAACCAACTTGCAGGCCCACCCAAGCCACTTCCAGTGGATTTTCCACACAAATAGACTGTCTTGGCTCATGCTAACTTTTCTAAAATCCCTCAAAGGTTCACAAAACCTTGAGCAGCCCCAAACTTGGCACTAGTGGCAGCCAGCCTCAGTTTGCATCTTGGCTCTTGAGGGGCCTCTAAGTCAAGCATGAGGTGGTAGCCATCTGCAGATTTCTAAGTCACTTTTGCCAGGTGGTCCCAAGCAGGGCACAGTCTGTGGCTGAACTTGGACTGCAACAGGGTCCCTCCTAAGAGGCCCTGGGGCCAGCACACCCAGTGGCCAGATTTGACTAGAGCTGGAGCACCAACAGGGCCTACATCGGAGGACAGCACACCCAAAGGGAACACTGGGTATGCACCAGGGACCAACTAAAGCAAATCCTGCTTCACAGTGTCAACCTCTCACCAGTCAGTCCTCACAAACAATCAGCTTAAGGGTCAGTCCCTCCCACTGACATGCAAATAGCAACCAAGGCTCAACAACAACAGGAGGGCACACACACCCACATGAGGGGCATACTTATCACTTAGGTGATAAGGGGAAACTGTGCCACTGGGCCCCATAGGACACCTATCATATAAGGCCACTCTACTAAGACTGGGAGATTTAAGAGCCCTACCTAATACATAGAAACAAACACAAGGATACAGCCAAAATGAGGAGACAAAGAAATATGTCCCAAATGAAAGAACAGAACAAAATTTCAGAAAAAGAATTAAACAAAACAGAGACAAACAATCTACCAGATGTAGAGTTCAAAACAGTGGTTATAGGATGATCAGTGAACTTGGGAAGAGGAGATGAACTTAATGAGAACTTTAGCAAAGATATAGAAAACATAAAAAGGAATTAGTCAGAAATGATGAAAACAATAATGGAAATGAAGAATACATTACAGGAGGTTAACAGTAGATTACATGAATCAGAGGATCAAATCAGCAATTTACAAGACAAGGTAGCAGAAAACCCAATCAGAATAGCAATGAGAAAAAAGAGTCCAAAAAAATGAGGATAGTTTAAGGGGCCTCTGGAACAACATCAAGCATACCAACATTTGTGTCATAGGGGAACCAGTAGAAGAGAGAGAAAAAGGAATTGAGAAACTATTTGAAGAAATAGTGACTGAAAACTTCCCTAACCTGGTGAAGGAAATAGACGTACAAGTCCAGGAAGTGCAGAGTTCCAAGCAAGATTAAGCCAAAGAGGCCCACAGCAGACACATCATCACTGAAATGCTAAAGGTTAAAGACAAAGTGAGAATCTTAAAAGCAGCAGAGAAAAGAAGCAATTAGTTAACTACAAGGAAGCTCCCATAAGACTGTCGGATAATTTCTAAACAGAAACTTTGTAGGCCAGAAAGGATTGGCATGAAATAATCAATTAAAAGCAAGGACATACAATCAAGATTACTCTACTCAGCAAAGCTATCATTTAGAATCAAAGGACAGATAAAGAGCTTCCCAGACAAGAAAAAGCTAAAGGAGTTTATCAACACCAAGCCAGTATCACAGGAAATGTCATAGGAACATCAAGGAGGAGGAAGAGGAGAGGGAGGAGAAAAAGATAAAAGATGAATAATAAAATGGCAGTAACTACATTTATATCAACCGTTACTTCAAATGAAAAATGTTTAAATGCTCCAATCCAAAGTTAGAGTGGCTGAATCGTTAAAGAAAACAAGACCCTTACATATGCGGTCTACAAGAGACTCCCTTCAGATCAAAAGATACGCACAGACTGAAAGTAAAGGGATGGAAAAAGATATTTCATGAAAATGGAACTGAAAAAAAAAAAAAAAGAAACTGGGGCAGCAATCCTTATACCAGACAAAATAGACTTTAAAAGAAATGCTATGACAAGAGAACCAGTAATCCCACTTTTGTATATTTATTCAAAGAAAGCCCTACTTTGAAGGGCCATGTTAATCCATGTGTTCATTGCAGCATTGTTTGTAATAGCCAAGATATGAAGGCAACCTGGGTGCTCATCAGTGGATGAATGGATAAAGAAGAGGTAGTACATTTATATAATGGAATATTAGCCATAAAAAGAATGTAAAAAAAGAGAATGAAATCTTACCATCTGCAACAACCTGGATGGACCTTAAGGGTATTGTGCCGAGTAGAGTAAGTCTGGCAGAGAAAGACACATGCCATATGATTTCACTTACATGTGGAATCTAAAGAACGAAATAAGCAAACAAAACAGAAACAAACTCATAGATACAGAGAACATTTTGAGGATTGCCAGATGAGAGGGATTGAAAAGAGGAAGGGATTAAGGGATTAAATGGGTAGTTACAAAATAGTCATGGGATATAAAGTATGGCATGGGGAATATAGTCAATAATATTATAATAACTATGTACAGTGTCAAATGGGTACTAGATTTATCAGGGTGATCACTTTGTAAGTTAAGTAAATGTCTTACCACTATGTTGTACACCCGACACTAATATAATATTGTATGTCAACTATAATTGAAAAAATTTTATTAAAAAAAAAGGTACGTTCAAGGAATAACGGCAGCATTAATAGTGTAGAACTTGTTTTAGGGATTTTAAAGAAGCTAACATTCTATTTTATTTTAATCTATTTTATGTAATATTGCTTAAAATATACTAGCTATTGACCATAGTGGTTTTTGTTGTATTGACTTTTGACTGTATGTAAGAGCTGCATATCTATTTCATTTCAATGGGAAGGTTTCTTGTGCATTTTAGTGCATAATTGAATTTCTAGCATGCATGTGTATCATATAAAGACAAGTATGTTTGTGTTTGCATGTCCCAAAAGGGGAACCTACCCATGCAAAGAGGACTGCACTTATTTCCTTCTGAGGTGCACTCAACATGAAGTGATCATTGCCAGTTCAATTCATTTATAGCCATTCCAGTGCTAATATTTTGGAAGCTACTAGAGATGTGAGATTTAGGTTACCTCTAACTTGGATAACTTTTGGAAAATATTTGTGAATGGAACAAGGCTTAAGATCATTAGTGTTTCTAAAATAAAGAGAAAAGGAGTAAAACTAGTCTCTGCTTAAGGGTTATAATCTTAGCAATCTCATACCCTAAATGACAGTACATGATTTCTCAAAGTTGGGCATTACGCTATTAACAAAGAACATTTTTTCGTGTGGCCTAGTTCATATTTCTTTTGCTATATACATGTACACACACACACACACACACACACACACACACACACACACACACACTGTATCCTGCATGACAGCATTTTATCCTCACAAGGTGGTGTCTGCCAGAAGACACAATAAGTCATTGTCCCTCCCCTTCATTGTGAAGTAACTGCATAAGTCTAAAACAATGATTTGTAGAATACTATTGTGGAATATCATAATGGCCCTAAGATATCTAGTAACTCAGCAAAATAGTTTCTGGCAGAAAAAGAAAAAGGACATTCAAATCTAAAATAATCTAGAGAGAGTAGCTGTTCCAGTGAGAATAAATCTCTGCCCTCTCCATAAAGAAGCAGCCCTGAGACCTCTCAAATGACAGTAACAGGGTGGGTGGGTGGGTGGATGGGATGCAACTGTGATGGTTCTTACATATATCCTTCTGTGTAAGTCTTTGCTTCATATACATTATTTACTAGGTTATCTCATCTAGTCCCATGAATTCATTACCATCTATATTCTAACAACTTTAAAATGTATTTCTGAACCTTAGGTATCTTCCCTGAACATCACACTAATATCCAAATGCCCTTCACATGAATGTCTTAGAGATATTTGAACTTAGAATATTTAACTGCAGATCCCTGCCCCCAAAACAGGCTCCCCTTTAGACTTCCCCATCTCAGTTAACAGCAGCTCCATCCTTCTAAGTTGTTCAGGCTGAAATCGTTGGTGATACCTCTAATCTTTCACTTCTGTCCACCCCTGATCTTTGATCAGCAAATTTCCTCAGCTTTACCTAAAGTTCCACTTCACTAGAATCACTATAGTGCATGCTTCCATCATCTCTCTCCAAGATTATTGCAAACTGGATGAGATCATGAACCTTCTCTGATCAAAAAAACCCTTATGTTTCTTATTTACTCAGAGTAACAGGCAAATCCTTATCATGACTTACAAGGTCCAGATAATCTGGCAGCCTCCAACCCCTTCCCTCGATTAATCCCAAATCCCCAACCTCTCTCTGATTTCACCTCCTAAACCCCCTCCAACCCATACCATCTCCTTTCCTACACCAGCCTCTTTGCTGAACCTACATCATGCCAAGCACATTTGCACCTTATGTTTTCTTTTCTTGGAACATACTTGTCCACATAACTGCCTGGCTTGCTCTCTCATATCTTAAGTCTTTGTTCAAATGTCACCTCCTCAGAGAGGCATCCCCAGACAACCTATAAAAAACAGCACTCCTCCTCCAATACTTCTTATCTCCCTTACCCTGTTTAATTTTTTATGGCCTTTATCATATACTGTTCGTTTATTCATCTCCTCTGATAAAATATAGATTCCACAAGTACATGGTTTTTATATGTTTGGTCACTAATCTTTGGCTTCCTACAAGACCTCCAGGACAGGATATACATTCAATAAATACTTTTTGAATGAATTACAGCTAAACCCACTCCCACCTTTCTAGCTCCATAAGTCTTTTAGTTCCTAGACATTTTTGCCTTCTTAACTTTAGTTAGGACAAGCTGCTCTTGAATCTATGTGTTAACTAATCAAACAAACTATTAGAACCAAACATATATGCTCAAGTTAGCCCACTGAACTCAGAGTTTCTGGTAAATATACTTACATCAATGAATTCAGTCACATATGAAATTCTGTTTTTTCTTCCTTAATCAAACACCATCAAAATCTGTCTCCACATGTATTCCCCAGTTTTCTGCTGATATAAATGAGCAAAGTTGTGTAAAAGCTTCTTCTCTGATTTGACATAATTGACATTAGGGCATGCCCTGGTTACAGAGCTGGAGATGGTGAAGAGTGGGATGAAGAAGCCGAAGGAGGATTAAAGTTGCTTTCTCAGGAGAAAAAGCAACAGTGTTTTCCAGCAAGAAGATCCTTGGGGACCATTTAAAGGAGCAAGGGAGGCTCAGGCACATTTGAGAATTCAAGGGATCTCTGAATTCTCTAAAAACACCTAATTTCCCTCATTTCTATTCTCACTTCCTACTCTTCCTAATCAATAAACAAAAGAAATCTGGCAAAGCTATGATTTAGTAGACATTGCAACTTGGCAACACACAGAATGAAATTACAATTTGGATTCAGTCCACTTTGCTTGTATCTCTGGGGAAAGGGAGGAGATTGGAATTGAAGGTGATTTGTAATCTGTAATTTAAAAAATCAAAACATTCATGGATTTTATATGACTAAAATTAATTTCAAAATTTCAATTAGAAGGAAGTATGAAAAGTATCTTTTCTTTAGGAACTCAGGTAGAACAATGACTCTGCTCAGTCCAGCCATACCCCCCTGCATGGCATGTACCCAGAGGCATGTTCTCAGAACTCCTAAAAGTTTGCCATTGTTATGTACCCAGTCCTGTAGTATACATCTGATCCTGTCTTGCCATATTTTCCCCTGGCTGTAATTACTTCTCACCTGTATTTACCATTTCTCAAATCCTCTGATTTGCTAGTACCCACTCCTTCCCCAGCTGTAACTCTGGTTTCTTTAGACTACAGCCCTTCTTCTATGGTAACATATTCATGAACCACTTTGAGTAGCAACACTTGTCTCAGATATCCTTTACAACCTAGACAAACAGATTGATATCATTCAACAATTGTTGAATGAAATAATGTATAATAAAGAATACATAAGATGGTATAGGACAAAAGAGAAGTACCAACTCCTCACAATGTCATCAGAGAAGACTTCCCAGAAGAAGTAACAATTGAGGAAAAGGAGGAGGTGGAGGAAGATAGTGCACATGTATATTTTAGGTGCTTTACATATGTTCTCATTAAATCCTCTCCATAACTCAAACAAAGTCTCTTGCTATGTCTATTTTATAACTGAATGGACAAAAGAACAGTGAGATTAAGTGATTTTGCCCATGTTCACAGAGCTTGCAAATGGGGGAGCTGAAATCCAAACCTAGCAACTCTAGCTCCTGAGTCCTTGTTCTTAATCATGGGTGAGAAGCCAGAACTCAGCAGGGGTTGAAGATAGCGTTCTGTCTAAACCAAGGGGACAGTATACACAAAGTAATGAAAATGTGAGAGAACATGGTTTGTTCAAGAAAACAAGGCATTCAGTAGGTAGCAGGAGTGTGAATAGTGGTAGGAAAGGATAATGGAAGGGTAGGCAAAAACCAGTTCACAAAGGGGCTTATTTTCTGGATTTTAGCATATAGAAATGGGTTGTTGAAAGGTTTTAAGCAGTACAACAACATGGTCAGAATAGTATATTTGAATAGTCCCTATGGCAATTATATAGAGTATAGATTGGAATAGATTGAAACTGGAGGCTCTGGTATTATTAGGAAGCATCTGCATTATCCTAAGAAGATGATGAGGGCTGAACCAGAACAGCAATATTAATAATGGAAAAAGAGATGGAGTTGAATGCCACAAAATGAAACTGAAACTTGTATTTCAAATGTATCAACAGTATTCGAATAGAGGAAAATAAGATAATGGTGTTCCTGTGTTTTCCTCTGTCTTCCTATTAATGAAATAGTACTCATTAAAGTCTTCAAAGAGTCAAAGATATTGTCTGGTTCAGTAAATATTATACAACTTTTTAGACAAGAGTAAAAAGACAATTATTATTTCACAAACAATATTTAATGTTTCCAGAGTGAAGAAATAAATAAATGTGAAGATTAAATCTTTTCTTTTACAGGGTTTTTAAGACACGAAATAAATGTATTTATACATAAAGGAAAATTGGAATTATAAACAAGAGCTTATCATGATAACATTACCCATCACTTTTACCTTTAAAGCCTATGCTTGGGTAGGCATCTAAAAATAAGGACCAGCAAATTTTATTACTAGAATATCTTTTATGTTTTGTATATTTAAGCTCTTAATTTATTAGATGATGTGTCATTAATTCATTTAGAGCATTATTGCTTATCAGAAAAATTGAATTTTTTTTCTTGGCAATGAATAAATCAGTTTCACTTGGAATTTCTAAGGACTCAGTTTTAGTCAATATTTTTAAAGAATGATAAAGCTCAGAAATAAAATCTTAATTAATATAACAAATATTGGCCATTGAAAGTGAACCAAGACAAGACTCTGAAATAATATACTTGTTAATAGTCAACCCACCTTTATGAATATTGGCATATATTAGTAAATAGTTATCTTAAGGCAAAAGATTCTCACAAATAATCTATTTCTATCAACGTGCTAAAAGTTATAAAAATCTAAATTGTATTCAATAATTGACATGAAATAGTTTTCAAAAACGACTTTTTGTTACAGATTTTTTATTATCAAATGCCATAAAAGTATAATAGAATATAATATATTAAGCCTTTAAAACAAGATAGAAGGTTGAGCTTTTGGGTATTTACATGGATTAATGAATTATATGCCAAATGCTTCTGAAATGATAATTAGTTCCCATTAAATCAGTGCATACTCACTATATGAGCTATTTTACTTTAGAACTATATTCTGTGAGAAGTCTTTTTTGGTCATAGAAATTTACTTAAATTTATACATATATTAGTAATTATATATGGTAAATTAAAATGCCCTTATCTGTAATACATACATTGTATAATATCAAAGTATTCTTAGTCTTAAAAAAGAAAATGGTAGAGAGAAATAAAGAGTAGATCAGTTGCAACATTTACGTTTGGCATCCTATTGGCTAGATATGCAGCCTTTGAAATCTACAACGATATTTTATATTTTGGACCTCAGTAAATTCTATTTGCATTTCTCTTTAACATTTGAAAATTATTCACAATAACTTAATTTTCATTATGTTTACCTGAAAACTTTATGTTATATTTTTGAAAAAATATTTTGCTGCTCTTTGATTAGAATGTTCTGTAATTATTAACTTGTTACCTAAAGTAGCTATCCTCCATAATCATTTTCAAGTAATGAGTAAAGATGCATCTTTGAGAATATATTTTGAAAACTTGATTACTATAATAGAAATAGACACTAAAAATTAAAAATTGAATGAATTGTTATGATTCATATACGGTATGGTATATTATTTAAAAATTTATTCTAGAGCATTTTTTAACATGAAGCAGAATACTGCTGTTCTCTGAAATTATCCCTTCTTACAATCATAAAATTTTATACATTGTTTCCTATAATCTTTTGAATATGATACTTGCATTCCAGAATGAATTAATGAATTATAAAAGGTCCAGATACTTTCATTTGGTTAAAAAAATAAACACCTGTATTTGAATCTTCAGAGAGTAAAAGAAGCAATATTCAGGTTAGGGTTAAAATATATAATATTTGAACTACTGTTTTATATATTTCAAAATTCATATGCTTTTCATAAATAGATTTATCTATTTGTCCTATAAAACAGCTTTAAAATTACTATTGCTTTGACCTTCAAAATTATAGCTTACAAATAAATGCTTCATTCCCCACCCACATCTACCTCTCCAAAAAGAAGCTTACCAGTAGTCTCGCACAGTAGTGAGCAATGTTAAATTAAAAAGTATTGGGCATACAGAGCAAAGGAAGATAATTTTTATGTTAAAGCAGTTTTCACCATCAAACATCAAAAGAGTTATAAACTGTGAATGAGCTACCTTTAAACCATGGTCTTTATGGTTACATTAATTTTCTGAATGCTTTTAGAAGTGACACTATGTCACCATATTTTCAAATATTTTAAATGACAAATATTTTACTTTTCATGAATAGTACCTAAACAGGCTTAATTATATACATTTTTCTTTGCCTGGGAACTAAAATGCTATAAGGTCTTCCTGGACCAAAGTAAATTCCATAAAATGAATAAGTTTATCTCAGAATAAGGATTGGGGTATTTAGAGACAAATTAGCACTCAAATAACTATTTGTCACCCAAAATGAGTGACATACCTTCAGATGTGTTTAAGTCACAGCCAAAATACAAATTACTTGTGTAAAATCTAGTCTGCTGAATAAACAATTATTTTTTAAGTTATAGCAAGTAATATAGTAATAGAAACCTTTTAAATGAATAGAAATTAAGATAATTATAAAGGTAATATGTAATTCTCAATAGTTCCAACTGCTTGCAAGTGTTCATTTGGGTAACAGCAAAACAGCAACAAAGGACCCCTTTAAAATGTATATTTTTCAGTTTTATTTCAAATGTTGTGTAGCATAAGAACCCTTGCTCAGAGATAAATTTTTAGCCATGGTAAAGTAGTATAAAATATATTCCAAAGTACTAAAGGAATTAATTGTTCTATTAGGTAATAATTACTCAAAGGAATGAGCATTAGTGATTTATGGCTTAAAGGACTTGGGTCTGATCATCATTTTGGCCTGTTTGAGGGAGGACTTGTAGCCACTAAGATGTGCCTCACTCACACCAGGCCAGGTGCCCCAGAAAATTCCATTACGGATACCTCTGTATTTTTGGTGATAATATTTGCCATTTAAGTTTGCAGAAAGACATGCATCAAACCACCAACCCGAGCTGTAGTAGAGGCCACAGTTCCCAGAAGGATATCGGTCATTGTCTCTATCTGGGGTAGTGAAAAATTTCATATCGTGGTTGTAGTGTTTACTGAAACGTAAGGCATCTCCAGCTGTGCCATTATAGTTACCAATGTGTAAACGGTATCTGAGAAACTCATTGGCCACATAAAACTGGTCATACAAGGCATAGAGTTTGACACCATTAAAGTCTTCAAGATCTATTCTTAGAATCATTTCCTTACTTTTGGTCAGAAGATGAATTTTATCATTCCCCAGCCAAAATTCTCTTCTGATGTTTCCAAAGCCTACTTTGTAGTCTTTCCATGTTTTGGTGAAGTTGGTGCTTCCATCAAGACGTGCCTGCAGCACTGTCCAGCCTCCCCCCATGGTCTCCATGTCACAGTAAACTTCAAAGCTACTATTTTTGGGATCTGGTGTAACTCTGTAGGTCTCACTGCTTCTTTTGCCTATTACGTAGTAGTCAGAGCAATCTTGATATGTCAGATGTTGAACTGAAGGGGGAAGAAAAGAAAGTATTCGATTTTACTAATAAAAACTATACATCTAAAGAATTCTTTGCAGGCTCAAAAGCAATATGACAATTCCATCAAATGTGACAATGACACCTTGTTCTGCTAAACTTACTTGAACCTATTTAGCAAATGCTAATTAATTCCTCAGAACAAGAACCTGGTGTTACAAAGCAGACAAGTCTCTCCAACATACTCTTGCTTGATAATAATATTGACAACATCAACAACAAACAACAAGAAGAAGAAATTAAATTAATAGTTTTAGTAATTAAGTAATATTTAGTGAAAGTTCTTTATGTGTTCTAGGCATTCTGCCAAAGGCTGATAATATTTTCACACTTAATCTGCACATGAACCTCATGATGTAGATATTATTGGCAATCTCCTGGTGATAATATTAAGGTTTATAGAGGATCAGTGACTTGCCTAAGTTCACGGAAGCATGAAATGGGAGAGCTAGGACTCAGACCTAACTGGCTGCAAAGCTTGTTCTTATGCCCACTTCATCCCTTGGATCCTGAAAGTCTGATAATTCCAACTCTCCTATTCTATGTATACAGACAAAGTATAGGCTTCTATATCCTATCACCTAAAGGAGCTAATAGTCTCCACTGTCAAAAAGTTTTATAGGATATGTTCCAAGTGATGTGCTTTAAAATTCTAATGTACTTTAGAATGGTACTTTCATTTATTTTCCTTGTTTGACAACTAAATCAAGAAACTCAAGTATAAAGAACTTTTTTTCAATAATGTACTAATATTCTCATTTTGAATTTAATATCCAAGAAAGCATTTAGCCAGGTTTCACATGTTTGGTTTCTAGAAAAAAAGAATGACAGGTGATTGTGTTCAGGATAATAATCAACTAATGTGGTTCTGTAGGAATCAAATATAGATAATTACTCCTAGATGATTTTTATAAAAATTTATGCCAGATAAGTTTAACATAAGCTACTCTGAGGCACACACACACAAAATCTGTTCATATATATTTAGAATTCAAAATATTCAGGTATTTCCCCAAAACTTTTAGTAGAAAAATAGCTAAGAGAATCTAATGTGTGCCCAAGGATGTCACCTATGATGTGAACATCTGCCTTGCAGTGTTGGGGTACCTTGAGATACAGGCTGCCAGGAGTATTAGCAACAGTAATTTTTGAGACCCCCACATACCTTCACCGGCTGATGCCCTGGAAGTGGAGCATGGTTCAAATGAATACGACCTCTGCCCCAGGCACCATATCCCATCAACCTCAGGCAGATATGGCTTTCCAAAATGTCACAAGACCATCGGCAGCAGTGGTCCCAGGAAATCAGTTGGAAAGCCAGGGCTTGAAGGAATCAGTGGCACCGCTGCTTCATGGGCAGAGTGGGCAGTAAGGTTTGTTGTCTTTAACATATATTTATTAAAGTTAATTCAGGTAGACTGGATAGTGAGGATGGGTTCTATTTTTATATGTTTGAATTCTAGTTTAAGGTAAAAGAGGAAAAGAAATAAAAATGTATTCCTTCACTTATGAGCATGCTGAAGCTCCCCTTAAAATGTTTTTGTGCCACTAGGTCTGAAAGCAAAAAGTTTTACATACACATGAAACAATATAACTGCTTTTATTCCACCTATAAAATCTCCCTTTTTCACTACAAATTTGGGATAATGAACTGCAGACTACTTGCTTAAATCTTTCAAAGATCTCTTGTTGCCACATGAGAAAGAGCAGTCAGCAGACCACAAAAAACTGATTTTCAATAAACAGAGCACAACCACAAACACTGCTTTATCTTCATTGTTTTCGAACTCTTCAGTGAAGAGATAAGTTAAATGTACTAAAACATTATAATTCTTCCTCTCTGCTTCTGTTTGTATGTAGCTCTGGCACCAACAAAGATCTTTGAGGTTGAAAGCGCTTCCTAATGGATACAGAACTAATTATGATTTTTGTAATTAGGGTTCTAAATCATGTCTGTGGTCACATTTACAAAGATACTAGTTTTTCCTGTGCTGCTTTGATGAATAAAAGGCTTAATTTATTTAATATATCATGTATTTAACTTATTTTCTCAGATTAATGTTTATAGATACTGTAGCTATACAACATTCATGAAGAAATGATAAGAAAATGTTATACGTACCTGGACGTGATTGCGTTTGTTCTTGATTGGGACACTGAGATGAACATTTGCCATCCAAACTGTTGACAACAAATGTTAGATTTGCCACTTTGTTATCAACATAATTTTCTATGTTGTTCATATTTACAAGATTCAACTTCTCCAGGCGACCCTGAAGCACATCGATCTCCTTCTTTGCATTCTTTAGCCCAGAGGACAGCTTGTTAACCTCTCCTTCTAATTCAGTAACTCTGTTGCCATCAGCCTCCACCAGTCCATTTCTGCTCTGGTCTCGGTTGTCATCAGCCTGAAGTTTGCAATCTTGGCAACATTTTTTCAGACTATTTACAATTTCTTTTAGGTTCTGGACTTCTTTGAACACCTCCTCGATCCTGCCGAACTGCTTCGGGAGCTGAATAGCAAGTGGGGGCAGGTTCACCTGGTAGGGGCATTCGCCTCCCTCTTCGCATTTCCCTCTGCTCTCGAGTCTCACTGGGCAGGCGTCCTTGGCTGTTTCATCTTTAATCTCTTCTGTTTCATTGTTTGCTGCAACCAAAAATCCATAAGCAGCAAGGACAGCTGAGCTTAGCCAGCAGCAGGTCGCTAGCTTCATCTTTGCTGTGGAAGGAAGTGCGCAGGGCTAGAGCTGTTTTAATAGCGGCAGCTGCCTGCCTGAGTCAGGGCTTTCTGTCTTCTCAGAAAAGGGCGGGAGCACTTGCATCATAAGTTTCAGAAACTCAGAGAAGAGGAGATTGTCCTCATCAAACAGTTTGCCAAAAACTGTTACTTATTCTCCAACAAAATTATACCTATTGGAATTATAATTAGTTGGTCAGATGCACATTTTGAACAAGTTTCACTTTCATCTTTTATTTTGTAAAGCACAAGAAACATCTTGAATTTCAAAATAATCATGTTCGAAAAAAATCATTTAATTGTACTTAGCTCCACTTTAAAAAAAAAAAAAAAAGCTTTTTAAAGATAAAAATTCAATGCTAATTCTCCAGACTATGCAAAGAACAGAAATGTTACAAAAATGGTAATGGTCTTTTGGGGGGCATTGAGGATCCTGTATTTTCTTCATGTTGGACATTCAGGTGAAATCTTAAGCACTTAAAAATACTTTTTTTTAACATAACAAAGTGCAGCTTTCTGGTTCATACCATTGACTATTTTAAAAGGGGAAAGAAAACTAGTAGGGAAAAAAAGGGGCTACTTTTTTTTTTTTACCATAAAATAGTGCAGTAGAAACGACTAAAACAATTAAAAGTACATCATTGTCTTTCATCAAAACCAGCAGTCTTCTCCTTTGATCCTCACCATTTTTGTGGTTATACTGTCATCTTCCAACCTGCCCAAGTGTAAATCTTTGAACTATTCCTGGCTCTGTTCCAATTCTTCTTGTCTACAAACATCTTTGCCTTCCCCACCACTGGCAGCCCTGATAGTCCTGCCTCTGTGCATTCTGCCTCTATAGTGGGTGGCTCTACCTGGCCTTTGTGCCTCTGGGTGTATCACTACCTTGCCCCAAATATGCCAGCACTCATGACCTTTCCTCGGTTTCAAAATTTTTCAGGTTTAACACTTCTCTCCTCAGAAACTGAGAACAGGAAAGGGGAACATATTCATTTGGAGAAGCCATCTCCTTTTAATTTGTTTTGCATATAAGCATCTCATGTAAGATTTCTTAATAAAATAAGGATTTTATTGCTTTAGAAATAATTTCAAAATGGCTGACATAGATAAAAATCCAAATTCTTTACTGTATTATTTAAGGTACTCTGTAAGGTATCTCATATTTATTTCTTTAACCTGATTTCTTACGACTTTCCTCCTATAGACAGACCACCTTTATTCCAGCCAAACTATCCTTAACCTATTCATTTTCTCTAAATGTGTCAGGCTCACTTTATACTTCTACAATTGTATTTACTCCTGAATACTCAGGAAACCTGGATTCTGCCCCTGGATCTACCTTACTGGATAGATAGATCATTAACTTTACTGAGCCTTGGTTCTTACAACTGTGAAGGAGGAATTTGGCTATTCTTCCCTCATACAGGAATGATAGTTATAAAACTTTGAGTTGAATGTTTTAGGAAAAATGTGAGTGTATTCTAAAAAAATTTGTCATACTTGTTCTACACACCCTATCCCTCATTTTCCTCTAGCTTCTTCTAGCTTCTTTAAAATTAAGTTGTTTTTTCTCTTCTTTCTATTCAATGTATTCAACCAATTTTAGACAAAAATTTTAACTTTATAACTAAAAATATTTATTTAATCTCCTAATTTCTTTTCTTTCTCCTTACCTGCTTTCAAGCTGTGACACTACCCTGTTGCAAGGAGGATACAGATAATATATTAAACTATTTTATAAAGTAGAAATATGTATGAATAATGTTTATTATTATTAAATAATAAATTATAAAATGCCCTTGACTGGCTAGGATATAAATCCATAAACTTAGCCAATCAAATATTTATTAAGAATCTTCTGCGTACTTGACCTTGTGTTAGAGTGTATAGGAAGTGAATGCCATGGCCTTTTTAATTTATTTATTCATTCATTCATCCATCCATTCACCATATATTAACTGAGCACCCTCTTCATGCAAGACACTATTCCAGGCACTTAGGTTATACTAGTGAACAAATGAAACAAAAATCTCTTTTTCCTTCTTGGGAAGGAGTATTGAAGACCTTGTATTTTCTTTATATGGGATTTTCAAGTAAATTATAAGCACTTCTTTTAAAAATTCCTAAATCTATCAAAGTACAGCTTTCTGACTCTTGCAATGGGCTTTATTTCATCTGTTTGTATCAGAGATTTGCTTTCCTTGCACAGCTGCTGATTCTTAGGCCCAGAATACCCCACTTAGACAAGGGCCA
This sequence comes from Cynopterus sphinx, assembly GCA_030015415.1. Classification (NCBI taxonomy): domain Eukaryota; kingdom Metazoa; phylum Chordata; class Mammalia; order Chiroptera; family Pteropodidae; genus Cynopterus; species Cynopterus sphinx. Next base: position 39,582,496 of record CM057391.1, on the reverse strand, counting down.
ATGACACCTGAAATACTTGCATGTGCTCTGAGAACTGGCTTTTGTCCCTTCAGGATCCATTAAAAAGTTTCCCAAATAAAAGCAGAGAACTTCATTAATTAGTTTTATTGACACTTATAGGGCATCTGCTGGGTTCTCAATTTTAAAAATCATTGGCCACTTACTACAGGCTGACAGTAAGTGACTACCATGTGAAAGAGGCTTAGCCTGACTCATGAGTTTATAAATCAGGGAGCCAAAGAGTGTTGGGCTACAATTATACAAGAAGCTTTCACAAATACTAACTCACTACATCCTCTCCCCTGTACAATTACTATCTGCACTTGCAAAGATAGGGCTCAAAACAATAAATGTCTTGCCTATGGTTTTACAGTTTTTAAAAGACAGAGTTGGAATTTGAACCTGGATCTGACTCCAAAGTTCACGTCCTTTCTCCTATCTCACACTGCCATGTAAGGGGAAAGATAATACTGGAAAAGCATATTGGTACCATGTTGTGGAGAACCTGGTGCTTAGTCACTGCTTTGGTCAGTAGGGAGCCACTGAAGTTTCTGAGCAAAGGAATAATAAAATTAGGTAAGCAGTTCAGAGAAATTAATTTATCAATGAAATGCTAGATGTATTGGAAAGGGGAAGATTAAGTAAAGGGAACCGTTTAGAAACCACTTAAATAGTCCAAGCCATTGTTTCCCAAAGTATGTTTTCTGGAACGTGAGTGACTAGATGTTGATGCATATTATATGAAAATACAATTCCAGGACTAGCAGCTCTGAAAAATATCAGTCTTATGCTAATGTGTATTATGGCTGACCAAGGGGAAAGTCATGTATACCGCATTTTTTAACATTAGTTAACAATAGGAATCTTTTATTTTCTAGGACCGTTTTCAGGTGCCCTGGGTGAGAGGTATTAGTGTGATGGAAGGCGCTAAGTAAGCAGTGAACCAGAGTGGGGACAGGAGTGGTAGTAATGGGGTTGCAGACATTGCTATAAGAAATGATATAAGCCATAGGATCTGATAAGTGATAAAAAGGGATGAAGTGGGAGAGTTGAGGGAAAATTATGAAATATGACTCATTGAGTGGTGACAGGAGTGGTAGTAATGGGGTTGCAGACATTGCTATAAGGAATGATATAAGCCAAAGGATCTGATAAGTGATAAAAAGGGATGAAGTGGGAGAGTTGAGGAAAAACTATGAAATATGACTTGTTGAAGTAATGGCATGGTGATGAGAGTACAGAAGGAAGTCTTTTGGGGCATATGGAGTTTCCACCCCCTGACCTTGACCTTTGCTCCCTTCCTCTTGTTGGAAAGTCTTTCTGGATTTTCTCATCATGCCCAGCCTTCCCTGACTCTTTGGTTTCATCTACTGAGTCCTCATGACAGTGTCAGAATCTTCCCTTCTACCACAAATCTGCCCCAAACACAGAACTAATAACTTATACCCATTAACAGATTTGTTTTTCAGATCTAAACAAATTATTTAACATCCGTTTTGGGTGGAATTTTGAAGTAGCAAAATTTGATTCCATAAGCCACATATGAAATTACTTTTATCAGTCTATATTCACATAACATATTCAAACTTCTTTATTATTTTTTCTTATGCAAAGTACATTCAAGGGAGGATTTGTACTTAGTTTTGGGGGGTCAGATTCCAAAGCAAATTTTCATTTCCTCTAATATCCCTTTTTTTTTAAAGAAACACTTTATGTCTCTATTTATACCAAAGGAAGTTAGTAAATTTAATGTCAATTATTATTTATAGTACTGAGATCCTTTCACTGATATTATGTTTATTAATTTAACATATTTGTAGTTTCTGATTTATTAAGTTCAGGAAGCTTTAATTATTCTCCAGGGAATCCACGTTTTGTGATAAAAATTTTAAACATTCATATTTTAGACTACTCGAATTGCAATGTCAATAGTAAATACTGTTTGCTTTAATATTCCTTAGAGACCTTAGTCCTTGTTCATTATAAATTTTATGAAAAGAATTTTAAGCAAAATCTTGAACTTTAAACAAAAACACAACCCATAGATAGATCAAGCATTGCCCGGTTTGAGTTAAAATGAGGTAGTTGGGTAAGTTTTTTGGTCTGTCTTACCAGTACCTCACTCTAGAATAAATGAAGAGATTCAGACTAGAAATCTCTTTAGTATGGACTTACCATGAAAGATACATTATGTGAATACATTATATGAACATTAAGCATTCTGGTTCAATAAGAGTATAGGGTAGAAACATCAAAAGGTCTACTTTTTATGAGACTACAGAACGTACAGTTGTCCGATATGCAAATGACCTAGGTCTTCATTGTGGTATTTGGGTTTCTCAGGTTAGAATTTTATTAAACTGGAATTTTCCCATGGGAGTTTTGGAAGGTCCATTAGTCAATATCTATTAACAAAATCTCTTTTTATTATGTACCCCACACTAAACCAGGAATCGTGGAAGATCCACGAAATCCATGGGCCATGACATCTAATTTGGTTCTCATCTCTCTAATTTCCAGACTTACAAAATTTTATACAACCAATGTTGAGAAAACAAAATGTATTTATTTATTGGAGATTTATTAAGTTTTCTTTCATATGAGACAAAACAAACATAAAACCATGGTTTAAAAAATCATGGAAATCAAATTGTGGCTCTCTGCACCTTCTCTTTGTTTCTCATTATTTGTGGTACTTACATTCTATAAAATCACCATAAACATCGAATTAGCAAATACTGACCATTGCTCCTAGAGGGTGTGCCAGATTAACTTTCTGCAAGCCTCTGATAATAACGTTTTTGTCAACAGATCAATACATACCCTTGTTTTAAATATGTTCCAGTTTATAAAGACGTCTTGTTTAATATATATTGTTGATCCATTCACGTGTAACTCATGACCAACAGAACTATAACTCGTACCTGAAGGAAGTTTATGTAACACATGTATTCTCTATAAGGCTCATCACAACTTTTTCATACTTAAAAATATAAAACAACACTTTAGTGCTAGGTTCAGGGGCCATTTTAAACAGTGAAATTACCAAAAAAAGCACAAAAATATGAAAAACATGATACTTAGGCCACAACAAGTATGAGAGCTGAAACAATATAGTAAGAGTGTTGCTGTTTCTGAGCAAAGCTGGCAATGTGTATGTTGGGAAAATTTTTCACCATTCTGCACATGTCTGCACATGGTCCCAGAAGCCCACAAGTATTAGACTGGTTTACAAACAAATTTTAAGGAGTATGCAAATTTTCAAATCAGACTCCCTGAATAATGCAGATCAACTGTATATTGTTATAAATCCCATAGTTTAAATTCTTGGAAATGTCTATACATTTATTATAAGCTAGTATGATTAATTTGATTTTGCCTGTTTTACCACTTGCATTCCTTAGGGTATTGTTTGTTTTGTCAATCTTTATTTGGCACTTTAATATATAAAATATGAATTTATATAATGTATAACATTTTACATGTATATACATTCTGTTATATAATGTTATATATATGTTATATAATTTATATAAATATGAATTAAGTCAAAATTTAGTTTAAGAACTTATTTTAATATTTTAGTTCATTGATAAAAATAGTGTGTATATTAAATCATTACAGAAAAGTGTAAACAGTGAACTAATTCTGTGCTAATTGATTTTATGCTGAATGCCTATCTTTTAAACACCTATCCTTGCTCACTTTGAAAATCATTTTTCAAAGACTTCAGTTTATTTTATGAAATATATATCAGCATGAGAGCTCTCAATAAATGTTAATTTAAAGGTGATTTCCTTTGTGCTGAAAATTAAAAATTTGTGAAATGTTATAGTGTTAATAGTGAACGCGGAAATACAGTAATAGCTTGTCATCCAAGTTTTTTTAAGAAATCTTTTAAAATGTGATTTAAAGTATTGCATTCTAAGGGATAACATTATCTTATTTAGTTTATTTTTTTCTGCTTCTAGTTTGATAATATCTATGAGTTCAGTCATTTCCTGTTCTTTTCAGTAAAAACTTTTCAGGGTAGAAGAAACCACTTCATGATCATTATCAACAGATGTAAAATTGCTTGGTCCTTATTTTGTTTATTTTAAAGTGTCCACCATTATTTATCACAACCTTCCTCTGCTTGTGTATTTAACACAAAATTATTTTGATTATGTTCACATGTACAAATAACATGGCATATGTTTTGACAGGTGATACAAAGTTCAGCTACAACTGCTATTGTGCAAAAAGATGACAAAATAGACACATAAGCTGTGTCAGTAACATATAGTTTAAAATAAATCTCCATTTATTACTCTGATAATCTCAAAAAGAGCATGACACAAGTGAAAAGAGCCTTAGGATAGTAGTTATGAAACCCATGTTTTTAGTGAGGAAACTTCCACTTTCTTACCACTTAACTAGGCCTTAGTTTTCTCATCTGTAATATGAGAAGATCAGATTGGAGATCTTTAAGGTCCTTTTCTAAATATTATTAATTAGAAGGTATATAATAGTAAAGCAAATCATCAAAATGTAAATATAAGTACAGACTGTCCTTTAATTAAATAATTAATTCCAATGGAAAATTATAAAAATCTACATCATTTGATCTATTCATCTATTCAATGAATACTTATTTTGCATTTATTGAACCATGCTCTGTATTGACCTTATAGATGACCAGGGTGAAAAAACAGGCACATTCCTCACTCCATGGAGCATTAAGTCACAGAACAATTGGGCAGAGGGAATGTCTTTGGCCTTAGAGAGAGTTCAGTATGCACACAAAAGCCTTTTCTGAACCCCTCACTTTGCTCCCACTATGCAAGGGTATTGCTAACCCTGAGATGGCTGCTTTTAGAGTCATATTTTGCAAGTTAGACCACAAAAGTTGTATACTGTGTCTGTAAAGAACTACTGCTATGTTGGATACATGCTGCCCAGGCAGAGAAGCTTCCTGTTTTTATCACGTATTAGTCTTATTTCTTTGCCTTTTAACCCACTTCCCTAACTACTACCACTCCAAAATCTCCCATTTACAAAGCAGAAAAGTGATCTGTTTAGAACAAAAGGGATTTTTAAAAGACAACCTTATCCCATAAAAATGGCATGTGTAGCTTCCTTCACTAAAATTTATTTAATGAATGTAGGGTATATTCATTCAATAAATTATAGATTCTGCAGAATGCACAGAATAAATATATAGCTGTAGCATTGAAAGTATAAAAACATAGGAGCTAAATATATTAAAACTTTTTACGTTTTACATTTAGTCTTTTTCCTGTTCTTTTCTTTGTTTCATGTCTTTGCTTCTGCATTGTGAAGCAGTAGGGATAAGGAGGGAGAAGAAGTTGCTTTTTAGCAGCTAAAAAGCATATCAATCTGGGGATTTTACTTTTTCTTTTCTAAGGCAAGCACCAGAAGAGGAGCCTGGTCTGACTTGGAGAATCTAGTCCAAGTTTAAGTTGTTCTTCCTCAGTGTTCTTCCTCACTCCACGAATAGCTAACATCTGCTGCTTGTTATGTGGCCTATCTTCTCTAATTTTTCCTTCTAATTCCTACCCAAACACAGAATGCAAATATAGTTTAGAAGAATGAAATGGAGCCCAGGAGATGAAAGTGGTGGGATAAAAATGACAAAGAAGCACAAAGGAAAGAGACTGGTGGGAAAAAGAGGGAGAGAACTTGAATCATGGTGGGAGCTGTACCACAATCCTTTGCCTAATGAAGATGTTAAGTCTATATGTAAAGCTAATTTTATAGGACTTATTTTTCCAGAATGGCTGTGGACAAAACAAAGTTAGAGGACATGATTAAAATCAGAGCATTAAGGCATCAGAGATAAATGCCTTCTCCATCATTTTGACAGTAGTCACGTTAATAGTTGCTTTAGATTATATTATTATAATGCCCATCAACAAAGTTAAATAAACTTTAAGGGCATACAAGTTCCAAACAGCTTAACTTTATAAACAATGTGAATTTTTAGCCAACATACCCAATTTCCAAATGTTTAAAGTAGTTTTGCTGTGTAGGTATTTGCTTTCATAATAATTTAATTCATTTTAATTTCTTAAGTTTTTCACATTTAAAAATATCAGTACTACAGCAAATAGCAAATATCATGTTCAGATATTTTAATAAGGAAACTTCCACTTTCTTACCACTTAACTAGGCCTTAGTTTTCTCCCCTGTAATATGAAAAGATCAGACAGAAGATCTTTAAGCTCTTTTTTTAGATGTTTATGGCTCTAAATATTATTAATTGGAAGCCATTATAATAGCAAAGCAAATCGTCAAAATGTAAATGTAACTACAGATTGTCCTTTAATTAAATCATCAATCCCAATGGAAAACTATAAAAATCTATTTCATTTTAACGACCTTCTACAATATACTAGAAATATACTAGAAGTTGATTGAATATACTATATATATATATTCCATTAATTAATATAAAATAGGACAAATAGCATTTAAAAGTTTTCTGAAAAAAATTTAATATTAAACAGCTATTTCAAGCTTATTTTTCACAGTGTCATAAAAACTCAGGAAATGACATTACATGTTATCAAAACTAGCCCCTTTGTTTTACAGCTGAGTAAACAGGTCTAAGAAAAGTTAGAGCGCCTGTCCAAGCCCGACCGAGGTTGCTCAGGTCTTCAATTTCCAGACCATCTATTCTAGACTGATCTCCATAGTACCCTTAATTTGTAACTAGATTATAGAAAAAAATGCTAAAAAAATATGATTTAGCCACATTAAAACTTTTTTAGTACACTCTAATCCATTTTTGAAAACAATAGAGTGTCTTCAAGTCTTTCAAAATAATTAGGAATTTTCAAATGTGCTATTTGCATGCCTTGCTGTACATGAAAATGATTCAGACAATTTTTCCAGTATATACTAATCTGTCTATATAATTTTTTTCCTGTTTGCCTTTCTGTGTTTATGCTGATGGTTTGTTGTCTGGCTTAAGGTATAAATACTGAGAATAATTTTTTTAGAAAACATCTTGCATCCCACACTAACCAGAACTGCATTCTAGAAGGCATGTGACATGTCTTTAAAATTTTTCACTCAGAAAAACAATTTTTTAAAATTATAAATGAAACGCTTGTTACAAAAAAAGATTAGAAGATGCAGAAACTCAAATGACAACTGTAATTCTACTATTTTTATTGTGATAAAATGTTCATAACATAAAATTCATCATTTTAACCATTTTAAGTGTACAGTTCAGTGGCATTAAATACATTCTCATTGTTATGCAACCATCACCACTATTTATCTACAGAACTTTTTCATTATCCTATTCTGAAATTCATTTTACTCTAACTCCCCATTCCTTGCTTCCCCAGCTCCTGGTAACCACTTTTTGTTCTACTTTCTGTCTCTATGGATTTGACTACTCTAGGTATCTTGCATAAGTGACATCAAATGAGATTAGTCTTTTGTTAATGGCTTAATTCACTTAGCATACTGTCTTCAAGATTTATTCATTATAACCTGTATAAGAATTTCATTTTTTAAAGGATGAAATATATATATATTTTATATATGTGTGTGTACATATATTCATATACACACATCCGTGTATATGTACACACACACGTATATCACATTTTGTTTATCTACTCATCTGTCAAAGAACATTTGGGTTGTTTCCACCTTTTGGCTATAATGAATAATGCTGTTGTGAACATAGGTGTACAAATAACTGTTTTGAGTCCCTGCTTTTAGTTCTTTTGTGTATATACCCAAAAGTGGAATTGATATAGCTGCGCCCAGTTACGTTCTCACTATCCATGCACAAAGTTTCAAATTTCTTCATATCCATGTGAACAATTGCTATTTACTGTGTGTGTGTTTTTTTAATAATAACTATCCTAATTGGTGTGAAGTGGTATCTCATTGTGATTTTGATTTGTGTTTCCTAAAGACTAGTGATGTTGAGCATCTATCATGTGCTTATCAGCCATTTGTATTCTTCTGTGGAAAAATATCTATTCAAGTCCTTTTGTCCATTTTGAATTGTATTTTTGTTATTGAGTGTAATATTACTCTTCTATTAACATTTTGGAATGTTTTAAATCCTGTTTCTGAATATATATGTATGAGCATGTAATTTTATAAAAATTAACCATCTTCTACATAATGTTTAATTTTTTAAGACTTTAAAGTATAATACACACACATTAAACCATTCAAAATATAAAGATCAAATTGAAATTAAATTCCCTCATACCCTATCATTCACTCTGTGGTAGCTACTGTCCTGACTTTTGTCATAATCCTCTACCAGTTGTTCTTCATAGTTTTACAACCTAACTGTGATTCCTTAAATGCCAAACTTTTTTGCCTATTTTATTTTCTTGAATTTAATTTTTTCTTAAAATTAATAAAATCAAATAAGTTCCAAGTGTACAATTCAATAATACGTCATATGTATATTGCATTGTGTGTTCACCATCTGAAGTTAAATTTCCTTCCATCACCAAAAATTTGACCCTTTTAACCCCAACTACCAACCTCTTACCCCTTCCCTATGATAACCACTAATCCACTGTCCATGTCCATGAGTTTCTGTTTGTCATGTTTGTTTGTTACTGTCAGTTTAGTATGCCACATATGAGTGAAATCATGTGGTTCTCAACTTTTTCTGTCTTACTTATTTTACTTAGCATGATTATCTTAATATCCATCCATGTTGTCTCAAATGCCTGGTTCATCTTTTCTTATGACTGAGTAATATTCCATTGTGTGTATGTACCACATCTTCTTTATTCAGTCATCTATCGTAGGACACTTTAGTTGTTTCCATGTGTTGGCCACCATGAATAATGCTGCTATGAACATCAGGGTGCACATATCTTTGCAGATAAATGTTTTCAAGTTTTCTGGGGGTAAATACTTAGAATAGAAATTGCCGGGTCATATGCTAATTCTATTCTTAGTTTTTTTGAAGAAACTCCATACTGTTTTCCATAATGGCTGTACCAATTTACAGTTTTCCTTTTCCCCCAGAACTTCTCCAACACTTATTATTACTCTTCCTATTGATGATAGCCATTCTAACAGGTGTGAGGTGATATCTCATGGTTTTGATTTACATTTCCCTAATAGCTAGTGAAATTAAGCATCTTTTCATATGTCTGTTGGCCATTTGTATGTCCTCTTAGGAGAAGTGTCTGTTCACATCCTCTGTCCATTTTTAATTGGATTGTTTTTTTATTGTTGAGTTGTATGAGTTCTTTAAACATTTTGAATATTAGGCCTTTATTGGAGGTGTTATTTGCAAATATATTCTCCCATTTGTATAATTTTCTCTTTGCCCTGTTGATGGCTTCTTTTGCTGTGCAGAAAATTTTTAGTTTGACAGAGTCTCCTTCATTTATTTTTGCTTTTTCTTTCCTTGCCTTTGAGGTCAAATTCATAAAGTCTTCTCTAAATCTGAGATCCATGAATTTAGTTCCTATGTTTTCTTCTATGAAATTTATTGTTCCAGGTCTTTAATCTCTTTTGAGTTTATCTATGGTGATAGATAGCAGTCTAGTTTCATTCTTTTACATGTGGCTTTCTAATTTTCCCAGCACCATTTATTAAAGAGGCTTTTCTTTCTCCATAATATGTTTTTGGTTCCTTTATTGAAAATTATTTGCTCATATATTCAGGGGTTTATATCTGGACTCTCAATTCTGCTCCACTGCCTATGTTTCTGTTTTACTGCCAATATCATGATGTTTTGATTATTGTCGCTTTGTTAAATAATTTGACGTCAGGCAGAGTGATACCTCTGGCATTGTTTTTTTTTCTCAGGATTATTTTGGCTATTTGGGGTCTTCTGTGCTTTTATACAAATCTGATGATTTTTCATTCTATTCCTTTTTAAAATTCCATGATTTTGCCTATTTTAAAAATGTGATGCAAATAGCATAATACAAAATATATTCTTTTGTGTTTGTTTTCTTTCACTAATATATTTTTTGTTATTTAAATTGCATATATTTATGTCTGTAAATTTATTTTCTGGAGATTTTTCTCTTTCTTTCTGAGCTGCCTTGTCACTTTAGTTGTTCATGGTGTTTAATGGACTATTTCTTCACCTGGGCATTAATGGAAGTGTATTCTGCTTTTTATTCAGAAAGATGTATTATATAAAGGTCTCTTTTTAGTCTGCTGCAAAGAAGGTGCTTTTCTTTTGGTTTCTAGTAGGTGGTGAATAAGCCTCTTGTACCCCTGCTTCATATAAAGCTTTAAAAATGCCTTTTAATTTTCTTATAGATATTTAATCACACTTACTACCTTCAGTTTCAGGCCCTGTCATTGTTAGCAACAGTTTTGGTAGTGTTTGCTCAGATTCCCCTGGAGCTCCATGGTGTTCAGTCTCGGAGGGTATGGAGGGAGGGACCCTCTTGTTCGGGGTTTGGGGGATGTGGCTCAGCTTTGGTTTTGCAACCACAGCTGGTAAATATCAACTGTTGTTTTTCTGCCATCTCGCTTCTCTGCCTTCTCCCCTGATGATTGGGCCCTGCTGCCAGCCACAGGGAGCTCACAGCTTTTCCAGGCAGGGCTGTCCAGGGAACTCACCGCTTCTTCTCCCCTCCACTTGCAAGAGGCAGCTTCTTTATTTCTCCCAGTCCACCACCAGACACCTGGGGTTCTGACCTCTGGTAGCTCTTATGCTCAGATGTGCTGTTGTGCAGTTTGGGTGTTTTTTTGTTGAGTTTTTTATTTCAACTTATTGTTGTTGCAGGAAGAGAGATCTGGGACATCTCTTACTCTGCCATGTTTCTCCAAAAGTAGAATCATTTTGAAACTAGTAACTTCTTCTCATCAACTATTTGGTTACCCTGAGGTAGAGGTCATGCAGGAAAGGCATGATAAATATTTGATCTATTCTTTTGATTTTCCAGTTTTTAAAATGTTTAATTGATCCTCTAGTATCCTTCAAAGCTGAGAGATTTCTTCTTTTCATTATGAACTTACTTATTTAAACATATTCATTCCATTTTTTTTGTAGTTATTATCCTTATTGACAATCAACCTGACCAATTTTTGGTCACCAGAAGCCTCTTGACATGACTTTGAATCCCTCTGATATAACTCTAATAGCCTTTGATAGCTTTTTTTTTGCTTTCTGATGTGACAAGATGTTCAAGGCTCATTTTGTTCTTCTCATGCTCCAAACCTGAAATCAGACATTTCTCCAAGGAGCCCTATTCCTTTTAGTGGGAAAAGGTGTTTGGAGACTGGAATCTGGGGACTGGAGGTCAGTAAAACAGGGAATTTACTTAACCTCATCCATCTTATAAACAACAACAATGTGATTACAGAAAACAGTTTCTGGTCTTTTGGTCCTTAGGGTACTTAGGGTTTATAGTCAAATTTGAATGATTTCTCTCCGTGCAGTTATGTACCAATTTCTTACATAGTTATGGTCAATTGACTTAATTTGTTTTTAACTTTTAGCAATTGATTTTAAGTTCAATTTAATTTTGCAATTAAGGTATTATATTGTTATAGAGCATATCTACTAAACAAAGTATATTCAAAGAATTCTAGCTTCTATCCCTAGCCTCTCTATCCTGTTCTCTCTCTCTCTTCTTATGGTATAATTCTATTTTAAGGTTTATCCTTCTTTTACATATATGTGTGTCTTTTTTTATTCATAGTATAGCCACTGGAAATTAGGAAGGTTTGTGCTTTTGTTTAATGGTTACCTTTATATTTATACCATTCAGTAATATCTATTTCCCTCTTTAAAAAAAACAGGGCTTGCTTTATTAGAGATTATATTTCATAGTGCAGAAGCCTGCATAGATTCCTTTATACAAGAAACCATCTTTTCTCTGTCCTTTCAATTGCCCCATTTATCTTTATATTTTATTTTATGATTAGTTTCAAGTATACAGTACATTGATTAGACATTTACATTGTTTGTCAAACAATCTCCCTAATTGCTCTTTCTTTCCTCTGGCTCTCCACCTAGCCATTACATTAATGCTAACTGCATTTCTTATGCCATGCTCCCCATGCCCATGACCATCTATCAACTACTAATTTGTACTTCTTTAACTCTTCACCTCTTTTTCCCAACTCCTCAAACCCTCCTCTCTTCTGACAGCTACCAGATTGGCCTCTATATTTGTGAGTCTGTTTTTGATTAGTTCATTCTTCATTAGATTTTGTATATAAGCGAAATTTAATGGTATCTATCTTTGTCTGACTTATATCACTTGGCATAATAACCTCTAAGTCCATCCATGTCATTGAGAATGGTAGGATTTCACATTTTTTAATGGCTGAGTAATATTCCATTGTATATATGAACCATAACTTCTTTATCCCCCATTCCCCTCTTTTTTATAATTAATTTTTACTTTTTTCTTTTAGTTTTATACTATAAATGATATCAAAATTAGCCACTACATCTCTTTCTCCTACCCTTTCTCAAAGCACCAACTTGACGTAGTCTTATATGTGTTTCACACTGGCTGCATACCATCAGCAAGACTATGCTATTCATTTCTGAGTTTCTCTAATTTACTGAAAAATGAGTAACAGAGTAGAGTTGTGGTCAATTCACTACAAAACCTCTCACCAGCTTTGTGATCTTGCTCAAGTTACTCAACTATCTTGAGTTTTCTTTTATTTTAAAAAATTTTGGCTTGTGCCAAAATCATAGGATTATTGTGTGAACTAAATAAGATAACATATAGAACACCTAAGATAATACATAGCAACCTCTCAAATAAATAAATGTTAAGAATTACTTTCAACATGATAAAAGAAAAGAATTATGAATTTATACTTTTGCACATTTATTTGTTTGGTAGATATTTATTAAATAAATTTATTTCACTAATTACTCATCTATGTAGTGACTGTTTACTGAATAACTGCTATTTGCTAAGCACTCACATGTACTCTTTATTTCACTTACTTGACAAGTATTTGTGAGTTGCCTGTGGCCTAGAACTTTGCCATATAGTAATGGGAAGTATGGATAGGTCCCTACTTTAGCAAAACTTCCTGTCTTTCATTTTACCAGAAGTCATTAATTCTGCTATTTCTGAATAAGTTATTTTTGTCTCGATGATGCTGCTCAGAATCCCTACTGTGCTGGTGACTGACTTGCCTGGAAATAATATTTTCACTTGACTATATTAGTGGATGTTCACTTCCTATTTAGCTCAAACCTTTACTAAAATGATAACTGCTGGGATAAGTTGTTCAGAATTTATCTTCACTTCTGTTACAAATTACAATTTGCTTTTTTAGTCAAAGCTCAGAAAGTACAGAGCCAAAGTGAACATTAGCTGCAAGGATAATGTTTGTAGATAAGGAAAATTTCTTTATGTTATCTGAATGTTTTCTGTTTTCAAGCCCCAATTTAGCTACCTGGCACATTTTTTTCACAGTGTCTTTATAATCTTTTTACCTTATATTTTGACCCATGGTGTATGTTTTATTGAATTGAAAATACATTTCAATATCCAAGTAACAAAACATTTCAATTTAAATAATTTTTAAATATTTTAGTTAGTCAAAAAAAATCAGACTCATGTTTATTTAATCTTCTCATAAAATTATCAGAAGCTAAAATGATAAAATAGTAAGAAAATCTCAGAAACTTTAAAGCATTAAGTTCTAAACCTCCAATGATGCCATCATACATCCTTGTGCTAAGGTAGGTATAGAGATAGCCAAGAGAGACAGACACAACCCTGAGGAATACAACATTCCAAAAACTTTGTACAAGCATTTTATAAGTGGAGCCATTCTCTCAATTAACACACACACACACACGCATGCACACACACGAAATAAGTATAAAGTGGAGTCCCAATCTTAAATGCCTACAAGGCCTATAAACCTAACATAAAAAGTGAAAGAGCCAAGGTGTTAGTACATTGCACTTACATTGAATGGTTGGGGCAGACTGCTCCTTCTACAGGGGCATCCTCTTTTAGTACCTCTGAAAGTCAGTCTCTGTTAAATGCCAGTTGATTGTTACAAAGTTAAAATATGAACCCAGTGTCATTAAATCTAATAAATTTTCAAGAGAGCCTGAAAATTCAGATTTTTATGGCAAAATCTACCAATTCTTAAATGTTGTCAACTAATTTTCTAATTTTTGAAAAATTTGTGTGTACAAAAAATTGCCTGCAAGTTTGCAGTCTTTGTCATGAAACACACTGTTGTGACATGGATTAAGGTCTATCATACATATTTTAAGAAATTTAGGTAATATCTTACCTTCTTTTCCTAATATAGAAATCTGTAGAAACAGTTACATATCCCTAAACTGTCACAGCATATCAGGAAAAATTGGAAATGTGGCAATCCCATGAAATCAGGCTATTTGTTTTCCAGAAAGCACATTAAAATATTTTGTAATAGTTGACTTAGTGAACTAGAAACAGCTGTTTTTGGTGAAATGTTTGTTAGAATCTATTTTTTAAACCTTTTTTTTTTTTTCATTTCTTTTTACTTTGCTTGGGTATCAAAGTCGGTATCAAGTGAAAAAGCTAAAATTATACTTGGGGATATTATGTGATTTTCTCTGCTTTTTCCAAAATTAAGACAAGCTAAAGAATTGTGTCTCCAAATATCATCAAAACCAGATTTCTTGGAAAACTGTTAATTTCTGAGTATTCCACCCTTTTCTGAGGAAATTCCAGGATAATCTGTCATATAATAGCCAGGGGTAACAGTTATCCATCTGTTACCATTTATTATGGTTTTTCAAGAAATTTACAAGGCGACTAATTAGTACCTAAACTAAGATTCCAAGGATCTAACTTTAGGTTTAAATGTAACATTTTCTAATACCCATTTAGTCATTTTAAAAATTCTATTATATTGCCTTTTAAAGAGTTTTTGTTAGAGTTCAAATATTCAGGTATTGGATTTTCTGCTTTATTCATGGATTTAAATATCTCTGGTCTTAACTACACCCATCTACTGCAGTTATCTATAGGAGTAACTATAGGCTGAGTTATGCATCCTTAGAAACAGATTGTGTTGAGATAAGGATTTTCCCCTGGTGGCAAGCTGTCAGGAGAAACTGTTTTATAAGCTTTCTATTCAAAGGCTCTTAATATTCCATTCCAGCCTTTATAGGGAGTGTGTAATCCACATAAGGTCAACCAATCCATTAATCTCCCACCATCAGTATCAAGTTTGTGTCCTTTTACCATTATATGCATGAGCACACATGTGGGCATACACAGACTCACCCTTCATGCTGCTGTATTCCTTCTAGACAGCCTTCTTTATATTCTGTTGGTGATGTCTTTGATGAACATTTTGGTCCATTTCAAATGTGTATGTGGAGAGGGAAAGCCACACATCAAGATTTTCTTCTGTGTTATGCTCAACCCTTCCCGCCACACCCCTACTGTGCTAGACATGGACAGTCTTCAGACAAATGCTGTGTCACATACTATGCAAGGTTCTTGGGACACCAAAATGAACCCTGTCTTCAGAGAACTTCCCATCTGGTGGACAGACATGTGATCATGGTTTTAACACAAGATACATGCTGTAATTGAGGAAAGTGTGAGATATAGTGGCCTCATTCATCAAATATTTTTTAGTACCTTAGTGTCAGGCAGACTTCTATATGCTTAGGATACATCAAATGAACAAGGAAGTCCAAGATATTCTACCCTAACTGAAAAATTTGTAGAAAGACTTACACCAGGATTATGAGGATTAGCCTCTATTTTCATGGTTAATACTTTTTATTAATATAATTGAATGCCTTCTACACACTAGTAATAAACAATCCAAAAACAAAATTGTTAAAACAACTCCATTTATAGTGGAAATAAAGATAATAAAATACTTAGGAATAACCTTAACAAATATTAAATGGCTTGTCTCAATATGTCAAGACTTAAAGCCCTCTTACTAGTGAATTAGCATAGCATGGGGAATACAGTCAGCAGTAATGTAGTGATTCAGTGTAGAAACAGAGGTAAGAGAGAGTAATCAGGGGGATCATTTCATAAACTATACAAATGTCTAAGTAATGTGCTGTATACTTGGAACTAACAATAAAATTTTTTTAAAAATCAGTGAAACATTCCCCATATTCTGCTCCCAAGTTTCTATTTTATGGTATTAATGGGGAAGTTCAAGCTGAAATTTTGGGTTTTAGTTCTTTATTTAAAGAACACTTCTGTGATTAACAGTGAAAGGTTTCATTGTCCATTGCAATCTGCCTGCTAGAAGGGGAAGTGGAGGACACCACTGCAGCATGCACACTGCTGGAACCCGTGGCTTCCTGGATGCTTCTACACTAAATAAATAGTTATTTATGAATACTAGAAATAGTGCTGTGGGCAGAAGCATTTTCAAAGCAGGGCAGTAGGCACCAAAAGTTCCAAGTTTCTTTGTTGTAGAGAACAGCTATGTTTCATTCCTGAAACCTCACAGCCTAGAGCTGGGGGACACTGGCTGACAGCCAGCTAAGAAGGGCGGGGCTCTCTGCACACAAAAAGAGACTTGAAAAGTGGGTGTCCACACCTACTCAGTCCCAGGGATCCAGCCCACTGCTCTCTAGGCCCAGCCACATGTACAGTCCTTGGGACAAGATCAGAGCAGGGGCTTTGGTCTGTGGCCTACAAAGTGAGACGAATGGTTGACCAGCTGTGGACATCTTCATACATTTGTAAACCTTGTGCAAGAGATGCTCTGGTCTCTATAGTCCCTGCTCCATTTCAGGTTTCTCACTGCTTATACCCATTCAAGGCCTTTAAAAGTGCACTAGAGATGGGACTCCTGCATATGAAGGACTGAAAGCTAATTCGTCAGAGTCAGCTAGCAAAGCAATTCTTTCTGGGACCATTGTTAAGTCTGCCACCACCCCTATTCTTCTGGTTCCTGTTTGTGACTTTAGTCAGTCATTGGTTTTAACTTTGTTCTATTTCCCGATTCTGATTATGTCTTGACCCTTATGTGAATGCCCTGCATAGCTTTGGTCCAGTTAGGTTCACCCTTTGAAGTTCTTAAAGAGGCATCTGGGCTTCAACCTGCCTTATTTCCTGCCTCCGAGGCTTACAGCCACTCCAGCCTGCTACCATCTCTCCCCAGGATCTATGGAAGTAGGAAGAAAATAATTTTAAATATGGGTTAAAATGATTGTTAAAGTTCCAAACAATTGCAATTTCCCTGGGACAAATGTAAATTTTTAAAAGTATACCACTCATTAGCATGTATGTGCTTAGGCTTGCTTTTTACTTCTCTGGCTCTGCATGTTATCTTAAAATTATTGTAACACTTTGAAGTCTTACATGTAGCTAAGCACCTGTATCACTCATCCACAATGTCTATTGATACCTTAACTCTTGGGAGGCCCTGTTTGTCACTTGCGGCCTCCTCAGCACATTCCTGTGGTGGGCCACCAAAGAGGGAACAGACAGCTGTGGGAAAGCAGTCCCAGATCTCTCTGCTCATCCTGTAAGCCTTGCTAACCACACAGCATGGAAAAGAGAAGATGTGGATGAGGCAGCCAATTTTGTATGGCAGATTCTCTGCTCTTTCAAGTCTGCATTTAGGCCAAGTTATCTTTCTCTTTCCTCCTTTTACATCACCTTCTCTGACAGTTAAGTTAGAATGGAAGCAAGTGAATGAATGACTTCCAACTACATCATTAATTTTAAGATAAGCTTAAATCAACAATGGTTTAATGAACAGAATCCATCACTTAAAAGACACTAAGCTATGTTTTGGGGTTCCAAGATGATTATAATAACATTCCCATCATTAGGGAGTATACAATCTACTAGGGAGACATGTTTAAACATATGTCAATAATAGTGTACAACATGCACAATACTAGATGCATCTAAAAATACAGAAGCCATAGAGAGAAAGAAGTAATTCTGCCTGGAGGTGTCTCTTGAAAGATCTACAGGTGACCACTGAGATGTTTTAAAGGAAAAATAAGAGTTCTCCCAGTGGACAGGAGAGTGAAGAAATTGAAGATAAGGGAATATAATATGCAAAGACTTGGTATGGTTTGGAAGCTGGTATGGTTTTCTATTGCTCTCATAACAAATTACTACAAACTTAGTGGCCTAAACAACACAAATTTACTCTAATTCTATACATCAGAAGCCCAACATGAGTCTCAATAGGCTAATATCAAGGTGTAGGAAGGACTGCATTCTTTACTGGTGGCCCTAGGGGAATATCCAGTTCCTTGCCTTTTCCAACTTCTAGAGGCTACACACATTTCCGATCTTATGACCTCCTTTCTCTTGTAGGTCAAGTCCTTACATTTCCCATCTTATCTCCTTCTTTCATTTCATCTCTCTAATTCAACCAGGAAAGATTCTCTGATTAGATTTTGGCTCAGATGGTAATTCACAATAATCTCCCTCATCTCAAGGTCCATACTCTTAATCACATATGAAAAGTCCTTTTTGCCATGTAAAGTAGCATATCCATAGGTTCCAGGGATTAGTATGTGGACATCTCAGATGGGAATGAGGGGTACAATGTACCTTCCTCAGATAAAGTCTTAATTTGTTTAATAACAGGTAGCCTGCAGACTCTTCACTTGAGAGTCATCAGCATATAGCTGGTAGTTCAGAGTTTAAGTGTAAATAAGAAACCCTAGGAAAATGAGTAATTTAAAAAGAAAAAAAGGGGGGGGTAAAGTCTAAATTGTGGACAACACCAACTTTTAATGAGAGAACCAGAGAAGAAAACAAAAGAATAAAGGGAAAACCATGAGACCATATATCAAAAGAACCAGAGGAGAGAGTTTCAGGAATGATAAATTCTAAATAAGTCAATAGTATTGTCATAAAATTATCAAGTAAGATAAGGATAGAGAGATGTAATTTGAACTTAATAATTTAGAGGTTAGCAGGGGTTCCAGTCAAGATGGAGAATAGGTAAATGCTGTACTTGCCTCCTTTCACAACCACATTAAAATTATAACAAAACTGCAGAATAGCCATCATTGAGAGTCACCTGAAGTCTAACTGAACCAAAATCCTACAATTAAGGACACAGAACAGGCTGCTTCAAGAGATGGGAGGAGAGGTGGGGACCCAAGATGGAATGATCCCACTCCCACATGTGGCAGTTGAGAATCAGGAAAAATGTCTTGACTGCAAAGGTCCCCCCAGGGGAGCGAGGGGACTTGGCCACACACCAGACTCCCAGCCCAGAGTTCCAGTGCTGGAAGAGCAGCCTCCACAATGTCTGGCTTTGAAAACCAGCAGAGATTGTGGCTAAGTGAGACCAAGAGCTGGGGGAGTCTCAGGACCTCCTCTTATAGGGCCTGTGCAAGGATTTAATTGGTGATGGACTAGCTCAATCTGAGCTCCAGTGCTGAGGCAGCAGCTAGAAAGGTGTTAGGAACATATGGTGAAGAATTTAATTGTTAGTATTTAGGGCAAGGACTAGAGGGGTAGCTTTCTTCTAGATAAAATGTGAATCTTTTTCCCGCCTGACTTGCTGACCCAGGCAGCCACCATATCTGAGTCTTGGACAATGAAGCTAACACTGGTTGCCACACCCTGGTGATTCCCTGAGACCCTGCCCCTCCCAACTTGCAGGCCTGCTCAAACCGCTTCCAGTGGATTTTTCATATAAATGGACTGTCTTGGCTCATGCTGAGGATTTTCCTAAAATCTCTCAGGTTTACAGAACCTAAACAAGCAGCATCTGGCCTTCGTGTTCCCTGTACCTCTTGCTGAGCATCCCCAAGCCCACCAAACAGAAGACAAAGAAATATGTCCCAAATGAAAGAGCAAAACAAAACTTCAGAAAAAGAACTAAACAGAATGGAGACAAGCAATCTACCAGATGTAGAGTTCAAAACAGTGGTTATAAGAATGCTCAATGAACTTAAGGGAAGAGTAGAGGAACTCAGTGAGAACTTTAACAAAGAGACAGAAAACATAAAAGTGGCAATAGAAAACATGAAAAAGAACCAGTAGAAATGAAGAATACCTTAGGAGGAATTAATGGTAAGTTAGATGAAACAGTAGACTGAATCAGCAATTTAGAAGGTAAAGTAGCAGAAAATACCCAATCAGAACAACAAGAAAAAGGAATCTAAAAAAATGAAAATAGTTTAAGGGGCCTATGAGACAACCTCAAGCATACCAACATTAGCATCATGTGTATACTGGAAGGAGAAGAGAGAGATAGGAACAGAAAACCTATTTTAAGAAATAATGACCAAAAACTTCCCTGATCTGGCAAAGGAAATAAACATCCAAGTCCAGGAATCACAGAGAGTCCCAAACAAGATGAAACCAAAGATGCCCACACAAAGACACATCATCATTAAAATGCCAAAGGTTAAAGACAGAGAAAATCTTGAAAGCAGCAAGAGAAAAGCAGTTAGTTACATACAAAGGTGCTCCCATAAGATTTTCAGTTTGTTTCTCAACAGAAACTTTGTGGCCCACAAGAGATTGGTACAAAATCTTCAACTTGATGAAAAACAAGGATCTACAATCAAGATAACTCTACCAAGCAAGCTATCATTCAGAATCAAAGGACAGACTAAGAGCTTCACAGACAAGAAAAAGCTAGAGTTCATCACCACCAAGCCAGTATTACAGGAAATGTTAGAGGGACTTCTTTAAGAAGAAAAAGGAAAAATAAAGATAAAAAATATGAATAATAAAATAGTAATAACTACATGTCCAGCAATAATTACTTTAAATGTAAATGGATTAAATGCTTCAATCAAAAGATAGGGTGGCTAAAAAGTTAAGAAAACAAGAACCTTATGTATGCTGCCTACAAGAGACACACTTTAGATTGAAAGACACACAGACTGAAAGGTATTTCATGAAAATGGAGGGAAAAAAGCTGGGGTAGCAATACTTATACAAGACAAAATAAACTTTAAAACAAAGGCTGTAGCAAGAGACGAAGAAGAAACCAGTAATCCCACTCCTGAATATTTATTTGAAGAAACCCAAGGTACTACTTTGAAGGGACATGTGAATTCTATGTTCATTGCAGTAGTATTTACAATAATCAAGATATGGAGGTCACCTTAGTGTTTTTCAATAAATGAATGGATAAAGAAGAGGCGGTACATATGTAATAAAAAGGAATGACATCTTACTATCTGCAACAATGTGTATGGACCTAGGCGGTATTGTGCTGCCTGGAATAACTCTGACTAAGACAAATGCCATATGTGGAATTTAAAGAACAGGATAAATAAGCAAGTGACAGAAACAAGCTTATATTTACAGAGAACATTTTGATAGTTGTCAGATTGAAGGGTGGTGGAATGGATGAAGGGGAATGGGATTAAGATGTACAAATTGGTAGTTATGAAATAGTCACAGGGATATAGAGTATAACACAGGGAATATAGTCAGTACTATTGTAATAACTATGTATGGTGTCAGATAGGTACTGGATTTATAGGGATGATCACTACATAAGTTATAGAAATGTCTAATCACTGGATTATATACTTGAAATTAATATAATATTGTATGTCAACTGTAATTCCAAAAAATAAAAACATAAAAAGTTTTTAAAAGCTGTCAGAAAATGAACAAATGAACAAACTTGGAGGGCTAAATGATTTCAAGATTCATAATATAGTTATAAACATATAAAGCAGTGTGATTTTAGCCTTCCATAGACAAACAATGGAACAGAGTAAAGAGCTGAGAAAGATAGAGATATACAAAAATTAAAATAGATCATAGACCTAATGTAAACACTAAAACCATAAAACTTTTAGCCAATATGGAGTTCTAGGAAGCCAATATACTCTTCTACCTAAAGTAACTCAAAAACTGATCAAATTATATGAAACAGTGATTTTCAGACTTTGGACAATAGACAGAAAGAACAGTAATCCCTGGGAGTAAGGAATAAAATAAGGCCTATAGCTTCCCAGCTTACTATTTAGAGAGTTTCAAGTGATAGCATAAAAAGTGGAGCACAGAGTCATATGGACTTGCTAATTTGAGGAGACAGAATTGGGGTTCAGGGAGGCCAAGTTGGCAAAATACATAGGTCAGGAGAGGAGAGAGTTTCATGGAGAGAGAGAACTTCAGAGATCTGCAGAGACGTATTGTTCAGTGCACACATACGAGGATACTGCTGAGGCTGGGGAAAGAATTCACAGAAAGGAAGAGGTAGAACAATACCTAGAGCTCACAGAGGGTGAAGAATAGTTCATGTTTCAATCAACAAGAATAGATAGACCTTCTAACATGTGAGCACTGAATAAAAGAGTGTTGACTCAGTGGGGCCAAATTAACCTTAGACAAAAGATCATCTTGGATTTTCTTAACAAAGGTTAAAAGGAAGCCTCGAAAGAACCAAACTATGTCTAAGAGTTTGTTAGCAATAACTTAATTGTAACTCATAAAACAAAAATATTTAAAGGAACACCAAAAAATCTCTCAATAGCATAAAATTCACAATGTCTGGCAGCCAATCAAAAATTAGTAGACATGCAAAGAAGCAGGAATGTATGACATATAATGAGAAAAAGCAATTAATGGAGTAGACATGGAAATAGAATTAGTAGACAAGGATATTAGAACAGCTATTATACATATTTTGAATGTTGCGGGAAAAGGTGGAGGAATGCATGAACATAATGAGAGAAATGGAACTTATAAAAAAGACCCAGATCAAACTTCTAAAGTTGAAAAATACAGTAGCTGAGAAGAAAACTTTACTGTATTGGATTAACAGCAAATTGGACACAAAAGAAAAAGAAATTAGTGAGCTTTAAGATATAACAATAGAAACTATCCAAGATGAAAAGAGGAAAAAAGACTGGAAGATTAAAAATAAACAGAATCTAAGTGACCTGTGAACACCAAGTGGCTAAACATATGAATAATTAGAGTCACAGAAGAGAGGGGGACAGAAAAAATATTTTGAAGAAATAACACCTGAAATATTTCCAAATTTGATGAAAACTATAAACCCACAGATCCAAAACTTTGAGCAAATGTAAAGCCAAAGAAAATCACCCAAGGATATATCATATATCATATATATATTAGTGAAAAACAGTGATAAGAAGAAAAAACATTAAAATCAGCCAAAGAAATAAAGAAGTCACTGGTCAGTTTCATTATGAACTAGTAAGTGACAAAGATAAGGAAGTAGAGATAAAGAGCAGAGACTAAAAACTGAAATGAAAATGAAAGAGAGAAAGAAAGTGGTGACTAGATGAGAACATAGCATCCCAGGTGGATTTTGTTTTGTTTTTTTAAATGAGAAAAATGAGCAAATTTATATGTTAAGGATAATGTTAGTAATAATAACATAATAATAATTATTATTATTAATTATTGTTAATAATAATCAAATGACTTTGATTAAACTCTTATTTGTGTACTAGATACTATACTGAATATCTTATGTGTATTGAGTCATTTAGTCTTCATTAGTCTTATGAAATGGGGCTATTTTCTTTCATTTACAACTGATGGAATTGAGGCACAGATTGATTCAATGTTACTCCAAGTTACAGTTAAAAAGTAGCAGAGCCGGAATTCAAACAAAATCCACTTGTGATGTACTTGATTACTATATGCTCAGCCAATCAAGAGGGAGAAGTAGGGTTTATAAAGGAGAGAAGCTATAACTAGTGATTTAATGCCTAGGAAGTAGAAGAGTAAATATTCGAGTGCTAGGATAGATGAGTTGGTCTTAACCAGGAGGAAAGAAAGTTTCATTTTTGAGATATGAGGAAAGAAGTTTTGGGTGGGTGGGGGGTCGATAAATGGGTCTTTTGATGTGGGGGATGAGTTTAGGTGGCCTAACTTTGTTTGGTGAATGAGTTAGTTGTATGGGAAACCTAAAGCTTAATATAAGAGCTAAGGAGAAAATTCAAGCAGTAAGAGGGATGAACCATTGTTTAGAACTCGACTGTATCTGGAAAGTACTTCAAATAGCTATGTTGTTTATTTCCAGCAGTGAAAGGGAGAGGAGGATGAGAGGGACACAGGATTGTAAGGGTTTATGCTTTCAAGGTTATGCTACTTCTCGAAGTATGGCAACTATTTCTCATGATGAGACCAAATCAGTAGGTAATGTCAAAGAGGCAATGAGAATAGAGTAGGTTAATAATCATGGCCACCTTGGTTGCCCTTGCAGACACTCACACAAACATCTAATTGTTTTCTCGTGCTGACTCCCTTCCAGATAAGTTCACTTGATAAAAGCTCTTACTGAGCTATTTCCCTGGAATGTCTTAGAATTTCAATTTTTGAAAAATTTTCCACATTATTATATGTCATCTATGAATCATGGACTCTTGTTAAACTTCTAGCTCTAGAGTAAATGATTCCTTCCAGTCTCAATCACCAACAGGGCAATTCAGTAACACAAGTATCTATTGTGAAATTATGTTTATGAACTTATGACATTATATCTAACCTTTTATTGCATATACTCTCTGGCAATTTAAGATTGATCTTTATGCTCTATTTCTTAGATTCTGCATTTAAAAAATATACTAAACTTGGTACCCATTTGTATTATGCAGTGTGTAAATGCAACTATTTTTTCCATGTTTGTGTTTTTGAGTGAACTGTTTCATCTACTAACTCAAGTCTGAAGTTTCTAACTAGAGTTTGACCTGCTTAAAAAGACTTTGCCATTTTACAAAAAAAAAAAAATGTCAATTTTTGATGACTAATAACATCCAGATTATGACTTTTATTTTTAAGGAGGGTAAATTCCGTTCTTCACAATTTGATCTTCTTTTTAAAAGAGATTTTTTTGTAGAGTAGACCAAATTAAAGATAGCCTATTAATCCTCCTTCTGAACATTTATGACTTAACCTTTTCCAATTTATGTAGAAACTACAAAGAGGTATTAGATATATTCCCCTGTCAAACTTTCTTCACACTTCTTAGGCACCAAAGACTGTATGGCTAGTGGAGATAGAAATAGCAAATAACAAAAGAAACCCCACCAACCTTCTTGTTTACCCTTTGGTCATAAAACTTGCCAGTATGCATCCTTGGCCCACCTGCCAACAGACTTCAAACTACTGCTGTTTCAGAAGACTCAACTTAGGGGAAATACATCTGAGTTTTCACTAAGTCTGAACTAAAATCTGTATCTGCCATTAGGATCTGATTGTAGAACTCTGCAATTTGAAATTCTGCAGTGAATTCCTATTGTTTTCAAGACCAGCCATTTCAAGCATATTTTAATAGCCTTTTATTATTAAAAGCAGTAAATATGCATTGGAGCAAATTAGAAAATACAGATAAGCAAAAATAAAAATATAAAAGTCATACATTTAACTCCCCGAAGAACATTATTTTAACATATTAGTCCTTATCCTTCTAGATCAATACCTTATTGATAGTCTCTATTTGATGAATTGCCATCATACTCTCAGTTCTTTAAATATGGTTTCATTTCACACTTTGAACATATTTAAAATAGTTACATGAAGTCTTCGTTAGGTCTAACACCTGAACCCCCAAAGCAGTTTCTGCCATTTTTCCTCATTTCTTTACGTCTCATAATTTTTTGTTGAAAATTGAAAATTTTAGATAATATATTATAGCAACTCTGGATTCTAATCCCCCCAGGCTTTTTGTTGTTGCTGTTTTGTTATAGTTGTTCATATGTTTATTTGTTCTGTGGCTGGCTGCACTAATTCTGTTAATTCTATTTCCCCACAATATTCAGCCTCTGATGTATCTGCTTAGATTCCTTTTTTGTTTTTATCTTGTTTTTATCTTTTTTTTGCCAGCTTTATTGTAATATAATAGATAATCAGTTGCTCATACTTACATTGTACAATTCAATGAGTTTTTTTCAGTTATAGTTGGCATACAATAATATCTTAGTTTCAGTTGTACAGCAAAGTGATTAGAGATCAAGTGATCACCCCACTTAAATGTTGTTGACTGTTTTACTTATGTTACACTTTATATCTCCATGACTATTTTGTAACTATTCATTTGTATTTCTTAATTCCTTCACTCTTTTACACCTCTCCAATCTAAGTAGCCCTGAAAATATTCTCTATATCTATTGGGTTGTTTCTATTTTATTGTTTTTGTTGTTTATTTTGTTCTTTAGATTACACATGTATGTGAAATCATGTGGTATTTGTCTTTCTCTATCTGACTTCATTCTGCACAATATCCTCTAGGTCCATCAAGGCAATATCTTTCTTCTATCCCTTTCCTTTTAGTCTGTGTGTCTCTTTTAATCTGAAGTGAGTCTCTTATAGACGCATATGTAGGGATCTTGTTTTTTTATTCATGCAGCCACTCTATCCTTTGGTTGAAGTACTTAATTCTTTTCCATTTGAGGTAGTCATTGATAGAAATGTAGTTATTACTATTTTTTATTCATGATTTTGATACATGGTTTTTCTTTTTAAAGAAGTCCCTCCAACATTTCCTGTAATACTGGCTTGGTCATAAATTCTTTTAGCTTATTTTTGTCTGGTCAGCTCTTTATCTGTCCTTCTACTCTAAATAATAGCTTTGCTGGATAAAGTATTCTTGGTTGTAGTTCCTGGGTTTTTATCATAATACTTTGTGCCAAGCCCTTCTGTTTTGCATGGTTTCTTTTGAGAAATCAGCTGCCAGTCTTATGGGTGCTCCCTTGTAGATAACTATCTGTTTTTCTCTTGCTGCTTTTAAGAGCCTCTCTTTGTATTTAGCCTTTGGCATTTAACAATGACGTTTCTCTTTGGGTTCCTGGTTTTGGGACCCTCTGAGCTTCCTGGGGTTGTATATCTATTTCTTTTACCAGGGTAGGGAAGTTTCCCATCATTATTTAATAGCTTTTATTCAAATAGCTTTTCCACTTTTTGTTCTCCCTTTCCTCTTTCAGGTATTCCTATTACACAGATATTCTTAAACTTAATTTTGTCCCAGACTCCTTACATTATTATTGTATTCTTGGCTTCTTTTTTCTTACCATTCTGATTGGGTGACCTTGGCTTTCCCATTCTCTGTATTAGTGGTTCAATCCTCTTCTTCATCCACTCTGTTAATTCCCTCTAATATACTCTTCATCTCAGATAATGTATTCTTCATTTCTGACTGGTTCCCTTTTATAATTTCCATTTCAATTTTTATGTTTTTTATCTCATTGTTAAAGTTCTCAGTGAATTCATCTATTCTTCCCCTAAGTTCACTGAGCATCTTTATAACCAATGTTTTGAACTCTACATCTGTTAGATTGCTTGACTCCATTATTACTTGATCTCTGTTCTCTTCTCTCATGTGGTTTATGCTTCTTTGTCTTCTCATTTTGACTGCCTTTCTGTGTCTGTTTCAATGTACTGAGCAAATCTCCTAAGTCTCCCAGTCTTATTAGTATGGCTTTGTGTGGTAGGTGTCCAGAGGCACAGTCCTGAGAGGGGTTCAGCAGCAGGACAATTTTAGTCCCAGCCTGTGCCTCTCTTAGGCCACCTATTAAGATTCACCAAGTAATCCACAGATGCTATGTTTATAGTTGCCTGGAAAAAAAACCACACACACACACACACACACACCAGAAACAGAGGTCAGCTGCCACCAGTGTGTTTTGGTGCTGCTCAGCAAGTTGTACAGGACTCATCAAGAACACAACTGGATGTGGCTTGGGTGGGACCATGAGTTTGGGGGAGGCAGAGTTTTAGGGAATCCTCTGGGCAGAGAGACTTTTTATCCAGTTTGGTGACATCTCAGCTATGGCTGCACTCTGTCCGCACACTAGGAGGCAGTGGGCTCAACAGAGGAACAATGGTTACCATCAGCACTTCTGCCGAGGAGAAAGCCTCACCTCTGGCCCTCACTCCAACGACTCAGCATCCTCCTGTAAGTTCCTTGTGGCCCTGGAGCAGCCAACCCAGCATTGGTGCTCAGAGTGAGCACGTCTGTCACCATGGAACTCCCATCGCTGACACAGCCCCTTTAAGTGGAATATCTGCAGCTGCTGGCCTCTGTCTCACTCAGTTGCTCAGGAAAGGCAGCCTCGCGTCCTCGCCCCTGTCAGACCTCCTCCCATTGCAGGGTGATTTCTTATTTCTCTCCTTAGTTGTAGGGCTTTTTCATCTAGACTCCAGTGACTCTGCTTGTGTTTGCTCCATGTTTCCTTCACAATTTTGATGTGGTCATAAGAGCAGATGAACAAAGCCTCTATCATCTACACCATTTTTCATTTTTATTTTGTTATAATTTTTAAGCTTGGCTTCCTGGGGATTGCCCCTGTATCAACATAGCTTAGTAGTTAGCCATTGATTGGTCAGAAATTGTGTTTAAGCCTCCTGCCAGTAACATTTTCATCCTTTTCCATTGATTCTGTATGTGGCTTAGGGACTCTTTGTACAGTTCAGGGAGTTTACCTATCTGCCTGGCCTTTAACTCAGAAACTGATAGCTTGCAACTACCTTCATCTGGTCATCCTGTGACCCGGTTGGGATTTTCCACAGCCTTCTGGACTGCCTGTATCAAGTGTGATTTTAGCAGGTCTTTCTTAGGCTGTCATAGACCCCAGTTTTTCTGTTAAACTTCTGCTCATCTGCCTCTACAGATATCACTAAGCTATTATTTTTTTTACCTGTTAGACTTTAAAGGCACAGTTACTATGGCCTACTCCCTTTTCAGGAACCAATGAAAATATTTGAGACCTGAAATAAATTATATATTAGCTCAAAAAATGCAGAAAGAACACTGCAGAACCAAAATAAATGTGTTTAAGTAAACATCTGTAAAATATAATCTTAGGTCATCCTGGAGATTACAATTCCACACTTAAAAAGTTACATATAAATTATATTTAAGGCAATATATGAATACGTTTTAACATATTTTATATAGTGAGAAGTAGAACTTCCTCAAAGGTCTTAAAAATCCTGTTCACCATATTTTACCCATAAATTAAAAATAAACGTTGTGGGGATTGGAACCCAGGCCTGGCACTAGCTTGTAGGACCCTTGTGAAAGATCACAGACACTTTCACAAAGAAAAGATTATTTTATATTGCATTTAGCAATGCTTTTCTACCCTGATTTGGGTAGAGAGGCCATGAAATCCCACTGTGCAGACTCAAACCTTGGTATGTTATCCATTACATTCATTCATTTGCTCACTCAGCAAATATTTGCCAAGCAGGTACACTGTTTCTGGGGTTCCACTGGCTGAGGATAGAGTGAGGAGCAAGGTAACCTGGGCCCTTTCCTCATGGTGCTTATTTACTAGTTAGGGAGTAATATTCTTTTTAAATAACATGAATAAATGTAGTACTACTTATAATAATATGTTACGAAAAACAGTTTTGGGGGAAGGGTGATGTATGTGGATATCTATCTTAGATTTAGAAGTCAGAGAAGGTCTTCTGTGGGTTGATATTTAAACTGAGGTATGAAGAAAGAGTTTGAGTGAAGTGGGGATAAAGTGAGGACTGGCCAGTGCAGAGGCCCTGGGAAAGGAAAAAGATTTATATGTTTATGGAAATAAAGGACCACTAGTGTGGCTGGAGCACTATGAGCTTAAGGAGGATATTGTGTAAGAGGCTGGGAGGGTGTCGGGGTCATGAAAGGACCTTAAGGGTTATTTCAAGGACTTTGAATTCTGTTCTATTTGAATAGTTTTGAGTACCAGCTTAATAAGGCCTTGTTTGATTTTTAGAAAGATCTTCATGTGAAGAAGATGGTTAGGGGCTCTGAGTGGAAACAGTAATGAGGGGAGGGCAGTGGATGTTTTGTAGTAATCCACCTGACAGACGATGTGACTTAGACTAGAGGGATCAGGGAAGGGAGAGGAAAATGGATACATTCAAGAAATATTTTGGAGGTAAGAGCTATATGGCATTGAAAAACAAATCTTTTCTATTTTTCGATAGAGTGTCACTCAGTAGTAGTTCAGTCAAAGTCAAAGCTAATACTAAAAATGCTCATCAAACTTGAGTACTTGATATTGTACTATGATGTCTGTTGATTACTGATCACATAACAGAGAGTAAAGCAAAAGTTATTTTACCAGAAATGAAAAGGAATCAATAGTATTGCTTTATATACCAGACAAATTGTCGTGCTCTTTGACAGCAGAGGCAGAGTCTTCGTGGAATAGAGAGCAATCTTGGAATTTTGGAGCTGGACCAGTAGGTTTCAATCCTGACTCTGTCTTTAAATACCTCTGTAACTTTGGACAACTTACTTTTTTAAACTTTAATTTAAAATGGAGTTAATACCTACTTCACAAAACATTTTTGAGAATGAAATAACACAATAGATGTCCAATAATTATTAGTTCTCTCAACATACAAATAGCCATCTTAGTAATCTCCACTATTCAGGTTGTTTGCTAAAACTAGGAATATGTTTTCTTTAGAATTGGAGGAATTTAACTCAATACATTCTCTCAATTTACAGTGGAAAAATCATAGTCTATCTATAGAGGTAAAAGACTTGCTTAGGAACACAGAGCTTCCTGGAGATGGAGTAGAATGAGAACTATTTTCTCCAAACACTCCTCATCTTTCCAATATACCAAATTGCCTCATATGTTTTCTATCTACTGTTTAACTGAAAGATTTTATAAGATAATTATATATCCATGTAGCCTCTGCTTAAAGCATAAAGAGAGTGATCTTGTGTTCTCTTTGCTAGTTACATGCTATGGGAAAACTCCCTGGAACCAGAATGGCAGAATTAAAAGCCAAGTACACTTTGCTGCACGATACTGTTGTAAGGTATGCTACTTACCCATCCGACTATGTCTTTTATCATATTTATGTTTCTTACTTGTGATGGGACCTGTCTTATTTTGCATCCCCGCCCCCATCCCCTAAAAGCCGATTCTGAGGCAAGGATTTGAGTTCAAGTAGTTTGAGAAGTGACACCAGAAATTATCATGAAAAGAGTGGAGAAGTGAGACAAAGAAGAGAGGAATTCTGCTGGGGATGTGTTAATATTCAAGTTAACATTGTGGGCAACTGGGGCTCAGTCTCACTGAGTACCTTCTGTGTGACTATATAAAACATACCTTAGAACCCTACTGCTGAAGGGTGGGGAAACTGGGGTATTTGTCCATCCCTTGTTGATTAAGGTTTGCTGCTAGGGAAATGAGCTCCTGGCATGTCTAGCTTGCCCTTTGAAATGCCAAGCAAGCTCCTATGGGCAGAAGTACACAGGTGCTGTAGGTAGGATTATCTCCTCCCCACCTCTCTTCACCACTCAGAAGTATAGGTCCTATGACAATTCCAGCCTACATCTGCTGAGATTTTGGTCTGTACTTCTCACTCTTCCTCCTACCCGAGGCTACTTAGCTTAGCTTAGCCTCGTCGGCAGCAGGTCAGAATAAGCTTCCACAGAATAATTCAACAAGGTTTTCTAAGCACCTGTTATCAGTAATTGGGAATCAAGGGAAAAGGAGTGTGAAAAAAAGGGGGGAAATTCTATTCTGCTGTTATTCCTTACTACTTCCACACTTCTTGCTTCCTTTCCTCACAGCCTGCTTCATAGCCTTGCACAAAATCTTCATCAAAAGCCAAGGAAAGACAGCAATCTAGTAATTCCCCAGCCATTCTCTCCTCCAGTCTCCAACCACTACCCCTACTTATTTCATTGAACAGTCATTTGGATACGTTGAGGATAACAGCAAGAGTGAATGACTAGGAGAAGAGCAGAACTGCATCCCTATTCATCCTTCACTTTTATCCCACCTCATTCTTACTCAACTCCACTGAATTTCCTAAACATCCTCCAGAGCCCTCAGCTTTGGCTCTTCCTCCTCCTCCCCAGCTCTAAGCTAAATCCTCACCCTCATCCTTAATAGAGACTCCATTTCCCACAATTAGTCCTTCCTGTGTGCACGTAGTTCTCAAGACTCATGAATGTAGAGTATTTAGATGAAAAGTCTGGAGTAATCTTTTCCAACACTGCTTACGTAAGAGAAAAGCCCATACAGTTCTTGAGGGCATCCCTCTGATCCTCTTTGCAGATACAAGAAATATTTTATCATTTCTCATCCTCTGATAAGCTCTAATCTAGAGCCCTTGCAGGATGCTTGCTTTGCTTCCTCCTTGCCTGGCCCACAGCACAGTTCTCTGGGCCCCAGTGACAGATGGCAACGCAGGACCAAGGCAATGGCATTATTTCTTCCTACTTCCTGGTTGTGTTGCAAAACTCCCCTTTTGCTACCCACATTTTATCTCCTCTGGACCCCTTAGTCCTTCTTTCCTTCTTTGGGCATTACAAACACTCACCACTCTCTCCTACCCCCACTGCCTTGCTGCTGGAGCAATAGCAGGGCAGATTTGGGCTGGAAATGCTGAACTGAAACTGAGTTTTTCATAAAAGTACATAATAAGAGCTGATAAAATTCTCTTCTGCTGACACCATCTTTCAAGTCCATGTGGGTGAATTACCATTTGTTTTCTGACTGGAATCCTAAGGAGCTTGCCCACCTCCTTTCTGGGGACAACAGGCACTGTAGCTCAAGAGAATACCTGACAATTCCATAGTTGAAGACTCATGTTAAGGAGATCAGATAGCTTTAGGTTTACAAAGTATATTAGCATATAAGGAAATTGAATTGGAAGAAATAACTCCAGTTTTATTAATGGAAATAATATAAGTTACCATTGTAGTTATTGTTGTTGCTATGTGGTACTTAACATAGTGTCTGAACATATTATGTCCCAATAAATGTTTCTCTGGATATTATTGAGCACATGATATATTAAAACCTGGGAAAATGAGTAGAGTTGATAGCTTCAGTTGAGACGGTTTGATCAAGTCATTAGGTATCTCTGCAAATGAGCTGAATCCATATAGTTTTCTCCAAGTGAGGAAACATGGTAGGAAGCACACACCAAAAGAGACTGCTGGTTTTAAAATAGGAAATGGCAGTCTATGGCCATGCCACCCTCAATGTGCCTGATCTTGTCTGATCCCAGAAGCTAAGCAAGGTCAGGCCTGGTTAGTACTTGAATAGGAGACCACCAGATGCTGTACACATTAAGAAAACAAGAAAAAAGGAAGAAAAAAAGGAAAAGGAAAAGAAAGAAAATGAAAAGAAAGGAGAAAAAAAATAATAAAATAAAATAAAATAAAACAAGAAATGGCAGGGGTCCTACTTCCTAATAGTAAAAGTAACTAAAGTGAGGCAATAGGTTTCTAAGAAAGAAGAATCAAGTCTTCTGGTAAAGGTGGAGCTGATACTAGCTTGCAGCATAGCTGAGTGAGTTCTAGAAGATCTTGGAGATTCCATCAAGCCTAATTTCTGTGTACATTCAAATTTGCTTCTAGTCACGTACTTAACCTTTTTCCCTAGATAGGGCCAAGATGAGAGAATACAATCGGAGTTATACAAATCCCTCTCTACTGTGACATTCAAGTCCAGCACTAGTCAGGCATTGAATTTAGGATCAGAAATCTGTTAATTAATTATGTGCATCGTTTTATAGGAGCATTTTTCTTCCTAGTAAAGTGTCATTAGAAATATTTCTGTATTTTCTTAGTTCATGAAGGAGGAAAAGATTTCCCTACAATCAATTCAGGAGAATTCAAGAATCTAAGAAAGCCAGCATTACTGGGGCAGTTGAAGGGAAGACCCACTCTTTCCTTATTGTTGTCCCCACCCACAGAAATCAAAATTGTTTTTGAAGTTAAACCCAACTATCACATTCTCATCCAACTTAATCTTTTCTCTGTTATCTCTCACCATTTTAATCTAGACACTAGTGGTGGCACTTGTCACCTGGTATTCCAGCTATTTATTTATATCTGTTCTCCTCTACTAGATTGTCAGCTCCATCCACCTCTAGAACCTAGTGCAATACTTGATACAAAAGTGTCACTGAGTTGAATTCAACCCAGGAATGGAAGTAAAGGGGTACATTGTGGACAAACTCTTTCCCCTCCTCATTAGACACCCACAGAAGCTAGTAAGGGGATTGAAGGTGGTATACACTCCTCATTATATGAATTTCTGTTTTCATGGGACCCAGCACGCAAGAGTCAGAGGTCCAACTGCTCCAGAATGCCAAACGTTTCACTGAACAAATAGAGCAGCAGCAGTTTCACCTGCAGCAAGCTGATAATTTTCCAGAGGCATTCTCCACTGAGGTCTCCAAAATGAGAGAACAACTTCTCAAGTATCAAAATGAATACAATGCAGTGAAGGAAAGAGAGTTCCATAATCAGTACAGACTGAATAGGTAAGTGCACAATTCTCTTAAGCACAATGAAAACAGATACAAACCAAGCTGTTCCCATATAAACAAAATTAGAAAAAAATTAGACTAAATTAGAAATTTTAGGTACAATGAGTGTGAGATAGCAACATGAAGATGATTACAAGTTTATAGTTTTCCCTGATTCCCTAGAACAGCCAGACACTGAACAATAAGGTTACATGACTTCTAGAAAAAAAAAAGCCAAGGTAAAATGCTTTCAGGAAAAGGAGTTTCCTGCTATGTTTTCCATGTATCAAGAAAGCCATAAGCATTGGGAGCTGCAGCCAAAGAACACACACCACAGAACAAGGACTTGGCACACGCACACTTGCCCTCCACTGCCCAGATGGTGGCCCCTTATCTTTTCTGCAGTACCAGATCATGTTTCTGCATGGCGAGCATCCCACGTGCACTTGCCAAACAAGCCTATGTGAGCTGAGCATCACATCTGACTCTATTCTTCTAATATGGGAATGTAGACCACATTTTTCTCCTATAACTAAATTAATTATTCCTTAGTATCAAAGAAGAAAGTTACATCCTTTTGGAAGACACATTTACTTATCCAAACCTAGAGGATGTCATTCAGTGAACTAAAGTAGAAATGCATTGCCAGAAGGACAGATGTTATTTCCAAAATCTCCTCTAACATTCCTCCTGTGGGGAGGAGTTTGTTCAGCAAATCACAATATTTAGATTGAACTTCAAAGTGACCGCAATCCAGGTTTTGTGCTGTGGTGTGCTGTGTGCTATGTCTGGGTACTAGAGACAAAGCCAAACCATCTCTCTTAGAATTTGTTACCATTTAAGGTGGCAGAACTTCCTCTGGCTATTTTTAAGAGTGGGTAGATTTCTGACCAAGTGAGTATAATTCAGCCCTACTGAGGGATAAGCAAATGACTTGAGTGACCTCCTGGGGACCTTGCAAGTCCTGAGTTTGGAATCCTCTTTTTGTGGCCTATTTTTTCAGCTGGGGGATAAAGGAGACTAGCTTAACCAGGAGAATTATATTCAGGGGGAAAAAATATAAGTTATTTTTCGTCTTTCAATCTAAACTTGTTTCAGGCTCACCAGCGATATCTATAAAAAGAAAGCCTAGCTATTTCTGTGCTCTGTAAGCACTCTTTCAGTTGACAAAATAATGAAATTAAAACAATTGGTGGTTGTTCATTAGTATTGAAAATATGAAGGCTTGACATTTTCATGAAAGGTTAAGAAGAACATAAGTCAATTGATATTTAAATTGTTTAAAATTTCCAAGTATTCCTGCCAAGGGGGAAAAAAACAGAACTCTTGCATTTTAGGTATAGACAGACAAATTGTTCTTAGAGTTACTTGAGATAGGGAGGGGGACATGCATAGTGACCTACTGTGAACAAAAACATTTAAAATGCACATTTACAGAAATGTTTAGCGTGTATTCTTAATTTGTAATACATGATACTTTAGCTTATGCAGATTCCTTTGAATTCTTAACTATTAAGAGCTCAAAAATTAACAAACTTATTTTCATAAAAATAGTGGTGATACCAAAAGATATCAAGAAAGAATATCAGGAAAGAAAAATAGGCTATTATTTCATTGGCTTAAAATATTTAGTACTGCATGGTTCAGAACAAATTCACTCAACACTCCCCAAAGAATAAAAATTTTTTAAAATTAAGCTACTGAGAGAAGATATTTATCCAAATATACAGATGACATTTTTCACATCGGCACAACAAATTCTCATTTTATTCAGGGTCTAAATCATAGAAGCCCAAATAACTAGCTCTCCTCTACCCCAACATCTGTAGGAACTTCTGAATCACTGGCAACAACTAAGAATAGTATATTGTTCTAATACACTATAAATAAAAGATTTTACTCTATGTTTTGGTTGCTTTTCTCATGTTTTCACAAAATATAAATTCTTCAATAAATGCTATTGGTAGGTATAATTATGTGGTAAGTTAATAATTAAATCTGTTACAATACATAATTTTAGTTTGGGGATTAATATTCACTGATGATCTCTTGATAAATATGCAGTTCAAGAAAGAATATGTAACCTATGTAAATAAATTAAATTAATACATTATAAATAAACAATGAAGTAATTAAATAAATACTGTTTAGAATTAATTTTTGAAATGAAGAAGTCATTATCTTTCTAAAAACTTTCCCTGAAGAGATTTTTCAGTATTCTTTATAGACTTTTGCTTGCCTTCACTTTACCTTTTTTTGACTTCTCTGCTTTCTAGTAATTCCTAAGATTTGGACAGCAAATAAATTGTCTCTCATGCTAAATCTGATGTATCTGACAATTGTCGGTCAGCAGAGAAAACAAAGCCATCATCAGTGCTGTCTGTCATGGGCATGGATGTGGAGAGTGGGGACACTCATGCTGCATATGTGCAGGACTCTCCCAACATGATCCTGGCCTTAGTGATTATTTACTCTTTCATAGCTGGTCCCTGTCATCCCTGTTGGTGCTCACCCAGAGTTTAGTAGTTGTTTTCCATTCTTAGTCCAGCAGTGAGAGCAAAGTTGGAACCAAGAAACAAACAGATCCAGTAAAAGGAACAGGAATTATTTTAGCAATGCATCTGGAATCCAACAAGTTAGAATATGGGCATACAGGTCATCAAAATTAGCAGTAAGGAAAAACTCGCAGCCATAACAGATTTTACCTTCTACACTTTAAAAAGTCTGTCCTGCCCCACCAGTGGCAACAAAGAAGAGAACCAGCTTAAAACAGGTTTTGCAGAGTATAGTCTTTTTAAAGAAAAGCACCTGAGATACGTGTTTAAAAGGCAGATCCAACACTAAAACTAACGATTTCTTTCTAAGCCTTCTCACTGAAGGTGACATCTGAATTTTTTGCAAGTTTCCTCTGTGATACTGATTCTTGTCAGAGTTTGAGAACTTTTGGTCGCAAAAGTGGTTCTCATATCTGACTACATGTGAGAAATACCTGAGTTCTTTTCTGAGCAATCACTCAGTCTATGCTTAAATATCTCCAGTGACAGCTGTAGACAGCCTGACTCTTAGATGGTTGTTGCTTGTATTGATTCATAAATCTGTCTTCTTACAACTTCCACCCATATAGGCTGGTTCTTCTCCTGATGGTAAATAATGTATTTTGTTCACAGCAGCAGATAGGGCTTCCTGCATTGTTTCTTTACCTACAAGTCCTTAAAACCTAAAACCGTTGATGGCTTGGTTTTAGTTAGGACTCTCTTGCTGCAGAAAAGAAAAGAATCCTGAGGACCTTTGACATTGAATCACCCCTTAGTCAGGAAACCTAAAAATGTCAGACAGATTTAAATGTTAATGTCAGTTTAAAAAGTTAAGAGTTAATATATATCAAGAGGCATAAAATAATTTTTTAGTCCTTGTAATACCATGCAAAAATGAGAATCCAAAAAGAAAAAAGACAATACATAAAGTCGTTTATTACATTATTATTCATAAACATGAAAAATTGAAAGCTAGTCTAAAAAATAGTGAAATAATTAAATAATTATTCCAGAGGCAGCTTGATACTGAAAAGTACTTTGGGTTTGAATATTAGTTCAGCCTTGACTTTGTGACTTTGAAAAAGGTGCTAACTCCTCAGTTTTGTCATTTGTATAAGGAAGATAACTATACTTACTTAGCAAGGTTCTGAAGTTTAGAAATGATGCACATATCTGGCATATAGTATTTTAAGTAAAAGATAGATAATATTTATGATTACATTATTATGGTACATTAATTCACTAGAAAACTTTGAAATTATTTAATTATTATAAAGTCTGTTTTTCAATTCAGAAATATTCTAATTACATATTGAGTAAAAATAGGTTTAATCATATATACACATTTGATATAATTTTATTAAAAAGTATTAAAAGGAAAATAATATGAAGGTACTAAAATATTCTATTAGAAATATATGAAAGTAATACTAAAGTTATTAAAATTAAAATAAAAGTGATCAATTGGTGTGATGAGATGCAATTATGAAGGATATGCAGTTGATCCTTGAACAATACAGGGTGCAGTAAAGGTGCTGACCCCCTTGCAGTCAAAATCCATGTATAACTTTTAATTTCCCTAAAAGTTAGCCAACTGTTAACAGGAAGTCTTACCGATAACATAAACAGTCGATTAACATATTTTGTACTTTATATATATATAATATTGTATTCTTAAAATAAAGTAAACTAGAGAGAAGAAAATGTCATTAGGAAGAGAAAACACATTTCCCATGTTCATTGAAAAATATATCTGGACTTCCAGTCAAAGAGGAACTGAATTGTCTGGCTTTAGAGTGAGGACTAAAGGGGAAGATTTCCTCCAGGCAGAAATGTTGAGAGAGGCAATTGTTCCTTTGTTGAGCCCTAGACCCTCCCTGTGTGCAGACATAGGTGGGTCACCATATCTGAATCTCCATCAATCTAGCTAACACTGGTCACTTAGCCCTGATAATTCCCTGAAACCCTGCACCACCCACCTTGTGGGTCCACTCAAGCCATTTCTAGTGGCTTTTCCATGAAAACAACCTGTCTTAGCTCATTCTGTAGACTTTCCTAAAATCTCTCAAAGGTTCACAATTTTTAAACAAACAGCATCTGGCCTTGGAATGCCCCGTATCATTTGCTGAGCTGCCTCAAGCCCAGCACTAGCAGCAGCCACGCTTAGTGCACAGTTTGGTCTCTCAAGTCTTCTCCAAGCCCAGAATGGGTGGTGACCATATTTATTGTAATAAATATGTGTGGTGTCAGATGAATAATAGATTTATTGGTGTGATCACTTTATAAGTTATGTAAATGTTTAATCACTATGTTTCATTCCTGAAATTAATATACTATTTTATGTCAACTATAATTTAAAAAATTAGAACATTATTTTTAAAAGATTTGCATATATGTGGACCCCCAAAATTCAAATCCATGTTGTTCAGCTGTTTTCCATATAAATAGAAAGATATACATTTTAAAGGGAAAAAAAATCAATGTTTTTTAATAAAAATAAGAAAAAGTCATAATAGAAACATTAGTTAAAACTGCCCCAAAGAATTAGTCATTTTATGTTTGTTTAAAGACAATATCATTTTATATTTATTTAAAGAACAGATTATAGGTCTTGACTGTGAGAGAGCTTCATGTCACCATTTTGAACCCCAGGGACATCTAAGTTGCCTTTACAACCACACAGTGGCAGCACACTACCTCCCCCTGTCGGCAGCACGGGTGAGGTATAGCATCAATAGCCTGGAGGTAAAATAACATGAATTTATATGCAAGGTCTAAAAGCAGAGGGAGGCGTAAGCATTCAAAGCTCTGAAAAAAATCAGCTTTAGCCTGGGGCCAAACAACTAACCTGCATCAAATTCCACGTGGTACACACTTTTTACAATAATCTTATTTTACATTATTGCATATAAAATTTCATTAAAAAAAACCTGGAAAGCAAGCATCTTTAGCTCCAGGTTCTCAGACCTGCTGGCTAATGGGATCAGCTTATTTGATGGAACCAGTGAAAGATGTTGCAGTAATCCAGGCAAGCACTAGTTCATTGCAAATAATATAAAGAAGAAAAAATAGCCCAGAGCCTGCCTAGAAGGAGCTAGAGTCCAGGAGGGAGGTCATGCTCCCAAGCAGTTATAATGTGATAACTGCTCTAATGGGTGCCACCTAAATGGACCTATGGGAGTCACTGAAATCATCATTAAGAACGGACACTGGGCCAGGCAAACAGTCATAGGAAGAGAAAAGAGAAAGTTATTACTGCAGAAATAGCTAACACTTTTGTACTCTGTTAAACCTCTTTTTTAATTTTTTTTTCAGCTTAATGGAAGAAAAAAGCATCATAATAAAGGAATTCGAGAAAATTCCTAAGCCAGGAGTAAGTCTTAGATGGTTTAGAGTTTGTTAACTACAGCTGTATTCAAACATATCTTTTGATAAATATTAATTTGTCAAAACAACCAAACCCTGAAACATTTAAAAGATCCAGAAGTCTTAACTCTGGACAATGCTGAAATGAATATTTGTGTAACTCTTGGAGTAAACATAGGTGGTGCTATTATAGGCTTTAGGTATTTGGCACCTAATTTAAGCTGTGTTTAGCTGGACAATATCTGTTTTGTTTCTAGAAGAATAAAAGGATTCTGTGGTTGACACTTAAAAGTATTATTTTGCTATAGCTATTACTCCTCATAGTTTCCTAACAGCTTATTACAAGAAATTTTTATCAAGAGGATGTCTCACTTATCTATTCCTACATAACAAAATTTTCCAAAACATAGTGGCTTAAAACAGCCACCATTTCTTATTTTTCACAGTTGTGAATTCTTATCTAAGCTAGCTCAGTTAGAGCTTCATTCATATGTCAGCCAATTGGCAGGCTAATTGGTCTAAAGCCACATGTCACATGATAGTGGAAAGGTTTCCAGCTTCAAGAAAAGAGACAAATAGCCCCAACAGAGGGCAAACCCCAACATGCAAGCACATTTCAGGCCTCTGTATTCATTTTTGGAATACTTTATTGGTCAAAGCAAGTCACATGTCCAAATCTAAAGTCAAGGGGTAAAGAAGGAGGCCCTATCTCTTAATGCAAAGAATGACAAAGACAGGAATAGGAGGAATTTGTGTTCACTTTTGCAATTTATCATACAAAGTAAATAGAAAGGTTTATCACACTTTGCATTGCTTCTGCCTTCTGAATGGTTATATTTCAAAAGCGTTTTGTTGGTATTTTAATTCCAAGACACTAAAACCTGTTTAACATAGAGTAAAATATATTAATATATATAATTTTAGTAAAATATAAAATTTGCATATGTATATATGAACATATATTATGTATATATACAATTATAATATATATAATACATACTATTATATAAGAATACCTAACCACCATTTACAATACAGATTTTTATGGAAGAAAGCATTTTCAATTTTAGTTCCAGATCGTAGGATCACTAATTTTACTCTCTTCCAATAGCAGTGGAGGAGAGAGACATGCAGAAAGCTCAGTACTGACTGAAAGGATTCATCCACTCAGTAATTAGTAATGTATAGACTTTCTGAGTATAAAGGGCAGAATTTTCTCCCATAAGTCAAACACTCCCCAAATAATCAGTCATGGGAAAGAGGAGAGGTGTATCATGAGCCTGGGGGGATGGGGTTTGGGGGAGAGTGTACAGGAAATGAGAGAAGTGGGGGATTAAGGAGTGCAAAGGTATGTGGGTATTTCAATACAGACTCCCTAATTTCATGTTAACCATAAGCCAAATATTCAAAAGTTATTTGCATTTGATTTTGTCAAATCACAAAGCTACTAGAAAATAGGCTGGAAATGTTCACTAATAATTTTTGGTATGAAATAAAAATTAACTCAGAAAAAAGAAGCATTTAAAATACAGGAAGATAGAAAAGAGCACTAAAAAGAAATAAGATTGAATTTAATGTAAAATGTTTAACATGTCATACAATTGTCATACCTTTATTTGAAATGTCAGAAATCATAAATTGTATTTAACTTGATAAGAAAACATTCATGAAGCTCAAAACAAATGGAAGCAAAAGTGAGTAAAATTATTTTTAATTTGATTTTTGGATAGATGTTTGCTCAGACTCTGTAATCTGATCATTTTCGTGACTTTTAAAGGAAATGGAGAAGAAGATGAGAATATTGAGAGAAAGCACTGAAGAATTACGTAAGGAAACAATGCAGAAGAAAATAGAAATCAAAAATTTACGGGAAGATTTAACATCTAAGCAAAAGCAATTAATAAAGGAACAGAAGGAACTAGAAGAATTGTTGGAATATCAGGTCACCCTAAAGGTGTGCTACTTAGGGTTCATAAAAATTCAAACATTGTGCCTGCATGGACATAAAAACGCATGGGTATCATGTTTGACTGCTTAGATTTGACAAAGAAGCGGTATCATGACACAAACTGAAATGTTCAGTATTGTGAACTAAACCCGGACTCTAGGAATTCACAAAAGACTTTAGAGCATTTGGTAGTATCATTGTAATTTGGAGCCCTGGCCCAGGGAAAGGCCTCCCTAGATTTTGCCAAGCATTTTTCAATATTAAAAATGAGTATCACGAACACAGACTCTCCTTGAAGAGCAATCACATTTTCTAACGTCTTATGCCTATTTTCATTACCTTACCTTGTCTGTTTGATTCCACTCCACTTCCCTCTTACCATGAAAGTGATCAGGGGCCTGTATTTTTACATTTTAGTAGATAATTTATATTCATTAAAAATGTATAATAACTCTCAAAACAATTAAATAACCTAGACTTATTTTAAAAACATCTGGCACTCATTGGCTTAGAGGACAATTATGATACACTTTGACCTTTTTTTTTTTTAAGAGTCTTAGAGCAGACAGCCAAGATGTACCCAAGTACTACTTGGAATTTAGGAACTGAGAGGAGATTTACAAGAAACCCTCACTTGCATGAACTTCTTCCAAGGCCTGTACCTAATTCACCATTTGTAATTTTTCACTTTTTCTCAAAGAGAGCATCCCCCACACTGTACAAGTTTCAGCCTCACAAAACTTGGATCTGCCCCAGAACTGATGTGTTTGACTTCCATGCATATGTTACCCCAGGCTCCAAAGTCCACTGTGATCCTCAGGCGGGAAGGGGCTCTTCCATAACCCTCTCCATGTACATTCTTGAGGCTAAAACTGAACTTTCCATGAACCCACATCGCATAGTGGGAAATGGTGTTAAACGAAGTTACCTTCTGATCTTGGCCTTGACACTTACTAGATGTATGACTAGAAAAATTATTTAACTTCTCTGAGCATTAGTCTTAGTCAAAGTTTCCTAGAAGCAGAGCTTAAGAAAGTATTCATGGAGGAAAGGCTCTAAGGAAATTCTGATAGGAGAGTGAAGGAAGCAAAATAGAGTTGGGGAAGAAGCTGAGCCAAGATATGGTTTCAGGAGAGCTCTAGTCTCAACCTGATCCCACAGGAAACTAGACCACGAATAGCACCACAGAGGTGGTTTCACTCAGAGACAGAGGGGATGGGCTGTTTTATCAAATTAGTTAGTCATTTTATAGCCTGTCCCTCACTTCCCTCCTGATTGTCCCACAAGGCAGCTCTGCTCAGTCAGTGGCAATCCTATGGAGAACAAGCCAGTTTCTGCAAGCTCTGATAGGTATAACCGGTAAATGGAATCAGGGGACAGCACCGACACTATTGGTTAGATTCAGTTACCTCCTTTTTAAAATGGTAACAACCATAACTATCACATAAGGTCATTGTGAGTATTAAATGAAATAATTAAAGCAGAATAAGAGTTCTACATTTTATAGTTCCTTTCTCCTATTTAATTTGCTTATCTTAACTGCTGCTGGTCAAGATTACATAATTTAACATAGTTCTATTTCTTTACTAGGATGAAGTGGTCCACCATCAAGCCATCCCTGTACAAATTGGAAAAGAGATAGAAAAAACAACGCGTAAAAAAGTGTATGATTTAATATTTTTATTTTTAATTCATCTCAGCCCATTCTCTCCCAAGTTATGTGTGCACACTAAAACAAGAATGTTAAGCACTGAACAGATCAAATTACTATTATAATTTTAGAAATTTTTGCTTTTGTTTCTATCTAGGTTGTGCTTATCAAGTCCATTAAAAGAAAATAGCACAGCACATTAGTATCATTTATAACACTCATTTATGTCCTAAATTAGGGACAATATTCTCTTTCCAGTTTATAAATCACATTTTTATGGAACTCTAATTGACTTTAACAGAGCTCTGCAAAGGATAAATTATTTGTAGTGTTTGGAATTTCATGTTCTAGAAGTGTATATCATCAGCCAGCCAAAAGCTGAAAGCCCAAATGATAGGAATTCTCTGCCACTTATTCATAAGTGTAACATCCCGAACATTCAGAGTAGATTTGGAGGCAGAAGTCACTGAGGAAATTCTCAAGGCTTATAGGAACCAAAAAAGATAAAGACAAGTGAAGACACAAAAATTCCAGAGAAATAACACGATTGCTCTGGTGACTAATCCTAAAAGAAGAGGGAAAAAAAGAAGCAGACACTAGTAATGGTCCTAAAAGCCAAGCCCACAAGCACCAAAGTTGAGAAATTCAAGTCAGTTCAGGAAGGCTGGTGAGGGTAAGGGCAGAATCCCAGGAGATAGGAGTCATGGGGATCCTGAGAGGAAGTGGGTAGGCTAGA
This sequence comes from Cynopterus sphinx, assembly GCA_030015415.1. Classification (NCBI taxonomy): domain Eukaryota; kingdom Metazoa; phylum Chordata; class Mammalia; order Chiroptera; family Pteropodidae; genus Cynopterus; species Cynopterus sphinx. The sequence goes on along the minus strand of CM057391.1, from coordinate 39,538,107 downwards.
CAAATCCTGCCTTCAGTGGCACTCAGTGGAGATATCCTCTAAGTCTCACTCATCTGCGGTCTTCACCCCACTCCCCAGATCACTGAATTTATGACTAGCTCTTCTGTTGCCTGGTCAGGAAGCAAAAATAGGTAAAGACTTCATGCGCTCAAAATAAGGCAAATGTGTGTTGCACACATATGTAAGTATATATTTCTGTGTGTGTATGTGCGTGTGTGTAAATATGCATGCATGTATGCATGTATGTATGTTTGTATCTCCTACAGAGAAGTGGAAAAGAAAAAAATTGTCTTGGAATATGAACTCAAAGAACTAAATGACTCGCTAAAGAAAGTTGAAACCAAAATTAATGCTGTAATGGAAGAGAAGGAGGATGTAATAAAGGAAGTTGAAGGCAAACGAGCCTTGCTTGAAGTAAAAGAACGAGAATATAACCAATTGGTTAAGCTATTGGAATTAACCAGAGAGAATGAAGCAACTTCACTAACTGAAAGGTTAGTTATATATGTGTCTATCATCTAAATTTTTCTTCAACTTTTATTTGAGGATTCAAAACGTAATTCAGATTTAGGTTTTCATAGAATTTTTTCAATGACTATTTTACAGAATTTTAATCAATTTTATTATTAATAAAACATTATTAAATATAGCATTTAGAAGTGTATTTTTCCCATCCTTGACTCACCTTTTTCCTCAATTTCCTTTGACCAAAAATTAAGGACACAATCTGTTCTAATTTGTAATTTTCTGAAATGTGCCTGTGAGAAATTGTATCACTGGAGTGTGCTATAATTGAGGGATTTTTTTCTACAAATGATAGATATTTCTGAGGTAATTATGACAGTTTCCTAATGGGAGCAGTTTGGTAATGTCCCTGAGAGAACATTACTTCCTAATTTTAAGTAAAACTCCAGGGAAATTGGGAGACTGTCTCTGCCAGTCTGCTATTCCATCTAGGGTTTCTATGACTGTGGCTCTAAATTATACCAACTTGAAAAAAAAGTTTCCTTTGGCATTACTTACAGTTGGATTCTAACATGAGAACAGCTCTGTATATATTTGTCAGGCTCACTATCTTAACAAACATGAACAGCTGATGACTAATCACTTGCATTTTCTTTCCTTTTTACCTGAAACAGAGGGATCTTGGATCTCAATTTACGAAACTCTCTCATTGACAAGCAGAACTACCACGATGAACTTTCTCGTAAACAAAGAGAGAAAGAACGAGATTTTCGAAATTTAAAGAAGATGGAGCTGCTCTTGAAAGTGTCCTGGGATGCACTCACTCAAACTCAAGCACTACATCAAAGGCTTCTATTAGAGGTGGGTGCTATACACCACTATTTGATTTTTAAGCTCAGTCCTGTCCTTTTGAAAAAAATAAATTTAAATTGTTTTTGCTATCAGTAAAGAAAAGGAAAAGAAAAAAGGGGGGGGTAATTTTAAAATACAGCAAACCAATGATAGAGTCTATAATCCTATAATGTTTCTCAATCTCTATTCACTATCCCAAGATTAGAGAAAGGTCTTGCTTGGATCTGGCATCAGCCTGGCCAGGGGAAGCAGTTGGGCCATCCAGTTTTGAAAGAGTTAATGGGGTCCCTACAGGATAAGACCAAGTGAACCACTATCTTTACCAGTTGAAATTGATCCAGAATGTTGTCGTTGTAGACTTTAACAGTCATGGTCTAGATTAAATCATGTCCATACAAATGGTCAGTCGGCTGGCACCTCCAACTAGCCAAGGGCAGTTGGAACCAAAGCTTCAGGCTACCTGGCTGATTCTTTGCAGCATCAGAAGCATACTCCAGTCAGAGAATCCTCAAGATGCTATTACTTTCTCTCTGCCTCTGTGCTCCCAAGTGAAGGGTTTTGGTCCTGTTGTCTCTGATTCTCTCCTCTCTCAGGCGGCACTCCCTGCACTAAGCTCTGCTGAAAGGCAGTGGATGCTTGAGAGGCTGCATCCTTGGTCCTTCGCCAGTGCTTTCTATGGTGAAGAGATCTGAAATGAAACAGCTGGGCATATAGAAACCATACCCACTCACTCTTTTCATGATTGTCATGCTCCCTGACCTTATGGAGATTCATGGTCTCAGAAATTGAAGCAGAAGTTTCCAACTGTGTAGACACTTCCGGTCCTGATCTATGCCTAGTTCTCTTCTCCTTCTGGGCACCTGGAAAATTTATACTTCCTTGCACCATTTGTAGTTGAGCAGAGTAAACTAGCTCTGGCCAAGGAAGTGACACGTGTCCCTTCTATCCTGGAGCATGTAATTGCCAGTGTGACACTCTCTAGCTCGTTTTTCCCTTCTGTGGCAATTGTGAAAGTACATGACCAAAGGAAAGTGCTGCAAAATGGAATCAGCCAGGAATTCTGAGTCAAGGGTGGCCTTAGAGAATCGTCTTAACTGGCCACAGGCTTTGTCAAAGCCAAGTGTAAGCTATCTTGGAAGAGTCATGATAGTTGATGGTTGTTTATTTCTATGGTATATCCTAGCTCGTCCTGACTGAAAGATTAACCTTTAGCGAAGTGTGAAGATAACTGGTTAGAGTTGTGAATGTAAAGAATGATTAGGTCTTGGCTGTGCTGTCAAATGGCACTCACTGGACTTTTTTTCTATCTCAATAAAGAGAACGTGCTTTTACACTTCTGCAAAACAAATGCTTCTCATATACTTCTAATATTTTTATTACAGTTCCAGCAAGTGGATTGATTGTTTTATTACTGTGAAATCTCTTTAACTCTAGAGATTTTTTTTGCCTTAAAAGTTTTCTTAGTCTGATATTAGTACAATATTTGTTACACTAGGTTTTTGTGATTAGATTTTTCCTGGTGTTTTCTTTTCCATCCATTTGCTTTCATTCTTTCTACATATTTTTTAGGTATGTTTTTCATATACAGCATGTACTTTTTAATATCTGGTTTGAAATTTTCTGCCTTCTAATTCTCGTATTTAGTCCAAAAACATTTAATGTAATTGTGTAAACTCTTGGGCTTATGTACACCATATTACTATTGCTTTCTTTTTTCCCATTGGTATTATGTTCCATTTTCTCTCCTTTTTTTCCTTCATTTGAATTAGTCTAAAAGGTGAACTTCTCTATTTCCATTTTATAGTGTTCTGTTTTCCTCATTTTTCATGTGTCAGTTTTACATTCTCTGTCCATTCTTTCAGTGGTTACTCTAGAGATTACAACATTCACCTTTGACTTATTGGAGCCCAGTATAAATTAATTCTTTTATTACTTCCCAGGCAATGCTAGAATCTGAAAAATTTTTAATTAAGTTTATTAGGGTAAAATTAGTTAATACAATTATATATTTTCAGATATACATTATAATTTGACATCTATATATTCTATTGTGTTTACCACTCAAAATCCAGTTTTATTCAGCTACCATATATTTGATCCCCTTTACCCACTTTACCCTCCCTCTACCTCCCTATATTTGACCCCCTTCACACCATTTATCTCCCCGTTCTTCCCCCACCTCATACCCTCTGGTAACTACTAGTTCATTGTCCATGTCCATGAGGCTCTGTTTGTTTGTCCTGTTCATTTGTTGCTTTTAGGTTTATATCCCACAGATAAGTGATATTATGTGATTTTCAATTTTTTCTGTTTGGCTTATTTTTCTTAGTATGATTATTTCAAGGTTCATCCATGTCATTGCAAATAGCAGTATTTCATCTCTTCTTATGGCTGAGTAATATTCCATTGTATATATGTACCACAGCTTCTTTAGCCAGTCATCTATCGTAGGACACTTTGGTTGCTTCCATGTCCTGGCTACTGTGAACAGTGCTGCTATGAACACTCGTGTGCAAATATCTTTTTCAATATGGATTTTCAAGGCTTTGGGGTAAATACCCAGTAGAGGGATTGCTGGATCATATAGTAGATAAATTCTTAGTTTTGGGGGGAACTTCTATACTGTTTTCCATAGTAGCTATACCAATTTGCAGTCCCACCAGCAGTATATGAAGGTTCCTTTTTCTCCACATCCTCCCCAAATTTGTTATTACTTGTCCTGTTGATTATAGCTATTCAAACAGATGTGAGATAGTACCTCATTCTGGTTTCGATATGCATTTCCCTAATAGCCATGTTGAGCATCTTTTCATATATTTGTTGGCCATTTGTATGTCCTTTAGGGAGAAGTGGCTGTTCAGGTTCTGCCCATTTTCTGATTGGATCATTTGTGTTTTGTTGTTGTTGTTGTTGTTGTTGTTGTTGTTGAGTCATATGAGTTCTTGGTATATTTTGGATATTAAGCCCTTATCGGAGGCATTGCTTGCAAATATACTTTCCCATTCAGATGGTTGTTTCTTTACCTTGTTGATGGTTTCTTGTGCTGAGCAGAAGCTTTTTAGTTTCATGAAGTCCCATTCTTTTTATTTTGCTTTTACTTCCCTTGCCTTCAAGATCAAATTTATAAAATTCTCTTTAAATCCAAGGTCCTTGAGTTTTGTTCCTATGGGTTTTTTTATGCATTTTATTGTTTCAGGTATTATATATTCAGATCCTTAATGCATCCATTTTGAGTTAATTTTGGTGTGTGGTGATAGACAAGAGTCTAATTTCATTCATTGCAGGTGGACTTCCAATTTTCCCAGCACCATTTATTGAACAGACTTTCTATTCTCCACTGTATGTTTTTGGCTTTTTTGTCAAAAATCATTTGCCCGTATAAATATGGTCTTCCTTCTGGACTCTCGATTATGTTCCACTGATCTGTGTTTCTGTTTTTCTGCCAATACCATGCTTTTTTGATTACTGTCACTTTGTAGTATAATTTGAAATTGGGCAGCGTGATGCCTACAGCCTCGTTCTTTTTTCTCAGTATAGGTTTGGCAATTTAGGGTCTTTTGTGCTTCCGTATGAACCTGATGATTTTTTATTCTATTTCTTTAGAAAATGACGATAAGATTTTGATGGGGATCTCATTAAATCTGTATAATGCTTTAGGTAATATTGTCATTTTAAATATGTTGATTCTTCCAATCCAAGAACACTGAATATATTTCCATTTCTTTGTATCCTCTTTGATTTCTTTTAATAGGATCTGGTAGTTTTCATTATATAGGTCCTTCACATGCTTTGTTAAATTTATTCCTAGGTATTCTATTCTTTTTGTTGCACTTGAAAAAGGGATTATTTTTCCCACTTCTTGTTCTGACACTTTATTATTAAAGTATAGAAACACTATGGATTTTTGAATGTTGATTTTGTATCCAGAGACTTTACTGTATTTGTTTATTGTTTCTAGTAGTGTTCTTTTAGAGGTTTTAGAGTTTTCCTTAGAGAGAATCATGTCATCTGCAAATGTTGACAGTTTGACTTTTTTGTTTCCTATTTTGATGCCTTTGATATTTTTATTTTGCCTAATTGCACTTGCTAGGACATCCAATGTTATATTGATTAACAGTGGCAATAGTGGACAGCTTTGCCTTGTTCCTGATCTTAGGGGGAAGGTTTTTAGTTTTTCACCATTAGTATAATGTTGTCTGAGGGTTTGTAATAGATGCATTTAGTATGTTAATGTACTTTTCTTCTATACTGATTTTGTTAAGTGTTTTTATCATAAATGGATGCTGTATCTTGTCAAAGGCTTTTTCTGCATCTGTTGATATGATCATATGATTCTCATTTTTTAATTTGTTTATGTGGTGTATCACATTAATCAATTCGCATATGTTGAACCATCCCTGTGCCTGAGATGAAGCCAACTTGGTCGTAGTGTATAACCTTTTTAATATGTTGGGCTGTATTCAGTTCGCTAGTATCTTATGGAGCACTTTTGCTTCTGTGTTCATGAGAGATATTGGTCTGTAGTATTCTTTTTTTGTGTTATCCTTACCAGGTTTTGGTATCAGAGTAATATTGGCCTCCTAAAATGAGTTGGGAAGTATTGCCTCCTCTTCGATTTTTTGGAAGAGTTTGAGGAGGATAGGTATTAAATCTTCTTCGAATATTTGGTAGAATTCACTGGTCCTGAACTTTTACTTTTTGGTAGGTTTTCGATGATTGTTTCAGTTTTCATACTGCTTAACAGTCTATTTAGATTTTCCAGATCTTGATTGTTATTTTTCTAAGTGCTGGTCCATTTTTTCTAGGTTATTAAATTTGGTGTTATATACTTTTTCATAGTATTTTACATACTCCTTTGTATTTCTGTGATGTCAGTCATAATTTCCCCTCTTTCATCCCTGATTTTGTTTACTTGTGTCCCTTCCCTTTTTTCTTTAGTGAGTCTAGCCAGTGGTTTGTCAATTTTATTAACCTTCTCAAAGAACCAGCTTTTTGTTGTATTTATTTTTTCTATTGTTTTGCTGTTGTTGTTGTTTTCAATTTCATTTATTTCTGCTGTAATTTTGATGATTTCTTTCCTTCTGCTAACTTTAGGCATCATTTGTTCTTCCTTTTCTAGTTTTTTAAGATGAAGCGTTAGGTTGTTTATTTGGGCTTGTTCTTGTCTTTGGAGGGGGTCCTATAATGTTATGAACTTTCCTCTTATGACCACTTTTGCCATGTCCCAAAAGTTTTGATATTGTACTATCATCATTATTCATTTCTATGTATCTCTTGATCTCTTTATTTCTGACCCAGTTATTCTTCAGTAGCATATTATTTAATCTCCATGTATTTGTGGTTTTTCCTGATTTCTTTTTGCAGTTGATCTCTAGTTTCAAAGCATTATGATCAGAGCATATAATTGGTATGATTTCAACCCTCTTATATTTGTTGAGGCTATCTCTGTGTCCCAGTATGTGGTCAATTCTTGAGAATGTTCCATGTGCACTAGAGAAGAATGTATAAGCAGCTATTTGGGGATGGAAGGCTCTGTATATGTCAATTATGTCTAGTTGGTCTAGTGTGTCATTTAAGGATGTTATTTCCTTATTGATTTTCTATTTGAATGATCTGTTCATATCCAACAGTTGGGTGTTTAGGTTCTCTACTATGATAGCGTTTTGGTCCATTTCTCCCTTTAGTTCTGTTAGTAATTGCTTTACATATCCCGGGGCTCCATGATTGAGCATAGATTCTAGTAAATGCTATATCTTCTTGGTACATGATTCCCTTTATCATTATGAAGCGTCCCTCAGTATCTTTCTTAACCTGTTTTTATTTTGAAGTCTATTTCATCTGATATTAGTGCCCTTACTCCTGCTTTTCTCTGAATGCCATTTTCTTGAAATATCATTTTCTGTCCTTTCACTTTGAGTCTACATTTGTGTTTAGAGCTGAGATGTGTCTCCTGGAGGCAGCGTATGGTTGGGTTTTGTTTTTTGACCCATTCTGCAACTCTGTGCCTTTCTATTGGTAAGTTCAGTCCATTTATATTTAGGGTGGTTATTGAAATATGAGGTTTTCTTATAGACATTTTATTATTTTTTTCTGGTAGCTTGGTGTTTCCATGCTTCCTTGTCTTTGTGTTTCTGTTTTCTTTATTTTGTTTGTATTTTGTGGGGTTTTCCTTTGGTTCTTCTTGTTTTATGTTATGTACTTCATTTCTGAATTTTTCGTGTGTGGTTACCATTATGAATATGAAAAGGATAGTTATACATATACAGTCGTCCATTTTCTTCTGCATGTACCTTGTCTCCAATCCCCTTTACGAATCTGAATCTTTGAATTCTCTCCTTTTTAGTCATCATTATCTCAATTTTTCTCTATGTATGCTGAACATTCATTACTATCTTGCTATAGCAATTCTCTTCTTATTGTTTAAGCTTATAATGCCCTATTCTTAGTAAGGGTTGCACTCCTCTGCTTCTATTTGCCTGATAGTCACTTTACTCATAATTATTATTTTTTTTTGTTTTATTTTGTTATTTTGTTTTAGATGAGCTGACATCTTTCAATATTTTCTGTACTGCAGGCCTCATAGTGGAAAATTCCCTCAATTTTTGTATGTCTGAAAAGGTCCTAATTTTTTCTTCATATCTATAGAGGAGCTTATCTGGATACATTATTCTAGGCTGGTAATTCCTTTCACTTAATAGTTTAAATATCTGATTCCATTCCTTTCTGGCTTGTAAGGTCTGTGCTAAGAAGTCTGATGGTAATCTAATGGGTTTTCCTTTATAAGTTACCGTCTTCTTTTCCCTGGCTGCCCTGAGAATTCTGTCTTTGTCATTGATTTTTGATAACTTTAATATAATGTGTCTTGGTGAAGGCCTTTTGGGGTTGAGATAACTGAGTGTTCTGTTGACTTCTTGAATTCCAAGTTGCAGCTCATTCATTAGCTTGGGAAATTCTCATCAACTATTTGTCTGAAAATGCTTTCTAGTCCCTGCTTCTTTTTCTTGCCGTTGATAATGCCCATTATTATGTTTTCTCTCTTGATGGTATCAGCTAGTTGTTGTATTTTTCTTTCATTATTTTTTATTCTTTGGTTTCTCTGTTCTTCCTTCTGATTTATTTCTAGATTTCTGCCTTCAATATCACTGATTCTTTCCTCCATTTGGTCAACACTATTTCTCAAGCTTACTATTTCATTTTCAACTCTCGCGGTGTGTTCTTCAACTCCAGAATATCTATTCTATTCTTTTTGAGGATTTCAATCTCCCTGCTCTGCTCGTCTTGTTGTTTTTTTAGTTCCTGAAATTGTTGATCTGACTGATTTCAGATCTCACTGAGTTTTTGCAGAAGTACCATCCTGAATTCTCTGTCTTTTAAATTGCATATTTCAATGTCTATAAGCTTATTTTCTGGAGATCTTTCTCTTTCTTTCTGAGATGCCTTGTCACCTTGGTTGTTCATGGTTTTTAATGGACTATTTCTCTGCTGGGCATTAATGGAAGTGTATTCTTCTTTTTTTCCAGAAAGAATATTTATTATATAAAGGTCTCTCTTTAGCCTGCTGCAAAGAAGGTGCTTTTCTTTCGGTTTCCAGTAGGTGGCCTCTAAGCCTCTTGGATTTTCTGCTTTATATAAAGCCTAAATAATGCTTTTTAAAAATTTTCTTGTAGATATTTAATCACACTCACTACCCTCAGTTTCAGCCCCTGTCAGTGTCAGTGACTGTCTTGTCAGCATTTGCTCAGATTTCTTTGGGGCTCTGCAGTGATCGGTCTCAAGAGGGTATGGGGGGAGGGCTTTGGGTTGGTTTATTCTAAGCTGTTCCACCTTAGCCTACAGCCTACATTATGGCCACTTCACCTTAACCACAGTGAGATTTACAGTTAATGGCAGCTATAATGTCTGTTCCAAGTATTGATGGAAACCTAAGTGTGATGTATAGGAAGCTCCTAAAACCAGCAATGGTTGCTTGTATTAAAAGAATCCATGTTAACAACCAAATAACTACAAGTAATATTTCTTTAAACAGTAACAAAATAAAAATTATCATTGCCTCTAATAACCTATTTTGTTGATTTCAGTAGTAAGTAAATTTAGTCTTTTAAATATGCTTTTAATACCGAATCAAAAAACATTCTGCTTAAAAGTAAAAACCTAAATAGAAGTAATAACATAGTTGTCACTTAGAGAATTACCTCTTATTAAATTTCGAAAACAGTGTACACTGATAAAAGTCACAAGATTGGTTCTAAAAGACACCACACAATAAACAAAATTAAGTTTTTCTCTACCAGAAAATCTAAATTAAGTAAAATAAAAGAGACACATAAACAAAACATGTAATTCTGCTATTTCTACTTCTAGTTAAAATATAACATATTGCAATAGACCATGCTTCCCACCATAATAGCCATAAAAAATGGATAAACTAAAGATTACACACTTTTAAAAGACATAAAAGACATATAAGAGTTGTGGAAAGTATATTCCACAGGGCAGAAGCACTTCCTAGGTGAACTGGGATGGGTAGACTTTTTTCTCCCTGAGGCATTTGCCAAGTCTAGGCATGAGCAGGTAGAAAGAAGATGGACCTCACTTAGTGAGAGAGACTTCCCTGGGGTTAGGCAAAACTGGCAGAGCTTTTAAGGACCTTGTGGGTTAGCATGACAAAGACACCATACTCTCATGTAATAATATTACACATTACAAAACACCTCTCCATTTAATCATGGCTCCTATTGACTTCCATTTGGCACTGAAAAGAACTAAAACCCCTTTTCTATGCTTTAATATAGTTCCCTTAGTGCTTCTGGGTTTTTTTTTTTCTGATAGTCATCATTATGTTTTAAGGGCTGGAATATCACAGGTCTGTAAGGTTATTCACTTTCTAAACATAAAACCATGCTCAAGGTTATGACAACAAAAAAAGCCTCTAACCAAGTAAGTATGCACTTTCTGTATGGTACATGTCAAGCAGGATACCATGCAAGTTATCAATCCCAAGAGAGCAGAACACCATGCACCACTTAACAATCCTAGGGAAGGAGGCCCGTGACATCTCAGTATTGGAGTCACCAAGGAAAGCAACAGTCAAGCATTGGCTGGAACAACACTTCATTTACATAGAGAAGAGACAGAGCAAGTCTCTTCAATAGTGGACACTGGTCCCCAATGGCCAATGGGTCTTTCCTGGTGGCCAACTCAGGATGATTGGCCTACACTCCCTCCAGTCCTGCCACAGTAAGAAACACTGATTCCCCCCTTGTGGAGTCTGTAGTATTGAAAGTTGTGAGTGTAACTGAGGGCCATGGACATACATGCTTAAGAGAACAAGGGAACACTTATTGTGCCTGAAACAGAAAAAGATAATCCCACACAAAGTGATAAGCCCAGCACAGGCTGTGTGGACTCTATCTCTTGGTAAGGAAGTGTTCCAGGCCCAAAATCCATTGCTATGCGGCCAAGTGGGAGTGGAAAGACTTCATGTAGGAGGCGGCCTTTCCCAACACTACAATTTCCCTTTTTTTTGTAGTTTTCTAGAAGTTTTATCTTTATTCTGATTTAGAAGTCATTCTGCGTTTTTCTCTTTCTGATTCATTTCCAGTGTTCAAGACAATTGTGGCAATATACCATTAAAGGAGAATATAAGCTTTGAATTTAGTAGAGTCAGGTTTAAATCCTAGATCCCTTGAACTCATTCCAATGTTGGGCATTTCAAACCTTTCAATTGGAACTATTGCAAGGAATAAAAGTAACTACAAATGTGAAATTGTGTACTACCAAGAAATTGGTACCAAGAAGTAAATGTTGCTTTCCTTACTTTATATATATGAACTTTTTCAAAAGCTAAAGAAAATTTTGTAGTTAACGTAAGACTTTGAATGTGGCTATTTCATTCCTATAGAGACAACTGTACCATCAGGCTCTATTGATTAAGCTCAGAATATCTCTCTGTACCCACTCTTCATCATCTGAATGACTGCAGCTGCCCACCAGCTGTTCTGCCATGGTTCTATCCTCTTTTGCTACCACATTAACATTCTTAAATAAGATCATATGGTCATCTAAGTAAGGCAAATAGGTTTCATCTCCAGCACCAGCTTCATTCAGTTGGTGGTAGCTCCTTGTAGTAACTATGTTCTAAAGGAATCTCAGGCTCAGCACTGACTTATCAGCACTGTGGTTGATTATTGATGTCTGCCTCAGGTATAGAGAGGCAGATAACAAAACAGCACATGTGCCGTGTAATTCCTAATCAAGTCCGATTCCTTTAGCTGATTCTTGTGGTATATCTTCATATTCTAAGTAATATACTTTTTGCTACTTCCTGATTTTTCATTTTTAGGGATGATTTTTTTTTTACTTCTCGCTGTAAAAGTTGAGGATTAAGCTTTCTTAATACCCTTATTCAACACATATATGTTTTATCCCTCCATAGCCCCACATCATCATTTTGGCTAGTTCAAAATTTGATGTTTACCTTATTATGCAGATGGAAGGGCTATTGAAACCTGAGTCATATAATATCAGATAATTATTTTATCCTTTCTTACAAAATTTTGTGTTCCCAGGAAATTAAAAATAACCTGTTTTTTTTATTTGTAGTTTTCTGTAAACTTATTAATTCAGTCCCAAACTGTTCTCTAACTGTAAAATTCCCTGTCTGTATGTTAAAATCTATTTGGTAGTCTAGTCATTTAATCTTTTTGAAGAAATCACTTTGAGACTTGTCAATGACCTGTAACCAAAGGCCACTACGAACACATTTGTAGCTGAATGAATCAAGTTTGTTACTCGTTGAGTGAGGGAGAACACATACCATGAAAAATGGTAGGGTATCTCAATAGAGGGGATTAAAAAAGACTAATTTTGTGAATTGGACAATGTTCATGGTTTTGTCTGTGATAGAACACATATGCAGCATGGTCTTGTTTTTGTCTATGATCATAGAATGCTCTTGTATGATGGTGATTTTCTATGAAATTATTTGTGTTCAGCAAGAGAACACCAAGGCCTTGCTGTGGGTGTCAGGTCAGCTCCTGGATGCCAGGGGCTGCTTTTCCCATTCTTGGCCTTCTGATCCATTAAAAATTGGTCTCATTGCTCTGTAGTGTACTCCCCAGATTATATCTTAGGAGACTTACTCCATCATATTGGTGACTCCCTTCACTCCTCTCCTATGTTGGGTCTCCCATTTTATGGATCTCTTCTATTTCTATTTCATGGCTTACTCTCTTTATTGTTGTGGGAGAAGTATGTCTTTCAGTAGCTTTTTCAGAAAAGGTAAATGGAAAGTAATTTTTAAAGAACTTATATGGCAGAAAATGCATGTTAGAACACCTTGCATGTCAGAAAATATTTTAACTTCACACTAGCTTCACAGATGACTAATAATTGAACTAAATATGTAATTTTGGGTTGGAAATTTTTTTTCTCATAATGAAGGCATTGATCAATTGTCATTTAGCTTCCAGAGTCACTGTTAAGAAACTTGATGTCACTCTGATGCTTGATCTTTTGTTTAAAGCCAGTTTAGTTTTATTTTTCAGACTGGAACCTTATAGGATTTTTTACTTGTCTCCAGAATATTTAAATTTCAGAATGTTGTTTCTACTTTGCAGGTCTTCTGTTTTTATTCATTGTGCTGGACACTTGGTGTATATAGTAACATATGACCTTAAGGTCTGAGACTCTATCTTGAATAGTTTCTTTAATTTCATCTATTCTTTCTTTTTGGGACTCCTATTATCCAGATGTTGTACCTTTTAAAATAGTCTTAATTTCTTTATCTTTTTTCTCTTATTTTCCATTTCTTTGTCTTTTGGACTTGCCGCAAGAGAGATTTACTCAATTTTTTCTTCCAATTTTATTTAATCATTCAATCTGCTAACACATTTTAAATTTTTCATGAGCTCTTTTTTCTCTGAGTGTTTCTTTTTTATAGTATCCTTATTCTTACTTTACACTTTCTCTTATTTCATTGAAAATATTAATGATAGTTTTTTTAATTTTTCTTCTCTTTACATAGACTTTATTTTCTGCAAATTACATTTTCTTGTGGGTTTTTTTTTTTTGTATTTTTATTTGTGTGTTTGTTTTCCTCTTTCATATTAAAAATTTTATTCAAATATCTTGTGGTCCTTAGCTATCTTTTTATATTTAAGAGTGGGATACCATAAAGCCAATTGGATGCTGTTTCTGGGATGAAGCTTGCCACTATAGGTTGATCTAGCTAGACACAAATGTATAAGGAATTGCCTTTCACCAAAGAGGAGATTGCAGTAAAATGCTCATGGGTTGTTCATATTTTAATAAATAAGTGTAATTTATATTAGGGCACTCCTAGCTATTAAGGTCACAATATTGTACTCACAGAACATAAAACCAACAAAAATGAAAATGTATAAAAATCTTCTTCCATCACTGATTTCAAGAAAAATCAATGTTTCTGTCCTTGTACAGTTTCAATGAGAGACTAACTTCCTCTTTGACATTATGACTTGTAATTTACCCAGCCACAGTCCTGCAGTGGTTGGCAGTACTTGAAAATAGGAGTGGGTCAGGCCAGTTACTCCCAACTTGAATGAACATTTCAGACTTGAATACAATCCAAAAAGGAAAGAGATAAAAGGTAAACATGTAGGCCTCTGGCTATTTTTCAGAATTTGCTTTCCCCTAGAGATGATTGTTTGATTCGCCTATGGCCTTTGATCATAGAGACTGTCCCAGAAATTCAAGCCACAAACCTCATGAAAGTTTGAAATATTTTAGAAAAAATATCAAAGCCTTAAAGAAACTGAGGTTCACTAATATCAAATAATTGGGATGTTTGCAGCAACAGAATAATGTCTAATTTCTTAACTTTTATGAAAGTTACTGATGCTTGTTCGTGCATTGAAAATGTCAGGAAGAAAAGGTTCCAAACTATTAACAGTGACTCCTGGCAAGTAGCATTGGAAGTAGAAGTGGGAAGCAGAGATGTTTAATTGCTTACTTTAGACACTTTTTAATTGTTTCTTTCATTACAGTAAACATTATTTTTTCTAAGTATGAAATTTTACTCTATAATAATCAAAACAAAGACTTAAATAAGCTTACAAAACTTGCTGATATTTGCAATTCAGGGCTCAAATGTAATGGCAAATATCTCAAGTCTCCAGTATTAGAACATAGCTGGAAGATAACTAGAATCAATTAGGTTAGCAATTTGGTTTCAAGAAATAAGAGAAACTCAATTACAGTGGCTTAACTACACAGAGGTTATTTTATTCACAGAATAAAAAGTCCAGAGATAGGCACAGCAGATACTTTTATATAATGAAAAGTCGAGGGTCTTCTTAGCATCTTTTTTCATCATCCTTAATGTGTATGGTTTTTTTCCAAGGTCATTTCACATGTAAGCATAAGATCATACAGAAGTGGGAAAGAGCAGAGCATGAAAGGCATATGACAGCTTACTTGGATGACTCTGTCTTTTTAACAGGAAAAGAGTGTTTTTCCAGGACCCCTACCCAGACTTCGATTTACATTCCATTGGCTTGTCCCAGATCACGTGGAGTCTGAGGAGTCCTGCATACATTACAACACTGAACAAAACTAAGGTTCTGTAAGGTCAAAGTGGAACATGGATATTGTCTAGGGCAGGCAACCAGGAGGCTTTATTATCAGTGGCTCACCTCATTACCTCTTCCGCAAAGCAATAATACTTAATTCCTGCCTAAAATTAAAGGATTGGGTTTATGGAGAATTGAGAAAGGTGTCAGAAGAGGAGGTATCAGAAAAAAAATCAATACAATTTATTACAGTATTATTTGTATTTCAAAACATTGAAAATATTGAAACTAAGAAAATTTGTCAGAAGCTTTTAGTTAAAAGAGTAAACTCTTTTGGTGAGTGTGATCTGATTATATCTTCTATAAAAGCCTTATTAGTGTCCCTGGTCCCAGTCATAGTTTACGTACAGATTTGCCTGTACTTGGAAGCAAAGCATTTAGAGTAGACCTCTCCTGGCTACTCTGTGGCAGAGAATCAAACAGGGACCAGGAACTTCCTTTGTCTTGGAAAAATTAACTCCACTTTCCAGATGGAGAAATCAAACTCTTCTTTGCTGGCTTCTTAACTCTTCCATGAAATCATCCCTGATTAATCAAGTCTATGTTGAGCTCTCCTTTTTCTGACTTAATATAGCAATTATCTGCTCATCCAAACTACAAATTCTGTATATTGTTATATGGATTTTACAAGACCATGTCCAAGTCCAGTGTGTGCTCCTCAACAGCTATCTCTCCATGGTAGGGCAGGCCCTGGAAAGCAGATGCCTTTGGGCATTTAAGGGTAGGAAAGTTGCTACTAAAGATACACAGGTTCATGGATGTTGGGGCCTCCAAAGACACCCTTTAGCTAGTTTAAAAGAGCAGCATGAACCTTAGAAAGATGCCGTTAGATGACCTTTAAATTTTTCCTTCTTGGGACAAATTTTAACCAATATTCTACCTGGATTCCTAGACATGTGTGCTGTCACAATACAAGGTAAACTAGGTCAGGTTGTAGTCATGTGCTTTTAGTATAAACATTCAGCTCTAAATCATTCTCTAAATCAAGTATGCTGTCAGCACCCCATGTTAACCCTTCCTGTATCCTGGGGTGTTATTTCTCCAGCAGTTGCCATGTGTCTTCTTCCTTTCTTCTCTTTTCTCCATCATAAAGAACCTGACAAGCTCATTTCTGATTAAGGAAGCAATGACCGATGCAATGAAATGTTGCCTTCTCCACAAAGTACTTAAATGGTGGAGAGAAACACAATAGAAATACAATGATGGAATTTCTGATATCAATGAAAAAAGTTGACACTTTTCTTTTTTGTAAGAAATTTCCAGCTACCTGTCAAACTACTACATAAGAGTAGCCAACTATTCTCACTGTTATTAATGATAATCTTTAGGATTTCAAAATGAATTCACACTTTATAAGAATAATAAATATTTGAGTATGCAAGTTTCTAAAGTGCTGAGTGATCAGTTAGAGGGGCAGTAAAGTGTGAGGATCCTGGGCTCTAAGTCTGACCACCTGGGTTTGTACCTACACCACTGAGGCAAGTTGCTTAAATGTTTTGTTCCTCATTCTCATCTGTACAATTAGAGATTTAAAAATTACCTACCTCATGGGGTTATTGTGAAGATTAAATAAAACCATACATATTAAGTCCTTAGAACCTTGCCTGACACATAGTCAATGCTTTATTAATATTAGCAGGAATTATTAGTAAGATTTATTTTATGTCTAAATGAATGAGAAATAGTATATTTGCAGCTAGTAAATTATAGATTTTTGGCAGGTCTTTCTATTTTAGTTTTCCATTACTTTATAAAGAATATTCACCAAATAGACAGTTCCTATAAGATTGCGAATCATAATTTGCTCACCATTTTCAAAAGGTATGTGATGGGGTTCACTACATGACCTTGAAGATTTATTTCTTGTATAAATGACTGTTTTTAATTTCAATTTCCAGATGGAAGCTATCCCTAAAGATGATTCTGCGTTGTCTGAGAGAAGGAGAGAACTCCACAAGGAAGTTGAAGTAGCTAAAAGGAATTTGACCCAGCAGGTTAACATCACCTTTCTTTTAGGCTTCTAAGAATGATTAATACAGAGTTGTTGAGTGTTTACCAGTGTTCCACAAAACCTCATCAGTGGTAGAGTCATCAAAGATAGTATGATACTACTTAATATGGGTATGTTTCTTCATCTTAAAGTCCACTCCAACTTCACATTAAATTTTTTTGGGAAAAGGCTGTGTTTGAACCAGCAAAATTTATACAAATTGGTGAGATTTTTTTAAATAAAAAGCTATTGATTATATTAAAAAATAAACAATAAATGTTTTATTTCAACAATGTCTAAAATTTTCCAATTTTGTTTATTTAAGCCACTGTCAAAGTATTTTTTAATTTTTGTTTTTCTATTGGAGTTGGCATTCATTATTATTTTCTATTAGTTTTAGGTGTTCATCATAGTGGTTAGACATTTATATAATTTATGAAGTACTTCCCCCAATTAGTCTAGTACCCACCTGACACTATACATTGTTATTAAAATATTATTGACTATATTCCCTATGTTGTACTTCATTCACATTCCCATGACTGTTTTGTGACTACTAATTTGTACTTCTTAATCCCTTTGCCTTTTCACCCAGACCCTCAAAACTCCTCTCATCTGGCAATCACCAGTTTGTTCTCTGTATCTATGAGTCTGTTTCTCTTTTGTTAATTTATTTTGTTCTTTAGATTCCACATGTAGGTGAAATTATATGGTATATGTCTTTCTCTGTCTGACTTATTTCACTTAGCATAATATCCTCCAGGTACATCCATGTCGTTGCAAATGGTAAGATTTCATTTTTGTATGGCAGAGTAATATTCTATTGTATATATGTATGATTTCTTTATCCAGTCATCTATTGATGGGCACTTATGTTGCTTCTGTATCTTGGCTATTGTAAATAGCACTGCTCTCCCTCTGCTGGATCCCAAGGTGAGTGTCTGTGAGCAAGTGAGTCTATGCACAGATCCTTTAAGTGGATGTCTGGGTTTCCGTCAGCCTTTCATCTCACCAGAATAGTTAGAATTCCCACTCATTTTTACAGCCAGATTCTGTTGGGACTTCTCTTCCCAGCGCTGGAACACTTGGCTGAGGAGCCCTGGTGTGGGGTTGGGGTCTTCACTCTTCCAGGGGGAGATCTATGGCCAAAATATCCTTCCTAATGCTCAACTACCACTCGCAGGTGTGGGGCCAGCCTGTTTTGTGTCTCCTCCCCTCCTACCAATTTTGATGTGGCCTCTTCTTTATATCTTTAGTTATAAGACTTCTGTTCATCTAGTCTTCAGATGGTTCTCCAGATTGATTGCTCTATAATTTAATTGTAATTTTAATGTGGTCGTGGGAGGAGGCATGCTATCTTGACCAGAACTTCCTGTCAAAGTATTTTAAAACATGCTTTTATGTCTCTTCTTTTTCTTAAAGTTACTTGAAAATACAGTCTAAATAAGAAAAGGTTATATCATGTTAAATATATTATCACATTTGGACATTCTTTTATAAGGTAAAGAAAGTTCTTGGAGCTAGGGCAGTAGTTTTGTTTTATGTTTTAATAATACAAATTCCACATAGGAAATAAAAAAAAATAGTCTAATGGTCTCAAACCACACTAAAAATGGTTTTAGTGTGTTTCTTCAAACAAATTTTAATATGTTGTGTTTTTCAAGAAAATCCTATCAGATGCTGAGTCTAAGTTAGTAGAACAGCAACTTGCAGAAGAAAACAAGCTTTTAAAGGAGCAAGAAAACATGCGAGAGCTAGTATTTGGCCTTGTCCGTCTGACTCAAATCAAAATTGATGAGAAGGAGCAAAAATCCAAGGATTTCCGGAAAGCTCAGGTATCTGTGTTTTTGTAACCATCCATTCATTACTACAAGAGTTTTGGGTAGCCTCATTTTAACTTTGTTCTTTACAAAGTTATAATTGTTATATCTCCTTCAAGTTTCCAAAACTGTACAGCTTCCTGAAACAAGATTCAGTCATACATTGAAAAACAACCCTAGGATTCAATTAGCAATAGTCAACAATCTAGAGAGAGAAAGAGCGAGATAAATCATGATTAGCAGAGCATTTGAAGAGATGACAATTTCAGTAAGAATAAAGTGGTGGATATGACTGACAGCTGTGCAGGCCACAGATATCTCACATCCTGCTGTGATTTGCCCAAGAACAACTCAAGAGCAGTAGCATTAGACAATTCTTTTCCCAAGTTCATCAAGCCAGTATCATTTAAACCAGTATGAGGATACCCTTAGTTACTGCTCCACCCCATGACTTTCCTGGGCTCCCCGCAAAGTATCAGAGCTGACCCAGTTCAACATGCCCAAACCAAAACAACAGTAAAATCAATGGCAAAAACAAATGTCCTGCCATGCTAGCTCAAGCTCTAATATTAGAACCATTTATTCCTTTTAAGGATTATGCCCAGAAGTTCTCTGTGAAAAATGAATATGATATGATATAGTACTAAACTAGAAAACCTGAATTTACCCAGATGTTTGTGTTCGTAAGTGCAACCTTTGTTCTAATTTTGAGCAAGTATTTATACAAAGTAGCATTTCTTCTTGTTTTTCAGAAAGAACTCACATCAAAGCGTTAATGAGCAATGAGGTTAAATAAGATTTTGCAGAGAAGACTGAGGAAATGATCTATACCACACAATCCCAGCAAATTCTTTAAGTCCCTCCATTAATTGTTTATTTTCCCCCCTTGGTACATAGGAGAAACTAAAAGGAATTTACTTTTGTTGACCTAATAGAGTTCAGGGAATAGTTGGGTTTCAAAGGGTAGAGAAGGGAAAGACAGAAACTGAGGAGGAAGGAAAGAAAGAAGTCTGAGAGAACAGGGTGGCTGTGGGGAGGAGGAGCACAGGGATACTTGCTACAAAGAACGATGATTTGCTTTATGAATTACACAATTTTTAAATCTTAAAAATTGATATATATATATTATCTATGCACAACTAATCTATGTAAACCAAGCCTCATTATTAAATGAGCTCATTCATATAAAAGCACACAATTCTTTCCCTTGAAATATGGAAATCAATAAAGGAAAAATATTGTTTTCCTTAAGCACTCTTAACCATGGGAATTAGTCTGTCAAAAATAAGCTGTAATTTTCATAAGGCAATAGTCAATCTTATTAATTTATTTAACACTTTATCTACATACCTAAAAAAACACGAGAGGTAAAGGGAAAAACCAATGCTGCTTTACCTCCAAGACGGAGTGGATGAAACTAAATTTTTATATCTGCTTAATTCTTCACACATATAGTTATTTAAATAATAATAGTTTTCCTTCTGACTTCCATTCTAACTGAGAACAACATAAAATTGCTAAATGTCCATCTTGGCTCTGTTGCCTAGATTCTTTTAATCACTCATGCCAAATGAGTTTTGCTCTCACAGTCTTCAACAGAAGGCCAACAGAAACTATTTCCTTGGGCTTCTACCAGCAAATACTTCATTGTTGAATATCTTTTTTACCCTAGATGAAGGATCCAGTATCTTTATATTTGAAGAATGTTACTAGTGTATTTAGCACTTGGTATATGTCTAGGATTTTAGAACTATAAATGCTGTCTTTTAAAATATTCATGTGTAATTTGTAACATCTCCTTATGGCTTATCTCAGTATGATGCTTCCTTGTATAGGAAAACACACCCAAAATACTAAAAAATGGAAAAGTACTTTAAAATCATGGCTTCAGTCTCTCACAAACTACCACAGACTATTCAATTCATAACATTTATGAAAACTTACTACAAATCCTCTTCCTTCATCTATCTTCCACAAACTACATACAAACTCCTCACGCACGTAGCCCAGCTGTGCTATTCACACTCTTTGGTTCCTTCAAATGTTCCCTGAACTTTTCCTCAAATCCATCCTGGGCATGCTCTTTTTTTTTTCCTCCTCTCTGTGCTTTTGCTTCCTTAATTAACCCTTTGTCTTAGCCAATGTGGTTCAGTTCACCTAGCCAGGCAATTTTCAGATCTCTTTTTCTTTCACCTGATCTGCAAACCTAGCTGGCCAAGATAGTTTTTTCCTTAATGGATAGAAATGAGATGAGTGAGACTGGGAGTATTCATATATTGGCAATGGTGGGCTTTTAAAATTATTATTTCACACATAATTTTTATATTTCAGCAAAAATATACCAACATTGTGAAGGAGATCAAAGCAAAGGATCTTGAAATCAGGATACACAGGAAGAAAAAACGTGAAATTCATCGGAGGTAAAAGAATTTACATGATAATTCATCTGGTTGGGTGGGGTAAAAAAAACAGATCCTTATTTCACAAGTTTCAAAAACACTTGTATTTTTACAGACTCAGAGAGTTTGCTAAACTGTATGACACTATTCGAAATGAAAGAAACAAATTTGTTAACTTACTTCACAAAGCTCACCAGCAAGTAAACGAAATAAAAGAAAGGCATAAAATGTCATTAAATGAACTGGAAATTTTAAGAAATAGTGCAGTTACTCAAGAAAGGTAAGTGTTATAATAATTGTTGTCCTTTCAAAGATTTTTGATTCACTGAACTCTAAAATATTCCAGGGATAATACAATAGAAAATAACAGTCTTTTACAAAGCTAGAGAAGCCCTTGCTCAAACACCTTGCTTTACAGATGACAATCTAAGCATCTGAAAGTGATTTCTTATGCTTCTGCTGTTTGGGAGCCATCGTTTTTTAAGTGAACATAAAGCTATAACATATAACTACACTTAGTACGTTTATTTTTATTTACCAAATTAGAAAGAAAAATACCAGTTTGGTAATTTACATTTAAAGTTAGAAGACAATCGAATGTTTATTAACCAACATCCCCAGTTGTAGATTTGAAGCATCTAATATGCTTGTGGGAGGCAGTACAGCAGAGTGGGTAAGAAAGGTGGCTTTCTAGACTCAAATCCTAGCCTTACCACTTACCAGCTATGTGACCTTGGGCAAACTACCTTACCTCTCTGGGCTCACATTCCTTACCCATAAAAATAGTCCTTATTTTATGGGACTTTTTCTTATTAAATGTTAATCCATGTAAAAACACTCAGAAGTATCTGGCAAACAGTTGTTTTTGAACTTATTACTTACCATGTGCCAAGATCTGTTGGACTATTTCACTTATATTTATTTCCTAATCTACTGAGTCTGTATAACCTGAAAATTTTCTAGTGGCCATTAATGCCCAGTTTCCTTTCACAAAGATATTACAAAATAGGCTCTTGTGTGTGGATAGGGCTGGGATGGGGGCCAATGGGGGAGGGGATTGGTATGAAAAGGAATTTCCTAATTTCCTAATCAGGTTCTCATCCTACATCAAAGTAAAATATCATTTATAGAGGCTATGCATTAATTCAGCATTTATTTTGATCCTGTATTGAGCTGAGTATCACCTTGGGTCCATTGGTCATTTTTAGATGTAACCATCTCTGCCTTTAAGAGAGCAGTCTCCTGGGAATGACAGAGCAGTAAATGAATTGCTATAGTCTCTTGCTTTGATAAAGGAGGGCAGCAGAGATTTGGGGCACAAAGGAAAGATGTCCTAATCCGGATGGAGCAGGAATCTGAGACCTGGGAAGATTCAGAAATACCTGAAGTGTGATCATGGAAAGTATGATAATCATGATGAATATAATTATTACTACTACTATTATCATTTCAACAGACACACTAAAGCAAGAGCTATGTTGACACTGCTTTGGTTTTAGAAATCTTCAGATTTTAAAGAAAATTATTATCTTACCCATTTCTCATTATTTTTAAAGAAAACTACAAAATTCCATGCTGAAACGTGCCAACAATGTTACCATTAGAGAAAGCATGCAAAATGATGTATGCAAAATTGTAGTCAAACTTCAGGAAATGAAAGAGAAGAAGGAAGCCCAGTTAAGTAACATTGACAGACTTGCCCATATGATCACAGTCATTGAAGAGGAGATGGTGCAACTTCGCAAAAAATATGAACGAGCTGTTCAGCGTCGAAATGAAAGGTAAAAACAAGGAACCTAACATGAAGACAAAGCACCCAAAGATCCTCTCTAGAAATATTGCCCCTTATTCTATCTAGACTTGACAGTGGGTAGGTAGGAATATTTGACATTCAGACTTCATTGCCTTGGGGAGGAGGGTAGCCATTTGTTTTGCCTAAAAATGAGAAACTCTGTCCTCATAAGAGAAACAGGCAAGAGTAGGGTTTGGGAAGTTGCTCACTTGAAAGTCAAGATCCTTTCCCAGACTACCATTTAGGATGCCTCTGATACCATCAAATTATTTCAGTAAATTGACATAAATAAAGCTTTGGATTATGTATCCATTTTTTTTGCAACAGATTTGTTCATATTATAATATTTATTTATTTAATCTCTCAGATCTTTTCTGAACAAGTAAGTACAACCTTTAGGAGTAGCATTATCTCTTCCAGGCTACAATTATATCATTAATCAATTACTATTAGCAGTTTCCCCAAGTTGTTTATGTTTTGAGAAATCTGGCAGCAGATGGTAGAGCATATAGTAATATCTGGTACCAGATTGTTTTTCATCAATCCTTGGTTGTGTTCTCATATATGTACATACCGGACCTAGAAAGTACAAAAAGGTAGTAAAGCATTGCTCCTGGCTTCTGTTGTTAAAAGGACTGAGAAGATCATGAGAGGAACAAATAAACAGAAAATGAGACAAAATTCAGAACTAAAATTAGCCAAATACAACCATGTGCACATGTTTGAGAAAGGAGAGAAAGAAAGAGTCAGAAGCAATTACAGACAAACTCTGGGATAATAGATATGTGCAGTGTGTAGGGAGAAGTTCAGGGTGGTAAAGAATACCATTTTTCAAAGGACTACCAGGTGTTTTCTCTGGGGGAAAAAAAAATCCTCTTATTTGGCTCCTGTCACAAACTAGGCCCTGTTCAGATCTGTGGGGCTAGAATTAGAAATTTCTTTTTTTCTTCCCATATTTTCCTCGCAAGGAAGGGTTTTTCCCCTGGCAAGATTATAAATGACAGAATTTTGCCTGCTTATTAGGAAATTTACATCAGAGTTAGTAGTCAATGTTAAAAGAACCTAATGGGCCTGGCAAGTTACATTCAACAGAGTCACTGTAGAAACACATTCCCTGACCCTCTGCCTGGGTACTTCCGGCCAGACCTTGTTTGGCAAGTCTGGTCCAAGGAAAGGGTCTGCAGAAAATCAGAATATGGGATAACTTTGTTCATGCATGGGGAAGACATTCTTTCCCACCCCAGGAAAACCTTGGGGACTTGCAGAGGTACTGTGCCAGCCAACCACATGGTCAGCTCAGACCATCCCTCTCCTATTCCCCAAACATTCAAAGTGTGCATTTTAACCAGAAAACCCCTGGTATTTATCTATTGTCTTTTAGAATTATGCAATGTTGTTGTGTATTTTGCCCCCAAATCCAGAGGGAACCACAATGACTAGTAAGACTGGCCTCAACATCCTCTTAGCCCTTGCCTCTCAATTTGACCATAGTGGTGTTCAGCTGATAGAACGGGAAGAAGAAGTGTGCATTTTTTATGAAAAAATAAATATCCAAGAGAAGATGAAACTAAATGCAGAAATTGAAATACATGTCCTGGATGAAAAGATACGATTCCTGAAACTGAAGATTGCTGAGAAGCAAAGACAGATTCATGTGACCCAGAAATTACTGCCAGCCAAGAAGTCCCTGGATGCCGAATTAGCAGTGCTCCAAATTCAGGTGGGAAAGTGTTCATGAGACCTTTCCAGGGACCATTTTCTGATTCTTTTTTCTTCCATTATTGGTTTGTAGGTCATTCATAAAGTTCTTACATGTAAATCAAGCCATGCTACTCCTGGTACCTGTAAGAACCCATGAGTTATATGTTTTTTTTAAAAAATGCCTCAGAATATGGCTGCAGGATAGAATTTTCATGTTAGGCAGCCAAGCTACAGATTATTTTTTTGTCCCACAAGGCATTTTCTGCCTTTCTTGGAATATAGATCCTCTCAAATCTCAATTTTGTTCAGCTTCCTTATAGCTCAAAACTTAAGTAATTTTATTACCTCTGGCATAATTATGTTTTTGATGCTTGCTGAAAAGATCTTGGAGACCATCTAGCTCTCTTATTCTTAGTACTCTTGCCCTCTGGAGCCGAGATTGTTGTTTGTTATTAATTGGCAATCATAATAATTCGACTCCTAGTTAACTCCCTTAGTTTTTCTGTAATTTAATAACCTGACTAACATGCCCTTTTAAAAAGTGGAATAAAGCCAGAAAGTTTAAACATTAAATAGCAAACAGAAACCAGAAAGAAAGAAAGAAAGAAAGAAAGAAAGAAAGAAAGAAAGAAAGAAAGAAAGAAAGAAAGAAAGACTAAAGCTACTTCACTTGTGATAATTTTATTTTTTCTTAATGAAAACATAGAAAAAAATAGACAAAGGTTTGTGGCTTGAAATTTTTTTATTGACTCAATGTAAGAATAAACTTTATAACACATTTTCTAAAATGCCAGGTTTGCCTTCAGATATTTTCTAATTATAAAATATAGACATGTTCAGTTAATAAGGTTTTGAAAAATATAAAATTTTTAAAGAAGAAAATAAAATTCTATCCCCAGGATATAATCACTATTAAAATTATCAAAAATCTAGAAGAGAGCCTCCTAGTCTTTATCTAGGTGAACAAGTAAATGGTTTTCATTAGCTCTTGCTGTGAACACAGTTTGGGGTCCTGATTTTTAAAAACAATGTAATTATGTCATGGGGAATCACAGGACTTTGTGAAACTGGATGATAGGTCTACTTTCATATGTTGTGTGTATGTGCTATATAGATGATAGGATCTTTCATTTTGCACAAATATGCCAGTGTTTATTTATTTGTTCATTTTTTACCCATACTTTCTCCCATTCATTTCTTCAATAAGTGTAGCCCTGATTTAGATGGATTGGTTGGAACATCCCCCAGGCCTCCCACATAGCCTTCTTAGGTTTCCTGTGGCCCTGAATCAGGTTTCCAGTGAAATTCATTTGGGAGAATTCCCTCGTCACCTTGCACACACAGTGCCTAGTCCATTTGTGTGCCATGTTAGTGCAGACTCAGGACTTGCTCCTTCTTCAGCCTGCACCTTTCATGCAAGACCTTTGTGAACTGACTTTACTGAAGAATTGGGGCAACAGTGTGAGAAGTACATTACAGAAATACAAAAAACTTCAAGTTAAATATCAGATATCCATGCCCTTCAAAGTTCCATAGGGCCACTCCATCAATGGGAACAGTCCCCTTGGGTATATTACCCTTTGCAGCACTGTAGCCTAGCTTTGTTTCACTGGCTTGTCTTTCCATTTCTACCCCACTTCTTCCCTCCCTGTGGCACCTTACACTTCTCTCATTCCATCTTACAGAATAATTTGGCTCTCTCTAACTAACTCTTTCCCAAAACACAGTTTCAGGGCCATCTTTGCTCATACTAAACTATCAAGATGCCCAGCAGAACAAAAAAGACTAAATTCAAGATCCTCAACAGAAAAATGCACTCTCTATTATCTAAATATTTTATTCATGTTAATTGCAAATAAATATTTCTATTCAATGGATAAAATTAGTTGTGCTTAAGATATATATACTTGACATTTTATTTTATAAAACCAGTTTTCTGGTGTGAAATATGAATTCAAGTTTACCCAAGAGGAAATACTGTGCATTTAATGATAGTACACACTGATGTGAACCCAAACCATTCTGACTGCATATTGAATTGAGACACATGGACTATGTGTTATCTTCAGTTACTGTTTTATCAGAGTTAGTTCTAAATAAACTTAAGAACAGTTGAATGGAAAGTTTCCCATTAGTCTTCAAACTCAATTATTGTCTACTCAGCACTACCATATGAGCCCTTTGAAGGACTTGATGTGAAATTGAAAGCTTAAGGCAAGCCATTTTTACACCTTGCCTTGCAGTGCCAATTCCGATTATATCCTGTTTGTTAAACTGTAGCATTTTGTGTGTTTTTCAAAGTCTTCCCATTTTTTGCATCATTTTTGGAATTCTCTTAAGGTTTGTATGTTCTCAGTTGTTTGAAACAGTTTTTAATCATCCAACAGTTTAATCCAAGTATCATCATGAGTCATATTTTCCTGATGTTTGTAATAAGAGATTTTTCTAAAGGGGTTTTGGAAGTCCTATGACCTATTTTAGGACACAAGAACACTATTTTATATAGAAAAAGTAAACATTTTTTCCTCAAAGGCCATGGGTAAATAAAATCAATCAAGGCATCACTTTGATAAGAAAACACCATATTTTTTTCCTAAGAAAAGGAAACGTTGTTAAGAAATACAACAAATGCTTAATTATATGTATATTTATACTTTAAGTCCATATAAGGGCAAAAAATCTCGGTGTGCTGCTACTTCTTACAGGGAGTTGCCATATTTCTTCATCCACCTCCAAAGTCTCATTAATTCCACAAATATAATTGGTATATAAAACATTATATTGGGTGTTTGGCAAAAAGACATAGATAGGTAGGTCAAGCTATCCTTTACAGACTGTCCATTATGTAGACCTCCTAATTAAGAGCTGTATTTTTCTTTGGAAAACCATTAAAACAATTGCCAGCAAAGAGTTTTAAACTGATCTAGAATTACTTATACCTTGTATGTTGTCTATCTTGCCCTCTGTATTGACCTGAAATAAAGAGATCAAGTCTGTGTAGTTTGAGCCCTGCAATCCCATAACATTTTATGAGTATAACATGAAATGGGAAGTAATCAAACGACTGGTTTATAAAATCAGCTTTGTCTTTGATGACCCAGAAGTCATCACCTTGCCTTGTAGGGCTAGTTACAGACATCATTCTCACGGTACCATAAGTAAACAGAAGCATTGCTTAACCTAAAATCCTAGCTGATAGGGTGTTAAGAGTTTTCAGTCTTTACCTGTGTTGGTCATAGTAAAAGAAGCTAAAGACTCTGGGCTACGTGATTGTAAGATTTACCAAACAAGAGAGTTAAAGTTCATGTTTCTTTTTTGTTTAATAGTTTTCACAGTGTACAGACAGAATAAAAGACCTGGAGAAACAGTTTGTAAATCCTGAGGGTAAGAACAGAACCCGCTTCCTTCCGGGGAAAGATATGACTGAAGAAGAAATGATCAAAAAATTAGATGCGGTAAACATTCTTTCTTAAAATAGCATCTATTAGTCCCTTGTTGATCAGCATCACAGATAACACAGATATGTTTCATGTATGTGGACAGATTTATCCCTCATTATTCTAGCCATTAATATAGTCTTTTTCTTGTAATCTAGTAACAAAACCTAAGCTTGACTTTAAACATTTGCCAAAAGAACTAAATATTGGGTGGTTTCAAGATGACCACCTTTGTCTCATAGCCCAAAGGAGCAATTTTGGCATTTTAAATGGATTCATTTGTCTTCCTGATTGGAGCATATTAAAGGGCGGTCAATGTGGAAGCTAGATGGAACTGAGCCAGTCTCTACCATGGGGTGGAAGAGCAACCAGAGTTATCTGTAGGGACTAGGCATGGGAAGTCTTTACTTCGTCTAGCCCTAAAGACTTTCTAGAGGTATCTGGGCAACTACAAAACAATGTATATTCATTGGGTTGGAGGGTAGGGAATAATAGTGCTCTACTCAGGAAAGAAGTTTTGGGGTTGCATGACATTTTCCCCCCTTCCTATTGAAATTGTTTTTGACTATAGCTGGAACTACAGCTGGCCAAGAAGGAGGAGCAGTTACTGGAAAAGGATTTCATCTATGAACAGGTCTCCAGGCTCACAGACAGGCTCTACAGCAAAACTCAAGCCTACAAGCAGGACACTCTGCTCTTAGCCAAGAAGGTCTGTCCGAGACCCTGCCTTTTCAGTTCTTCCCTTACCCCTTGATTACTGTTCATTTTCCAAAGACTACTTTATTTATTGAGAGAAACCCTGGAGAGATTTGGCTTTATGACTAGAGAAACATAAAGATGTAAAACTAAAATTTTTAAAATGACTCTTAGAAAATTGTCTAAAATAAGTTTCAGTCTTGTTCCCTGAATGAATTCAGTTTATGATGTAAAACCTAAGCTTTTCAATGACAGTATATAAGTTTTACTTAATTGGGCACATACTCAAATATGACAATTATTATCTTTATATTTTATGTGCCAAGTTAAATCCTTTCTAGTTCTTTTTGGAGGACTTCACTTATCAAGCAGTCTGCATGGGAACTCAGCCAGAACACAGAAATGGAAGGAGACCATTAAAGACAATTAGAGTCATACAAACATGAGCCTGTTACACTGTGGGGTGGATCTACTAACAGGTCCCACTAGTGAGGAAAAGCCAGTACATTCAACTTCCTGATTTAATAAACTTAAAATATTGTACCAGGACTGCTGATTCAAAGCTAAAGGGTCAGACTGGGACTTCTAGAAGCTACCTTGAAAGGAACAGCCAGGAGGAGGGAGGTTGGTGATGATGACACAGCAGGACCTTGCACCATAGGGTAGTCAGAGGATTGCCTGGCCTCTGAAGCCTCTTGGAGCATCCCGCTATGATGGCGCATGGATTTTAGTTAGTCAGCAATAGTTCCTGAAACTACTGTGTGCTCCTCTCATGCTAGGCATGGGGGCATAACCAGAGAGGAAGGGACACATTGTCCACATCATCTAGTGTGGGGAGGCAGGCAGGATTGGATCATGGTAACACCCACAGCCCGACTGTGGGGTCCAGGGTGCAGCAATTGTTCATCATTCTTATTAGTTTCCCCAATGCCTAACATGTACTAAAACCTATAAAAACATTTGTTGATAAGTAAACAGTCAATCCTGTTCTAGAAACAGTTCTGGCACACTAAATAGGAAATTGTTATAAATCTCAAGCCTCCTTTGCCATTTTTATTTGGCTTTTACACTTCTGCTCTGATGACTTATACTGCTAGACTGGTCAATCCAGTGGCATTTGTGCAATTCACAACGTTACCTCACAAAATAAGAATATTAAGACTTTTTTTAGACTCGTGAACTTTGCCTGAATTAGTATGGCCAAATTTTAAATGTTACCTGCCTTCCTTACTTTTGCAAAATGAATTTCCCTTTGAAGGAAGTCAGTTTTTGCTGAGAGCTGGCTTGTCAAAGCTGATGGCAGAGCCTCTCTGGCAGGCAACAGTAATGCTAGAGAAAAACAGGTGGTGGCTACTGCAATTGTCATGTGGTCAGGAAGGTTCCAGCATAGTTGTGTTCCGCCCTAGTGATTTACCTCCCCTTCCCTTCCTTCACTTTCTGTGTTCTCTACCTGGCCTTCATTTTTTTTTACAAATTTAAAATGATAATCTCATAGTAAGCAGTCCTAGAAAATAGGAAGATGTTCAGATCCCAGATCTGAGGTTTGCTAATACTAGCAAATGACCTTGAGAAAGATACAGGAATGATCTTAAAACTGAGTTCCTGACCTGTGAAATGGGTGTGACAACAGCTAAAGCTGCAAGCATTACATACTCAAGCAGAAGTAGCCTAGCCTCTGTGGGTGCTCAACAAGAATGAATGTCTTCTCAAGCCTCTCATCTTTCCCAAATAGCTTATGGTCCTCTTCCAATTTTCCCAAATGAACAAAAAAATGGAAAATCTCAGCAAAAACTTAGAGCAACCCAGATAATACCATCCTTTTTTTGATTTATAGAGGAAAAGGGAGGTTGGCTGTTATTCATACACACAACATTCAAGTGTGCAGTGACTGATTAATGAAATTTAAGAGAGATAATGACTCACCACTGAAGCTTTAAATGGTAATCATTTTTATTCAATGTGTGCTTCCTAAAAATTCAGCAGTATAGAAAAATTTTAAACATTTATATGCTTTATTCCTTATGGAGATAAAGTGTATACATAATAATCAGTCACTACATTTTCAGAGGGAAGTAAATCACTAGCAGCAACATTCCTCTAAGCAAATGTGCAGATCGACCAGTGTGTGCCATATTAGAAGAAAAATGTTTCGAGGTCAGACATAGTGTTTGGAAGCTCGTATTCATGTCTCGATTTACTCTGATCCAAAGGACTGAGGGATTAAAATAGACTAAAAATTTACCATTTCTTCATTCAACAAACATTCTATTTTAATTTTGCTTGATGCCTCCTATGCTCCCAATCTAGATACTGGGAATATGATGAATAAACTAAATAGTCCTCGTCTTCATGAAGTGTAAATTCTCGTGGGATGACAGACTATAACCAAATACCCAAATACATATATACATAATAAAATGCCAAAAGTAGGATATAAATTTAAATTAAAGCAATATAATATGACAGAGTGTTGGCAGGTGGGAGGAGTCACTACTCACTGTCCCACCATGGCTACAGCCACACTAAAAGGCTGTGCAATGGACCAGAAAGCTTAAAGGAACCACCAATTCCAATTTTACTTTTCTTTTAAGAACAATCATTCCACTTAGTCCTAACATTTTATTTTTGGATGATAAATGGCTAATGTGGGACTTCTAGCTGAACAGAAGTCCTACAAATGGGGACATACAGAAGAGGCTGCCTTGAGACTGTCAGGAGATATGGAACAGGCTGGTCCCATATCCACATATGGCATTGAGAATCAGGAGGGATATTTTAGCTGTGGAGATCCCAAAAGAGGAGTAAAGGGTCTCATCCCCATACTAGGCTCCCCAGCTCAAGGTTCCAACCCTGGAAAAAGAAGTCCCCACAT
Organism: Cynopterus sphinx; assembly: GCA_030015415.1. Classification (NCBI taxonomy): domain Eukaryota; kingdom Metazoa; phylum Chordata; class Mammalia; order Chiroptera; family Pteropodidae; genus Cynopterus; species Cynopterus sphinx. Next base: position 39,506,473 of record CM057391.1, on the reverse strand, counting down.
TCTTCTGGCTGTGAAAAACTGGAGATTGTGGCTAAGACAGAGGGCAGCTGGAAATTTGGGCATTATTTTTAAGGGGCCTATGCACAGACTTACTCATTGATGAATTCACTCACTCTGAGAGTATCTTGGGACAGCAGCTTGGAAGGTGTCAGGGACATATGGGGAGGAACTGAATTTTGTCTAACTTCAGGGTGAGGATTGGAGGGGCAGCTTTCTCACAGACAAAACTGCTGGGAGAAGCCTTTGTTTCTTTCTTGAGCCCTCTGCACCCCCAGCATGCAGATACAGGTGGGACACCACCTCTGAGTCACCATCAACCTGGTGAATACTGGTTGTTCCCAACCCTGGTGATTCCCTGAGACCCCATCCCACCCAACTTACAGGCCCCACCCAAGCCACTTCCATTGGCTTTTCCATACAAATGGCCTATGTTGGCTCATGCTGTGGACTTTCCTAAATTCTCTCAAAGGTTCACAAAATCCAAACAAGAAGCATCCTGCATCAGTGTGCCCCATACCTCTTACTGAGCAACCCTAAGTCCAATACTAGTGGCAGCGGGTCTCAGTTCACAGCCTCTTGAAGCGCCTTAAACCCAGCTCAGGTGGCAGAAATTTACAGATTGCTTGATAACTCTTGCCAGGTGGCCCTGGGCAGGGTACAAGCTGCAGTTGAACTTGGCCTGCAGTGAGGCCCCTCCCAGGAGGTCCCAAGGTTGGTATACCCTACGGCCAACTTCTGCCAAACTAGAGCACCACCTAGGGCTGTATCCAAGGACAATGCACCCAAAGAGTAGACTGAGGGCAGGCACCAGAGCCGTGAAAAAGCAAATCCTCCCCCATAGGGTCAGCCTCTCACCAGCTGCTCCTCACAATCAATCAGCCTAAGGGTCAATCCCACCACTGATGTATCAACAGCAACCACGGCTCAACTACAACAGCAGAGCACACACAGCCCATACAAGGGACAAACATAGAGCACCCAGCTCAGGTGACCAGGGAAGACTGTGCAGCTGGGCCCCACAAAACACCTACTACATACAGCCACTCCACTAAGACTAGGAGACATAGGAACCCTACCTAATACATAGAAACAAACACAAGGAGGCAGCCAAAATAGAGAAATAAGAAACATTCCAAATGAAAGAACAGAACAAAGCTCCAGAAAAAGATTTAAATTAAATGGAGACATGCAATCTACCAGATACAGAGTTCAAAACATTGGTTATAAGGAAGTTCTATGTACTTAGGGGAAGAGTAGGTGAATTCAGTGAGAACTTTAACAAAGAGATAGAAAACAAAGAATCAGTCAGAATTGAAAAAAATGCAATAACTGAAATGAATACATTACAGGGAATCAACAGTAGATTAGACAAAGCAGAGGACTGAATCAGTGATTTAGAAGATAGCAGAAAACACCCAATCAAAACAGCAACAAGAAAAATGAATCCAAAAAATTTAGGATAGATTAAGGGACCTCTGAGACAATATCAAGTGTACCAGCATTTGCATCATAGGAGTACCAGAGGTGAAGACAGAGCTCAAGGGATTGAAAACCTAATTTGAAGAAATAATAATGGAAAACTTCCCTGACCTTGCAAAAGAAATAGGCATACAAGTCTACGAAGTACAGAGTCGCAAACAAGATGATCCCAAAGAAGCCCATGTCAAGACACATCATAATTAAAATGTCAAAGGTTAAAAATAAAGAGAACCTTAAAAGCAGCAAGAAAAAAAAAACAGTTACCTACAAGGGAGCTCCCATAAGATTGTCAGCTGATTTCTCAATAGAACCTGCAGGCCAGAAGGGCTTGGCATGAACTATTTCAAGAGATGAAAAGGACCTACAACTAAGATTACTCTGCCCAGCAAAGCTATCATTTAGAATGGAAGGACAGGGGAAAAGCTTCCTAAACTCAGCCATAAAAAAAGAAATCTTGCCATCTGCAATGACATGGATAGAACTAGAGGATATTATGCTGAGTAGAATAAGTCAGAGAAATACAAATGCTATATGATTTCACTTACATGTGGAATCTAAATAACAAAATAAACAGAAACTCATAGATACGTTTTTATGATTGCCATTTGGGAGGGGTTTTATGGAGGCTTGATGAACAAGGGGAAGAGATGGAGAAATATAAATTGGTAGTTACAAAATAGGTATGAGGCTGTGAAGTATAACATATGGAATATAGCCAATAATATTGTAGAAACTATGTACAGTCTCAGATGGGTACCAGGTGTATAAGGATGATCACTTCATAAGTTATATAAATGTCTAATCATCATGTTGTATACCTGAAACTAATATTATATGCAAACTATAATTGAAAAATAAAGTTTATTTTTAAAAGACAGCAAAAAAAAGACAATTAAAGAAATACATATGAAATGTCCTGTAATCTTGAAGGCACCATGCACTTAAAAGGGATTATTATCATAAAGCAGAAAATTCCTAAAATGAACTTTTCGGCCTATCACCTGGTTCCCAGGGTGTTTTAGGTAGGCCATTGTTTGCACAGTAGTGTAATGCTCTTAATTTGCAACTGCATACCTTACCTGTAGATGGCAACTTGAGACTAGCATGTGCCTTTCAACTTTCTTTACATAACTTAGACATGATGGATGCTTAATAAAAGCCAGGTATACAGATAGAATTTAGGCTTTCTATGCATCTGTATTTCATGTTTTTGTTGCAATGTTTTTGAGTAATCTGGAGACCTCTTAATGAGGGTAAAAGCCTTTAAATTTTTCAAAAAGCCATGTATACATGCAAAAGTATTATTAAATTTATAAGTGGTGCTATTACTAATACTATTCAAATTTATGGATAGTAATGGAAGTAATAAATCTAGAAAAAATAAATAGCTGATGTGAAAGGATAAACATACACACAGCTAGAACATTTTATTTTAAATATTTGCCAGATTTTCCTCAGTTCAGTTCATGTTTGCTTATGATCTGATAATTATGTACCCCAGGAATTATGATCAATAATACAAACATGTTGATGTGTGATAGTTTCCATTAAAAATCATTTCACATGCAGGACTTCTGCTGATTAAATATAAATAAAGAGTAATTTTTAAATATTGTCTTCTAGTAAAACTTTTTCTGCTGGATAAGTGACAAATTAATGACATGGCAATATTAGGCCAGAATTTAGACATCAAAAACACCCTCTCCTTCTATCATATCTTAAAAATAGAGACTTAACCATTTCCCTCAATTGCTACCCACCTGGATATTTGCTAATTTGATGAACATATCTTTTATTTCCCCCTTCTTGTCCTTATTTACACAGCCAGATTGGGCTCAATCTCTCATATCTCTTCTAATTATTTTCTATAATTTCCCACTTAACCTTTCCTTCCTTCAGTGAAAAATGTCCCCGCCGCTACCACCACCAGCCAGCAGTTTGCCATTTTCTTCAACTCTTCATGGAATATATGCATAGGCTAAGTCTTGGGCTCTTTAATTCTAGATGAATGGCTACCAGAAAAAGATCAAAGACACCACTGAAAAAATGATGGCTCTTGTTGCTGAGCTGTCCATGAAACAAGCTCTGGCCATTGAACTCCAAAAGGAAGTCAAGGAGAAAGAGGACTTCATCTTCTCTTGCAATTCCAGGATAGAAAAGGGTCTACCACTCAATAAAGAGATTGAGAGAGAATGGCTGAAGGTACTTCGAGATGAAGAAATGTATGCCGTGGCCATTGCTGAAAGGTCTCGGGTAAGTTTTGGCTTCCATGTTGCAGTTGTGAAGTGGCCAGGAAAAGCTGTTTTTAGGGGTTTCAATCCTTCCAAAATATATGAAATATTGCCCACTCTACCATATACAGTCCCAACAGTCATAAGAAATGTCGGTTTTTAAAGACAAGTCAAAAGTGCAGTAGTGCCACATACCATAATATTCTCTGGAGAACACTTGGCAAGCACAAAGTTCCACCCAGAGTCTTACATCCTGGGCTGGTGTGGTTGAACACCATGGACTCCCACTGGCACGGCAATGACCAGGCTGGCATTGGTTTTAGCCATATGTCCCCAATCCCTGTCCTCACACCCTTCCTCAGACCACTCCTTACTTAACATGGCATATTGCAAGGCCCCCAGCATATTACAGTTGTCACCTTTTGCAGACTCTGCACTTGGTGCACATTACAGACCTCAATGCCGCCCCTTTTTCTTCCTGCCACTGGCCTGTGTCTATCACTGATTCCACCTGCAAGTCGGGTGCCCAGTTCTTATGCCTACTCCCAGATCTTTCAATATTTCTTAGAATAGATTAGGCATCTCTTTCTAAGGAAACTACATTTTGGGGACCTATAACTCACTCTCAGGCAATCAAGTAGACATCTTCAAAAAGATCAGCATTTACTCCCTAACCCAAGAAAAAGGTACATTCCCCACACATAGTAGAAATATCTGAAAACAGGGTCTGATTTTTAATTCCCACATCGCCTGGGACTATATTTTTTAGGCATTTACATCTTACCTATGGTGTCTTGGCTGCCATTTACCTGTCTCCATTATTTAGAATTCCTTTTAATGCTATCAGAGATTCATCTATTTTTCAGAAGCACAGGGAAAAGGATCTTGAAGACCTTGAGGCTCAAATCAAGCTGCTACTTCTCTGGTTCTTCTTTACTCCTTATCTCTTCCTTAGTAACATATGCTCATCAATGACTTACCAAAGGAAATATATGGTCCTATACTTTTGTCAAAAACAAAAACATGGAAATAATTAGTGTTTTATGAAAAATATTGAGGTTAGAATACAGTGAATTTAGAACTCACCAGCCATTTGATGATAAAAACCCTAAACCCCAGAAACAGAGTGATGCTTTAGCAACATAGGTCATTGCAATGAGATGCAAATGTGAGTGGGAGTGTGTGTGTGTGAGGGGGGGGGAGGGAGAAGTGGAGGAAGGGAGAGAGGGAGAGAGAGAGAGACGGAGAGAGAGTGAGCACGTGCGTGTGTGCGTGTGTTGAATTTACCCTCATGCCCTCCTGTCCTTTTGGAGAATATCAACCAACATATTCTAAGACTGCTCAGATGCAGCTGTGTCTGGTGGGCCCTGGGGAAAAAGAGACTTCATCAGAGTTTTCAAAAAACTGAAAATAAAAAACATTTTTTGCAGGAATTTTTGGAAGCAGATAATCACCAACTGCCCAATGGTGTTTACACAACTGCAGAGCCGCGTCCAAATGCCTACATCCCAGAAGCAGAGGCCACTCTTCCTTTGCCAAAACCATATGGTGCTTTGGCTCCTTTTAAACCCAGTGAACCTGGGGCCAATATGAGGCACATAAGGAAACCTGTTATAAAGCCAATTGAAATCTGAATATGTGCACCAATCCAAGCTTCTCAAGGAAACACTTCAACCAGGCTTCCTCACATCCACAGCAGGAAAATATCAGAATAGCTCTGAATTACAAGCACAGCATCCACGATTAATCACCAACAGAGGACATGGTTTCCTTTCGTACTAAGTACTATATTTTACATGATGTTAAGTAGGACATAGAATTGTCCCACAATTATGTCAGAACATTGATTTGTATTACTCATTTCCTTCTGTTTCACTCTATATATTGACTACCTTTCAGAAATATATAGTAGGCCAGGTACCATAAAAATACAATAAAAAATATTTTCAATGAAGTACAGAAATCAGTGGTGTGGTCTTTGTTTATTGAATTAAAAAAAAAACAAACAAGCAAATGCTATTCAATATACTGACTTTAAAGCTGGAATGACTGAAAAGGTAAATATTCCAGGTATTGCAGGGTCTTAACTTACTCTGTTGAATAAATACGTGTATTTTAAGTTAATGTTGGTAAATCTGAATCAAGTAAAAACAAAAGTAGGGAAGGTTGTCATTTTAAAAATATTGTTGTAATTCTTTTTATAAGAATACTTTTTCTGCAAAAATAATTATGTCCTAATATATCTTTCTTATAAATCTAAATTTTTCACAATGTTGTGTGCAATGAAACTCAATTCAGTTCTGATACCAGATTTTTCAAAATTTCAATGAACATATTTATAACTTGGTATGTGAAAGAGTTGAAATTGATGCCAATTCTACTTATTACTCTAATTTCATTACATTTCACCCAAGTGTATTCCTAATTCTGTTTTTATATTTCCTCATGCATACACAAGTAGATTTGAAACCTGTGACTTTTCTTTGATTAATATACTCATCTGTATTTCATACTGATATCCATTATGAATTTCATTTCACACTTGTGGGAGTGAAAAATACCACATTCTTTTATTTTGCTAAATCAAATCTAATCCTGCCAGATTAGAGAGAAATTTAATCTCATCTCAATCTACCAGTCTGGAACCTAACCTGATGGCTTGGTGAAGTTACTGAAAACCAATTTTTGAGGTGTGCCTGCGCTGTGTAATGCTGTATAAGCGATGTAATTAATACAAAGAAATACTGCATAAACACAGTTCCTATGTTGTAGGAATTAGTTAATCACATTCAGGATTCAAAAAGATGCAGATAGGAAGCTTAACAACATAAGAATGGAAACATAATTTTTAAAAAATCACAAATACTTAATTATTATGACTGTGTGCTACTGATTCAGAGGGAGAAGGTGCTGCTGCTATGTGCTGGAATGACCAGGGATCACAGTCAGAACTTTTTCCCTGGCCCTTAAGAATAAATAAAATTTTAACGGGGGAGAGGGGATACTAGGTGAGAAAAATAGCCTGAACAAGGTTTGCAAGTTAAAAGACAAAAGTCCTGTTCAAGACCCAATGAACTGGGCTGGCTGGAACAGAGTGTTCATGTTGGGGAACTGCCTGAGGCCAGAATGAGAGAGACCTTGAATGTGAGCTCGGATTTTATCCTATAATGAAAAGCAAGTTAATGAAGAATTGTGAGCAGAGGAGTAACAGGATCAAACTAGCATTTGTCTCAAATATATGTCAGATAAATTACTTTAGAAAGCAAATCAACCAGGTTTGAAAAGAAAAGGGTAGGGCATGAAAAATAATGACCTTATCGAGAGAAAAAGTCAACACTGCCTTTCTGATACAGCTCTAAGATTCTGAGCCTCCGTGACCAGGAAGTATTTGACCAAAAATGGGAATTCTGTAAAAGAGGACAATTTTGAGAACACAATGATAATTTTAGAAAAGAAATTTAATATATCAGCTGGTAACATGTATAATGGTTAAAGTTTCACAGGGTCACAGAGGGAAACAGTATGAAAAAAAGAAAAAAAGCAAAGGGTAATGGGCTGACCCTAGGCAGTAACTGTATTTGTGAATCAGAACGAAGTTGCTGTAGAAGAGACAGGAAAAAGTGGGAGTTCTAGTTAGATGTTATGGGGTCCTCTGGGGAAACATGTTCATGGACTCATGTTTCTGGCTGGAAAAAAATGTCTCTGTTCGAAGAACAAAAAAGTCAGGCCAAAACTTTCAGTGTTTTGGGTTTGTTTGTTTGTTTTTTTTAAAGATATGTCTAAATCAAACTTTTATAAATATAAAAAGCTTAAAATATTAAATATAGTTCCATCTGAACCATCACAAAGACAAATCCTACTCTAAATGCTGTATATGCAAACTGTGGTGTGTTATAAATTATTCTATACTGGAAATAGCAGATTTGACTTAGTCCAAATTCCATTTTTTAAAAAGTATCCTATTTCCAAATATGGTTTTTATGCAACATTTAAGTTTTCCACTTGTCATATGTTATTTTTGATGACACATCCAGTTTCTGTTTTTCTAAGCATTGTTCTCTACATTTACAAAGCCTATTTTATTTGATTGCAACAGAAACCAGCTTTTGGCCTATGAAGCCAATAGGAAGATAAGCCCCTAGAAGAGCATCATTTATGCCATTGCCTGCCAACTTGGACAGTCTGTCATTTCTCCATACTTGATTGGTCATCTGTTGTTCAAAACTGGGATGAGGTACAGCAGTTTTGTTCCATCTGAACAAGTACCAAACTGAATTCAGATGGCTCAACGATATATTGATTTTGGCCACCAATTTCAAAAATTGTCAAAGGATTCTCACTAGAAGTAGAGCTATGAACAAGATTAAAAATTGGAAGCTAATATAACTGTATTTTCTTTTTCATAAGCCTAAAAGCATTGTGGTGTGTTTCAGAGCTGCTTCCTCCACAAATTTCGCATCCACATTGTCATGTCCTTCAAAAGTATACAGAGCTGGATAAAAAAGAGAGAAAGAAAAGAGTTATTGTGAAGCCTTGGAATATTTATAATGTTGTGCCCACAGCTCAATGAAATAATTATTTTATATTTTAACAAGATACATTATTCTGAGAATGCATTGTTAAAATTTTTAAACCTCAGCACCAAGAAAGGTCAATCACATCAACAATTAGGTTTTTAACCATTTATACCCTTTTAAAACCTCAGAGGTAATTCTTTCTTTGGTAATTTACCTTTCTCTAGGTAAACTACATATTGCTAGTAAAAACCAACTGCAATAAGAACCTACTTATAAGGGGTATTTTGGAAAGGAATGGGTACACAGAAATGAATAGGGACTGGTTAATGTGTCAAGGGTAAAGCAGAAAAACTCAGAGAACAGAGGAATACATTACCTTGATTGGAAGATTCTATATCTGTCAATGTTGCAATGAAGTAGTTCAGAGGCAGAAATTCTATACTGAATGATGACTTGTCAATCATAGAACTTTGAGGCTAAAAAGGAATCCACTTCTGTATTAGTTGATTCCAAAATAAGTACAAACTTTTTTTAAAAAGTGGCAAAAACTGTAATTGTTCTCCACATAAATATGCTGAAATGAGGAAAAAGTATCCAAAAAACATTCAGTGGAGCTGTGCTTTCATACCAACTCACCTGTTTCTTATAGTTCTGAAGCAGTCGCTTTACGTGGTTTCGGGAAATAATGTTAGAGCTCATAGGATGATCCCAAAGTCGACAGATCTTCTGACCAATAACCTGTAATGCAAATTGAAATAGGTCAAGAAGAATTTTTAGGGCAGTGAAAATACTCCATGTGATCCTATACTGATGGCTACATCTCATGCATTTATCCAAACCCATAGAATGAACGACGCCAAGAATGAACCTAATGTTAGCTATGGACTTTAGGTGATTGTGATGCATCAATGCAGGTTCGTTAATTGTAACAAATGGACCATTCTGGCAGGTGATGTTGATGGATGAGGGAGGCTATGCATGTGTGGGGGCAGATGGTATATAGGAAGTCTCTGTACCTTCCATTCGATTTTGCTGTAAACCCTAAACTACTCTAAAAACTAAAGGCAATATAAAAAAAGATGGAAAATATATATTTGAGAATGTAGTGCACACTGCATTAAGTATATATACCTTATATCAATTCACAATTTTAAAAATATTATTCCAAAGTAGATAGTCTAAAAGGCCCTTTACAGTTAATGACCCTTGGACAAAGGCCATTACCTAGGAGGTATGCTTCTGAATTTTGAATACATACTCAGTTAAATGCAGCCCTGAGGAAAGAAGTTTATATACTGTTGCTGCCAAATTCTTTTTCGGAAATGGAGTTTATCTGCTACTCTTAGAAACTGGTGGTTTGAATGCCAGTACTAAGTGATGTTTTGATAGGAAACTAAAGGTTATAGGCATGTTCTCTGCTAATGTCTTGCCCATAAAATTTTAATTCCCTAAGAGTATGAGGGGAAAAAAAAAAAAATCTAATTTAGAGACCAAACTAAATGTTTGGAAACAATCCCCAAAGAGATCCAGCCATGGAAAATATGCTTTTTATTGTTCTTGCTTTTGCTTTAGTAAGCATGCAAGGGGGAGAGGGTGCTACAAGTAAGCCCATTAGGTCCAGAAAGGCAATGGCTATCCCTCCGCGGGAGGATCACGCCAGAGGTACAAGTGCGCAAGGTATGTAAACCGAGCACAGAGCTGGCCACACTCTCAGGGTCAGGAAGTTTGAGGAGTTAGAGGCTCTGAAGACCTTGCTGTGGAATTTCATGTTTTCACAGTATTTTTGACTCTGAGAGCTAACATCTCCCACAGAAACAAGGAGTGCCTGTATAACCCTTTCTCTCATGTTTCTCATTCTTCCTTCGACCTGAGAATGTTTTCCTGCCCTGGTGGAAATGACAGTGGGAGGAAATGCAGTTTCAGAACCTTCTGACCTCACCTGTATTTAACTTTCTTATCAGTTTAAATGCCAAAAGCACATGTTTCCCCTCTCCCTCCCCTCAGACTCACAGATGTATTAGTACAGTTTCCTAAGAAGAGAAAACGTCTGATTTAGGTGGACTGTGCCAAGCCAGTACAAAGCCAGAGGAGCAAGCACTGTGGAGGCCAGAGAGGAGCCACAGACAGAGGGTGGGGATGGATGGGATTTCTTGGAAAGGGCTGAAAAGTGAAACAATTAAATTGACTTTAGCCCAAATCAAGTAAATGCTCTTTCTGCAAGAAGAAATTGAGGGAGGTTCATGCCAAGGCTTAGGGAGAAAATAAAATGTAATTCAGGATTACCGGAGGAAGCCTCACAATGATGCTGAATTTTAGTTTTTCATTTTTCTCTGTGTTGTCCAGATCTACAAGAAAGTTAGATTGGCAAACAAAACAGAAATCTCTATTTTAATAACTGAACAAGGTAAGAATACTTCGGTGCTTCACCCTAACACATATCCCAGTTTTGTATTCTCAAGCTAAATCTAACAACAACAGTAAAATTTTAGTTTGTGTCTCTCTGAATAAAAGGCATTTTTAAATGAAGCTGTTGATATATATAATGGAACAGTCTGCCAGTCGCAAAAAAATTTGACTAACTTAAAACAGAAGCTCCTTGAAGAATTGGAAATATTTTAATATATATTGACAAAACTCTTCTATAAAATATGACTGAACCACTTAAGTGAGACTGATTAATAAACTACAGACCTTATTTAAAGTTCAAATTCACTTAAGCACTGCATTTCTAATTTTTCTCGCATTTCAAGTCTAACTTTGCAATGATAGAATTAAACAGCTGAAATAAGCTATTTTATGACATGTTCTTGAGAAACAAGCCTTCAGAGTTTCCTATCCTTAAGTGCCCTGATGTAAGTAAAAAAAATCTAATAGCTGTGTGTGGACTGAGAAGCCATTTGGGGTCTCTTGAAGGGAAAAGACACTTTCAATTAGCACGGAGGATGGTTACAAGAAATGAACTGTCCTCAGAAGGACCAACTGTATAATCTGTGGCACCCAATGCAAAAAAAGAAAAAAATTAAGAGCCCATTGTTCAAATATTAAGTTTCAAGATTTAATGCAAAGCATTAAACTAAGTATGGGGCCCTTCTGAGTGTGGCAGGGTCCTGTGTGACCCAGTTCACACCTCCTCAAAGCCAGCCATCGTGGTGCTCAGAGAAGAACTGGCAAACTAAGAGCCTCTTACCTTTCATGAGCCTTATGACAGCTGTTTCTGTGAGAAGCAACACTCCATTATCAATGTAA